>JAWWEE010000040.1:45746701-45870693 GCA_035221455.1 Xenops minutus | reverse complement strand
TTGGTTTGGGGGTTTTCCTTCCCCCCCTTCCCCCCCCCCCCCCCCCCCCGTGGCCAGGAGGGGCCTTAGGGGTCTCTGTCCTGGGCCCTTTGGCTCTTGGCATTTGGCCAATTTATTTTTTTTTTTCAACCCTTCACACAAAACAAGCAGTTCATAAGGTTAATTGGTTAATTTGGGAATTAGGGCGCAAAGCCTAAAGAAAGATATAAGGATATTTTATCTCTTTACTAAGCAATTTCATGCATTTATTATAGAATGCATAGTTTGGACACACCCGGTGACAGCTGTTTGATGTCAGAAGATACCAAACACTCAGTTTGTTGGATGAAAACAAGAACCTGTTGTAATGCTAAGTCAACTTTTGCAGCTGTGTCGTGTAGACACCATGATCAGCAATTGATCAACCAACTGAATTAAAGGTTACAGGGAAGTGGAAATATCGTTTAGGTTCTGTATGTTCTCACAAATAATTCACCTGCTATTGTTGCCACTGAGATTCTGGCCTAAACTCCTATTCTGAAGGCCAAAAGCAAATACTGCAGACTTCTTTCTCAGTGATTTTGCTCTCAAATGATGGGTGAGTAAAGGTCAAAGTTTGGAGAGATTTTCTGTATCAACTGCTGGCTTTCGTAAGACCTTTATGTGGAAGGTGATACCTTATTTTCTTTGCAAAAAGGCCTTGGCAGATTCTTTTAAACTATGGGTAACTCCTTTCTTTCATCTACCAGTCTACTTGAAGATCATCACATGCCCAGAAGAGCTTGTCTCTGAAACATTTTTTTTCAGAAATTTGTTAGTGAAAGCTATCATTGGATGCAATTTTTCATGAGTTTTTCGAACTCTACCTTAAAACTAGTTTGGATTTGTGTGTCTGCCTCTTTCGGTGCTCCAAGAGGTGATGCTTCTCTGTCTCTCAGCTACACCTTTCAAAAGGAAGTCAAGCTCTATTGAGGGTGGTGAAGTACTTGACATTAAATGGTTTAGTATAACTTTTTATGACTCAGAACTCCTGATAAATGTGATTTATTAGTTATAAAAGCTCTTTACTCGGTCAGATGTCTGGACTGAAGAGACATTTCATTATAGAGGATCACTCATATTTAGCAACTGTAATAGGAATGAAGCAATTCTTTTATCATAGTGGTCCAAATCTGACTTGCACCACTACTGTTCTTCTCTTCAGCCTGAGTTAATTGTCAGCTGAACAATGAAGGTACCTGGGACTAATTTATTTAGGAATATGTTCCATCTGTAAAGCCCACTCTAATGGAGTACAAGAGGGCATAACTAAAGGATTCAGGTATAAAGTTTAGGAGCCTAGGTAATTACTTTTAGAAAATATGATCAGCTCAACATATCAACCTACACAAAAACAGAACTATTGAACCTTTTGAAAAAGGAGTATTGTGTTCACAAAACGAAACAGGCCAAATTCTATTCACCTTAACTGTGGAATAAGAGTCAAAATTGAGTTCTCTTTCCCATTGCAACACACAGAAGAAAATACATTCTGACCAATTTAGATCAAAAGATATGACACTTTCATAGCTATAACCATAGCTACCTACATTGAACTAGGACTGTTACAGATATCTTGAGAACCTTTATGCAAGAACTGTCCAAACAAGACAATGGTAACATTATAACTCTAATTGTTATTTTGGTAAAAATAGTTAGGCACAGTACTTACAACCCTTGCTTTTCATTTTGACAAGGCATTGTGGGAAAAGCTTCTGTTGGAATCAGTGAGTTTCACATGGGAGTTGACCTCTGAATATTTAAGCTCTGAAGCAAAAGAACAAATGGATTGAAGGCTGGGCACATGTTGTATGGCTGCTGATCTATATTAAGAACACTTATGCTCTAGATATTCTTTTGTACTATAAATCTTATTTACAATTTTGCATCCAACTGAGTTATTAAGAAGGATTAAGTGCATTAATGGAATACCTAAATTTGTGCTCTTCTAAATAAAATTAAGAAAATAATTTGTATTTATATTTAACTCCACAGATTAATGTAATTAAAAACCTTTCCATGACAATTTGAAACATGTTGCCCAATTGTCCTCATATAAAAAACTGCTATATTTTTGTTATTGTTGTACAAGGAGAAATCTCTGTTGTGGCGAAAGATCTTTTACTGAGATCTGCTTAACCTTTCTGTTATCTGGCTTTATTACATTTACTATCTAGCATTATTAAATTTGCAAATAGTTTGTTTATCATCATTCTGGGAAAGTAAGTGCCTATAATTTGCAAGTATGTTGGTCAAAAATAAACCAGTTAGTTGTTCTTGGCTGACACATTGTCAAGGCACACAATGAATTCCTCCCTCCTCTCTCTCTCTCTCACACACACACACACACACACACACACACATACACACACTTCTTTCTGTCTCACATACGCACACTCCTAAATGTATCCAGTAGAGTAAAATATTCACAATAAAACTGGAAGCAATGGAGAAGAACCCCAGTCGACATCCCATCTGTTCCCTTGAATTAAATTTAGAATTCATATGTAATATAGACATTTCTGTCTGAATATCATAAAGCCCTGACACATTCAGGCTTTCATTAAAAAGCTCTGAGATGTGACTTGAATAACAATCTGTCTTAGCTAATTAGTATTTTCAGTTTAGCATATTCACTTTCAGACGTATTGCTGTTTGCACATGGTAATTTAGGTAAACAGAGCCCATCCACAGCTGCATCAATTAACACTGCTAATCAAAACTGAATTCAGGTAATTAGGCACATTTATGCAAAAAGTGTGTAATTTGTGGGGAAAGCTCAATTCTTCAGTAATATTTCAATAAGTAGGAGTCTCTTTGCAAATAAGGCAAGGAAATAATGGTAAATCAGCTCTAACACATACATGATGCATAGTCAGTGACAAATATCTAAATTAAATCTCACTAAGTGGTCTGTATTTTCAGCAATTGGACAATAACTTTTTCATATAGATGTTTTTCTCAGTGTTTCTATATGGAAGAGTGGATTCATTTCTGATGAAAGTTTTAGTGATTTTAAAAGTTAGTATTTCCTCAAGCAGTTTTTGAACTGTTGAACATGATGGTCCATCTTATTCTCATTTTCAGTCGGACAAATTATAATAAAAATGCCCTCAATTTTCAATTTAATTTCTTCAAAGAAGGCTTATTTTCATTTACTTTAAAGAAAAGCTTCTAGACTTTTCTACCACCACGCATTTCAAGAATGTAAAGTAGTAAATGCTTCAAAAATATTCTGCCTTGACCTACAAAGTTTCACATCCTTTTCTCTTTCCCTCATCCAAACCAAAATTTGAAAACCTTAAAAAAATACAAAAAAATCCCGTCAAACTCAAATATTTAAGCGGTATAAGAAACTGTACATTCACAGAAGAATTTTTATTTCTATTGAAAGGGAAAGAAGGAATGTTCATTGTAACATTACACTCCAAGAGCTTTCATATGCAGCTATTAAAGTTACTCAAATTCAATTATCTGTTATGCATATTTTCAGAAAACTACACAAGTCTGATGGACAAAAAATGCAATTATCAACTTGCAGCTAATTTTCCATGATAAAAAGAGATACCTAGGCCATTACTGATTTTTGACAGAAGCCTAAAATGAATCTGCTATTTTTGTATCTTCTCTCTGATTTGAGGGTAACTTTGTGGGAGGGATGTACAATAAATTTTTATTATGTGCAAATCTGCAACATGGAATATGTAGCTTTTGCTAAAAACATCATTGTAAAGGAAATATTCTTTACAACATTAAGGTCTAACTCTATATAGATATCGAAATTCAGTGTGTTTTACAATCATATATAATATAGTCCATAGATCACCATTCAGAAAGTTTTCTCTATATAGAAAACTGTGTTGTGTTCCATTATAAAAATATATGAAAAGTGCCTAACATATGCTGCAGTTAAAATGGTCTTAAACCTTTGATTTTCATTTACTTACTGGCAGAGTACCATATTGAAAAAATATTGACAAAAGAGTTCAAAAGTAAAATGAAGCCTGTGGAAGGAGTAAAATGTTGAAGTATTTCCTATTCAAATAATGACAATGACTACTGCTATTGTTAGAATGCTGGACAAGATAATTTCTCAATAATTATCAGACCAACTTAAAAGTATATGCAGTTCACTATGTCATTGTCACTGGGGGCATTGGTGAAGGGAAACAACATTATAACTTCACCTTTTCTCCATTCTTCTCTTGCAAGAGAGAAACACTCACCTACATGTCATATTGCATGCCAAGCAGCTGTCCAATCTCTCATGTGACTTATTAACACTGACATACAGTGAAGATTGTCAAAACAGTCTTATGTGACCTGTGTCTGAAAGAACTTGCCCTGCTTGACAAATGCTTTTTCAAAAGAGCAAAACAGAAGGTGTAATGACTAACAGTGTTTATTTTAGATGTTATAGTCTGTAGGAAGTGAGTACAGTGACAACATCCTAGCTCCCCCCTCCTCCACCTCCCACATTGCTAGTACATTTTTTGCCTGAAGTAGTCAGATATAGTAAGTATTCCAACAGACTTTCCAGATAGACTTTCCAGAAATGCTTTACTATACTGCCCTGTCTATTCTGCCTGACTACATCGCTAAATATAAGCAGACACAGTTAGGAGCATCTCTTCACTAAACACACATATATATAGTCTACGTTACTACTTAATTATGAGTTTTCCTGATGCATCACCCATTCGAAAATTTTATACCATGCTAGAGTATCATTATTTCATGCAATTTGGAAGGGATTTCTGGTGTTGATGTTTAATAAATGTATGGTTGTTTCAGCTGATAACAGACAAGGACACAATGGGTATCTCAAAAAAGAAAATGATATATGAAAGTTGGCTGGTACAATAGGTGTTCCTCATATATGCAGCTACATAATTTTTCCTCTCCTGTATTGCTTCACTATAAAATATGGGAAAGGATTGAGGCATCATGCAACTAAAAAAAAACAAAAAAACCCCCCCAATATTGGGGGCTACATACCTACTATTATTACCTAAATTATGAAGAATATGTATGAATAAAGAGAATCTATAAATATTGTTTTCCTCAATTTAAAGGAAACTTCTGTCTTAAGCACTCAAGAGCATTCCAGAATTATAAGCAAAACAATAAATATTTAAAGTTTATTCATTTTCTCCATAGAGCATGCAAATTATTATTCGTAACGTAAAAACTGTTGAAATGTTTCATGTCCCCAGTATTCATAGGGTTAATTCAAGGACATGCAAAAATTTTTAGTTTGAGAAAAGCAAATCAAGAGCCAAAAGCCAACAATTAGTACTCTACACTTTGCATGAGAAATAAAAGCTCAATAATTTACAAATGTTGAAGGAAGTGCTAGTTCCATAATTAAAAATCAGGCAGAGATCCTTTTGGCAAATGGATCTCTTTGTTAAACATCCCACTAATCCAAGCCTGAAGGTATAATTCAGTACCCTGGAGGATCCCCTCTATACTTTTGCCAGCTGTTCCCATTTAGGTCACTCCTCCACAAGTTTAGCTTTTATCTATTCCTCACTTTCTTCACGGGGTCCCAGAAGCAGCAACCCATCCCTCTGAAGGCTGTTTAAAGTGTAAATGAAAAGACAAGACAGAAGTGAGTTGCTACCTCAGGGTCCTCAATTTCTGAACTGCAATTCCTTGGACTTCCCTACCTTGACAGATGCAATATTAAATCTTCCTTGATGAAAAGTGAGGAGAAAAACTGAATATGGAATGCAGACAGCACACTCATTATCATTTTAATGCCTTACAGCTGCATGAAAGAATAGGAAATTTTACTAGGCAGAAAGTACACTCAAGACCAAAAAATTGCAGTAGCCCTTCTGCCCTTCAGCCCAATTCCCAGCACTGCTGCTGCTGGCATGCAAGGAAAAACCTCCAAAGAGCCATTTTATTTCTTCTCAGGTGGTCAGGGATAGGTAGGCTCAGGGAGAGGAATGAAACAGAAAGAAAAACAAAGAAAAAAATAAGAATTAAAAAAAAAGAAAAAAAAATCATGGTAGGGTGATCCAGCACAGTGTGTGCCAAGGACCATGAAGAGTCCTGGGTGCAGACCTGACCCACTTGCCTAACTCCCGTGGACCAGCAGGCGGAGGAAGGAGACAATAATGCTATCAGGGCTTGTTTATGCAAGTTAAACTAACTTCAAGTAGCTGAACTGCTTCTAATTTACCACTATTTTGGTGGTTTTAGCAAATACATCATTTCTTTAAAAAAGCAATAAAAATATGTGAACTGGATCCATTTATAATGGTTCTAGCCAGTGTAAATTTAAGTCCTCAGAGAGTCACTATAGTGCTCCAGAACTACTTTTAGGCAGTACTCTGTTTTGTAGCAACACACTCATCTCCTACTCTAGGAAAATTAAGCGTAATTCATTATAAAACAAATCACTGCCCTGACATTCATTTGACTGATTAAAAAATAAATAAATAAAGAGCAAGGCAGATACTCTGGGAGGGATTTGTAAGTGTTCAACTTTAAATGAAAAAATTTAAAAAAAATGCAGCAAGCATATTGCTGGGGTCTTTCCGATTTAATATTGAGTAATAATGTTTACACACAGAAATACTAACTGTAATGTGAATCATAATTATAAAATCTATTGGAAATTTACTTTCTAGGTGTTCAAATGCTGTTCAGTAATGCAGCCACTGTGACTCTGATGACCATCTGAATGACTTTACACATAGAAGTAATCCCACAGGCTTTGGACAGCTGCTAAGATAGTGTCCTGATTCTACACATCCAGCATGTTGTACTGGCTCCAGCCTAGGAAACCACTTGTTCAACATCTGTGGGAAGGATAGCAATCAGAACCCTGAAGCAGTGCATCAATTTGCACACTTGCTCTCAACCTGCACTTGAGAAAGTGCTCTGTCAGTCAAAAAGTGCAATTTTGCAAGCTCGTGTATTTGACTCTTAAAGATTAGGGAAAAAGAAAAAAACAACTCAAAGAATAACATACATGCAACTTCTTTCTAATTCTGCGATGGCTTGCACAGGTAAACAACCCAGCTCCAACAAACTGCCTTGTGAGACCAGGCAGGGACCCTCACCTGTGTTACGCTGCCTGCCCGTACACTCATGAGCTGGCTTAAAATCTACACTCACAGATAAAGAATATCCACAGTGACTTGCACTGCTTACCTTGCTGACCTGCTTCCACGCATTCCTGCTGACATTCCTGCGTGTGAAGGTTCATTGCAGGCAGCTGCTCCCCAGTTCAGCATCCCCATGGCACGGCTGCTCCGGCGGGAACAAGCAGAGCAACGGTGAGTCGCCACAGGTCAGTTCTAGCACAGCCCAGTGCGCTGTCTGCAATCACATCTCACTGAGTGCAAAAGGAAAATTAAAATATTTTTTTCTCTTACACTTAGAACAGCATGCTGTGTCATTTGTGTTTGCATTTAAATTGGACAGAATAATTTACTACTGGCTTTTAATTTCAGAAGGGTTAATCATCTCAGCAAAGGTCAATCAAACTTTAATCTCCAATAAAATTGCAGTAGCTTCAGTCACCTGCAGGACATTTATTATATTCTTATTTTCATGCAAAAGAATGCATCACTAATCCTCTAATTCTTTACATTAGCACATTTGCCATTAACATTTTACTAAAATTATTAATTCCTATGAAACTATTACAAGTGCTCATTTCTACACATCTCAGAAGATAATCCTGTTAAGAGCCAGCCACATCTACTGTGACATTGCTTTAGTTGTCTGCTCTAATCCTCACAAGCGTTTGATACTCCAACCGAGTTGTAACAATGCACAGAGTCTCAATTACACAAAATATTATAGGGTTTAGTTTAGAACAACAATATACTGTTTTAGTGACTTAAGCTTCCCTATTGTCTGCAATCACAATACTAATCTATTTTGGCACTCTTCATAACATTTTCTATTCAAAACAAAATATAGATTTTTATTTTGCTTAGCAGCTCTTTGAAAAGCAGATTTACAAGGATAAGTTAAAACCTACAATCCATTACCAAGGATGGGAATAATAATGATGCTAGGAATATGTTTCTGGCCTGCCAAGTAGTATTTTCTTACAAGAGAGAAGCCTGTTTTGTGACATAGCCCATTAACAAAAAAAGAAATTTAAAAAACCCCAAAACTTGATTCTTTCAATGTGGTCTACTAATTAAGAACAATTTATCTGCTATTAAATTGACTGAGAACTGAAAAATCTCCCTGAAAAATTCAAGTCAGGATTAGTTTTAAATTACCTTTGCAATTATATCAGCTCAAAGCTAGAAGATTATTTGCTCTAAACAGAAAATTATCAAAGAGCACGCCCCGAAAAAAACATTGGTTTCAGGTAAACATCAGCTATGTTAGCTACACAGCAATACATTCCTTCAAAAATCTACTGTAACAATTCCATCTGAATGTTCAGAACTAGTTTACCAGTAAAGATAGAGAGAAAAGCAACAGAAAACTCAGAGAGAACTCATTATGGAACTGAAACACAATGCAAACAATTCATTTCCCGAATTTCAGAAACTGCTACCAAAAAGTCCAAATCACCTGGGAAGAAAAAAACTAATACCACCAAAATAAATGAGTCTCCCTTATCCTCCTACCATGGCCATATCAGCTTCTGCGAGAAAGAAATCTCACGTCTATTTAAAATGGATTTTTTAGCCATAATAACATTTTGACATACCGTAATGTAAATAAACTGTTCTTTCCCATCCCAATATTTCCTTCTGTGTCTCTCTCTGTCTCTCTCTGTCTCCGTCTCTCTCCTCTTTTTGTTTTAATATATGGCACACAGACAGACACACGCCCCCGTCACTGTCAATATGCACACTCATTAGCAATATGTCAGGCTGGCATTTTCAACACACTCCAGAGCATAACTGAACTACCACACAGCGCACACACACACATGTAAAAATACAATTACACAGAAAAAGACCTCAGTGGAATAATTTTTAACTTGGAAAACTAGGTAAACATACAAAAGGAGCAAGTGAGATTCTCAGGCAGTATTTTGCAAAGGTGCTGTGAAGTGAATCTCCAGCTAACAGCACCGATGCTGCTCTCCTTTCGCACACAAACACACTGAGAAATATACCTATATGAAAGAGAGCATATTAGCAAGGCATTCTAACACTTAATTGCAGACACAAGAATATAGTTTTTTCCCTGTTGTCAGGTGTTTTCATACCTTTTAAATTACATTCTAACTTGAAGTAATATATGGAAAGAAATATTGCAAAACGTAAACCCAAACTGAACTACAAGTTCCTAGAACACAGACTGTCCAACAGCATTTGTAGTCCTTCTAACGGAGAAAATTAGCTATGAAAACAACCACATTCATATTTTTTGCAAAAAGCATCTGGCGACATACTAAAGACCACTTAAAAAGGATGAGGACCACTGTACTACAGTCTTGATTATTCACCTTTTGACGCATTGACAAAACATATTCTAGATTGTTATTGCAACTGCTTTAAAATACAACAGAATAGCTTCATGTGGCACCCTGAAAGGGAAGGTATCATCAAAGGACCATGTATTTCATTTTCCAAGAGAACCAACAGTGAAGAAATGTATAGGGAAAGAAACATACCTTCAGTTATCCTAGTGAAAGACTTTTCAGCACATCTACATAGTCCTGCGGCTCCACCAGTACAAAAGTCAACACTGCAGCGCTTCTGATCTCTGTGACAATGGCATCATACTGCCAGCAATTTTTTCGATTAAACTTCTCAGACATGGTAGCAACTTTGTTAATTATGATATTAGCCAGCTGGCGGGCACAATCAATCATCCACTGTAAGAAAGCCAGACAAAGAGACATCTAATCATTGCAACCAGAGGAGATAAATTTTGTTCCTTTCTTATACGTGTCACAGATTCTATCCCTCCTGACCCTCTACACAGCCATCGACTGTCAAATTTAGATTCAGCAAGCTCCCAGCTTTTCTTTATCCCTGCCTTAGATCTGAAACTCCTGGTTATCAGGAAGACAAGCGTCAGCAGCTGTCTCAGAACAGGAAGGCAATCAGGTGAATAGTACTTATTATCTCTCATTGCCTTCTGAGGAGCAACAAGATTGATTTTGGACCAACAACGCATCCAGATCTCAGGCACAGCTACTACACTGTCAAGTCTAGAATGCAATGCATACGTAAACCTGACCTAAACCTTTGTTAATACTCCATACCAAAAGTCTGAGGGCTGCTTTTTGTTTGTTTGTTTGTTTGTTTTGGGTCATGTTTGTTGGGTTTTTCCCCTTTTTTTTTTCTCTAAGAAAAGTCTTAAAATATTTTTTTCTTCACAGCTGCACTGGATATTCTCTTATTCCAGGCCTCCTTCCCCCCACCTCAGAAAACCCAGGCAAGCAGACCACACCACTACTCAGGGGACTCTGTTTCACAGTTGGATAGTCTTAATTGGGCCCACAGAAGCAGTTAGCTACTATTAAAGGCTTCTCTGTATACATCTTCCTCTCAACTAGTCTGATCGTACATAAAACCCCACTAGTGAAGCCTATGCTTTGAGACGGTTAAACACGCAAATACATTATAAGCACAAAATATAAAAACATCCTAACAGAATTCAAGCTGATAGTGAATTTCAGCATTGCTCTAGAAAAGAAGAATATATTTGGGATTTTCATTTACAGCATTGGCCAATCATGTGCTCTTACTCTAAGACCGTTTTCTATAAACCAAATACATTGCAAAGTACTGGAAAGAAGTTCATATGAAGTAGAAACAAAGATTACAACAGAATAAAAGCTATCACAGTAATGCATTCTGGTACAAAATACCCCATCAACTAGCTTGCTATGTTCCAAAATGCCCGCCAACAGTCCCATTTAACTAAACAGAGCAGAGTACGTTAGTCAATTAATACAAATTTATAAGGATATGCAAAAATTTTTATGACCATTTTTAGATTTATAGTACATTGGCAGCCCTGGCACTTGGACCAAAGACTGCTTTTCAGAAAATGTGATCTTATGTTTATTTCATCTTAACTGAAATCTAGTTTAATATTTAAGATGATATCCAGTAATTCTGCCTCTATCATGAAGAAGATGCTCTGGACTTTATAGCATAAAATTACCTCTGTTTTTAGGAAAACCTTGCAAGCAATACATTCTTTTCTTGAAAGATTTCACATGCAAATTCAGCAAAAATTTGCACATTTTCTTGAAATCCAAACAGAAAATATCAACAGTTAGAAAACAGAAGCTTGTGAAAGTAACAATTACACCCCGACCTCACTCCCTTGAAATTACAGTATTGCCAGAACCTTCCTTGCCTTTCAGAAGTCAAATTTTGTTTTACGTAACTTTCTCATTTGGAAAGTTTATGAGTTTATACAGGAATGGTTCGGGTGTTCATAATGAATTATTAAACACAACTAATTGCTTTCTGATATTTATTGGAAAGGATAAGGACAAGAAAATAAATTACATCCTCAAATGTAATGTCATCATTTCATTCATTCTGGATGACTGATGAAGTATTTACCCAGCTTCTCAGGCAGATATTGAAGATTAAACCAGTTCCGCTTTGCGACCTACATCTAAATTGTTAACAAATTGAGATCTAGCTCAAGTACCTCCACAACACATTGTCACCCTTGCACTGTCAGACCCACTGTTAAAAACCTCAGTACTAGCCCAAATAAAATTATTAATTCACTTTATTGAAATATCCACTGCCAAGAGGATTTTACTCAGAAGTCAAGGAAGCTCTTTGTGAAATATTTGTTCTCAATTCTATTGTTGTACTCAAATCAGATCTTGCTTTCTTTAGACAGCCATTAAATATGAAGAAGTAATCTTGATCCTATCACAGAGTTTTAAGGCAAGAGGGAATAACTGAGTATTGCAGATAAACGAGGGACTTGGGATGAACACAAAAATAGGAGGCTGCCATATCTGCTGTTTCAATTTTTCTGAAAGGTGAACCAAAAGCATCAGATACATAAGGCTATCCATAGCAGTATCTCCAGTCAGCCACCAGCATAGACCCGACTAGGTTTCTAAGCTGGCAGAAGAAATCTGAGCTGGCAAAACTGGAAAACAAAAAGAATTATCTCTGGCAGATACAGACTGATCTGACAGATTATTTAAGAGAAACATGAATGAGGGATCAAACTTGGTATGCCAGCAGCACTTTTATGCATTTTCAATCACTACATCCGGTTTTCCTGCTATTCACATATTTTTCTTTTTCATTACTTTAGAGTTCGCTGTGTAAAATATGGAATTAACTTCATCTACCCTTAGCTATTATAAACAAGGCAACTAGGCTGGTCATTATGCTCTCTTCTGTCATCACTAGGATGAAGGACAGCATGACAGGAATCTGTTGAGCATGAATTATTATACCTATTTCTATACTTGGATGCTGGTTGAATGACTTGCACGCTGGATGTACTGTCTCTCAGCTAGCTGGTCTGAATTCAGTTTTAACTCTACTTAGAGCAGGAGGCTGGACTAGTCAACTTCTGAGTGTCTCATCCAAGCTGAATTGTTCTATATGTCTATGAACTGGCTAAGACAAAAGCAACAAAAATAGAAAAATTTGTGAGATTATCTAAATTATAGGAATTACGTATGTAATTTTTTTCAGGAGGACAGGGCAACTCCTCTAAGTGTTTTTGGCCCCTACCTTCCTCAAACACTTTGAAAAAGCAGCATTTTTCAGTTTGGGTTTTTTTTCCTTTCCATTAAGGCAAAAATATTAGAATCACCAAATCCTCTGTATAATAAGACGTTCAGAGAAAAGGAAACCTATCAAGGGGAATACACAAAGAAAGTCCACAAAGATCTCCATGAAAGCAACTAGACAACACACCTGATATAGGAGGAGAAAAGGAAATTGAGCGGCAAAGGAAGAGTAAACTCAGGGTCAGGAAAAAGTGAAACGTCCTTAGAAAGGAGGGAGATGCAGCAAAGGATAGGCCTTGGTTAACTAAAAGTATATGGAGTTTGAAAAAACAAAACACAAGTCATGACCCTAATAATGGTGGTACAGGCTCAAAGGAGGGGTTTTTTTTAGTAAAGACAAGATTACTCCAGGATTTCCATGGTATTTGCTATATTCCTAGAACACAGAAAATTTCAAAGAAAAGCAAAAAACAGAAACCATACACACAAAAAAATTCCAGCCCAGAAGGAAGTACTGAAAATACTAGGATCCATTACCTAAAGAAAAAAAATTATTAAATGTTTTCATCAATAGTCACAATAGTACTTCACAATTCTAGACTGACATAAACCCCGTTAGTTTTAGTTATGTATACCTATTCATAAGCTTAACCTTAAAAATTCCTGTCTAATAAACCTTCCATGTGTACTCTCATAAATCCCGTAAATTTTCCATTCAGTACCTCATTACCAAAAATTAAGTGAAATTAAGCAATAATATATGTAAATTATACGTTTAAAATAATGAACAATGTAATGAAAGAAACACTCTTCACATTGCAATCTAGTGGGCTTTTAAATTAACTTTTAATGCTCAGAGGCTGCCAATTAATAAAGAGCCTACATGTTTGACTGCACTACAACATACAAACTAGGAAAAGCAAAAATGCAACAGGAGGGCACAAAGCCAATGCAAGATGGTGCACAGATAACAGTCCACAGGTTTAGGGGAACATGTGTAGCAGAGCCAAGGTCCAACAAGCAACATCTGTCTTCAGTGAACTCTTCCTGAAATCAGAAACTTTGAAGCCTCGGTGATATACTGACCATCTCACTCACTGATTCCCCCCTCACTCCAAGAAAGAACATATGTAACTGCAGACAGAGAGCTTATGGTATAGTTTCTCATTTTGGCACAACATATGCATCTAAAACAGTCATGGATATTTTTTCTTTTTATTTTCAGCACTTCAAATCAAGAGTTAGCCTGCATCACAAACTGCACATATATTCAACTGAAAAGAATGAAATAATAAAATTTCACAGTGCAGAACAATGTCTGTAAAGGTCACACATAACTTCTCGAGGGGAAAATGCCATGAGGCAGATGTGAAGAGGCCACATGTTGTGTCAATCCTTAGCACAGAATGAACAGAGGTAAAATATTAACGCATTGTAAGAAAAAAAAAAAAAATCGTGCCTATATTCTAGGAAACAACAACAAAAGAAAAAGGAGAAACATACCATTTCTCCCCCTGGATCATGATAAACAGGTCCAGTTTTATCCCACTTTAATGTTGTGAGTAGATGTGAAATAAAGGACTTTTTTCTGTTCTGCTATGGCCACATGCAGCTGAATCTGAAAGCTGCATATTGTTTTTCCTTGCCACTCCCTTTATCTTGCACCAGAGCTCTGCTATTCTCTTACCTACACCAGAAGTCAGACCATCCTCTTCTTAAACTGAACAGTAAGAATATATACATGCTCAAACCAGCATTCTGCCTTTGAAATGTCAGGTAGCAGGTGTCCAGAAAAAAAATGTAAGGGCAAGCAAGGAGCAATTTCTTTCCTGATGTATGCTCCCAACTTCTGCACAGACATGGCAAGGAAGTCAACAATGTCAGGATGGCTCAATGGAACACATTTGACAAGAATTTTGATACTGTTATCCTGTGTAACAGAATCACAATGATCAGTACCAAGAGTGCGCAGTTAAATAACCGACAATGCATCTGTAAAACAGGAAGGCTCACGTGAACAAGAAACTATGTCTGAGCAGAAATCTACAAAAAGTAGATTCTATTATAAATAATTTGCCTACTTTTTTAAAAGGCAAATAATTCACTAATATTCAGACTAACAATTCTGGATTGGGTGGTTGTATAATTCTGTAAAGATGAGACAACAAAAAACTTGCATTGTGTTAATGGAAAGGTATTTTTGATGCATAAAGCACTTTCTCAGAGAGTCCCTCACTAGGTCAAGTGAGCACCACGGCTCCAGGAGCTACCCATAGTTCTTCCCTAAATGCAAGGTTTGCATTATTTTACAGGAAACTCATTCCCAATTTTGTGGTTAAAATACCTATTCTACAGCCTGAAGGCATCTCCTATGCAAAAGTTCTCACCTGTAATACACTGCAACTGGAATGGCAGACTTAAACACACATAGAGCAAAATAACAACTGAACTAAACAAATGCTTGTTCTGGAGACAGCAAACACAAAATACATTGGAGAAAACATAATGCCATGTTACAGCAACACAATATCTTTAGACTATATAGTACTTACATTTAATGTGTCATTTTATATTTTTCCCCAAAATAAAAACTGCGCTTATACCTGATGCAGCCTCATAAAATTATCTATTTAGTCCGAATAAAATTGAAACATGTAAAACACTAATAATGTGGCAGAAACACACTCTGGTACATGATTCATTAGAAAAGTTGTAATTTCAATGATCCAATCAAAGTGACACAAGCTAAAACACCCAGCAGACAGGAAAATTACAAAAAATTATTCAGCAACATAAAAAACTAAAATTGTCTGTTTATAATTCATTTAAAAAAAAACATATAGAGTTAACGTAGTTACATTTTGGGTCTAGGTTTCAGATTGTGAAACTGCTCAACACAGGTATTCTGGATTTTAATAATTTTATAACTTCACTTAATGAGCTTCTTTCAATATAATTAGCTGATTTCCTGGCAGATAATACTTTACACCTGACTCATTTCAGCACAGTAAAATGGCAATATCTCCAAAGACAAATTAAAAAACCCCAAAAGGATAACAACAAGGTCAAAGAGTCCAAGTCAATAATAATTTTTTTTTTCAAATTCTAAGTTTCTTGTATATTTTAAAACTGGCCTTCACATCAATGGGTGTTATCTATTATTTTTAGCACCAAAAGACAGAGAATTCTTACAGCGTCTTATGTCAAGCAGTATCTAAAAGAAAGTTTAACAGAAAGTAAACCATGGCTTGGGGTTTTGGGGGTTTTTATGTTTGCTTATTTGTGTGGGGGGAGGTATTTATTAGATCATAAATTATCAAATTATCTTTTTTATTTTCAGTAGCAGATGTGATCGGATCATATCAGTTCTAGGTCCTTTTACTTTTTCATTACAAAACTTATCATTAGGAAGTGTTCTCTACCTATGTCACAATGAAATCATGCCTTACATAAGTAATTTTGTGAGGTATTGGTGCTGTGTTCCTTTTAAATAAAGCCTAGCAAGTTCAAAAGGAAAAGTGTTGCTGTTTCCCAGAAAAATAGAGATTTATGTTGTGGGTTGGGGTTTTTTTTCACTATAAAGATGGTATTTGCATAAAGCTATTAAAAGATTATCCTGTAATCTGACTGAATAGGTCATAGGTAGTTGACCAAAGAAACGTCACCAGAGGATCTGTCTCCATTTTTATGTGGAGGTTTCCCCATTACATAACAACCAACTGCCCCAGCCTTTACCACACCAAACAGAGAGGTGGAAGTTCTGCGTAAGGAGACCTCTCCAGAGAAAGAACAATTAAAAAAAAAAAAATTACAGCATCCAGATGTTGTGTATTCCCAAAGGGTTTCTAAGACAAAAATATGACCAGTATATGCAGCAAAACACTAAATAGCTCTGAGTACACTACACATGTAAGTTTGCCAGACTGCAGAGAAATATATCCAACCTCTTATGAGCAAAGACCCAAGATTTTAGCTGTTGCAGACCTCTTTGCTCACTTGAAAATTCCCTTGCCACTCTAGAATTATTGATGAGAAAAATTAAATTGCTACTCTCACTTAAAATTGAACACTGATTTAAATATTTTTGAAAACAGAATTTAAACTTTGTTGTATAAGTACAGGAATCAATCATAGCATTAGAAAATGCTCTATTGATAGTTTCAACTAAAAAGGATAACCAAAATTTTTAATTTGCTGGTTTCATTTGAAAAAGAGTAATCCTTTGCTGATTGTTATACTAAAACTTAGGGGCAGTAAGAAAAAATAATAAAAAAATAACACTAAATGTAATTGTAACTGATCATTTAACTGAGTTAGAACATGAAATTCTGAATATTTTTGTATCAAAACCGCCTAGAGCAGAATGAACCCACAATTACAGAAAAGCATTACTGCTTAACATTTCCTAAGGAGCTGCTTAATTCTGAACAGCAACTTAGAAGGGATGAACTTAAATATATGTTCATGTGTCAGGTTGTCAAGGTGATATACCTCAAGAAAATTCTGCATTATACCAGCTCTGGAAACTCCTGCTCAATGCCACTGTACTTCAGGTGTCGATATCCAGTAGCAGACTACTCCAAATGTATGTAAGGTCACATCCTATGATTCTTTGGCATTTCCACTATTTACCACAAATACCAGGTACAGTAATCCGTAAGTTTGTAAAAAAAACTACACAAATCCCTTTTAAGGATTCTGATCCAGGCTTTAAAACGTGAAGCGCCAACCTGAAAAACAACATGGCTGTTTGAGTCTGCCTATGTTTTAAATATCCATACCAAGTTAATTATCATAATGCTAAAGCTGTGCAATCAAGTTCATTGAAAATAAAAAGGCATGCCAAAAAGAACAAAATAAAATTGATGGATTCAAGTGGAAAACAGTAAAATAAACAAAATAAAGCGCTAGCTAGGAGCTAGGAAGATCACGCATTAAGATGAAAGATTAAACAGATGCAATACACAGCAAAGATCAAAGAGCTCCATCAATTCATTCTGAGAGTCAAAATCCAGCTGAGCATGGGAGCCCTGTCCGCATAATAAGAAAGGTTGACTAAAACATAAGGATTAAACAGATGAGCTGTCTCCAGTGAATGTATGGCACAGGAAGCCCTGCTGAGCCACTTGTAAAGACACTTTGGAATTGTACACCTGCTACTCCACAGTGAAACCTACAGGAAGCCAGCCTGGAACGGGAAAGAAACCCACTAATGGACTAAATAGCTATCTTTAAGAGGGAGGAGAAAAAAAAGAGTCAATGCAAGAAAACAGCAGCTAACAGATTTGCTCTTTCCCCTCCATTTCATTTATTTACCAAATATTTCTGTCACAAATGACTATAAAGAAATTGTTATCACCATCCTCTCCCTTTAAATAAAAGAATGAAGCTTAGCACTTAAACTATGAACACAAATACCCACATATAGCAGTGTCAGCCTAGTATTCTCAATGAAAGTCTCTGTCACAATATTACTCGTTTGGAAGCTCTTTTTGTATTCTAGTACTTACACTAAATGGCCAAATCCCTAGCAACTTCAGTGCTGCATGACTAAGTGTAATGGTCACTAAAATTTATATTATTCCTAATACTGATGTCCTTTAAAATAATGGTCAATAAAGTCTTAGTTTTTCTTATCTACTTAATAGATAGAGGTGGAGATATTTCTATCAGAATTTCTAGATGATTAGTTTTACTCTCTTATCATTGGGAGCAAGGAAAAAAAAAGCAGAAATAAAGTTGTTAATAACAGGTAAGAAACACTATTTAATTTCATTAATAACTTCATTAATTCTCATAATAAAGTAAAATCCTTACAACATGTATTTAGCCATAAACACAACCTTTTCACAAGACAGAAAAATGTAGGGCTAGCAGTCACTCAATTACTCAAAGAAGCTAAATTGTAAAGGTTCCTAACAGCTCTGAAAGGATCAGTGTTATACCCTACACCTCCTTGCAAGGATCAGCTAAAGGAAGCCCTCACTTCAGAAGACAGCAGGCCATAATCTAAAACAATCAGGAAGCAAAGCCAATGGAACATATACATGCTTGCCAGTTTCTTAAGGCATTGCTCTCTGCTAGATGTACAGCTAATGTCAACTGTCTGCTACAGGTGGTTCTTTATTTAAATTTCAAATGAATGTTACTAACCTGCTTGTCCCACGAATGTTATTTACAATCACATCTTTTATTCTTGTTTTAGTTGACAGGACAATCTCCTCAAGGATCTGGGCAGAGCTGATATATTTGATTTTCAGGTTATGTACTGCCTGCAGATACAAGCTCTTTGATTGTTTACAATGCAGGAGTAATTGGTAACTGTTAAATAACTCCAGAGACTGATTTAAGAGTCCTTCACCGACTGCATGAAAGTAGGGATTCATCCCACAGTCCCTAATCTGGCCAAATACTTAAATATTTCACTACAAAATCAGGATATTAAAAAATCAGTAAATGCAATGATTATTTAATCATCAATCATATACAAGCATTATATTCAGTTTTAATGATTTCAGATCAATTTATATATCAAAGTGGAAATTATAATAAGAAACAAGTAGATTCTTTTGTTACGTTTCCAAAATTAGTCACAAATATGAATTTGTGTAGCACAGTTTTAAGCAGAATTTCTACAGTGCTGCTTCCAGAAGTCAAAATGAGAACACTAAAATGAAATTCAGCCCATATTCCAATGTGGAATTTCATGTGTTGTTTCATTGGCCATACATTACATATGTATTGCATATGATTGCATATGTTCAAGCTGTGGATAATATTTAGAATAACTTTTCAAAGCATTTGCCTAATCTTGCACAGTCAAATAGAATTACTTTGCTATAAACAAATCAGGCTAATTCGCTGCTCCAGCAAAGTCACAGAGCGTGTTTTAACTATTTTCTGGTGCCATTTTATGGCCACTGAACTTTACTGCTTCACAAAATGGTGTGAAAGCACAACACTGTTATGAGAACACTGTTTATCAACAAAACTCCTCTGAACTTAGCATTTTATACCAGAAAGGAGCAGTGAAATGTATCATTGAAGGTATTATATGATACCAGGCAGCACCATCATAGATGGAATATAAATCAAATGCTAAAGCATGCTGTGGGAGGCCAAGCAGGTAGTACCACAGTGAGTGCACCATGCCCATGGTCACCACAGAGGCCACATTCACCATGCTTTAAGGTGCAAAGCATGGTTTCCTGCATGCAGCAGGAAATAGAGATATCCCTGGTCATTCTCTGTCCTGTGTATCCTTTGAGGGGCCGCTGCACCAAGATTTCTCCACTGCTTCCATGTAAAAGTAATGTGGGTGCTTAAGGGCTGAACAGCAGCAGCTTCCCACAAGTGCAGTTCCACCTGTTCGTGGACAAAAGGCGACACTTGTGGCAGAGCATCCACACCTGTGCAGCACTGTGGCTACTCTAAGGAATCACAGGATCCTCAGCAGCTCCACATAAGTCTAACTGCAACCCCTCAAACCCACTTAGCCAGAGCTTGCTTTCCAAGAAGAAAACCTAGAGAAAAGTGAGATTGCTCCTATATCATTAACAATGCCAATTGTCTGACTTCTTGGAGTATACATATGCTTGTTAGAACACTGTATATTAGACAAGAGGAAGCCCAACATTTTACAGCCAACAGTGAATGACACCAGGGCTCTTGCAAATTCCAGGTGCTCATCCTGAAAAAAAAGCACTTAAGATATATGAGCAAACACCAAGCCAGCTGCTCCTCCAAGTAACCTGGTGGATATACTACCACTGAAATTTTACTGCCTATGGGCAAATCACAATACCTTCAGAACAAATTACAACCATTTTCATAGAGACATTTCAAAGACTTGTCCCCAGAGAGAAAACTTCCACCTCAAAAATTTTCAACCTGTTTATCCAGCTGTTTTGGTCTTACAGCTGTCATTTAAAAAGTCATAGACATTCTTTTTTTTATAATGAGGGTAACATTTTACTTTCTCCTGCTGGATAATTTTACATACACTCTTGAAATAACTTTTGCACTGCAAGTTTCCAGTTGAAAATTTTAGAGCAGTATGCAAACAGTTCAAAAGCTCATGGTAAGTCAAATGCAGAAATTGTCTCTATTGTTACTTTAGTCACGAAGCTCCTATGCAAGTTTCACAGTGGGATGTAGGTACTCATTTATTTATTTTGCTTTATTTATTTGAATACTACATCTCCAGCTCGGTTGCTCTGCATTTTTTCCAACATATGTGTATATAGAATTAGCAGAAGGCAAACAATCTCACTCGTTCAAGTAAAACAAAACAAAACCAAAAAAACCAACCAAACAAACATAAAAAACCCCAAAACAACAAAACCTACAAGAAAAATTCCTTTTAAGGTTTATGGTCAACCTGGAATTTTAACAAAAAAACCATCTGAACATACTTGTAAGTATGCTGAACAAGGCAAAAAGAATGCTCTCACACCTCATTCTGAAACACTTCTTTGTGTCTGCCCTCAAACTGGGCTTATGTTTGGCTCAACACTAAATAAGAACTGTGATTATTTGCAACTTCTTTTATGGAGGAAGGACTAAAATTTTCCAAGTCGTACTGACATATCACATGTGCCAGAGCCATAGAACTAATTAGTTTTGCACACTACCCTGGCTTATCTCTGTAAACTAACTTTGTTGAATTTCTCTTCCCAGACTAAAAATGTAGTTCTTTGTATTTCTTGATGGAGAAAATCAGAGAATAAACTAAATGCAAAATCAAGAGTAACACTTTTTCTTCCCTGTCCTGCTTCCCAGTTTGTTTGAAACTCTTACATCCATCTAACTCTAACCTTGGTTTTTCAATTATACATAAATCAGGAAAAATATATGAATATCTGAAGTTAAAAACAAGAATTAAAATTGATATAAGATTGTTGAATCTTAGGTGAATTTTAGTCATATCACACAAAGAAAATGCTGCCTATATGAAAGTGCCCATTAACAGGTTTTGTTTTGTTTAAATTTAAAGCAATATATAGAACATGCAAATGGTATATGTTGTTATACCCTGCATAAATTCTGTTGCTATAATTTGCTTTGATGCTATGTCATGAATAAAGAAATTCTATGTCAAATTCAGATATTCAAGTCTTATCTTGAAACCTCACCATGGCTCTGTCCAGCTTCATTTAAAGAGTGGGTAAGGTGTGAAAGCAAGAGTAAAGGAGCTTGGCCTGAATTTTATATCTCCAGCAAGGGAGATAATATAAGAAGCAAGCGAAAATTAACAAAAAGAAAAAAAAACACACAAAAACTAAATAAATTTATTTCATTTCAAGTTTACAAAAGATGCCACTACACAAAACCTGACAGTATTTCCTCAGTCTTCCAGTTTCAGCTTCCACCGATCAAGATAGCGCAGCATGATTACGTATATGTGATCGCGCATACATAAATCCATTGAAAAAATTATTGAAGTCTTACAGAGTTCATAGTCTAAGCTCTTCAAAATGGATTACTAGCATTTCTCCAAGTGATTTCAGGCACCAGATGTTATAAATACATTTGAATTTGCCTCACTTCAGCAATGATCATGCATTTAGTGTAGTTTTCATTATATCAAAAATACTTCAGCTCTACCAGCAACAGATGAATTAATTAATTTCTTTATTAATTCGAACGATTTTTTCTCCAATTTTTTATAAGCCACAGTGTTCTCTCAGCAATATCGGCTCTTTCTCAGTTCCATAAAATTGTAATCAATCTCTATTATTGTCACGAAAATGGTATTTGTCACTTTGCTAAGAAAAAAATAATCAATACGCCTTGCAGGGTAGAATAGGAATTTAATGCAGTGAATTGATGTCTGTTAGAGAAATTTAGCTTGCCAGCAGTTTGGGACAAGCTAATAGAAAACCAGAAAATTCACTGAAGGTTGACAGATGAATATACAGACATGCCACAAAAATTAATATTTGGGCACTTTGTATAGCCTGTCATTTCATATGCTGGAGAGAAAATAGATTTAGACAAGCAAATACCTAAGGAAATCCTTTTGCTTTTTAAAAGGCAAAAGCCAAAAGCACGTAAAAAAATAAATTCCTCACTGAATTATTTTTATATTTATATAAGTTTCTGGAAAATAAATATTCTGAAACAATCTTCTATTTAAATATTTTGCTTCAGACATGATACGAAATATGAAAACACCAGTGAGTGACAAAATAGAGCAAAGTCTCTGAGGCAATACTGACTGCCTGATCCTTTTAGAGAACACTGCATTGCAAAACCAAATCAGAACATTGCTTCAAAAATTACCATATAAACTGCGCAATAGTACAGCTCAGAAAATGTCCTGCATCATGGAGGGACAAAAAAGCCCAAGTAAAACTTACATAATCAATACCTAGAAAGAAATCACATCATACTTTCAGAACAAATACGATCTCTTCAAAAGAGCCGCTAGAATTATTTGAGTCATTAATAAAAAGTTACACTTTAGGAACACAATCCTCCCTTCTCTCTACTGCCATTTGCAGAAGCTGTCAAAACACTCCACCTTCCAATTACATGCTTTCTGTCTTTCACTTGCTCTACCATAAGCCTATAATCTGTTTAATTCCCTTGTTTGGTTGGTTTAATAAACAATGCTTTTAAGTAGCAGGGCTCGATAAGCCCAGCATCCACAACAAGGAAGCTGCAGTTATCCATCCCTCCAGGAGAGCATCAGCACCACTGACTGCAGAGACAACACACTGGCCAGAACAGGAAGCAGCACAGGGCACCCAGCTCTGGACTTCTGTTGAACCACTTTCTGAGTTCTGTTCTTCCTAAGAAATCCTCCTAATTCTGGGTTGGATATAAATGAGGCACCCTCTTCAGGGACCTGCCTGCAGTTCCCAGAAATCTCTGAGTATGAGTTCTAAAATCTCAGGTACCCAGCAGGCCAAGGAGAAGCAAACATGTCTAAACACCTAAGAAGGCAACCAGCTGATTGCTTGTGGTGAAACCTTCATGCTGTAATTCCAGAGGCTGTGAGCAAGCCTGGCATATGAGCTCCAGTAAGAGGAACAGCTTTTTAACATGTGCAAAATAGCATTCTTGGGAAAAGAAAGGGATGCTAAAGATGTCAGTAATTTTACATAGACACATCCTTGTTCAAATATAGGAAAGCATAAGGGACAAAATTTAACACCTCCTTGCCTGTAAAACTGAAATAAGACCAAGCAGCAGAGGTCTACAGTAAGGTGGACATTGGGGAAAATCTGTGTCTCCTACTGTCTTCACCATTCTGTAATGGATTTAAAAATACCCTTGTGAATTAGAAGTCTCCCCTGCCACAACTGCACTTCTTTCTGATGGCAATGGTGCTAACACTCCTTCCTGATGGTATCAGGAATTTCATATAGGAAGTGAAGAACTGTTAACATTATTGAGGTTCTCCAAAAATAGGGAACTTATTTTAATTCTGTCCTCATTCTTAAAAGAATCTGACCTTCAGCCAATGAGATCAAGTTTCCACCACAGAAAAATTTAAGTTAAAGCAGAAAAGGAAAACAAACTTCTATTGAGACATTATCACTCACAATTTTGTAAGCCTAGTAGAAGGCAAATAGCAGTATTATTTGAAAGAAAGTTTGGCACTCTTTAAAAAAAAAAGGAAAGAAAGAAAAGCAAAACCAAAAAGGATGTCATACTTCATAGGAATTTTGCAACACTAACATAGGAGGTCCCCAAAGCCAAATGTATGGCCTTTATTTCACAACTGGCTTCTACATTATAGGATCATGCAGCTGGTGGGAATGACAAAAAATCAGCGTTGCATGACAGTGTCAACATTTATACTTATGCTTTGCATGAGTGCAAACATTCGTGATTCACCCTAGGAAAAGCAAAGGTTTATCACAGATGACAGAGTGTAAGTAGAGCTAGTTAAAATGGGAGATGTTTCGTTATACCCCATCAAGTCTGATGCGTCAGATTTACACATGGTGATAAAATGAACACACATGTTATGGCCTGGAAGTTATATATGTATTTTTGTCAGAAGTGCAAAGCACAGTTTGATGTAAATGCAAGCCATTACAAAATCTATCAGCCCTGTAAGCACTTGCAATGTCATTGGCTCCACATGAATGTATACAGTGAATCTGTTTCATGATCAGTTGTGAAGATTTAAGCATAAGTATTAAGCATGGATATTTTTGTAATCAGGATGGTGGACCCTGAGGGAAATATTTCCATTGATTTTTCCTTGGGCTTTCTAAGCTAACTTGTAGAAGACTGATGATGAATTTGAATAGGTTTGAAAGCTCAGTCCTGCTGAGGAAAAGGGTAAAGATATTTCCCAATCAAACTTTTTCAGATTAGCTTACTGAAAAAGGGACATAAATTTGAACTCATGGCATATATCAAAATTAGATGAGCTTTTACTGAACACAGTAAATTTTCAGGTGTTTCTTCCTAATTTCACAGGCATTTTTCAATAATTTCCATATGACCAGCCACAGATTCTGCAGTACTGTTAGAATGGACTAACCAGTAACATCAATGACAAGGAAACACTTTCTGTTTTTCCTATTCTCCCCAGCCATCAAGACAGAATTATACTATGCAAACATTTCTAGCACTTGTTATTAATGCAAGTAATATCTGTAGGAATTATGATCCACTTCAAAGTCTTCCTTCTTATTCTCTAAACACAATCTTAATGTAATGTGTTTCCTCTGAAACATGAAACATTTTCAGGGTCTATGCAAACACTTTTTCCAATAAGACTCAATAAAATCATGACACAAGGTCATGATCCTACATCCACCAAAGTTATAAAAAGTGTACACTGGCATAAGCAATATAGGAAGAAAGGTTAAAAATAAAAATTAAATGCAGCCTGAACAGAGGACTTTCCATCAAACATCTGGCCTCATTTATTACCCTAAGTACCAGTCATGACCATTAAATAGAGACAAATCAAATGCCGTACAAAATGCCACTGGCTTCATTTCCTGTGCAATTCCAATGTTCATTAGCATCAGCAAATAAATTTTGCTTCAGGTGGAAAAGAGTTTTTCAAAAATACCAAGTAGGTATCATCTTGATTTCTCATTTTGCTATGGACCCAAAAATAACTGTTGACTACTGAATCACTGCTAGCTGAGTTTGGATCTGGTTTCTAGTATGAAACAGAAGGCTTTATACCATACAGCTTCTCTTCTGAATTGTCTTGTTCCCCTCCCTTCATATTTGCAAATGAACCTAACTGATCTGCAGACAAGGGTTTATACAGTGTTGAAGAAAAACTCATCACCACTGTAAACAATCTTCTAATTTCTTCTCAAAATGTTTCCTTTATTTCCAAGAACAACAATAGGCACTTTCCACAACATGCTGTTTAAAAACTAGATGATTTTGTTTTGAGAGAAATCCTTGCATAGATCCTCATTTAGGATTCATATCTATTCTGCTTTTTGTGAGGGACACTACATTTAACCTGCTTACAGAATAAGAGAAAAGAAATGGTTGTCCCATGTACTCACAGCTGTGAGAGATTAAAGCCAGCAGTGATGACCTCTAGCAAAGATTGAGTTGTCCTAGTTCTGTTTTGCTTCTGCCTATGAAGTGTACTAGCACTTGTCTTTTCGCTAAGAGATTTGAAGTCAAAGGGTTCTAAAAGTTTCCTGTCTGCAGCATATTCAATGATGTGCACCAGAATGTTATCCATTTTGGTTTTTAAGGAAATTACCTGCACTGACTAGTTAGAAATGCAGAAAGGTATTTGACAACAGACAAAATAGGCTAGATAATGCTCCCATCTCCTCCCTGAGCTTCTCTTTTTGACTTCACATAAAAGCTTCAAAAGATGGTTGCTGCCAAGTCTGGGCTTGTCTTTTCCTCATGTTCTGTCTGCTTTGCTCCTGCCAGACTCCACAGAAGCCAGCAGGAGACAACCACCATGACTGAACAAGGGGGGCAAATTTCTTAAGGTTCATCTTCTGCCTCCTTGTGTGTGCCCAGAGGGATCCATCAGTAGGACCTCAGCTCCTCCTAGGGAACAGATGGGTGGAGCTGATGGCCGCTGGTGGTCAGAGATAATACTTTGCCCGTAGCCACCTCCTTCACTTTGCAAAGTAAGTGATTTCAGATCTTAACTTAAACAACTCTTTTAGTGTTGTATGACAATGTAAGCTGTTATAAGACATTCAGTCAACTGAAATATGTGAAAAATACACCATATCCTTGAATTGCAGATTTGCATTAATTAAAAAAATAGTTTTGTACAGGTATAATTAATAAACAAAATATTTTAAAATGGCTAAGGAATTTAGCACCTGTAGATTTTAGTACTGAGTGGCCATAATTAAAATTCAATTGTTCACGCTTTTCAAATTTTCGATGTAAAACTTCTGCAAATTAAAATTTGAAAAATCTGCAATTAAATGAAGTTATCAATGAACTTTAGTCTACATATCTTGTGAATTTTTTTATCTATATGTATGCATATGCATACAAGTAACCTGAAGTCAGGTCAAAAAGAATTAGATGAAACCTCTATTAATGATTTCCACTGATTTTTATAAGTCTGTAGGATATGTGAGAATGGATTCAAGAGTCAAAAATTAAAGCTGAGTATGTAGTCTGAAGACCAACAGCTTTTCTGGCCATTCACTGTAGTAGTTGGTGGTGTTTTACACGCTGTGCATCTGCATCAAATCGACTACCTATCAAATAAGCTGATGTATGAGGAAACCCCTTAATATCTACACACACTGATTTTACTAAGTAAATCCTCCAACAAGTCAGTTGCAGAACCCATAGTAGTTCAAGGTCGGTTCATTCTGCACTTGGACAACTCTGCAACTCTAAATTACGTGTTTGGAATATTACTGATGTTACCCTGGTGTAAATTAAAGTTTGAGGTAACCTAAGATGGAAAATTATAGTTCATATAAGATTTAATGACAGTACTTGTCTTCAGATCATCTGGAGCATGCCATAGCAAAGAGCAATCGAATCCTAGAATGATCAAAATACCTTGCCATGGAATTAAGGCTGACTTTATAGCAGAAATTAAAATATATGCATAGGTTTTTAGTTGACTAGTAGAACCATAGACCTAAGAAGTTCAGGGAAAAAGCAAGACAAACAAATAGCTGTGAGCAGGTTAAACAGCGAAATATACAATTAATATGCCCCAAAATCTTTAACTTTTCATCTGTCTTAAAGAAAATCTCTGGAAAATCAGAAATGAATTTGCAATTCATTTCTTAACATCATGAGTACTGATTTTTTTAAAACACAACCATATTACACTTACAGGACATTTTGATTGTGCAGAATTAAGACAGTTTAGATACTGCAATTGTAAACTCCTGTATTCTGCTCAGTACACTTTTTAAAAGTAGAACTTTAAATATGAATGCATCAAAAGTTCTGTTTAAAATCCTAGCTTGAATTTCACATTAAAAAGTTGACTGTTCTGCCCTATGATGGCACTACTTTACCAGACAATGCTGTTAAAATGATGTCATGAAACACCATGAATAGAAAGCTTCCCTACAATTTTCAAACTGAATTAAAACTCTAGTGAAACGGGTAAATCTAATATTAAATCACATCATTAACTTCCTTCAGTGTTCTGAACACTGGTAAAGCTATCCATTTCTGCATGTGCTTACTCAATTTGAAGAGCAGAAGGATACTCTAAGTTTACATATGGTGCATAAGAAAGGAGTTCTGTACTTGCACAATATTTACATGGTGATTCGGTTCTTAAATCTATTAACCTGCTAAATGTGACATGATATGATTACTTCTTCTTCTGAGTGGCAAAACATGAACATTGCATCAAAAACTCAGCAGTCTCTTTGGTATTCTGAAAAAGCCTACTGATATGTGCCTCGAACATAACTCATCTGTTTCTTTCTTAGCTGCATTGTGGGCAAAAGAGTTTCAATTCACAATTGGATTCCTCACTACTTGCAGGAAGCCCACATGAGGACTTTTGCTTTTGCTTCACTACTAACAGCACCAGGCGACAGATGAGGTGGTTGTCAGAAGCTCGAGGAGGGTGCTTTCTTGTGGGCTGTTCTCAGTGAGGCTGTGCTCTAACTGGGTAAGGGAGAGAAAGGCGATCAAGACACAGAAAATGGCAGAGCCCAATTAGTCAACACAGCCTGTCACAGCAACCCAGGGAATGAAGAAGCTGCCTCATCGCACACGAAGCCACAGAAACAGCAGGTGAAAAAAATGTGTATTCGTGCAAAATAAAATAAAACCAAAATGGCTTTTCTCTCATAAAGAAAATAAAGGTAAGGAAACCATCTTTTGTATGTTGTTTAAAACAAAATCAAACAAACAAAAAAATAAAAGAAAAAAAACTGGAAAAAAACCCACATGAAAAGAGAAGTGCTAACCACTAAGTTGGGATCTGATTAAAACCCTGAAACTGTGATACAGAGATTATGGGGATTATGAAAAGGACAACTAAGAAAACAGGGTATTCGGGAAAATATCAATGCCAAGGGCAGCACTGATGTATTTGTCTAACTTTCCTATGTAGTGATCTTATCACCTTGCTCTATCTGCCAAAATAAGCTGAAAAAGGAGTATTCTAAATGTGAAAAGTAGCTTCAGCAAAGTACTGCACATAATGTCGTCTCACAGATAACTACAGTAGCAGAGAAAAACATTTTAAGGCTGGGAAAATTATGGCAGGAGGTAGTAGTTGAGAAACAACCACAAAAAATCCCCCAAAACTTAACACTGTGTGTGTGTGTGTCTACCAGAAAAGCACTTCTGAAAAAGAAGAGGAAAGAAGCCAAATCCGCCTTTAAGACAATGCTCCAGGGTTAGCACCCTTGTGAAGCTAGGGCAGAGACATACCCAGATATTTAAGAACTTTTCAAGAAGAGACTTTACTTCTGTGTTTAATTTTCATTCAGGCAAATAATAAAATGAGGCGAATACACTTGATTTTTCTTTTTCTTTAATTTGTTTTACTGCTGAAGGCAGAAAAGACAAAACTGATTTGAGCTTACCAGTAGTAAATACTTTCATTTAAAGAACTAACTTCCATGAAACAGTTCTTGGAAAAAGAGTAATTAATTTCAAAGAGAAAAAAAATACATCTTTTTTTTATGCCAAATCAGATGAAATGTTGTTTCTGAAAAGTTATTAAAACTTACTGGACTTAAAACATTCTACTTTGATCTCTTTGCAAAGCCAGATATAATTATGCTTTAACTGGATGAAACAACAGTTTACTGTAGTTACAGTGCATGCATCAATGGCACATGACTGAAAAGACACAACAATGTTCTGCTACTTGCCAGATCTTGATCTGAAAATTAACAAAGTGTCACTGTGGATGGACGATAAACACTGAAATTAAGCTAATTTCTGAAGAACCTATAAAAATAGAGTATAAATGTAGAACACACAAATACCAGTTATAAATAAAACCCTTCTTAAAATGCTCCTTCTGTGTATTCCCCTGCCAGTATATCCCCTATTCCCCACAGCGACATTCTCCATTTCCAATTCAGCTCAATGGAAATAATTTGAATAGCAAATGACTGAAGTCTTCCACATTTAGCATAAGATAGTAAAACAGATTTAAAATATTTTGACTCATTCAAGCACCAATAACAGTTTGAGGTGATAGGTGAAGGAAAATTATGTTCAAGCTGGGGAAAAAAATCAACTTCACTAACCTGAAACTGTTGTTCAAGTGTGCTAAATACATGATGTGGTAGTAACTGTTTTTATATTGTTTCAAAGGCTTGGCTTTATTTGGTACTTTAGTGATTAAAAAGTGAGCCTTTTAGGCCCTAAATGGTTTGAAAAATATGCTGTACTATTTCACAGAAGTACAGACTGAGGCAGTAAAAAGAAAAAGAGCATCTTATATCATGGCTGTCTCTAACATCAATTTAAACATCAAATAGATGCAAAAACCCATACATATACATATTTAAACTAGTCTTTCAAAATATCAGGACATCTGTCTTGTAGGAGTTATTGCTCTTGGTGAAAATACAGCAGAACAAGGACTTCTCATAATTACTTGAGTCAAAACAGGCCTACTTTTCACAAACAGCAGAAAATAAGATTATTTCTTACTTCTGCCTTCTATATTCTGCATTTTGGGGTTTTTTTGGTCTCAAAAAACAAGGCATTCCTGTGGTGGTACCCTGAAAATATGCCAAGCACATTAATAATATTATTTCTGACTCAAAAATTTACCTGTTTAGAAATGCAAAAGTGGTATCTCTCATGACTACTATAAAACGAAAAGGCACAAGCAGACTACAAGCATGCAACAGAAGTGCTACTACCCGTGATTAACCGAGTAGAAATTAGTATTCTCACATGGTGTTTCATTGTGCACTTGCAAGAAATAATACCAAATAATTCAATAAAGTGGTAATTAAAAACCTGTCTCAATTCTCCTGGTACTCTGGCAATCATGCTCCCACAATCTCGCAGCTGAGCACGGAGCACTCAGCTGCCTGCACTGCACTGCAAAGAAACAATCCACCCACCACTGACTCCTGTTGTTTCATAGGGGATCCAATTACTGATATCGTTCTGACACTAGAGATTAGCTGATTGCCAGTTCAGTGTGCTTACAAAATCTTATGTGTCACAGGAGGCCCTTTACTTGTTTCTGTAAGACAAACAGTGTTTTTTAAAAATCTATTAAAAACCCACTAGAATATATTCTCCCTCATGTGTAGCACTTCAGCCCCGTCCTGTTGGATGCAAAGCAAATTCCCCCTTTAAAATTGTCATAGAACTAAAGTGTTGTGACAGTAGTAGCAAAAATACACTTTTAATTGTGCTTTTCAAAGACGAGACTGAAGAGGAGCAGGAGCCATATATGCCATTATTTTAGCACTCAGAAAGACCACAGATCTTTTTGAAGCCCAAGATCACAATTAAAATTTTTCTTAATTAAAAAATGTTGATAGAAATTTGCACTGCTTTTTTCCAAATCTAAGAACACATTGGAACAAGCAGTTGTGAAAAACAAAAATTTGATTTTTGTTACATAGTGCTTTTCTAATCTCCAATGCTGTAAATAAAATTCCTCAGGACTGCATAATATCAGTCAGTTAAATTCTGCTATCATTTGATAAAAATAAATCAGTGGGCTCCAGTACTATTTTCTTGCTCTAGCTGTTGAAGTGAAACAAAAAGAAGAAACGTAAAGGCAAACTACAAGTCAGGCAAATTAGTATTTAAGCATGAAAGGTCAGATAAAATAGGCATGAAAGACAATGATGAGGAAGAAATACTTCTATTTTCTCACCACCAACACTAGTATTCTTACAGGCAGACATTCTAATGACTCTGCTGATTATTCAAGCGTCTAGACTGTATCTACATATGAGATACCAAGAATACCCTCTTTAATGCTTCGGTGAACTTTACCATCCATTCTGGAAAACAATGTCTTCATCAGCTGCAACCAGACACATTATATTACTTTGGATACCAAAGGATTTTAATGTAAATAGCACCTTCTCTAGAGAACGGAAGTTTAAATTGATGTGGGATATTACATAATACTGCATAGACTCAGAATAAAAGGGACTGACTTTGTTTATGCTCCTATATCCAAAAAAACAGAAGGGCATTTTGCAAATCCCAACTTAATTAATTTTCATAAGTCTTCCTTAAATAAAAATGGAAGTTAAGCCATAAATTTCTGGGATTTGATTTAACCCAATGGTAATATGCAAATTTTGTTTCAGATTATTAGAAAAAGACCTCATTCTCAATATATGAACAAAGAATACTGCCAAATAACATAAAACCAGAGTTTATATAGGATTAAATAGACATGTTGCGTTTACTTTTAACACCCTACTTGGGAAAAGAAAGCTGTGGAAGCTTACTGGTCAAAACTATATTCAAGTTTTATCTTATACCCTAACAAGAGCAAAATAAGACATACAATCATAAAACAGATATAGGGTAAAGAAGTCACTGCAGTTCAGAGTTTTTAACCTCACTGCATCCCAAACACAGTATCAAAATTGTGCTGGCCTAGGCAGGGTGGGTCCAGGGATGCCACAAACCATCTTTGCCACCCCTCTGGTCCCAACAAGGATCATTAACCTGCCCCCTGACAGAAGTTTGCCTAACTCATTCCCAGAATTTCCAATAGGGATTCTGCAGCATCTCTAATCAATCAGCGGCTGTCCTTTCACTAACTTTACATTTACAATGGTTTCCCTAATATCTAATTTAAATCTCCCTCACTAACATTTAAAAGCATTATTATTCTTGTCCTGTTCCCCAGAGACAGAGGACAGTTTATTACTTTTCTCTTTGCAGCAACCCCTCATATATTTGAAACTCAATCTGAAATCTTCTTTTCAACAGACTAAAATTGTGGGTTTGGGTAAAGTTTTCTAGGATTCTGGTCCTCCTGGCTGATTTTCTTTGGACTTGCATGAAAGTCATGGATCAGCTAAAGTATGATAAGGAACTACAAACACCATTAACTTCCACAGTGCTATCCTCCCCAGTGCCAATGTACACAAATAGTACTTGTCTATTGCACTTAACACTTGCTGAGGGCTGCTGTTCTACTAAAACTGTCCCTCAGCTTTTTGTTCTAATAAAACTGTTGAATGGGCAATAAAGACAAACATCTGTTTAATTTAAAATCACTTGAACCAAAAAAATCCCAAACCCCAAATCTCATTAATTTAAATTTCGCACTCTGTTTTGTGGTGTGACTTACCCTTCTACCATTACATCACCTATCCAAAGCATATTGTTCCTAAAGGGTATTTGATAAGTACTTAGTAGGTTGACAGACATTTCACATATGCCCATTCTGAGTTACTATGTGAAATCAGGAGACACAAAAATAAACATCACGTGTTTATACACCTGAAAAGCAAGTTAAGTCCGTTAAGCAAGAAATAAATGCAATATATTAGAAAGATAACTAGTTCCTTTTGAAAAAGGTGACAGTGATAGTGAGCTATAAGGAATGTTCTAAATTGAAGGGATTTTCTTTCTCCTCTTATCTCACACAGCTTAAGTGTCATTGCTCCCTTGGTTCTTGTTAAACATTACCAGGTAAACTTGCTAACCAGTATTCCTAAGACAGGGCTGCTGGAGCATTGAATATATATTGTCAAAATAAAAGTGAAGTTATTACACATTAACCGTAGGTGAGTCCTTACTAAGTGTTAATTTTGAATTACATTATTGAATTGTCATCCATTATTAGTGAAACACCAAGCCTCTGACTACATACCCTTCACCTATGAGAATAGCAACAGTGATTTTTTTTGTCTCACTGAAGCAATACTACTCTGTTTTGATGCTTGCCCCAAGTGTTTTACCATACCATATTGCCATCACTGTGACATTAGAAGAGCACGAGCACTCTTACTAGTCAAAGTCACCCAGGAAGCCTTAGCAGACATACTACAAAATAGAAATTGTATGTATGAGATAACACATTCCAAGTAGGTTTGCCATTCTGTAGCACTGAACATTTCCAACCACTTATCAACTGTAGAGTTATTTGCATCTTGTACTCTATACATGAAAGCCTTAGAGCTGCCTGTGGCAGCAAAGGAAATGCAAAACTTGTTGGAAGAAAATAAATAAAATAAAACCATTTCCTGTGGGACAATTCAAAGTCTCACCCCATCAGCCTGAGACATCAGGGATTCTGTGTTGCCCCTGTTTTTTATTAATAATGCAGCAACAGTCTTTCAACTACTCTTTCAGAAGAGGAGCTTTTCCTTCAGAGGCAATATGGGTCACGTGATTATCTCACTCATCTGGAGTCAAAGGCTAAAAACTGGTAGACATTTTCACTATCAACTAGCCTATAATTTGGCACCCAGAGAAGCAGTAATAAATGAGTGTTTACCTACTCAATGGGGAATTTCATTTCACTCTCTGCCCCCAAAGTCATTACCTGTACAATAGGAATAAGCAATGGAAATTCACAACATAATAAACTATTACAGTCTTGCTGCATCTCAAAATCATTTTCTGCACCAGAAGTTATAAGCGAACTGTACTTCACAACATGAGAAGAGAAATTGGTTGATATAATGAAACAAAAGGTATTTACATCTCCTAAAAGCAGAGAAACATTTTATACTCCATGTAAACAGTTTCTGTCATTCTCAGTATTATTTTCCTTGATGAAAAAAACCATTAGATAGTCCTAATTTTCTTTTTTTGGAAGCCATTTTAATAAGAGGCATCACTAACAAAGTTTGTATAGGAGTCTTTCTGTCTAACAAAGTTGAAAGACATTTCCTATCTTGTGGAAAAAAAGCTTATGTACTCAAAAGGATAAGTAATATGAAAGTATTGTTCAATTAACTTGGTATACCATTTATGCTTAAGAATATTGCCAGTAAGCAAAGAAATAATACTTTTGGCATAATATCCAGTTAAAAGCCTTCACAGAAACTTACTCTGAATCATATTTTCCTTTTCTGAAATTGGCAGCTTACTAGAGAAGAAATGAAAATATCTGTAAATCTAACAGCACTGAAAATGGTATCCAGTCAAAAGTCATATTTTTATTAATCTTTTTTGTTAAGTGTATTGTGGTACCATTTTAAAACTAGACATGAAAAGCTATCAGAGTTTCAAGCAATATTTCTCCATTGCCTTAATCTTAAAAACCTAGTTTCTCATCAGCGTTGCATTTGTTCAAGCATGAAAAGCATAATTTTTCCCTTTCCTCACATTTGGTGGAGATATTGCAGCACAGAAATCTAACATTATCTATTCCATTACTGATATCACTGAAGTAGCTGTGTAGTCACCCTGTGGTCCTATGCAAGAAAACACAACAAGAACACTGGGTAGTCATTAAGGGAGCAACAGAAGCCACTTACATAAATTACTGTACAGTAATTCAAAAGAATATAAAGAGAAGAGATGTTTGAAGCTTATGTGTTTTTATTCTTTTAGCCTTGAATGTATTGCCTGCCCAAAACTTGGGAAAAAGGCCGCAAGGTGATTCTTTGTTAAACTTACGTGAACAAGTCAGTATTTCTGTGTTTTCGTAAAAGAATTTTTTTAAAACAGCTAATATGGAATCTGCTGCTTCTTACTAGTTTAGAGTGACTGGCCTAAGTAACTCCTTTAATGTTATAAAAGGCAAGCATCATAGCTCAACATGCTTTTTTGTTTGTTTGTTTTCTTAAGTCACAGAGGAAACTGAAGGTGAGAAGTACAGAATCATTTCTCCATCCAAAGAAAAGGAATTTCTTCTAAGTTTGGTTTAATGAAAAGTCTATGTTTCCTTTCATAAAACCTACCAACATGATAATTGACACATTTTAATTTTTCTCCATCAATAAGAAATCAAAGACCAGTGAAAGGAACAGGCAGCTCCAGAAAATTTACAGTGGAAATCAAGTCCTCATCCCAGAAGGTACTGGCTATGTGCAAGACTCACACAGGTCCCACCAATCTGGTTGATTTCAGTTACCACGGAAAACTCACACATTGGACTTCTCCAGTCATATCTTCAGTTTGAGAATAGTGACAACCAAATTATTTCACATTATTTAAATTATTTCTCAGGCAATAAAATAAGTTAATTCGATGCTTCTCTCCATGCATCAGTCATTCGTTTTCTTCACAGTGATGTTTACAGTTGTCATTTTCAGCAGAGGACTAAAAAAAATGAACACAAGATTTCTGTGCAAAACTCAGGGTGTTCCCATATCATCAGCCCTTGCACTCTGACTGTATAGAGTGAGGAAATGTTGGGATTTTTTAACTTATTTTGTGCACATTTGTTTGAGTAAAAGAACAGCAAATTTCAGTCTCTAGCTCTGAAGTGTACACTTTTCACTGACAACAAAATTTTAAAAGCTTCGGTTTGCACCTGAGCATAATTGTAATAGCTTAGAATGTAGAAAATAGCATAGTTAGGAAAAATATCAGAATTGCTTATGAGGCCTGGCTTATATTTTATCACAACTTGACTCATTTTTCACCAAAACTTGACTTTGACCAATCACTGACTCGTGAATTATCAGCATATATTTATGCTTAATGTCAGCATTCTCTCTCTGTCTTCTCCAGTACTGACTATCTGAAGAGGCACATTTACTAAGAAGTCATCAGAAAGGCCGAGGAAGATACAGGAAGGTTCAGGAGAGAACGGGAGAAAGACCTTTATCTTTGTTAGTAAGCCTGAGTATTTTCTCTTGCTCTAGGACTCCAAAAAGGAAGAGCAGAAAAAACAAACAAACAAACAAAAAACCAAAACAAAAAAAACCCACCAGTTGTTATTTTCTTAATAATTACAGGACATGATAATTAATTGTGCTCTGCCAAGAGAGAGGAGCAGAAAACCTAGAATTTCAAAATCTTCAAATTAACGTTATGGATCAGAAGGCTGCATGAATTATGGAGGACAAGCACTGACATTTGTTTTGTATTGTGATACATGTCTTGAGAGTAATTGCCACTGGAATATTATCCCCACTCAACATGTCAAACATTAATATAAAATCAATATGGAACCACATTCCCAACATTATTCACCCACCTGTGTTACCCCCCAAAAACGTTTTGCCACACTCAGCACTGGGCTCTCCTGAAACACGGAAAGAGGTTCGCTGCAGTCTTCTTGCTCGGCATGACCTCGCTGCCCAGGGTGTTGACAGTGGCTCAGCAAGACCCTGGCATCTGTGGAGGGAAAGCGCACAGTGAGACAAAGATGATTCCTGGTAACTTCACTGCTCTGTCAGCAAGCCCTGAGGAATAAGAAGCATAAAGCTTGTTTTCCACAATATACATGACACGCTTATTTGAAAGGATACAGTTAAGAGTTTCTTTGTGACAAGCCTGGTCTTAAGACCATGACAGAAATAAACCTACAAGAACAGCCACCCTGCCAAATATACCTAGACTCACATAAAAGCTTGATTTGACAGATTCCAATCTTAACTCTTTTCCCCAAAAACAAAGTTCCCTTTTGACTTCATTACAAATTAAACTTCTCTTCATTTTATAGCTGAGCTAGGTCTTTAACAGGCTCTACACTTCAGTTTACCTCGTGATGAAACACCACTAAAAACTTCAAAGTTAATCAAAAGTATCACAATTATGAGGGAAGAAAACCTCAGAAAACCATGTCACACTATTGTTTTCTGCAAGCAGGCTGTAGTAGATCTCCCTCCTTGTTTACACTCTCCTGGAACAATGCTCAGACAGCTGTTTCTCAGCTAAACATCTGAAAATTGCCAGTCTCAGAGGAGCTTCATTTTCCCAGAAAATGCGCATCCCTGTGAGTCATTGGCACCTTTCAAACCAGATTTGAGAAAATCCCTATTAACGTTAAAAAGTACTTGAGTTATAAGGGTTCAGTTCTAAGACATGTCTTCAGGATCAGGTATTTGTACACCACCATGTTATTATGCATATAGTCAGAAAACTGCAACAGTTGATCATCCTCAGTTGAAATTATACCAGTCAAGGCCACTATCTCCTCGTTGCTGAGGTACCAAATCATTTCTCCTAAATATGGTCATTGTAGTGCTCAGAAATACACTTGAATTCCTATCTGGTTCTTGTTCCTGGATATTTTGTTTTATGGAATGAAGCTCAGTTATTTCTTTTTTTTTTCTCCCCCTCAAGATTCCAAAGTTGAACGCAAGCAGTTTGCTGAGGTCCATGGGAGGAAACCACTGCTACTTTTCATGATACAGATGGGAAAAAATCATAACCACAGCTCCTCACCTTCGCTGGCTGGAAAGGAAACCACACTCAGTTTTCACTGTCAGGATGTTAGATATTGTCTAGTCAAAAAAGATCAGGGAGGGGACTATTCAGAAAATCAGTTCCTGCATAAGTCATTACTGAAGATGAGGAGGCAAACATGACCCCAATATTATAGAAAACACATATGCCAATTTCAAGTGCTTCTTCAAGAAATCCACACCACTCTACTGCTAAAACTCAAAGCCAAAAATACTTAATATCCTGGACCAATGTATTTGTCTAAGACAAGGTTTTCAGAAGAAAAGGGATTTTTATGAAAAAATGACAGCATGTTTGGTCTCATCTGTGAATGCATATTGGCAGCAGATCCTCTATGGGGTTGCCAAATGAGCTCACAAACCTGCAGGGGCCCCTGTATGTATCTTGTTGCCTTCAGTCTCATAATACAGTATCTTTTACAATCAAGAATCCTACAGGTGAACTAAGGAAACCTAAGGCAAGCTTTGAACCCACTGAATTTGTGTGGTTGGGTCATATTGCACAAAGTGAAGTCATTTAAAACATGATGCCACACACCCACTTCATTATCACATGAAATCTCTTCTGTTTTAATCAATGTTTGCAAGGTTTTTGAAAACAGACTGCAACTTTTCAAAGATTTGAGAGTGTCTCATAAATCAGCACACAGACAAGTCTTTCTACCAACCACTGACATGCAACTTTGTTCAGGATGGCTAGTAGAAGAGTGTAGGTGTAAGTTATGGACCTATGACTCAACAGGGATTTGGCTGAAAGACCTTATCATTACAAAAAGAGCCACGATGTCTTTTGTAATCAAGAGAATCCTGGATTATAGGTACTTATGATAACAACCTCCATAGAAAAAAATCTCATCAGAGCCCACGTTGTAGGCTTTATAATGGTGAAAGGCCAAACAATCCCATCTTGGAATCAAACCCATGGTTGCAGACAATAAAAATGTTTCAAAAATCAATGCTTAGATGCAATTCTCCTTCAAAGGTCAACTTGTGAATGTAGGACATCCTGCTGAAATACAGGCTTGCACACACTACTTTTAAAAAAACATGGTCAGAGAATGGACTATCTCAAGAATAATGTACTGTATAATGAAAATAGTATGTTTATATACACATATACAACATTTAATTGAGAGAATCACCACATTTTTATATTAGTCAAGAAATCAAAAGGATCAAAAATCCCCACCTAAAACCCACTTTTTATGAGCTGAGAAGTTAGCTCTTTCTTATTCCTGACTAAGAGGCATGGAAATTCCTCTGCAGTGTAATTTGTCTACGGACTGGTACCTACTTGAGTAAAAGAAAGCTATTGAAAGAATCACTTCAGCTAGTGTTAACTGACTACAACAAAAAACTTTTTTGTCATGTATGAACAACAAATGATTCTTCTATCCCAATAAAACATAAATACAAACTGCAGAAACAATTCCTCCAGTCCTCATGGAATATGCATTAAAAGGTTCAACAAAATTTATTATCTCAGATTATACCTTTACTATTATATTATTGATGAGTTACTTCTATTGTCATTTGTACTTTAGTTATCAGAAATTAAAGTAAATATTAAACTTCTAAATACAGCCTGCCTAGAAAAAACATGTGTTCATAGGCTCCAGGATTCCCTGCAGTCCCAAAGGGATTTTCATAACCTCACAGGTATCTTCAAGTCCTAGAATTTGTATTCTGCTTCTCAGCTCAGCTTGCAGATGTTTAAAAATACATGCAACAAGACAATTCGCTTTTGGCTACACATCTGAGAGGTTCAAACATCTGAATTATTCTGTCTGAGGTCAACTACAATTTATGTGCCAAATTAGGTTGCAATTGAGCTGGGAAGAGCTATGAAATACTAAGATCTTTGGTGCTTTAGAACTTGTGGCTATTTATGACCAACTCATATCCCCTCTGATCTTCTTCCAGAAAAAAGGAGATATTTTCAGGAAACAAATATGAAATGTAAACCTATGACTTATGAATCTGTAGGCTTCAGCCACTTAAATTTTGCTTTGCAAACAGATATAAAATGTGGATTAGAATAGCAAAATTTTGTAACAGTGTACATTGGTTTTTGGAATTCTAGAGGACAAAGGATGTACGTGGCATCATATGCATTTGCTTGCCAACCAGCTTTGCAGTAAAGATAAAATACAGGCTTTCATGGGCTTTAACAACCTATATCACTATACCTTTTAATAAAATCAGAAAATATTTTTCCAGGATCTCAGGATCAAGGTGTCTAAGAGGTTTATATCTCAGTGGTGTAATTCCACCAAAATGTTCTTATGCTGTACAGATGCAGTACTAATTATATATATATATATATATATATATATATATTCAACCAAAGTCCACTATTTGTACAAGTATGAAATTAAAAAGAAAAAAAACACATTCTTATTGGGGAGAGAAAGAGAGTCAGAATCTATTAAATCTATCTAGTCTGACACAAAATTGCATGTATATAAAAGTCTACCTTGTCTTACACAAAATTAAGCTGCTAATGGCACAATTTTAAAGAACACAAACCGTCACAAAAGCAATAGCGAACTCTATTGAGTGCCGTTTCTAGAACTATGAAAGTGAAACCTCTGTTGGATCCATTCTGTAAGCTCGGAGAGCAATGATAACTATGCAATTCAATCCCTACATGAGACTTAGAGCTACACAAAGTGTAAAAGACTCTAGTAAAAGATTCTACTTCCCTGATCACTAGGGGTTCCTAATGAACACCTGTGCATTGCCTCCTTATGCAAATCAGAGCAAGGGCTGGATAATATAATTTGAGAATTTATTTTCAGTACAACCTTTAAAAAATACAGAATTGTACACTGAAATCAGCATCTTCTGTTTCTCCAGGAAACAATTCCAAGGCCTCTAACCTGCAAGAATAGTTGTGCCAGAACCCTGAATGCTGTCCTTGACCATGACTCAAAGCAGGCAGTTAAGGAAGGGGATAACTCTCCAACATATTCCTTCTATTCTCTAGTTAAATTGGAGAGTTGAGCTTAACCTGAAAAAGCAGAGTATATCATGACAGTTAGATTTTATAGCCACCATGACATCTACCTTCCATGAACTTCCTTAATTTAAGTTTTAACTTTTTTATATGTTTGCCTTCCTTAATTTCCTCTGGCACCGAGTTCCACAATGCAACCCAGCTTCCCACTGTCAGGAAGGGTTTTAAAACTTGTTCTTCCCTGGGCAGGAGAAGAAGAAACTTTATCTAGCTGTTCTCTGGTCACCTTCTCCTCACGTCCTCCTGTAAGGAGAACCAACTCTGTACTAACCATACCATAAGAGAGAGAGACTACTCTTCTTTTTCCCCCCCAAAATTCTTATTTCGACCTGTTCACCCTGTTGTGAACACAACAGTAAATTCTTCTTCAAAGATACTCCCTCTCTCCTCCCAGCGCAGGAGGCATATGACTGCTCTAGCAATCAACCCTGGTACATTACTTTGGCTCGTGATTCTTTCCTGAGCTGACACCTCTGTCTAGTTATGGCTGTATTTAAATTAACCATAATATTTGTAAGCATTAAAATCACCATGTAGGAAAGCCCCCCGACCCGCTAGCTGATTCCTCTTTCTTAAAAAATGTTTAATCTACTCAAAACTGTCACTTTATAATAAATCCCAAGAAAGCTGGTTGCTCAGGGACCTGCTCAGAACTCATAAAAAAACTCCTCTGAGACACAGTGCGTTTACCCTGAGTGCAGCCAGAAAGAATAAAATGGAGGGGAAGGAAAATGATGGAGGATGATAAAGTTTTAAAATAAGGCACAATTTTTTTTCACTTAGAGAGAACTGATGCTAACTGAGCTTCTCTGTCTGAACCAATGACCAAGGGAACATGTTTGTATTTCAGCAGATTCAGTAAATCACTCAGTGTGACACAGGAGACATGATGGTTATAATGTGATGATATTAAGAAGGGGAAAAAATAAGACTGAATAGTAGAAAACACCATCAGTTAGTGAGATTTGTTAAACTAATAAGTGGTCCCCTCTGTCAATGTAATTTACATTTCTGAGAATGTTTAAAGCTAAAAGATAGAAAAAAAAAACCCTTTGAAGAGATAATTCCACATGGGGAAGAAAACAAAAAATTAAACAGGCTTTCTAACAGGTTGCTCTCCCCCTGTATATCAGAGATTCTTTAATAAAAGCTGTGCAAATCTGACCTCAGCCAGAAAAACCTATGCAGAGTTCCAATGGCTATCTCATACTCACCTGGACAACAGCCCTGTGGAGAAAGGGTAATTTGAGGGATGATTAGTTCAAGTTACTTCAAAGCACCCCTTCTCTCTCTGTCTCCCTCCAAGGGCACTATCTCACAGGAGTGAAACATTCCAGAAGAACAATGAAATCAGTAAAGCAACAGAAAGAAAACATACAAGGATAGATTAAAAAAAAAACACAAAAAACAAAAACCAAAAAACAACCAAAAAACCAAAAAAACCTAATGGAAGCAGAACCAAGGTTGTAAAATTTCTTCCTAACTCTCTCTTCCAAAAGAAGCATTCAGAGGAAATGCTAATATTTGCTCCCCACACCCTGAATGTGTCCTGCAATAGTATTATCATAAGTTAACACTGTTTCATTTCTACAGACATGTGTTAGGACCTATTGCATAAGTATCTAAGCAAATGATATCAAAACTGTTATCTTTTTTTTCCTTAGTGTGACTCATGCCAGCTGGACTAGTCTAAATATTAAACATCATTGAATATATTATATTTAAGCTTATATTGTGCCAGCAGGGCTAGTTAACAAGAAAGGAAAAAGTATTTTAATAAATTACGTTCACTGTCTGTGGTGATGAGTGCTACCCTAAGAACATCAATACTTACATACAGTCTCAATTATTTTCCACAAATAGATAGATGCGCTTACCAATCCTCCTGGCAGCATTTTCCCTGCTATCAACTGGTGGAAGTTTTAAAAGGCAATCCAGGAAATTCTATGATTTTCTATAAAAACTAGGAAGTGTTTAAGTGCCTGGATCAGAGTCCAAGGGGAAATTCCACAACTGCAAAACTAAATTTCCTTGACTATACCTGGAAAGAGCCCTGCTTTCTGTACTGTCAGCAATATAAGCCTACTTTTATCCTGACATCTCTAAGAGATCCTCAAAATAACAAGTCCTTGTCAGCACAGCGTCAACACATTTTCTAGGAACAAAGTGATTATTTTACAGTAGTAAAAATTTATTGAAAATTGCTTTTACCTATTATGGTATCTACACCATTGCAACACTCAATATTTTTCTGAATATTCTAAACTTATACCTGTGTATGTGTACAAACACAGCAAGCTGTAGCAATCGACGTGTCTCACCGGGGTTTTTTGTTTGGTTGTTCTGGTTTCGGGTTTGGGTTTTTTGGGTGGTCTTTTATGAACTAATGATGTTTATAGTCTTAGAATCTTTTCAAAAGTGACAATCACAGCATTTCAAAAAGTGCATGTCAAATCTAGCATGCTTCTGGGAAGACAAATCAGCATGTGTTACATTTTCAAGTCTGCAAGCACAACTGTTAAGTATATTATGATCAACAGGAGGAATGCAGAGTATATCAAAGGGAAAAATAAAATTCATAGTAAATGAATTTTCTTTTCTGGAGAAAATACTAAGATGCTGAAAATTGCTCATATTTAAATCACAATTAATTAAAATAAGCCTTAGCTACTCCCTCTTCAACTCCCTACTCCTTTTTCTCTTTCTGCTTTCAAAATAAGACTGAGAAAAATTGAAATGTCTGTGTAATGGAAACTTACACAACTTCCAGCAATTTGCATTTAGAGGTGATTTAAAATTTCATTGGTTTACACTGTAGTGGTTCTTCAGTTTTAGTAACTTTTTTAAAAGGTTACTGACTTTTTGTATAACACTTTAGAAAAAAATGTTTACTAAATGCAGAGAGTTTAGATGCCATCCTTTTGCATAAGATCTTTTCCAGCAAAATAACTTTTCTCACTCAATTTGATCAGTTAGTTTGTTCTCTCCTCCCACTTGTCCACACAAGCAGATTTTTTCTTTAAAATTTTGGAAACTCCTCTTAACTGAGGTATGAAGCACAGGAGTTTATTTCAACTGAACTTTACCTAGATCACCCAACAGAGCTCCCAATTTCCACAAACTGCTGATTTCTGACCTTTGCCACCACATCGCTTCTCTGGAGTGTTTTCTCAGCAGCATCACACAACCACATGTTCACAGACATGCCCATCAGATACGCAAGTGGTCTTGGGGAACAAATCAGATTTTGTGTACAATATGAAAAGCAGGAATATTCCTGCACACATGCAACAGAATGGAGAAAGCAGAGTCCCATTACCTCTGCCCCAGGCTTCCCAGGATACCTAAGACATCCTTCAGAGGCACAAGACAGGATGTCTCAGTATGAGAAGAGGTATGCAGATGCACAAGGGTATTAACTAGCTGGTTTTCTCATTCTGGTTTAGCGTCTCCATGGATAGAAATGCCACGTTGTTAGCTGTGGAGCTCCCACCCCTCTTGAGTGTCTTTTTTTTTAAAAAATTTCTCAGTAGATTTTTAAAAATGGATTAAGAAGTTGAGTCACAATCTGATTTAGTTCCTGTATTCTAAAGGTTAATATAAGCATTCAACATAACAGCAGCAAAAATCAATCCAGCATGAGACTGAATGCACTAAATTCAGCCATAATGCCAACTATGGCCTGTTGTATCACTTTTTAATTTTACGTAAGAAATTGATACAATCATGATTTCCCACCTCCTAAACCCCTTGAGGAGGAAAAAAAAATAATCTAAGCAATTTAAGTAAAACAGGGGCTTGGCAAAGTTTTCTTTTTTTCACTGATATATAATGACCTTCTTCTAAGAAGCTTCTTGGAAAAAACTTCACATATTTTTTCTTGAAACATTGTGGGTCTACATTAGAAGTCGTCAGTATAGGGAGAATATTGGGAAGGATGAAGAGAAACAAAACAGATGAAAAGGAGTAACAGACCTAGATCTTGTCTGCAATATGGGTATAACACAGCAAAGAGTATTTTTCGTGCAATAAGATACACATCTGTTGTGTCACAGTTAATATCTAGTGTCAGTTCATGGCTTAGAAAGTGTCTTTGTGCCATCCTTGAAGTCACAGCATTCAAAAGGATGAAAACAGGAGTGAAAGAACACCTTTAAAATGCATTTCACGTTTTCTTCTAGTCCAAAACTACAATTACTACACACTTTATAAGCCTGCAGCCAGTTTTAGTAAACTGCTACTTACAGCACTTGCATGACATCCAGCAGATGAAAGTGGTGAGTGAGAGCTCTCATTCATTGCTGCTAGCAACCCACTGCCTTTCTGATTCCTTCTTCAGAAACAAAGACTAGGTGAGGGGAAATAAGGTAAAGGGTTATTTTTAAAAATCTGTATTTTTAAATCACTATCCAGGAGCTGGCTGAGTTGAGCTCTTATTAGCTGTCTCTCATCTTCCACTTCTGTCTCCATAGAAACCTTGCAGCAGCATTGCCTGGCTCACTAACCTGAAGTCTTCAGATTTGGCTGGTGCCAAACCTGGCTGGGCAAGCTGGTGGAGGAGAATGGCAGCACCACTTCAGTGCTGAGGTTCCCCCTGCTGGCCTCCTGTTGCATGGAGATCACGTGTATAAAACAGAGACACCACCTCTACAATATTGTGAAGACTGGGGCAGGAGGTTCACCCAAATCCCAGCTGCTTACCTTCTCTCCATCACCCTTTGACAGATGCATGCATTGACTGGGGTGAAGGACACATCTCAGTTCTCATAAACTAAATCCCACAAAAGCTGAAAAATAAGTGAAATGGAGGGATACTGACTACGTAATCAGCACAGGGAAACTCAACTGACTGTCAAGCAGGGGACTTCACCAAGTCTTGCTCCCGTTTCAATTCTTCTAGAAAAGTGTAGTGGACAGCATCAGGATATGGATTTAAATAAACAGGCCAGACTGCATATTCAGAGCTGCATCATAATACCACCTGTACTGTGGAAAAACACACTTGGAAAGTCTTTTGTCCATGGTATCTGTCTACTTTAATTGATTTATCTGGGAAGAAAACTCCTTTTTTCTAGTGTCAATCACTTGTTTTACAGAGAGAGGGTACTGAAAAGTAATTTGTATTTATTGATTTATTTGAATGGTCTGCACATGAATAATTTCCTACTTCCTTTTTTTTTTTCACCTGCTGGAACTTTTCTACCACCATTATCCCAGCCAGAATACACCAGAAAAGTGACAGTTTGAGATGACAGCTATGGTCATCAGGTGACCAAAACCCAGTAGTTAAATGCAAGAGAAGTTTCTACTCACTACAGACTGCCCAAGAGGACTATTGAAAACCCCAAGATGGTGAATTGCTCTGATTAAAAGGAGAGGGCATGTTCAGGCAGACAGTCCCTCAGAATGGTTTCCCCTGCCAAGCCCAGCTAATCTCATTTCAGTTTGAGTAAACTGTTCTTAAAATAAATCTCCCCTTCTCTCAGGCACACATTAACGGAGAGAAGTGAGTTACGGAAACAAAAACACAATAAAGTCTTCTAGCAACTCGCTAACAACAAGGGAGCCTACAGAAACACTCAGAGCTGAGTAAGAGGTGGCAAGATGTATCTCGTGAAAATTCAGAGAAAGGAGGGGTTATCCTTACATGTCTAAGAACTACTGCAATTATATATAAACACAATTCCTCCTCCTTGTAGCTACTAGGCCCCGCAGACAATTTCTGTTCAAGAGATGTTTGCATAATGTGCCAGATCTCCTACCAATCTAGAAGCATTAGAACTGATATTTTATTTTTCCAATATATTAAAGCCTTAGCCTCTATATTAAATATGGACTTACCAAAAAAATCAAGCCATGCATTACAAAACAGATTTGGAGCTTTGGTGGGTGTGGGTAGGTTTAGAGGTTACACAATAAACATGACTAATGTGAATATATACCCACACTGAGTAAGTAATAAATACTCCTTATCTATTCCTTTTAATCAAATACTAAAGCATACTGTCAATCCAAATGTGTATCATGGTTCAAGAATGCATTTGCATAATTGGCTTTTATTACATCTAGAGCTGTGAAGAATTTCTAAATATAAAGGATGTATAATGACAAATATTAGTTTTTAAGTCAATTTCATGGACATGGAAGATGATGAATAAAAAGAAAAAAATCTCAGTTTTGTGCAACAACAGTTTTGAACCAATGTGCTGAACACAGATAGCAGTTATCAAAAGTTACTTCTCATGAAGATTGTTATTTTCTGAAATACCAGCACACATATACTTGGCAAAATTCTAGGTACAAACCACTTAATAGTTCCTTCTTCCAGAAAGCAGTTTTCTAAAATCATGCACTTCAACCTACTAGTAAATAATTTGTTTTCCAATAAAACTTTTCAAATATATAATTTATGGACAAATTCTTAATATTATGGATTTTTTTCTAATGTCTGTTGCATTTCACTGAATGTTAAGTGTGAACTTGGGTTCTCATCATAGAAAGAAGAGCAGTCCTCTCAAATCAGCATTGCTGGTGTGGGACAGTACAGTTGCCATCTGTGTCAATGCAACCACCCTACTGAGACACACCAAGTCCATAGTTTTATTTGAGAGAGAATCTTACAGTGCCCCAATTACAGTAATTCTCTTTCAATTTGCCATACTTCATCACTGACAGAAACAAAATGTTAAACAGAAGAATGAAGGCTCGTTCAGTTTCCAACGAGATCATTTTTCAAAACTACCATTTCCAGCTGATGGCCAAGTGGAAATCTTGGAGGCCCCAGTTCTCCATTCTTAGATGCAAAGGCATTGTCACAATAGCAGGAATTCAGATTTTTAAGAAAATAAGAAGTTAAACAGTAATGAAAATAAGATAGCTACACTAGTTATTTACAGACATCACGTTGCTGTCTATAATATAGTCTGTAGCAAAATTTAAAAAAAAAATAATGCTGAAAGCTAATAACACTACAAAAATTAATTTCTTCATTCAAGTCAATATCATCAGCAATGACTATACTGTCACCATTTTCTGATACCACAGGCCCAGAGGAAGATGACAGCTGTTATTGAAGATAAAGATGATTTTGTAGAAGCGCTTGAGGAATTACCAGCAAGAAATGAAAGAGCAAACTTCTCCTACCTCTTTAAAGCAGAGGGTTTGAACCCATGTCATCAATAACAATACACTGAACAAAAGCTGCAGAAGCTAAATAAAATACCTTGATGGGGTAGACAAAAACCCACAGACATTAGAGACACCTCTAGAAAATGTGACCTATCAATTTTAGTAGTGCACTTGTGATTTAATCACAGGAGTGCACATTTGCAGCACTAACAATTGAAACTAGAATTCAAGGGGGTCTTGATTCTCATTCAGGTTTAAGGGAATAAAATCTTTGTCTACCACATTGACCTACAGACTAATCCAAATTTTATTTTTTTTTTTGCAAGAAATGACGCTAACAGTGTGGAGCAAGAAACACCGTATCAGACTCCTTTCAAGATCCAAGAGCAGAGAAGGAAAGCATCCTAATCACACTATTTGACACTCACAATCACCAAGGCAGGTGGTTTTTGCTCCAGAAGGTGCAGGAGCAAGCGGGATGGGGTAGCGTGCCAGAGCTGCTTGTTAACAAACACTGCTTCAGCTGCTGCTGGAGCCCCAGGACAGATCCTGCCCAAAGGGCTGACCTGTCCTCTCCAGCTTTGTGCTGCATTACAGCTGCCTCTCCAGTGCGGATACCAGGGTGTGAACAGCCATGCAGTCAGCTGGATCAGGTGATTGATCTGTCTGAAAACTAACCCTACCAGGGAAAGAAAAGAAAGATTAGTTTTCAGTTGATCAGCAAAGCTTTCAACTGAGACAGGACCAACTCTTTCTGTGGCATTGCCGTCCCAGGTCAGCAAAGCTGCTGCAATCAAAGGCTACTGCTCGCTCCTTCATGCACACAATCACTACGCTGCTAAGCAGGTGACCCTTTGTCAGGTGATTCACATCAGAAAGATATTCAGTTTAGTAGAGAACAAATTAGCCCGTGGTTGGAGCAAACTCAAATTACTGAGCAGCCAGCCCAAAAGATCTCCAGCCAAAGGTAACTTGCATTATGCAGAGAGAACAACATGCCACTCTGTATTTGGGACCTGAAAATATTTGATATATTTGGTCAATAGTATCATCCAGATGATTGAAGATGAAGTTGATAGAGACAAAACAAACTGCTCTTGCTCAGCCAGACTCTGGTAGAATCTATTGATTTACAGCAAACAAAGCAATATGGGAAACAATATTCAGAGAACCTTGCGGATTTGTTCTTATTGCCGTTTCATTTCAAAAAAATGGATGCTATTCAAAACTGCAACTCTCATGAGCTTTAAATTGGCCATACACACACTCTTTATAGATAAACACACAGAAGTTAATAATAAAGATTATGACAGAGAGTACAAAATTACCAAACAAACAATAGGAGAGGTACCAAAATTAAGGCTGGTGCTGAATTCAGAACTGAACATCATGATACCATGTTTAATTACACAACCACCTTTTTTCTCTTTTTTATAGGACCCCAATCTCATTAAGTGTACAGGAAGACTGAGTAATTGATTATTTAATCTAAATTACTCTGTTCTCAAGGATCTTTGGTCTGCAGAGTGATACACAGACAATAGCCATGATAGAAAAGATGTCCAATGGAGAGGAGGGATGGCACACTAATGATACCTGCATCAACCATCAGACATTAAAAAGGTTTGTGCTATTGCTGTTCGTCAAACTTAAAAGTCCTCTTCTTCAGGCAAAATATCAACATGAGCCACCCAGATGCTGCTTCCATCTTCTACAAGACTTTAGTCAATAAGATATATCAAGAGAGAGACAAGAATGTAATGTCCTGTGGAGAGTTAGACACTGAGGTATGGCAAATTATGCCAGGAAAGGAAGAACACACTAGTAGCCTTGGATCAATTAGGTAAATACAAATGCATGTGTGAAAACAAACATTGACAGTGATAGAGACAAATACATGGTGTTTGCTTGTGTGAGAACAAGAGGATTTCCCTCTGTCTGTGCTCAGGTGGGTGACTCAGTTGTCCCATTAGAAGAGAAGAGGAGCCAAGGGCTTTTACACCAATAAACCCCTCTGCTCATCACTTGTGGCCAGGGGCCCCCGACATGTGAACTGTGCCAAAACCGCCAGAAAATCCAATGGGGGGGAAAAAAAAATTACATGTTTAGTTTATAATTCCTCTGCACTGTTTTAATAATGTATGGCCTACTATAACCCAGTATGGTATAATAAAGACCTTAGTCAAAACTAAGTGTACCTTCAAGAAATTTATTCTTACATAGTTTTGACTTCATCCAAAATGCAAAAATCATGGAAATTGGTTTTACATGTCACAGATTCTTCACTCTGGGCACATGTGAGAGAACACGCAAACATCTCATGGAAAACATGAGGTAAAGAAAAAAAACCCAAAAAACAAACCAGCAAGTTTTATGATTATGCACTTATTTATAAATAATATTTTGATATATTATTTTACCTGTCTTAAAGAACAGATTATCAGTTAATAGACTTCACAGTGAATATATCCACATTATGTACCTGTTTTGGGCAAGATTATATGAAAAATCCTGCATTTTACAGAGCAAAAATACAGGTTTTTCCACTGTTTCAAAACCTGGACTATAAATTAGCCAATAAGGCAGCTGTTGACAAGAAAAATAATGACTTTATTCACAGATGACCACTGATTAAAATAAGCTTATAAATTTTCCTGTGTTCTTGCAACAATTTGCTGGATCTTACTTACATTTTTTCATAAATAGAAAGTCTGCTACGAAAATTAAAACTGTACTACCAGTAAAGGAAACTTGTTTCCTAAGCTGAAGGAACTCCACTAAAAAACAATGATTTTCTTTTTTCCTCCCCCTTTTGTACTCCACCGTGGTGGTAGTGAGGTTTTTGCCAGTTAATCCACACTGTTTTATTATGCACTACCAAAATAAAAGATAGAATGCCTGCATTCTCTTCCTTCAAGTAGAATTCTGTAGCTCTGAAGAGAGTATTTCATATTGTACTTGCATTTTAGAAGACCAAACAGTGACAAGAACAAGAAAAAGGACATACTGTGTGTCCTGATCCTACAGACCCTTACTCGAAAAGCAATTCTGCCTCTGTATGCTGAAACCAGTTAACTTAAATACAGATGTGCAAAAGACAAAATACATAAATGCTTCAACAAAGCTTCTTTAATCACTGCGCTATCAAATGCAAAATTTTCACAAGACTAATGAACCTATTTTTTCCTTACATTTGTAGAAATAAATTAATACTGAAATACATCATAGTCACAATAAATTACTTCTGATTAATATTTTCAAATGTTTTTCTAAGATTTTCTATTTCTCTTTTAAAAGCATTTTTAAAAAACATGGTCCGTTTTTTGGTGCTTACATTAATTCCCATAAGTCTACTTCCAAGTGTGCAGGACTGATTTAAGAGTTTCTTATTGTATAAAGCAGTCAATAGCTGAACATTGGACTGTTACAAAGCATGCTTACAAAAAGAAAATCCAGGTTAGTTCTGTAACTAGCATCTCAGACCATCTTTAGCAGTAGCTGCTAATAACTGTTACTCTTAAAAGCCCTGAAGCAGTAGCACTATTGTGAACTAACCCCAAAGAACTGCCTCTGCAAATTCTGCTATCAATCTGATGCTGAAAAGATGCTCAGTAGTTCCAGAAAGCTTTGTGAATTCCATCTCTTTGAGAATTTATTCCAGTAGCAGCAATCATCTACTGAGTATAGTGGAAAAATCTGTTACCACTGTAGATTCAAATTTTAAAAATTCACCTCAGGAAGACTAAAAATTAAATTAAAATACTGACACTCACCATAGCCTAGTGTAGAAAATACACTATGAAAAGAAATCAGGCTTCAGGAAATACTACTTTTACTTCTAGTACACTAGTTTAAAACCATATACAATTGAAGAATTATTTTTGCTCACCATGTGCTATACTGAACTCTATTATATCAAGCTCTTTCTTATATTTTAAAAATCAAAAGTTTGGGGCTTTTTAAGCAATACATTTATAATACTGTCAAGTACTAAGATCAACAATTGATCAGACTTTTCCCTCACAGACTAATAAATCTACAGCAGCAATTTTTGCAGGGGCTCTATTAACATATAATTTTATTTATTACCGCTCTATCTAAAAAAACCCAAACCCCATAAAGCTAAAAAAAAAACAAAAACACAACCCCCCCAAAAAAAACCAACAGCAACAAAAAAACCCAAACAAACCAAAAACAAAGAAGCCATCATAATATTTTGATTCCACTGTGTATTTATATTATGTTTGCTTATTGTACGTACAATCTCAATGACTACCAGTAATTTCAATGTAACAAAATTAACACTACTCTTATTATAGAAACCACTCTATACTCTCAATTACCACTCAGAACAGCTCCTACTGAAAGAAGTTCTAATACAGATGAGAGACTAGGCACCATTAAGAACTACACAAGTCGTACATGTCTGAAAGTAACATATATCTGGTATTACTTGAATACATGGATCTTGCCTAGGAAACTTGGAATTTCCTATAGCCAAGACACAGTTTATTTGAATGCAAATACATTTAAAGTTTGTAATAAGAATGTGGCCGGCAAACAGCATAAGAAATCGTATTTGTGACTTTTTAATATCCTTTCAGAATAAATAAATTCATAATTGATCAATTATATATTCAAGCGGGGAAACACAATGCTAGCCTTTCATTGTCCATTGACACACAGTCTCATCACCAGAGAGCACAAATGAAATGCTAATGGCAGAGAAGATGAATGCCAATTTCCTTCACTTTGCTCCAAGTTTCAGTGGCTCTCTACAATAAAAGATAGCTGTTTGTGGAGACTGGCTTGTTCCATACCATTAACTCAGAACAAAACATATTTTTAGTGGGACAGCAGTGTTTACTTGTAAGAACTGATGAATTGTACACCACCATTTATCACTTGTAGACAAAGACATTCAGGCACAATTTTGGACATAAATCAAGGTACATGCTCCTAAATAAAAAAGGGATTGCTTAAGTCCCTAAAACTGCATAGATTGAGGTCAGATTGGCCATAGCAACCAAGAATGGTACTTAGGCCTTCAGTAAGACTTAGCAACCAATAAATGAGCTCAGATGTCTTTTCATCTCCACTGGTGTGAAAGCCAAAATTAAAAAGATTAGATCACGCTGCACCCATCACAATAGACTTCACAGTGAAAAAGTCATTTCTAGCCTTTGATTCACATCCAATAAATAACATTCATCCCTTCCATAATGAACAACTTTCAAAGTAAATTGAATCTCCATAGTGCTGCTTTCCCTTGCTGCACTGTATTTACATAACAATATATCACAGGAAGCTCAGAGTGGGTCTTGCAAATGGAAGATGTGTCTTTAGCGCTGATTACGCTATACTCGGCTCTAAAATGCTTACCATTTAAACATAATGCACTGCAGATTATAATAAATAATAAACAACATTTAAATCTTGTGATATGAAACTTTATCATTATTTCAATATGGAAATTTCATCATAAACAACTCCCTCCCCCTTTCCTTTCCAGTCCTTCTGTTTGAGGATATTCAGCAAATTCTACTTTCCAGGAGCACTGATGATACTATCTGTCCAGCATTTCCCAGAAAACGGATGGTACATTATTTCATTTTTACTGCCTCTTTTCACACTGTTCTTCTTTTCTTTAATATATCTTTTCAAGTACTCCAACAATTCTTTTTAATGGTCCAAACACATCAGTAGCCTATTACTCCAGTTTCACACAAAGCACTAAGTATTGCTAGTTTTCCCCTCCCTAGAGCAGTAGATATTTGTAAATAGGTGAAGCTGATCACAGCTGCAGGAACAGATCTAACAGATGAAATCAGAAAACGGATCCAGCAAATGTTTGCGTTGTATTGTCAGTGTATGTCATGTATTTCCCACACTCAGTTTGTCATTATTAAAAATGGATTGTCATTCCCTTCTTACTGCAGGTTACATAAACTGATGTCTAAAGGAAAGTGTTCAGAAGAAATATATCGAAACAAAAATTCTACACCTAATTAAACCATGCAGAAATAATTTCAGCCCTCCGCAGCAACAACTCATGTAGATTATACTATGTGAACTCAGCAGGGAACCTCATTAATTTTTAAAACTCTCTGACCCCAGTGCAGTTAAGGGTGTAAAAATAATTACAAATTAGGGTTGAGGGAGCACTGTTTTAATATTGCATGTGTGCTATCAGCTACACAACATTTTATCAGATATGGATATTTATGATAGCTGAGCATAATTTTAACATAGCCAAAATTAAGCTTCATGATTAATTTTAAAAAGGCAAATATTAGAGATATTATACTTTCAAGAACGTAACTATAGTAGCCACCACTTCCACAAAAAAAGCCTGCCTTGCTTTCTGCAAACATTCTCATAACACAAAGCACGGCAATTACAGGTTAAATGTTAGTAACACCCTGGATACAGCAGTAAACTAAGGTATTTCTATAACAAGGCACATTTGCAATCTAACAAATTCTAACTTATTTAGAAGGCTATAAAATACTTGGCAGAGGGTATAAATATTTTCTCTTACCTAAAACTTGTCAGAAGAAAGATCCTTCTCCATTGTTGTCACCTCCAGTGCCCCCTCTTGCCACCATGGAGATTGGTTCTGCTATGTTTATTGCTCTGTGCCTCAGTTACAGCCGTGACACTAATCTGCCTGCACAGACCAGCAAAGGGGTGTGTGTGAGTGTGCGAGTGTTGTGTGCGTGTGAGAAAAGAGAGCCTGCTGACTTCACAACTGGGAACCTAAACCTCAGGCCAAGTCAAGGCTGAATGAAAATGATCAAAGCTCTGTCCCTCACCAACAGAGTAGACAAGATTTCTATCCCCCCACCCAATGAGAAGTGAGGCTGTCATTAGGGATTCCCACTAAAAAGCCTCTAACAGAGGCAGACCTTCTCCAGACTGCTAGTGCCTGCCCAGCAGCCCGTGCAGAATACAGGTAGCTATTGTTCCGGAGACAGATATGTAGCCAGCCACTCAGACTCTGACAGATCTCAACAAACCAGTGAGCCTGCCTTCAAATTAACTCTTTATTTACTAGCGCTTCACTTTTTACAAAGATCTCCTTTTGCCCTGGAGAGGGAGGGACAGGGAAGGGAAAAAAAAAAAAACAACAGTAAATTTTTCTGGTTTAGTTAAGAAAAATGTTTCATGTACATAGGCAGTAATCCTATGCAAATCTAGGAGTATTGACTTTCATTTTGAAATCTCGTCTAGTCTGGTGTTGGGCAACACAGCAATAGCACACTTCAGCAGTAAAATGAGATTCCAGTCCTGTAGGGGAAATAACTCCTGATCTGCCTCCCTCTGAATCCTCGTTAGTCATGGCAAAATAAAACAGTTGGAATAGATAACATGCATCTTTGCTCAAACACTATAGGTATTAAAAAATAGAGAAATTTAGTGCAACGACATCAGCAGTTTCTCCACTAGACATCCGTTTTAAGCATCGACTGAAAATGAAGGTAGCATCTCCAGCAGAAAATTGTGCGAGAGCAAGTGCATAGTGGGCCAATTAGTTGTCATAAGAAGCGGAGATACTCATTTCGGCCTCATAGCAGTATTTTGATAAGGAAATTTTACTTCCAAAAAAAGTTGTGGGCGTTGTTTTAAATTTTATATGACACAGAATTTAAGTATTTATTCGTGAAGAAAGTCAATGAAGCTGTTAGACAAAATATACTGACATTTACACTCTGTGCTTGACTTTTCTGAAGTATAGCATTATGATATGAAAAGCTAATGATTCTGCATTCTGTATAATTATTATATAAGTTCAGCCCAGATGTAGCCTTCAGCTTGAAAACACTTTTTTCCTTACTTCTGTTGTAAGTCAGTCTTAACTTCATTTCAAGCAGACTGCAGTAGGGTATGTGTATTCATGGGTATACTTGCCTTAGGGTGGGGTGGATTGTTTTAAGAAAATTGTAAGGTGTAAAGGTTGAAGATTACCAGTAAAATTTTCACATGGCAATAAAATCAGATTTATAAAATACACAGTTAAAAAAAAAATAAATTGAGACTGCTAACACAAGTGCAAATTAGAGACAGGATGTCAAACTCAGTATTTTACCCTGGCAGACCCTCTCAACTCAGAGATGTCTCCCTACCCATACAATCATTTTATCAGTAACTTTCCAATTACGTGCTAAAAGAAAATGCATGTAATTTAACTTCAAAGTTGCCAATTGTCACTGTAGAGCATTTCAAAGCAATATTTTTTATATGTCTGAGAATTTAATTACATTCCTACAAAAATGCCAGGCATCCGGTACCTTTCAAAATTCTCCCAGTGCAGCAAGGAAACAAGCAGACAAACAGGAAAGCAAATCAGTGGTACTCAGTGTAATGAGTACTGCCCTGTGTGGCAGAATACCTCTAGACTACCTAAGGTGTTCTAAAGAACCAGGACTTTGCATTCAGAAACCTTGTGTCTGTTTAATTCCAGAGGATCTCTTTCATATCAGTTGGAATATCAGTCCTTAAGGACATTCACTGGACCCATCAGTTCATATAAATGTCTGGCATTATGAAGGAAAAAAAGAAGCTTTCAGTTATAAATACGTTTACAAATTAATAGTGTTCTTAGATAAAAAGGTTAATTTAGCATGAATTTGGAAGTCTGGTGCACCAGTTTCCCTTCTGTTTGAGCAAACTGGTAACAAACTGTTGCCACTAAATCTGCTGCCACTAAATGAAATTAAAGATTGCTGGGAAAATATATGCCAGGAAGATTCTCTGCTGCTGGTGTAGAGCCAGCCCCTTGCAGGTGAGAATGTGGCCATGAAGCTGCAACAACAAAAGACTGTGGAGTACACATTCCCGTTTGGCAACACCTACCCTACTCAGCACGTGTATACCACTGCAAAAGAGAGACCACCAGTAACGCTCCCATGGAAAGCATGGGCTGAAGCCCTGCCAAGGACCATATGACAAGCTCCTGGTCTTATTTGGTTGCAACCTCTGGTTAGGCCTGGTTAGGTGTAATAACCTTGGGATATTTCACCCTGAATCAAGGATCCCACATGTCTTCCTACACCGTGTTATCCTGGTATGTCTTCATCTGCTGCTGGCTTAGTATCTACATGAATTTGTACACTATTCAGAAACAACCAGCATTAGTAAATACCACTTTATAGGAGGCCGAGAAGGAAAACTTTCTAAAAGGAGCCCATGTAAGAGCTGGGCACTTTTTCAGGAAGTTTGAGAAGTTAGTGCTTGCTATGAAGGTATGACCTGACCTCCTCAGAAACCTTCCCTGCTTTTACTGGAGCAATCCCCAAACTGCATTCATGAGGGAAACAACTTTCTTCAGGTTTTGAGACAAGACTGGAGAGAAGTATTCTGCCCAAAGGCATTCACAGTCTCTGGAGGTCACCTTGTAGTGGGCCAATGGCCACTCTTCCCAGCCAAGTCTACTGAAAGCCACCAGTAACAGATGTCTTGCTATGAAGTACATATTTATGGGATTTATGTAAAGAGTGGTATTTGTTTACACTGATTGTCACTAATTGGCACTAATGTTTTTCTCTCTCCTTTTTTTTTTTTTTCTTTTTGGTAAACAACAAAACCCACAGAAGTACAGAGGGAGATGGAAAAGTGGGGCTGCTTAAGGGGGAGGGAAAGCCAGGCTTTTTTTTTTTCTTTTTTTTTTTTCTTTAAATTGTACTGCTCATCGAATAAAAGCAGGCATTATGTGCACAACATTGGATAACTAATCTCACGTACTGCAGGATATTTGAACAGTTTGAATGGATTTCCTAAAAGGAGCGCATAAAGAAATCCAGGTATGTCTTGTGTAACAATCCTATGCCTGAGAAATTTGCTTGAGAACAGACTGCTGGAATCATTTCTTTCAGCTAACCCACACAGCCCCACTTTGTGAACAAAGCCACATACCAGTATCACGTATCCATTTTCCTTTGGAGATTCAATTTTAATGGTTCTGTAGTAAATATCTTTGTATTTAGAAATCATTCATACTAGATATTCAGTAACTAACTGTCTAATAGAGGTGAAATGCACATAATGTATTCAAATATGCAACCTCAATTAACCTTTTGCCTCAGTTTGTGGACAAACCTATCTATAAAAAGTGAGCTACGCCCACAATCAAAAGTCAGTTTTACAACTACACATTGTTTATGGCTAGTTCCCAGTATAAAAGAATATAACATGATCTTCATGAGCTGCAATTCAAATTTAACTCGTTATTCTTGATCTTCATTTCCTCAATATAAAAGCTACTGCAAAACATCATATGAGAAAGCACTCATTTTTTAACTTTCTTTTTAACCAAGATAGTTCATTTAAAATGTGATAACTAGACTTTATTTATCTCAGAAAATACTGAAAAATATAAGATAGAAAACATAAATATATAAAAATATTTAGACTGGAGTCAGTGTCTGTTTTGCTTTGGATGTAGGCAAGTACAACAGACAGTTTAGAAAAGAAGTTACAATTAACATATGTTCAGATATGTTTGTACACTGCTATATAAAACAACCTTACAGTTGATTTACAGTTGATAAAGTATCCTTAGGCTTCCCAAAATTTAGTATGTATATTATTAATGAAATTGTTTTTATTTAAAATGCTGTGCTAAAGAGTACAACTTTTTCCCCCCCTCAGCTCTTTCACAGAAACATAATTAGGGTATTGCATTCCCCACTAGATGCTTTGTGAAAGCAAATGTCAGGGATTACGACTCAGCAAGATAATTACAAACATTCTGCATAAAAGTGTAGGAAACCAGCATCAGAGGTACATTTTACCAGTTCACGTTCCTCCTACAGATTACACTTTTGATATGTGATCTGTTGGGAAAAATGAATAGAAGGTGACCATGGTTTTTTTTCCTCCCTCAATTACTTTAGAGCTAATATCAGCAGACCAAATGACTGTTCAAATAAATGCTTTTCTTTTTTGTAATGGTTCAGACTCTGAGTCCCGAATACATACTTTGTAAAACTTCGTTCAACACTGAGCCCAAAAGCCTGCCTAGCTAACCAGTAGTAAATGAATTGCAGCAACAGGACTTATTCACACATTGTAGAGTGAATTAAATCATCTCTTTTGAGAAAGTTTACTTTTTAGATCAATCTTGTCCTCAGTTCCATATCAAGACAAGAGATAAACAGAATAAATAGAACAATGTATTTTCTTTATAAAATACCGAACAAACAAAAACCCCACAAAACATACCCCAAACCCACAACACCAGCACCACCCTAAATATGATGAATGTAAACAGAATTTCTTCCCTTGCTTCCTTAAGAACAGAGATTTAAATAGCCAGACTACATTACAGATATTTCAGTTTGACAATTCACTTGTTATCAGGAATTAACATTTATCAATAGTTTTATCACCTCAGATGGATTTGGACCTACCATTTTAAGCACTGATCCATGAGAATTGCTCTTTTTTGAAGGTCCACTTTTTGAAGTAAAGCAGCTTGATGGAGAAAAACAACTCAGGACTGCCCCTGCAGCTTCAACCTGCCGTGGATAGTTTTCTTCCTTGGAATCTTTTGATAAAAGTCAGAAGACAACCTGATTTATTAATGTAGCAAAGTCATTACAATTCAGAGCTAAAAATGTTATTGGACTTCCCTCCAGCTAGTACTGCTTAAGGAAGCCTTTAAAAAGCAATTTAATTCTATTCCACAAAGTCAAATTTCCTCCACAGATAATTGGTTTTCATTGTATGTATAAAAAGCTGCAATGAAGCCAATAAGTCAAACTATATCTTTTTTTAGATTTATATTTATTACTGAAAGACTGACCTGCTTTTGACAAAGTGGTATTGTCTGTGTTTTCCTACTGTTAGCCTGAAATCTTTCTGTTAATAGCATAAGCACACACTATAGTAGCATTCACCAAGGTACTATGAAATCCAATTGTATTCAAGAATTCTTCTGGCCTCTCACATTTATAGAAAATAACTTTATGCTGTCATGTGTCATAGATTAAATCTTCACAAATGAACTTACTGAATAAGAGTTAAAATATTCACACAGTTTTAAGAGCTTAAAACAGTTGGAAAGTACTTGCCTGGCTTGGGTCAGTATATTTTAAAACTGCCATACTAAAAAAAAGTATTAAAACCTGTTATTGTATATATATATAATATATAAAACAATATGTATAAAATGGTATAAATGGGTATGTTTATATTCCAAGACCCTGGGAACAACACTGCTCTTTAGAGCACATTGAAACATCAAACTTGCAAAGCTTGCACTCTAATTACAGCATAATAACACAAAAAAAGAAAAAAGAAAAAAAAATCAACCCCCAACAAACAAACAAAAAACCAGCAAACAAAACCCAAAAGCTATCAAAGTTGGAAATGCAAAAATAAGCATGAAATTTTTCCATAACTAAAAAAACTTCACAAAGAACGCACACTCATTCAAGCCCTAATATTGTTTACAGCAGATACTTATGACTTAAAAAAAGAAATCCTTCCCTCTAAAGCAACAAAATGCAATAAAAATACTCACCGGATATCTTATCTTGCTTTGAATTCATGTATTTATCTTATTTTCTTGTTTTTTTCCTTAATAAGAAAAAGAGATTCAAATTTAAAAGCTGTATTAGTTACTGTCCTCCTGCTCCTGCAGTTCTTCAGTTTTAGGTACAGAGGAGCTTGGCTGGTGTTGTTTTGAGATAAGGAGAATGGCCTGTGTGAGCCAAGATATTCTGTACTGTCTGATGATCTCTGCAGTGCTCTTAAACTCCTCCACCGAGACAGGTATTTTTTTTTTTTTTTTTTGCTGTCGTCCAAACAGGTTCATCAGAGCTCTTACAGCCACCTTCATTTTTCAGTAGTGGAGGCCCTACATGCTGAAAGGAGAAGAGGTTTCTTTCAGTATTTATTTGCTCTTGGATTGGAGGAAGAGGCTCAGAGATTTTCAATTTGAGATCAAAGGCAAGCGTATGCAATGGGACGAAACATAGTTTTCTCAATTGTGCTCAGAATAGTAGACCCTGAGTTTCCACATTCAGCACTCCCAACTCTATAAGCTTCACGGGGTAAAAAAGATGGATAGTTACACATATACACATGCACGCATGCAGACACACACACACGTTTTAAATATATTAGTTTTCCCCCATGCAGCACCACAGCGTCTCTATTGTCAAATAATAACTGTATCTGAAAAGAAAGCACTTAATAAGGCTAAGGTCAGACTGCTTAGACTTGGCATTTGCTGCGATAACAAATCAGAGATGATAGCATCGTACAGATTTATGAATTTTTTTGCCCCCGCAGTCACAAACATCAGACGTTTACTTTATAAAGAAAGCTTTTAGATTCTTCCTGCAGTTTCCATAGTGATTTCATTTTTTCCCTTTTATCACAGATTGGCTGAAGTACTGCTATCCTTTGTGCTTTAAAAGGCTTGTGCTACCAACTGTCGATATAAAGGCACTGTAGCTAAAGCACACATGCAACACAGACTGTCAAAAATAATTGAAATAGATAAATACTGGCTAAAAAAGGTTTCAGCATTTTCTCTGCTTGTCCTGAAGAGTACAGTAGAATAGTATTTCATCTGAATAAATGTAATTAACTTGAGCCAACCATACTACTGTTCCATTTCCCATAATCTATGATACTTCTATTAGAGCAGTTGTCATACACAAAAAATAATCTCGTCACAAAATGCTTTAATACAAACTACATCACGCAAAATGCCTATGTTTGTTAGATATAAATGAAAGTACTTTCATTACTTTTTGGAATCTTCTGAAGACATTGCTTCTGCCAATTATATTCTTTCTCTTTCTAAGAAGTTTATCCATTTAGAGAGCATGATGGTTTAAGGAACAATTACACTGTTTCTGGCAAAGCAAACAATGTTTTCTCTTGCTGGAAAGATAACCACCTTTCAAAGTAAGCCTAAAGGATTAGTTTCTGTTTAACCCCTTGCTAAACAAATGAGACCATCATCTTCTCAACAAAATAGAACTCAACTAAGTAAACACCTCTATTCAGTTATCATGCCTTTAAAAACATCTTCAGATTGGAGAATGCAAGCGTAGTATTTCTCTACCCCTTTTTCAACCAACTTAGAAACTGGGTGTGTAGTTAACCCATGAGAGTTTCTATATGGTGAGTCAGAAATGATCTAACTTATTCAAAATACTGAATTCCTATCATGTAGAGATAAATATATCACAAAAACTCTTTGAGCTGGAATTTTCCAGGTGACTATAAAAATAATGAGTTTTCTTACTTTCATGCAAAAATTGGCAAAGTTAATGCAAAATTTACAGGGACAGATACCTTAAAAATCTACAGAAGACAGTAAAGTTTAACAGATATTTTAATTTAGGGGTAAAAAAAAAAGGAGAAAAATCAGACAACTTTCTTTTGGATGTATTTATGGCAATTAATCATTTATTTCCAAACACATTATCTACAGAAAACTATTTTATTGTCATCTATTTGTATGAGGAATTATACAACTGACTTTTGCTGTTGGTATATAGTATTGTATATAAAATGTAAATCGATCACCAATAGGGATTTAAAATAAAAAGCTGACAGTTACTAAGATTACGTTGATTACTGACACACTGCACAAGTGATCCTGGCCAAAATTTATATGGAGAGATGCAGCAGTTTTTGGAAAGATGCAGAGACAGCTGTAGCTGCCCTGGGACAAGAAGACAGGGTAGCTGAGCTCCTGAAGGTCCTGTTACCCTTCGGAAAGCAGCTACCAAACTGTCACTTGTAGCAAACCCAACAGAATCTGAACCTACACTTCATACTTGTTTTCCATCAGAATCATTTCAAGGGCCATTTAATGAGTGAATTAAGCACTGTATTCAAGTAATCAACGTTGTATGACTTAGGATGATAAATACTGTCTTAGGGCAGACTTTTCATGCACTGGGAAAAAAAAAATAACCCATTCTAAATGTTAGTGACTAGAACACTGACTTTCCAATAGGATCACGACTTTTCACACTCCTTTTAAACATCGTAGCTATTTTTAAAAGCCTGCATGCACACAGACCTCAACACGAATTTGAATCGTCTAGGAGAACTCAGTGCAACAAGGGGGAAATGCTCTTCCTTAAAAATGGTAAAAACTCATCAATAAAAAATATGAAAAGGTTTTCTTCAGGAGGACTTAGGAAGAGATGTCTTTTAGAAAACAAAAATCATTGAAGTCAGTTTCATGCTACCTAGAAACAATCATATTCTCACAGTACTTTATTTGCAAACTTTATATATGCAAGATTCACTAGGCAACTGACCTTCTGGCATTGTATAAAACTATTGAATTTATCCAGTCTTTCTCTAAGTCAAGGAACCCTAAGGAAATTATTTTTTTAGAACTAAAACACAAACTAAGTATTTTTTTTTAACTGTTTGGGACAAAAGAGGGCATTTGAAATGAAGTGTTGAGTAGCAGTCCAAATTAAAAAAAAAATTTCATGCTTCTTTCCATACAGCTCTGCATATTCTCTTTGTAGAAAACTCTTAAATACAACAGGAATGTGCTAACTAAAGTAAGTGAATATTTGTTACTACATGCTTTCAGCTTAATCTCTTTTAATAAAAATGATTTTTCAATCATGCAGCTGATGGGCAACCAGGACATTCACTCATTCCCTTCATCAAATAAAAAAAATAGGTCAAGCTCAGAGTGTGACAATCCTTTCTCCTGTCACACTCTGCAGGTAGACCTCACACAGATTCTGTTTGTCTTTCAGCTTAGGCAGTAGAGGCAAATACTTTTAGGTCTCACATTTATTCATTAAAATACATAGGGAAAAAAAAAAATCAAGGGGATTCTTCCTGAACAGTTCTTCATCAATGAAACCCTTTTTTTCATCCTCCAGATTAGGGTGGGAAGGGGCTGGGGAGCAGACCAGATAGCCAAAGAAATAAGCAATATAATTACTGGTTTCCACGTATCAGCCTGCAAACTACCCCACAAAAGAAAGAAAAAATACTTCTCCTGGACACATAGGGAGGGATCACAGTCTTCTTTAAAGGATAAAAGAAACATGCTTTGTTTCACTCACCTAGTATTTTCTTAATTTTTTCTTCTGGGGAAAACAATTTGCTACTTTCTCTGATTTTCCATACAAAGTGTGTTTAATGGAAGACCAAAAATCTGCAATCTACCATGAGAGAGAAACTATAAAGTTTTAAAATTTACAGTCCTAGGTCAGTCAATCAAAAACTTTGCAGTGTTAAATCACAGAATATCTCAAGACGGAAGGGACCCGCAAGGATCATCAAGTCCAACTCACTGCCCCTCACAGGACTAACTATAACTAAATCATAAGACTAAGAGCCTCATCCAGATGTTCCTTGGACTCGGGCAGGCTTGGTGCTGTGACAGCTTCCCAGTGAAGACTATTCCAAACACCCTCTGTGCGAACAACCTTTTCCTAATGCCCAATCATTTCCTCATGTCCAATGAACTCCTGATTTATTTACTCATGAGCTCTAGAAGCCAGTAGTGTATTTTCTAGCCACCAGCATCAAAGCCAGTAGCATCAGGAATTCCCTCTTTAAGGTATTCATCATTTCCTGAGAAAGAACAACCATAGCTCTCCCCTGAGATCTTAAAATACATATTTGAAAAGAAAAATAAGGCAGCCTTTCCGCCTATCTTTAAGATCATAAAGATAGTTCTCTTGTACAGTTAAGTGAAGTCTAAGAAGTCACTTGCTTCCTAACAAGATAAGAAATTACGAAAATACAGGAGGTGCAGCATGAAGTGTCAGACTAGTTTGAAGCTCCTAGAGTTAAACACTCACTTTATTTGGGTCAGTGTTAGAGAACACAGGAGTCCTTCACTGCTTTGTTTTCAGTGACGTCTCAACTTGTTAAAACATGGAAACCCATCTGCTGAAAATCTTCCTTAATGAATATAAGCATCAAATGCATCTAGAAGCGTGCCAGCTCTGGACATAACTAGGACATCAAGGACATAACTAACTGCCTATGCCAGTTCAGTAGAAAATTTGCACACAGATTTTCCCCTTCAAATAGATGGAGAGACAGAGCTAACACACAGAAAATCCTCAAGCATGTTTCATTCTTCATTGTAAAAAGGTGTCTGGTTTCAGACATTACAAATTTTTGCTAGAAGACAACTAACCTTAATTCCACTACTGTTGCACCTAACAACTGCACCTGGGTACAAGGGCACCTTCTCACCTTTGGAAACCACCATTGGAAACTAACCACGAAGAGAGAAATCCCTTTTAAGACATGTCTGCTTAAACATCACATGGGTGTGTGTTTATGCATGACTACTGTACAAGCATCTACCGCAGCTGTGAATGCAACTATCTGAAGTTACTACAATGCATGCAATAAAAACAGCAACCACTACCCCCAATTTTGGCACAAGCACAGACAGGAAACTCTTGACTTAAAAACATCTGAGCATTTTCTGTAAGGGCATCTAGAAATATGATTCATAGATACCATGTTCTTCGGTCCTCTGCCCTTTTTCATGCCTGAGAAGAGTATTTCAATGATTAAGATGAGCTGTGATGAATTTTATTTTATTGTTTTCTATATATTGTTACGTATTTACACAGGCAAGGTCTAAAATGTTCCTAACAGTGAACACAGATATTAAAGCAAGATTTATGACGATTCTTAGCTCTCGGAAGAATCCCAGAACCTGGACACGAACCCCAGGAATGTTCTATGCTCTACAGAGATGATTTTTAACACTACCAAAGAAGCTTATACTGTAGCAAAAGAATGATACTTTCTAGCACATTTTCATCTCGGAGCTTTAGACAACCTTCAAATTGGAAGAATTAATTAGAGTAAATTTCTCGGAATCCCTGACTGAAGTAAGGCTAATTTTAATTACATATCACAATAAATGGTCTCAAGAAAAAGTACAAGAGCAGTATTTAGAGAAAGAGGAAAATCATTTTCAAAGCACACACGCACACAGACATGTCTGACTTCACAAAATATGTATATTAAAGTACCTGTAGAAAACTCCTCCTAGAGTCCTCTAAACTTTACAGAACAAATACTTCCTTGTTTATATGCTGCATATTTTAATTTTATTGACAGAATTTTCCAGTAATACCTCTGATTAAAACAAACAAAAAAACCACCACCAACAACAAAAAAATCTCTTTGCAGCACAAGAAGAGAAACAAAAAAAATGCAATGCTTATCTTCCAAAGAATGCTGAGAAATTGATTAAGCGTGATTAGGCTCTAAGCCAGGCACCTCAAAAACCCAACAATCCACTTTTTAAACTCCCATCCTAGAAACTCTGTAATTTATTTTTACTTATGAAATGTTGAAAGAATGCCACATGAGTGTAATTTTAAATTATGTTCGTTCTTTATGCTGGAGTCTGAGGAAAATAATTTAAGAAAACATCTGCAGAAAAACATTTTACATATGGTAATACAGTAACAACCATAGAGTCTTCAGAAGAAGACCTGTACAACATTTGCATTTCAAAGGCTATGTCATTCAAGAAAACTTTGATAATGTGTACAGTCTGAGTTTTATGCAAGTACAAGTTATTTTTTTTACTAAGACAAATACTAAGTGTTTTCAAGAGTTATTTTATTAAATCCCTCATTAAATTCAGGAGAGGCTTTATGAAAATCTAAGGTAGTCGATACTAAACCTTAGCCTATAAAGCTGTAAATGAAGAGCCAAACTTGATCATTTTAGAAAGCTACAGATTTTTAAAATAATACTTAGCATTTATTACTCACAATAATTAAGCTTCAACATTCCTGTGAGACAGGCGAGTAAAACGTCATTTTACAGACAAGAACATTTAGAGCAGACAGAAAGGTTATGTACATTGTCACTGATTAGAAAGAAAAATAGTTGGAATTCTTTGAGCAAATTGTGAGCACACATCCACACTGTCAATTTCCTCCTTCAACAACTTGCACAGTTTGCATTAAACATGGAACGAGGAAAAGTTAGACAAATGCAGAAATGTGAACATATTCTCAAACCAAAAAACACTCTGGACAACAATTTTAGAAATGGTCAACAGCATGCCTGTCTTATTTCCACTTCCTCAGAGTTAAAACAAATACAAAGGTGGAAGGGAAATGAAGAGACATATGTAAGTATTGACAATCATAAAAATCCTGAATCCTATCTAGACCCATTCAAGGACTTGAGGATAATTGTTATTATTATTAGAGTTCTGTGATTACCTGGGGGCCAGGGACAGTAGAGAAGTGCCCACGGAGACGATGCTGGATTCTACTGAGCAGAAAAATATCCCTCAGAGAATTAGTTTGCTCTTTTCTGAAGCAAAGCGGAAAGCACTTGGTGTTCTCTCGGACAGAAAGAACGATCTATTTGTGGTGTTTGCTCCCATCTGAAAGAGTGACTTGATTACTAAGTCTTTCCAAAGTCAGCTGTATGAAGAGCTGCTCCTGTTGTTAACTTCATTGGGATGTACCCTGTCTAACACACACACTGCTGCAGAAGTGATGGGCAGGTGAATGTGCCACTTTCAATGACAGATGGCCTCTGATATGAAGGATCTGAAATACACTGCATTGTGGCAATTTATGTAACACACCCACAGTGGTGCTGTGCAGTAAAGAAAAGATTGAAATGTTAGTATGACAACTCTGTTTAAATTCTTTTATGTACAAGCAGATCTCCCCTTGCATGCAAAGCTAAACATAGTAATATTAACTAAATTTGTCAATGTGTTTTGGAGACATCATCGCGTAGAAGAATTGCAAGAACTGGTGTTTAAGAAAACATGGACAATCACCTCTAACTCTACCTCCAACTACCTCCATCTCCTAAAGCAGTCTTTTACTCAGCGTGGCAAAACAGGACTATAGAATCAGAAGCAAACAAAAAACCTCATACCTCAGGTTTTACATGTCCAAGAGTGTCTATCCAAATATCCCAAAACAGTGCTTTGAAAGTTGATATTGTGGTACCTGAGAAGTGCAGAGGCCCAACAAAATCTTGGGGTCTTCCTAAAATGAGAGAGACTCAACTTGTAAAGAATCTGGAGACATTCTATTGGTCTTCTCACCTAAAGCCAAGTGGTATTTCTTTCAATGTATTCACACATTCTTAGGATTTAGAATCAAGTAAGGAGGAGTCTGATTTTTTTCCTAAAGAAAAGTGGATCGATCTTTTAATAATTTACAACACTTTTTTCTGCTAAAGATACGGACTCATTTATATCCATATTTACTAAATATGTCAGGCAAAGTAAAGAGATGAAATGGCAAAGTTTTGCATGGGCTAAGAAAGCCCAAAGCAGAAACAGACATTTCCATACTGACTTTGATTAAACTAAATCACAGAAAGCAAGCCTCATACTAAAATGTACTTGCCACCTCCTCAGGGCTGCTGTCACTGCCTCTCTTGCCTCCCTCTTAAATTCTTCAGGAGAGCAAAATAACCACAGAAGTGAATGTATAAAGGCCACAATGAACCAAGAGAACTTAAAAGTCCACAATTCTAGCATGCTAAAAGGTAAATTAACATAATTTAAAAATCATTTTACTTTTCTCATATACTTTGTTGTTGTTGTTGTTGGGTTTATTGGGTTTTTTTTGGTGTTTTTTTTGGGGGGTTGGGTTTTTTGCTTAAATGACACCTGCTGCATTTCCGTATTTGGTGGAAGAACTATCAAAGAAGGCAGCAGGGTAGTGAGAACATAATCAAAGCATTGAGTAAATTTGCAGTAACTGGCCTGCCTAGGCAGCCTGCATAGAGTTTGTAAAATAAATGCCAAGTAGTTTCTTGATATCAGGAGGCAGAGAGTTCTTCCATAGCTACAAAGAAGGTGATCCTTTAATTTGGTCAGAGTTAACACAGAGTTACAGTAGGCAACACTGACCACCTATGGAGTGAAGAAATAGCATGATGCACAGTCCAGTCCCTGGCTGGATCATACTAAGACAGTACTCCCTTGACACAAGAAAGATTTCTTTCGGCTTTGTGATATTTCAAGGTTGGGATTTGAAACATGGTTCAAGGGCAGCCTGAATCTGATAAAACCTGGCTCTCAAACTGTTGCTCATGCCTCTAAACCAGCCATGATTCAAAATCTTCTCTTGACATTATTCAAAGAAAGCCTAATGAGATTACTGAACTCCTGTGCTGATACTTGCATATTCTGAAGAAGATTAATGTCTCAGCTTTATATTACATTTGCATTCTATGTATTCATTCCATGGAAATAATGCCTTAAATAGTTAGCATATAATTTGGGTGCACATCCTACTCTCAATATCAGCTTTCCATATTAATATTATTGTTAGACACTGAAAAGATTAACTACATAAATGAAATATTCTCAGTTGCCTTAAAATAATCATAACATATCTACACGATATCTTCAAATTGCTTTTCAAAGTCTGGTTTCTATTTTGATAATCAATTTCCTAACTAAACTACATTTGTCATTATGAAAACAAATCAAGTCATACACACATTTTTGTCTCCTTGTGACAGACATTGCTTGAGAAAGGAACAACTAGTTTCAACCTTCAGTAAACAGCTGGTATCCTTAGATAAGAAAATCTCTGCACACGGCCAAGCTTCCAATATTGTGAAAAAATGATGCAGTAGAAAGAAAAAGACAACAGAATCCCCAAGTGCTTACATGAGACAACATAATTTATAACCAATATTCATAACATAACTTAATTATCACATTTCTTTTGTATTTTGTCACTAAACTGCAATCACAGCTACCTTTGGCATCACTGGGTTTGTTTCTGGGAAAATAAAAGGCATCACAACAGGAAATATCTGACTTTTAGTATGAGAAGATCAGAGGAGAGCGATTGAAGGATAAACTTATGTAATAATTAAGCTTTGATATGTGACAGTTCACCCTTCATGACTCAGTCAAAAGATCTTCATGTTCTGAAAAGTCAGAGCCAAGCTCAATCCCACTAACAGTTTAGAAAGTATCTCAGGGTAGAACTAGAGCATCTGATTGTCATTTTAGCATAAATACTGTAAAGATAATTCAAATATGTTTCTCTGCTTAGAAATCTTATCACTATAATAATTTTATTTAGATACATGCTTTTTATAAAACAATGACTCAGATATCAAATTGGGCAAATGTACTAAACAAAGACAAATAAAAAATATAACTTGAATAGAGATAATTATTGTTCAAAGTCACATTCTGTCTGATTCATAGGGATGGCATATAAAAGGCCAAACAACCAGCTTGCAGTGACTACACATACACTGCTTTCAAAATAAATTAATGAGAAAAATATCAGTGATGAAAGAGTAGAAAGTAGGAAATTTCTTCATGGATAAAACCCCTTTCCCCATTTAACATGGGAAAGAGACACAGGAGATGTTAAATGAACTCCTTTATTAAAAAAAATTAATTACTTTCTGTGTCTTCTGCAAATGTAAAAGAAAAACTGAAGAACATTCTATGTAATCTTAACCTAGTCTAGGCCACCACAATCCTTCTTAAATAAGGAACAGAGTACTATAATCTCCTTATTGGCTCCCCCTTTACTCCAGGATGCTAGTTAAAAAGAAATCACCAAAGAAGCTGTTGTCCCTTCTATGCAGTGCACCATACTCTTGGCAGGCTAGTCGGGAACAAAAAAGCATGCATGGTCCTCCTTCAATTAAGCACTCAGGGCAGACAAAGTGGCCTTCAGCTTCCATAATTAAAGAAGAAAAAGGGAGTTGGCTCACAGGCCATAAACTCTTGCTGAAAGAACAGCTAAGATATGAAAGGAGCAGGAAGAACTAAAGATCCAGATAACAAAGCTTCTAAGTAGAAAGAAAAAAAAAACGCACATGAAAAAATAAAAAAGAGGAACAAAGAAAAATCATGCATATAGGGAATTATCAAGAAGGGAATTTTTAAACTACTTTTTTGTTGGTTTTGTTTGGGGTTTTTTTTAACTCCTTTCTCCTTTCCATAAAATTCAATTTTGATTTTTAAGTAAGCATTATCTCTTTGCAGAGGTTGTAGTTTATTTTCTGGTTTAAAGCAAAATTTAAGCCTTTGAACTATTCTAATCAACACTAATGAATTACACCTCCAATATTTTCAGTCAACAAAGCCCAGGCATAATTCCAAACATGATTTTTGTTATACTGTGTCTCATGTCATTCTGGAAGTGCTTGTTTATTGCTATCTATTGAAGTATGATAGATGCCAGTTCATAATAACTGGTTGCAAAATGTGTTTTTTCTACTTTTCAGGAAAAGGTCATTATAGTCAGGGCCTCCTTGTGGGATAGAAACAGGGATCTGAGACTCTATGACTTTATGACTATTGATAAATCTCTAACCCCTAGAACTGTCAGGAGGAGGCAAAAGTAGGTTACTAGTTCTAAGTCTGAAAGAAAAACCACCAAATGACAATCTCCTTTTCTTTGGATCACTTATGAAATAAGGTGTTGATTTCACATACTGTAAATTCCCAAAGGACTAGATGTTGTGCTGACTGCATGAAAAAATGACAATAATTCCCTAAACATTTTTAAGGGGCCATGAGTAAACGCGAAGAAGGAGACAGATATTAAAGTCACACGAATTCGTAATTGTTCTTTACCTGTGCAGTAAGTAGAGATGTTTAAACAGAAGCTGCCTTTACAGACTCCCTACAAGGGTACACCAATAGACTTATTTGGTCCAACACTTCATCTGGAAAACATCTAAAACTCATTGTTGCTATCATCCTGCACAAAGATTCAGAAGATTTTATCAGACCAAAAAGCCAGCACAAAGAAATTTATCCTGATCCAACCAGAAGCATCTGCTCACACTGTCTGCCAGTCTGTTCTGCAGACCTAGTAAAAATGTACAGCTGAAGAGACAGACTTAATTTGAAATGCATTAAATCATAGCCAGACTGCTATTTGGCATAATGAGAAAGACCTACTCCACTCCTTTTCTGTTTATGTATAAAAATGCATTTGTATTGCCTATCATCATTTGGACTGACCGACCTTGAGTGCTGTGGGTTTTTTTGCTTTGTTTTTGTTACTTTTTAATGTGTATGTTGGATAAAATAAATACTGCACAGCGTGACACAGGCAAAGACTTGGATAGAGTGAGTTCTCTGGTCTGGTAAAACAGTACGTCATGGTTGTGCTGTCCTTGATTGGATGAACTGATGTTTTAGCCTGCTCCTTTTCAACATACGTGGAAAGAACTGCTTAATTCCTTTCAGTTAGTGACATTTATATGTCCTTCTCAGAAGCATTTTAACACGTGCTCCCCACAGTATTCCATTTCTTGAAAGCATTATATGACTGCTGTGGTTCTGCAGCTGGAACACTGAGCAAAGCTTCTTTCAGGACGTTAGCTTTCTGAGAAACAGAAGCACATCAGCTGTGAAGGCCATCTTCTGTCTTATATGTAACACCAGCCAATGCTACAGAAGTCCTTATACTGAGATGAATACAACATATGCACGGTACAATTGAAACCAAAACGGTAATAAATGCCTACAAGGACATTTGGTTAATAGTCCTTAATATTTAATGGTATTTATGAACGATCATGGTTCCAGAAATCTCTTGTGTACGAGAAAAGTTGCACCTCATGAATTAGGGAGGTCCCTAGAGAGAAGGCCCTGTGTGTATGCCCACACTCGCACACAGGTTATGACCAGGACTCTATATACAACATCTGTTTTTTACAGAGATAACCACACACATACAACCCTAATGGTACAGCTCCTCAGCATAGTCAGAGCCAACAAAAGTGTCAGTCAGCATCAATTTGTGATGACTTGCCTATGTTTTCAGACATCTCCTCTTCTGAAACAGAAAAATACTTTAAGAATTCTAAACCAAAACAGCCAAAGCAAAAAAAAAAAAAACAACGTTGTAGCTAAAATTTTGTTTACTGTGAAACCAAGACAGATAGTTATAAGTAACTCGGTTTACAAGAGAGATGAAAACAAGCACCAGTCACCAGACTTGCAAAACTGATGTAGGCTGAAAAAGAAGAAGCAGTGCAAGGGAATGTCAACACAGGAAGGTGTAAGTTTCTGTCTGGAGTACTGAGGTTTCTTCTTTCACCTTACTCAGCATGTGTGTGGTGGTGGATTGTGCAAGGCTGGCTCTGAAAAGAATTTCTGAATTACATTGTATTACCTTCAGAGTCTGCTGGGTAGAAAGCAGTCTGATTTGAGTTTATAATCCCTGGAGATAGGCATTTAAATTCAAGTCAAAGGTTATTCCCTTGGCTTTAAAGTCTTCTGTTGCTATATCTAAAAGGAGAAAGTTTTGACAACTGAAATTTAGATCTTTGAGAAAAGATTCACTTTGAGACAGTGAATAAATGTGTCTGAATATAACACCGCAGGGGTCCTCCTCACAGACTGAAAGATACCCAAATAACAGTTCTAGACCTGTCCTTTTCTAATATTTTTTTTCTGCTTTCTTGCTTTAAAAAGGAAAACTCACCATCTTTAACTCATTTTTAGGAACTAAAATGCATGACCTTATTAATATTGAGAAGAACCCAAAGTTACTACCCCATGCGATTAACTTCAGGGACAAAAAGAGTCCTAAGGACACATTTTTTAACAACTTGATCTTCAATTAGCCAATCTTCACTGAAAATCTGGAATTATGTTGTTGTAATAAACCCTCTTCTAAAACTGATATTAATAATATTACATCACAATCTACTTGTTGTTCTTTTCAAATGGAAACAAAGGAGAAAACCACTTTTCTCTCCTTTCTTTCTTGCAGTGCTTAACAAAAATCAACAGATGCAGGTCTCCTGGTCTCCTCCTCATTAACTACTGTTGGCATTCACACTCCATGAGCAAAGGAAGCAAGGTTTCTCAATTATTCACTTTTTGTATCTTAAACAACACAGCTTCCCAACTTCTACAGAAAACAGGTGACAGAAAAAAGGTGAAACATTTAGCCTGTTTATTGCAGTTCATTAAGCTTAAGACAGGAAGAGAAAATTTACAATTTCAGGGAAAGCAAAAGTGTCAAATACTGGATGGAAGGTTCTGAAATCCATGCTGAAGTTCTAGAATTATAATTAAGTACGATACAAGACTTGAGAATATTAAAGCATTCTCAGAGTTGACTTTTCTCCAGCTCAGTTTCCTTTCACCTCTCTTTTCTAGTGTCCCACATAAGGCATCACGTCCTCCCTCTCCCCTGACAGCAGTAGTGGCTAGGATCAGAATTGTCATCAAATCTGTAATGTCTAGACCCACATTTGCTCTTCTGATGATAGGAAATCTCACTGTATGGGTTTCAAAAGTGACCAGTAAGAGTCAAATGCTATTTGGGAGGATTTCCTACAGGTGCCAATTTCGTATATCCTGGTTCCATTCTCTGACTATTTCTCAGCAGGGAAAGAAAGAGACCATCGTTGAACTCTGTTTACATCAACACATTCCTCTCTACAGAGATAGGCTGTGTCAGAGCCCTGAATGAGGCACAGAGACATCCTGCAGCCTTTCCCCCAACCCATCCTGGGTTTGAGCTACCTGTGCTTAAAGCTAGCTCCAGTAACAACGCTGGACTAGCTGCTGGCAAAAGAGCTGCAAGAAACCTGCCTCTGCCCCTCAGCTGAGGAGCTGTATTTAAGCTCCAGCCCTTGGCCTGTTCCTGTGCCATTCTGTAGCTACACCTGTGCCTTGCTGATCCCTACCCACTGGTCCTGATTTGGCCTCATCTCCACCAGTCCTAGTCTCGCAAAGAGGTTCCTGGCCCGGGGGAGGGACGGTCCCCGTGAGCAGGGGCTACAACGAGCAGGGACACAGCAGCAGAGGGCAGCACACTCAATGCTGAGGACAAGTCTTCAGTCCTCAAGGTGCAGAAAAACACCAAGAGCAACTGTAGAAAGCCCTGCCACATGATCTCATTGTCTAGCTTGCACTAGCCAGCACAGCTCATGAGCGGTAGTTGAACTCTGTGACAGTTTTAACTTATAAACTTCAGTTGTATGACTTCTATTCAGTATGTAGGCAAATAATCATTGTAGGTGACAATAAAATTGCTTGCTGGGCGGGCAGGGGGTAATGATATGTGAGTTGTGTGTGATGGAAGGGAGGAAAATAAGGCTGAAATGCAGACCTGAGTGAAGCACAACCTATCGAATGACATAGCTGCTATTTCCATGCCTTTTGTTTTTGCGTTGGAGGGATACACGGTCTAGGCACATTTCATTCATGCTTGATGACATTTTTTGGATGTGTTGATTTATATTTACATTTCAAAACATACACACACTTAAAATTAAAATTACATCAATATCATTCACAATCAAGACTCAGGAAATGAAAACCTGCTTCTACTAATTGAACTTAACCAAGCTGTACATCCGATCCTTTAATCATTGCTATTAATACTGTTTAGTTATTGACGGTGTACAGAAGGCAATGTACACCTTGCAAGAAAGGCAATTTCTTCCATGCAGAACAAAAAAAACAAAGGTAATGTAATAAGCATTAAAAATTTACCACCAAAAAAAAAAATGCTATTTGTGTAAAGAAGTTGAACTAGTGTTGCCCTGAGAACATTAACTTTTCCACTTCCTGGAGTGTCAAAAAAGTTTATTTTTATTAGAAAAATTAAACCAAAAGTTACGAGCTCTTTCGAGATGCAGGAAAATATCACCACAGATGAGACTTCTCCAGCTTCTGGCTCAAACGCCATACAAACCCAGATACTTCCCCAGTTTTTCTAATTAAGATAGGGATGGCAACCAGAGAGATGTCTGCCTCATAATAACTTTCTAATATGAGAGAGTCAAATGTGCTCTTTCCAAAAGAATTTCAAGCAAAAAATGGAGACTTCTGCTCTTACTTTAGTTTCAGCTTCTACTGCTTCACTAAAAGAAATAAATATTTTAAAAACAAGCAATACTATCAGTTTCTGAGTCCCACCAGAATTTTACTCATTCATGATTCACTACAGTACAGCAAATCTGCAGTGGGACAATGACTTAATAATAGGCAGCAGTGAAAGCCAGCGTATCTATCTATTTGTATCACATTTATCATAATGGTATACATTTTTCTTCGAACTATAATTTACTCTGAGGAATTCCTACTTCCTACACCACATAGCAAGGAAGCATTAGAGGCTACATTTAATTTTTATTGGGTTTTTTAAGCTACTTTCTGAGCTAAACAGGTTTATGCAGTCAGTACTTCCTGCTCTATTAGCCAGCTTACCACTCTCATTAATCACTTTTTGAATGGTTAATTTTGCTGAAATTTAAATTTGGGGTGGAGAGGTTAAACACATGTTCCCATAGGTACTGTCAGAAGAGACTTCTGTTGAAAGGGGGAGTCCTAAAGCACACATCCCTAAAGAGGGACAGGCTGTGGCACAAACACACACCAGAGAAGCCAACACAGGAAAGCGTTCAGGCACAAAACCTATGAAAGCTTTCAATATTTATGTCTTTCCAAGGCTCCAGAGCAAAATTAGCCACAAGATCAAATCAGCAAAAGAGAATTCATGAGTGCCAGTGGAACTGGTACCAAGGAGCTAATGGCTGTTATTACTTTACAGGGTGTATGAAGAAGAGAAACAGCCTTCTTACACAAAAACACTGTGTTTATCATGTAGAGAAAAAACGGAAGAGAGTGGTAAAATGGTGGTATTGTAAACAACTTTGTATTTCTGTTGTATGTGCTGGAAAGAAATAAATTCTGTTATGCTGTGGATTTTCAGTGACCTTTCATTAAACATCAAGAAAAGATACTGACGGCCTATTCTCTCTCTCTTTCCAATTTCTGTTTGCCAAAAAAAGGAGAATGAAAAAGCAAAGGCAGCACTCATACCCTTAAACTTAATAATAGGTTTCTATGCATTCATCGAATGGGGACTGCTGCTTGCGTTAATATAGATGACTAAGGGGAACCCATAGCTAAATGAAAATAAATTTTTTTAAAAGTTGTTGCAAAGTGCACAGCCAGAACTATTTAAAAATCTTAAGAATCCCATGCTCTGCATAAGAAGATACATATTATTATTTTTTATTATTTTAGTTCCTTATCTATTTTAACAATTGCGTTAATTTTTTTTAAGAGAGCTGTTGCTTCAACACCCATGTGGTAGCATGTGTAACACACAGATTTTTAATGTTATCACAGAGGCAATGAAACAGTCAAGGTGGGATTTTTCAAGCTTACTATACATCAACAAATCTCATAGGAAACAAATCAAACTTTCAAACGGAGACTAATATTGCCTGTTAACAAAAAGAGACTTGGCAGAATGTATAGATGCACAAAACTGTGGAAAACATAGAAGAGACCTAAACTAGAAAACAACCTTTTAAAAAATTATGGTTAATTCCATTTGAATAAACAATTTTAAATGGTTCTGTGAAATATTATTCTCCTCTATTTAGCAACTAGTATTATTTCTGTTTTAAGTCATTGAAGGAAATTTGGTTAACATATGATACCAACAGAATATACACACAGCACTGTTTTGTCCTCAGATAGCAAGAGCATGAATGGAGCAGGCAGGCTGCAGAGCAGATGTTATGATTCCTTCAAGCTTATTAAACCTCTACAATAAAGAACAGTCCTAAAGCACTCAGCAGAGCAATCTTACCAAGCATCTCTTCTGAGGTGTGCTATTTCTTTGTAAAACTGTGACCGTTCTCTAGGAAGCTCCACAGCAGGCTGCTCCTGCTGCTGGCTGCCCATGGCCAGCTCCTACTTAGGGCTCGTATCACCAGTTCCTCCGGCAAGATCCATATGCTGTAAGACAGGGTATATTTATGTATGTGGTCACTAATGCACGGGATGACTGCTGCAGGTGAACCAAAACCCAGACACGTCATAAGCCCCTGAGAACTTTGGGAACTGCTGCTTGAGTCATAAAAAGTGAAAGTAGTTGCCAGGAGAGATCAGGGCACGATGCACCAGCAGTAGCTGGTACCCAGTTCCTTGACTACAAAAGGCAAAGAAGATAAAGGGGGGAACCTGTAGGATATGTCTAAAAATTAAAATATTTATTTGCAGCAATCCTGCCATAAGAGGTTGCAAAATATGAGACGAAACGCGGTTTTCTTCTCTCCAGTTTCCCCTTTACTGGCTTGATTCAGGAAGACTGATTTGCCTTACAGATATGGGACTGCCACGGTGCAAACCCTGTCTTCCTTGGGAAAACCAAATGCATCAAGACAGATACAGTTCAAAAGGTGACTTAAAGTACTGAGCGAAAGCACCTCCACCCCACAACCCCTCAAAAAACCACAGTATCACTTAAGACCTTGTAACACTTCAGTTTCTCCTTACAAAAGAAACCAAAATGACATACTTATCATAGACCCAGTCTTCAGGTTGCTGCCTAGAAAAACAGCAAGGACCTGTCCCTCATGGTGCCAGGCACAACACAGTCAAGCACAGACAAGGACAGCTCTTCAGGTGCCTGGGAACAGCCATAACTTGACTCCAAAGGCTGCTGAAATGACAGTAGCAGGGGAAGAGAAGGAAAGTCCTCCCAAAACTTATCTAGCTGACTTTGGAAGCAAGATTGAAACAATCTTCAGGTTGTTTCAAAACTGACTCACCCTAAACAAAAGGATGCAGTAGGAGTGCAATATGCTAATAGAGACTCCCTTTTATTTGTATGCAGGTGCACAGAATTACATGCATAAAGATGTTGGGAAGTAACTGAAATAATATATTTTCCCAGCATAAAATATTTATGACTGATCTAATTGTACATTAAATGTTTTTAATAATGGCAAACATTTGAGGCATTATAATTGGTGAATTGCTAAGAAATCTCATGAAAATAAGTGCTTAAAATGTAGAAATTACCTTCAAGCCATCTTGGTTGAATGAAATTATAAAAAATTACGTTCTATTCATTATTTTATGTATGGTTTATTATAATAGTGTGGTTTAGTTTATGTAACAAAAGTATCCAATTAGGTCCTTCTTAAATAGATACAAGTTTATCAGTTAGCATATCCTGGGTAAACCATTCCAGCTAATGCAGCTATTGCCACTAATATTATGTTTTAATTCTTTCCAGTTGCTAGTGGAGTTATTTATATGCACAGCATGGAAGCTTATACTCATGCTTCTTTGATTGCACATGAAAATAAAGGACACTGAAGTAAAGAGAGAGAGTAGAAAATTAACAGTTTTAAATCTCAGACCAATCCACATTTTCAATAAAAGAAAAGACAAATAGATGGACATATCACGATAAATAAAATATGTGCTTGGCATCTCCTGGATTTAGTAGACAAATTGGTTTATATCTCTCAAGTAAGAGACAACAAGGAATACTTTTTTTTTGAAAACTGGCACGCTACTTAGAAACCAGAATGTTTTCATTTAATTATGATAATTGTCTATTAACATTCTAATGCATGCTAAAACATTAGAAGTATTTCCTTGCCTTTTTTTTCTCCCCTTATGACAGAGATAAATTTGCCCAAATTCTCTTCCTTCCGACTCCTTTCTGTCAACACAGCTGAAGTTAAAAAAAATCAGTGAGAAAAAGGAGGAGAAGCATTTTGTTTTAAGTGTCATTGCCTGTGTTACAAATTCACAAGTATCAAAATAAATGAAGACAACTGACGAATTATAGATGAGATCCGCCAACAGTCAATCCTCACTCCCAGCCCAAGAAAAATCTTTAGTTCTTTTTGAAAACACTGATCTAAATGCTAAACATATTTCTATGTTTCCTTCTTAAAAGCACCATATCTTTCTGTCTTCTTCTAATACTTTGGCCTGATTTCTGAGGAAACTAGGCTTAATGAGATCATGGAGTTTTTCTAAGTACAGTAATTTTTTTTTTAACTTGTTGGCCAAATTCAGTCCAATCTGAGAGTGGGATAGTGATCTCATGTCTAAGCAGCATTAGAAACACTTTTTTGTTCCAATAGCTTACTGTGGTAGGCAGAGAGCACACTTTGAAATACAAACCAACATCTCTTGGTTTGCACATGCCTGCTGAAATCTATGACTAAGCCCCATCAAAAAAATCCCAAAGAGAAGGGTTTGTGTTCAACTGCTTTTATTTCCCCCTTATTCTTCCTTTTAATGAAAAACTACTTTACTGAATTTGTAACAGTAAAGATAATGGTAAAATAGTAGGTTTTCCACCAGAATTTTAAGGACACAAAGTTATCTAGTCATTCTGGAATCTCCATTCAAGTTTTAGTACACTTTTACTATTACAGTTCATGATTTAAGTATTAAATTTATCACTTACTCATTTTATAAGTATTCTACACATAAAACTATTTTATACAAATATTTATATACATATACATACACACATACACATTTGCACATAAGTATGTGCCAGTTGAAACACTTCATCTTTTCGTACCAAAAAGATCTTCTGTTTTTGCTATAATGTAAAGTTTAGCATCTCTAGAAGCCATCAGATTTTTTTAAAAATTGCAAAAGAAAGGTAAAATGCAACAAAAAATATATCAATTTTTACAAGCAGTCACATGGAAAATACAAGTGGTAATGTGTAAAAATTACTTCTGGGGATATTCTGATTGGGCACGAGAGGAAAATTTTTCACAATGAGAGCCATCAGCTATTGGAATAATCTCTCTGGGAAAGTCGTGGGTTGCCCAGCATTGGACACCGTGGCTGAACAGGGTGCTAGGCCATCTTGTCTAGACAGTTCTTTTTATAAGAAAGAGTGGACCAGTTGATCCTTGAGATCCCTTCCAGCCTTGTATTCTATGACTGTGATTAGGAGAAAGTTCTTCACTGGAGAGGTGATAAAGCTCTGAAATAAGCTCCCCAGTGAAGTCACGGCCCCAGGCCTGATGGAGTTCAAGAAGTCTTTGGACAACACTCTTTGATACATAGTTTAACTTTGAGGTTGCCCCATGTGGAGCCAGGAGCTGTACTTTATGATTGTTGAGTCCCTTTCAAGTCTGAATAGTCTGTGATTCTGTTCTTCACTATCTTGGGTTCCTGGAAAAATGGCAAAAAAACCCCACATGCCAAATGCATTTTCCTTGTGAAAATAGACATACACAGATCTGATACACACAAAAAACAGGAACTTGAATAGTTCACAATACGAAATATACACAAGGAAATGTAATACCCGTAAGTACCTACAAGCCACAGACCCAAATGAGGGGAAAAAAAATTAGTCCTATTCCTCATCACAGTGTGTTTTTAAATTGTTGCTCACCAGTTTCAGAAGTAAGTCCTTTATTACCAGTTTAAGGATCAGTTACTTTTCTGCACTACCTTTAGATATAATACTGTTCAGCTATCTCAAACTATTCATTGGCCACATGTAGGCAACTCCGTTCTCCCCCTCCTGACATGCTATTATCCCACTTTGTGTCCTCTCTATTTAATTGCAGTCTATATAAAAGGTGCACTCTCCCAGCTATTACAGCATAGGAAAATCTAAGAATATTTTCCACCAATTTAAAGAAAAAAACAGATGAAAAATAATTCTACACAATCTTAAGGATGGAGATCAGGATTATCTTACATGAGTAATATAAAATGCAAATTTCTGTAGAATTAGGTGAAAAACATCACCAACACTTTGTATTCAGAGCCCATTCAGGAGATGTGGTTTGATGTGAAATGAATAAAGAATAATAGAGAACTTACTAAAATAGAAGCATTTTCTCAGTTCTGAATCTCCTCTTCAGCTTCCTCCTCCTTATAATTGCATAGTACAACATACTTAAATAATGATAGGAGGTATTATTGCTTCTAGTATAAGGAAGTTATAATTTAGCAACACTGCTACTCTGTTGAAATTCAAGAAATTTAATTCACAACACACCTAAATAAAAGATCTCTACTTAGGAAAACAGCATTAGCAAGCATACTACCTAATTATGAATCATGGGTTGCATATTTTAAACAGATTCCCAAGTCTAGAAATGTTGGTTCACTAAAAAAATTAAAGTCAGAAAAGTGTAACATTAATTCAGTTAAAGCAAAATGAATAGATGCTATGAGCACATTTACTCTTCCTTGGACAATCCATTTCTTCACGGACATGTCTAAAGCACCTTGATCCCTCTGTCTATTTTAATCACTTTTTCCTAGACAGAAAAATAGCATAAGTAATGAACTTAAAAAAAATATTAAAGATCTCAAATTAAACAACAGAGACCTATTTAAAATAAAAAAAGTTATCCATTCATCACTAGAAATTTGACACTACTGTGCCAATACGAACTAGAATTTCAAACCTTGTGGTCAATGAAGCATAAAATAGATTGTCAGAAATAGTGTCTGAAATATGAATCCACTGGAAAAAATGCTTGAAAATACTAAGATAATTCAATAGTATCAAAATTGGCTGAATACACCTCTAAAAGTCTCCACCTCGCTTTCTCAATTCATAAATGTCTTTCTTCTATCTGACTATTTCATAGAAGTATTAAAAATAAGCTTCCGATTTCTACAGTTGAAAATGTGCATTTCTGTGGTAAGCTAAATCATTCTTATCTGGAAATTATTTACTCTGTAATAGAAACTAATAGCAAAATAGTAAGGTTTCCCTCATACTGAAGCAATCTTCCTGGAAAATTCAGGAGGCCCACTGCTATGAAGCCCATGGTGTAGTGACCACGATGTTGTATGAAGTAGAATATTACTACAGAAAATACAGATGAAGAGGCACACTGAAATCAATTTCAGTAACAATTTCAGTGGCTGTAACTCACAATGGAAAAAAAAACTTTTTGAAGAAATCAGACTTTTTAAACTCCAGTCAAAACCAAACCTCCCTCAATACAGATTTGAATTTTGGTCAGCGTGAATTCTAGTGTTCCATGATGAAGCTCATTAAGAATAAAGATGGCTACACCAGGTTGCAGTAATTCCCTTAGAAGCTTGGTTGATTTGAGTAGATAACCTCTGTAGGTCTACCTCCAGGACACCGGGACTAAAAGAGGTTAATGAAGTGCTGTGTCCCTCGAATATCTGATGTTTTAGCCAAGATGGTTTTGGCTTTGTTGATACTGCTTTCTAGTTGGGTTGCTCTTCCATTCATGATCAGCCTTTTGTTACTACATGAGGATGCTAAAGAACTAAAATAATCCAACACTAAAATAAGAGCAACTACATCAAGGAGATGAAGTATAACAAATAACCCTTTATACATTCCCTAGTATACCAACACTAATTAAAACCAAAGACTATTTAGCAAGCTTTGAGTTTCTCCTATCTTCATAGTTCAGTAAAAAATGATCATAAACTAATGTGTTGATATACTAAACAAAGAAGAAGGGGAGAAATCTTTATATTCTGACTATATTTTCCCCATAAGAATAAACAGAATGGATTAGAATTAAAAACAAAACAAAACAAAACAAAACAAAAAAACCCCACACCTGTCTGGAAAGACTTATATACAAGCCAAAATTAATAAGGAATGAAAAAGCAGCTGTATTCACATTGAAAAATATCCAAGTCATCTATGGACACCCAACTGTAACTACTTTCCAAACAGTGATAGTCTCCAACATGGAATTCCTGAATTTGTAAACAATGTCTCACCTTCATTTTAGCCAGTGGAGGAGAGTGGCTGGTGACGGAAGCAGTCGAACAGACTGAAAGAAACAGGACTCACTGCCTCAGAAAGATGGCAACAATTCAGGGTTAAAACAACCCTGCTTCTTAATTCCAGCACATGGAGGGATGTATTATTTGCAGCTGGAATTGGAGAATGTCTGGCTGCTGACAGAAAAAGAGCTGATGGCCAGGTAGAAGAAGAGGGAATGAAATAATTGCCCTTTCATTGTGCAGCTACTAGAAGGCACTTCGACACTTCAGGCTTTTCTTTTTTACTTATTTTTTTTCCCTCCTTCTCCTTCACTGCATTTAGCCCCTGTAATCACACAATACTCAGAACACTTAGGTCCAAAACATTTGCCAGATATAGAAAAGGAAAGGATGAGTTTGGGGTTTTCCTTCCTTGCTGATCCCAACTGGCAAAGATTTGAATTTTTTTGCAGTATTTACAGTGATTCAGAGGTAGGATTGTAGAAAGCACGATCAACCTTGATTTGAAAATCTGAGAGGCAAGGTAGGAATGAGTATTCTACTGCAGCTTTCAGCCCAAATTCAGAGGTAAAGGCATGCAATAATTCTCAGCAGTAAGCCCCAGGACTGTAAATATAATGGCAATCTGAAATCTTCATGAGTTTCCATTTAGTATTCTTACATCGTATGTAGAAACACGATATTTACCAGTGATTGATATCCAAGGAACATAATCTGTCTTACAGCAGGTTATTTATTTATACATGAAGAGTCCTGCAGCTGTGCCTGGAGACAGAGTGGATGCCCTGTGAAATGGAATGAATGCATGTATATGCCCTGGACTCTGTGTCAAGCTGTGACCTTTTATCTAAAATTCCTGAGGTGGTACATCTTCACTAAATCTTATGGCAATGGCTTATTGATGTTAGCAAAAGAGTGTGGCCAAGAACTCCTGTTTCCTCCTCCTCATTCAGATTCCTTCATGGCTGGGATTCTTCTAGCATGTAAAAACAAGCAGCAGTATTTTAAACGTATCTTCTCAGTTTGCCATATCTGCAAACAATTCAAGCAGTAAACTCAGCAACACCACACACATGAGCAGGCTTAAAGTCAACTCTTACTCTGAAACGAAAGACAAAAGCATATTTAAATGCAGTTTAGTGTAATGTTCATTTTCTGTATGAAGGAAAAGTGAGGGAAGGTATCTATGGCTAACAGCATTTCAAAATTATCAGCTGTTTACAGGGCAATTGGGTCAATTCAGAATATAAAAAGTTTTTTATTTAAAATTAAAACTTTTAGATTAAGGGAGAATTCCAAAATACATTACAAAGTAAATTGCAGTAGTGGCAAGGATTCATCTTAGTTTTCCATTTCTTTGATGAAAGCATCTAACACAGAACTTCCACACAACCCTACTCAACATGTAAAAGGAAATTAGCAGATCTGAAAGTCAGGCAAGTCTTTTATTTCTGCATCACAATTATTCCTGTGAGAACCACATGGGTAATTAAAATAAATAAATAAATAGAAGGTTTTATCTTGAAATACCTCAGACTTCAGAAACATGCCAGTCTACCTGAACTCCCATTAATATATTTGGCATCTATGAAATTACCATCAAGTTACTTTAAGGCATGATGCTGTATGAGGTATCTTTATATGCACATCTTCAGGCAAGGACTTGATCTCTCTGTGATTGATAGAGGCACTTACCACAACAGAATCATAATCAAGACCCAGATCCTCTGGAGAAATAAGAACAAATAATAATGACAGTAATGCTTTAATATCCTACTAAGCATGAATCATCTCTGCTTTCTTGAACTGAACATTTTTTCCCCTATCATTTACATACATAAAATGTTGAGGCTAACTGGTATCACCACGACCACACTCTGGTCTTCTGCAGAATACTGGCCAGAACTAAACGACACTGTGATGTTTAGCAAGCCTGGGTTTTTTTCATATAAATATTTTTGCAGTTGAAGAACTTAGCTACAGAGCAGAAACAAAAAGCTTGGAAAAGCATAGGACAATTTTATCATTCCAAGAAATCAAGAACTCCAGTATTTCAGACCAAAACTGTGTGTACTTCTGGTAAATGGATGCATCTGTGAATTCCAGAGGGGACAAGGGGCTATAAGAATCTGAAAAGGTTATGTTTGGAGGTATATGAAATGTATTTTTTTTGGCCAGTAGGGAATGTTAGATGAAAAGCTAGTGAAAAAAGGCTGGGTAATGGGCTGGATTTAGAATAACAGTCATACTAAACAGGAGATTGTTTTCCCACTCCTTCTCTGAGGTCCGTAAGACATCCACATTCTCTGTTAACCCCTGTGAAATGCAGATAAGACACAATGTTTGAAGAAGGTAAACTCCAGATCTTTCAAAATAAAAATATAACAACTGAAAAGATAAATATTATGTGACAAGAAATATACCTATGGTAAACAATTCTGTTAATGCAATGTAATTTGTAATATTATTTGTTGAATTTGGAAAAACATGTTTGTTCAGAGCCTGCAATAAACAACCAAATGTTCTTTCATCAGAAAGTGCAAATCAACCAACTTAGTTAAGAACTATACTAAGAACACTTAATAGCATCCAGGTTCAGTGACTGATTTTCTATTTTAAGCAGCAAGAGATGTACAGCACAAACAATCTGGAGAATAAAAGCCTGACAGCAAAATCTCCATACATACCAAAGAAAATAACGTGCCTGTGACAGCTACAACAGCCTCAATTTTCAGCTTCTTACACTACTCATGCAACACACTTTGCAGTCATCCTTCTTGCATAAATCTGTACGTTAAAATTTTGTGTTCCAATGGATTGGTTTGAATGCTCTGTATCTGCAAATGAGCCAGATAATACAGAGTGTGAGAAGTGATTTGTGCTATCAGTGACATCAGGAGTTTTGCAGCCGTAGTTATTAACAGATATTTTTTCACCCAGCAGCATTGACTAAAATCAATCACTCTGATAACCAGGCATGGCATGAGCTGTCCGCCCTGTCATTTCAATCTGATTAATCACACATACACAGACCTTTACCTTAAAGGAGCAATTGTTCACATTTAATCGCAAAGATACATTCAAGCATACCATCATAGATTACTAAATTTAAGTGCAATTTATGTCTTATAGTTTGGCAAATACGTTTATGATAATACGGTTTTGGCATATAGATGTATTGTTTCATTCATTTTACAAACATTAAAATCTAAGCTAATGTGTTGTGCTCTGAATCATTTATCACATCAGATTTGCAGCTTTTGAAGCTTCCATTATACACATATCCTTATCTGCAGATTTATCCTAATAACCCAGGTACAAATAAGTTATTACTTATTATGTCTTCTTCAGTCTGTGCTTGCTTGACAGTAGGCATCATCTTCATCATGGATTAAATGACCTTATTTTACCTAAACATCCTAGATTCTATTAACTGGCCCTTCTTTTGTTTCAATGTTCCTTTTTTACCTTGGAATAAAGCACAGCTCTTCCATTAAGAGTTGTGCAAGAGTTATTCTTTCTCTTTTGGATTTTGGGGTGGCTTTTTTTAATTTGTTTGTTTTTCTTTTTAAAAAGAAGGACATATAATAAAGTTCTTACATAAGCATAATACTCTGCAAGTAAAAAGAGACTCCTCCAGTGAAAGCACACTGCTATGCTAAAAAAACGTTGAATTTGAGATCTGTCAAACCAGTAACACATTTGACTCTGCCAGAAACATCCTGCATTCCAGATACACTTCTCGATTAGGCCTAAGCACACAAAAGCATTCAAGTGTCCTGGGTCCACCACCCTTCAGCAGACCGCATGGGCATATATTTCACTTTCAGTTCAGCTGCCAGTGAAATTTAAGAATGTGTTGAAAATAGAGTATGAGCCTAAATGTTGTGCTGGTAGAATTGTGCAAAACTGTATTTTGGCTGTGTTGCTGAACTGAACTTGTATGTGGCAGACAAGTTGTGCATATTAAGTAGGTGACTTCTTAAGGTTTTAGCTTCTTCAAAAATATTAATTCACCAACATTTCACAATGGGTATATTTTCTGAAGGGCCAGAACGTATACTAGGAATTATTTTTTATTTACTCTTTCTACATTAGGTCATACTTCCTCTTTAAAATATATATATACTTTTTCAATGACTGTTATACTCAGATCTATATATGAATTGCCTGATTGATATTTTTACATGTTACATTTAAATAAATATATTTTTAAATATTTTTTAAAATGTTTTATTCAAATAAGGCAAAAAGCTATTAGTTAAAAATATAACAAAACAAATATAAAGTGGACCTTTTTTTCATTTGTAGCCCAGTGTGCATGAGGCCCCCACCAACAGGCTTCTGCTCTGACTGCTCCCCAACTGTGCTCCCAGGAAAAGACAGGTTGGATAGGTTGACAAGCAACTAAACTCTTGAAAGAGGAGACAAAGCGTTCTTCTGCCAAAGAATTTTGAAAAGAAAAGCCAAAGTGTTGGAGGAAACCAGAGAGTTGTTTATGTTTAAATAAATAGCAGAGACACAGATTCATGAACAGAATGCAAGTAATTACTCAAAACTGCACAGTGCATTTATTTCCTCAGTCCTGAACTGGGACACAGAAGAATATTGCTTTTCTACCACATCAGGCACCAACCGTACAGACATTATAAAGCTTCCAGAGGTTCAATCACCATTCTGTAATGCAATCAACAGAAGCCAGGCAGGACATAACAGGACTGTAATCACCACTAGAAACTTTAATAAAAATACCTCTTAAGATAGAGAAAGCTGATTTTTCAAAACATTCCTTCTTATCACATCCTACATTATTTTCCAAAGCAAGAACAACTGTCAATATTATTGTGCCCACCAAGTTTAACAAAATGGTATCACCTTTGGTCTTAATGTTGCAATGAACCTTTACCAAATAGAAAACAGGTAACAATGAACCACACAGCAACCCATACTTTATGAAGAGTGTTTTACAGGGATACACTACTTCAAGCAATTTTTTGATCTTTCTTAGGCTCTGGAAAAAAGATTAAAGCAAGGATTTTTGTACATATAGTCATACACAAATTGAAAATCTAGAAAAATGCAGGCCAGAATATTAGTCCATCTCCATAGCTTCTACCATCAAGGATGTGCAAAATACCCATCATTAATCATTGAGGATAATATCTCACAAGTCACAAGTGGCATTTACACAACTATCTTCAATAGCTATTCATTAGCCAGTTGTTTGTTGATTTTCCAGTCTCTTTTTAAATCAGTTTGTACTTTAGACCTTCCAAAAAAAGTAGAGAGGTGCATTCTGCAGTTTAAATTCTGCGGTTCAGAATTTTTTAAAAATAAATAAATCTGTGTTGTTTTTTTTTCTCCAGTCTAAGCCTACCAGCTCATAAATCCCTACTTATTCCCTCTACAGCAATCATCTTTGTATCCACCTCCACCTGAGCAGTTCCCACATTTGTACCTCTTCTGTACTTAAAAGTTCTGATCTGTTCAGCCTGCCCTTGTATATAAAGTCATCTAGGTACACTATCTTCATTTTTTTCTAAAGATTATTTGGTAAAGAACTTGATGAATTAATAGCCTTAAATTCAAAGTAAATTACAACTATACTTCCCTCTTCAGAAGCTGAAGAGCTGTTAACTATTTCCTACTATACCACATTTTTTTAATTCTATTTCTTATACTACAGCAGCCTTCTGGAAGAACTCTTTCAAACATCTGGAATTTATCACCTCACCTTCCTGTTTTACTGAATAATCTGTTATTAATAAAAAAAGCATAACAATTACTATCAAAATAGCCTATTTGGGGATAAGAAATTTCAGCCTTTTTTTGATTTTGTCTTTTAAAATAATTTTTCATGCTTGGATTCTTCTGCATTCTCTCCAACATTTTTGCATTGTTGAAACAATATTGCACTGAGCATTCCAAGTTCAATTCCTATTGCTGATTTAGAAAGGCATACTAACAGGTTTTTCACTTCTTTATTCCCATGCCTTATGTCTTATTCTCTGTCTAAGATATTTCACCCTGTAACTACAAAACTGACCTGCTCTGACTAATGACAAAAAGAAAACAACACAATACAGGATGTGATGTTTATTCTTCAGGAGAGTGAAACCTGAGTGGTTAATTTTTTTCAGCACACACACACAAAAAGTACCTTTTGAATGTAGTACTACATTTTTAGCCTCTTGAAAAGAAACGCTTTTACTATACAAATTTAGTTCGAGGAGTTAAGTAGCACAAGACATCACAAAACCCCTGAATTTTACTGGGCCTTTTCTTTTCTCCTGGGAGCACCATGAGTATCCTTCAAGAGAGGAACCATGCAGGTATCCATCAACTGGGTAGAAAGAATTTCTCCCAACAGACAGATTACTTTATCATCACGTACCCTTCCAAATGTGCCCAATGTCAGATTTTTACATTACCTGTAACTGTAATATTTATTTTTTAATTCATTTCCTAAATGGAAGTGTATTTAGGAAACAAGTAAAGCTGAATTTCTAAGAACTGAATATGATATATTAATATGGTATAAGTAATTAATTGAGGAATATTAAATACAATCTACTGCTATAATCCTACTCCATTCCAGTATAGATCACATACACAACATGCATTTTTATAGTGTAAAAATATTTTTTTCCTATTTAACATATATCAGGAAGTCGACATTGTAGCCATCTTCAAAAATAAATCCTTGGCAGGGAGAGATGTCTAATTTTTATTTTTTTTTCCAAATATACTGATTTTCTCTAGAGTCTGTTAAAGACTTGCCACAAGAACAACAGTAAAGAAAGATGATGCTCTGAATTCTGTCATCATACCCTCATGTACCAAGTCCCTAGACACAAAGACATCAGAAAGGAAGATTCTTACTGATCTAGTACAATGACTAGGTGGAGAAAAATTATAAAACAGAATAGAAAAAGATTTTCAGAATCTGTAATCAGTGTTAATATTAGGGGTTAGAGGGTAAAGGACCATATCCGAACCAGTATTATAAAATAAGGTCACTGAGATACTTTTTGTGGTTATTGTATCACTAATTGATGTAAATATACACCAAAAGACCCCCATGCTAATAATGTAGTAAAAAATACTCTAAAAACTGTGCAGTATGTTCTAACTTCTTTCAAATGTCAAGTGAGATGTTGATGGTGGGATTGGTGTGAAAACATGTATGAACTTTTTATTTTTGCTTTCTTTATGATATACTTGTAATTATGGCGTTACCTAAATTCAGCTTTGACAACATAAGTGAAATCAAGGTACTGGGCATACAATATATTGCTATATATCAAGAGCTGAGCAGGTCTTTCCTTTTAGTTACGTAGCAGTGATATGGTCGTAATAGATATTTTTGTCACGTTGCTGTGTTAAGTTTCAGTTTGTGCTGCATAAATGCACAGAAATTCAGCTGCATTTCACTGCTCTCTTTACCCTACCTGCCATTTTACTTTCTGCTCTCTTCCTCTCTGTTTCTTCCTTCCAGATTCATCACATGTGAGAATTCAATGTTTATTCTTCTGCTTGTTGACCAGAAAAAAGAGGCTATGATGTCTGCACACTACATGGTCCTGAACAAAAATCAGCAAGCCTGCAATCAACATCCAGATAAAGTCCTCTAATTTCATTCCAAATATGAAGCATAACTTAAATCACAACACTGTTAATGCTGAAGTCAAAAATAAACAACACACACCCCTCAAAAAGAAACCCAAACCAAAAAACACAGAACATATTATAAAATGACAGAATCAGATGTGATTTGTGCTGTAAACCTAATTTTAATTTTTATAGAATAGATTTAAGATAGGACACATCAACCATATTAGTATTCAAGTCTATCCCTTTAAGTATCACGCAGTCACTAATCAGAGCTGAAGGGGACTGAGCTTTTCTTACAGTATTCATTCTCATTCTAAAATTACTCAATTCTGACCTATTTTATATTCAAAACACTTTTCTTTATCTGGCATATAACCCCTCCAGTTCAAGTAGTTAAACAAACAGCATCTAATTTGATATTCTACAAAATTAGTTTCAATAGAGCAGCTGTTGAAAAACAGAAAGGTTTTAGTATTTTATAGGTGTTTCTAAAGCTTGTCCCTCCAGAATTAAATCTTCACAGCAGTTACTTTATAAACAAGGTTTAGGTTTTTTGGAGGCATTATTACATATGCAGTAGAATATATTTCACAAAACACTTCATTGTGCTGTTGACATATAAGCATATCTTAAAAGAACTAAACTAAATTATTGAAAAGCAAGGACTTCATCTGAGAATTATAGACCAATTGTGGTACATGAAACCCAGTGGTGTTCCTGTCCCCACAACACTCATACATGGGTTCTATTTAGTGACAATGTTTGCTTCACAGAGTTATTGTCTCTCACCTGCCTGAAACCTTAGCTGAAACTATCAGCTAAGCCTTTGCTTTTATAACAGGCCCATTGAAGCTGTATCTACCATTTTTTTAAATCACCACAATTTACTGATTCCCTGTATTTTAGTTTTCCTTTTTTTTTTTTTTCTCATTTCTGATAATAAGATTCAGCTCATCTTGTCACACTTGAATTGCCCAAGATAATCCTTGCTTTCCCAGGCTGACATTGGCTACAAACCAGGGAGATTTTTTTTCCTGAGTCCCATTCAAACATCTGGACTAATAGGATTTTTCCTTTTGAACATCATGGAGGAATTTAAAGCACATACAAAGAGAGACAGAACTTATTATAGCAACACAGAAAGAGGAAATGTTAATATCTTAGCTATTTCTGGCATTAAAATGTATTTAGTCTTTTTTGTATACTGGGCCCATCTTGAAGACACATCTGCCCATCAGCTTCAGACAGCTTTGCACATTGCTCCCAGGAGTAGGGCAAGGTCCTCCCTCTGTCTCAACCACAGCAGCACTCTGAAAATGCGGCTGCACATCTGTGCGAGAGCTCTTATTTATCAGCATTTGTTTTAGTCACTCAAGTGACTCAGCAATGCTCTAATGTATTCAAAACAGCATGATGGCACAGAATAAGAGAAGCCTGGGCTTGATGCTACCAGAGAACAAAGTTTCTGAGGATGGACATGGCCATGATAGCAGTTCAGAACAAACCTTTCTCCACTCCACCAATGTCTAAGCAAAATCCTTCTGTCCATCCAGTTCAGAAAAAGGAGCATAAACTCACAATGTCAGACTAGGAGGAGACTGGGGGAGTTATGTTTTCAGGCAATTAATACATACAACAGTTAGACTAAGATCTCTAATAGACCCTAGGTAGCAATGCACGCAGATGCAGAAGGGCCATCTTGTCTCTGAACTATCTATTCAGACATTAAAATCTAATTGAATGCATCAATTCCACCACTCCATATTTATTTCTGGTTCCACTCACACAAAAAGACAAGGAGACTTTTTGACGGGAGTTTCTCTCTCTCTACTTTTCAGCAGGATGCAGGACAGCAGAAGGAAATCGGCAGTGAGCTCCTTTCAAATCTGGACAAGACAAACAGACACTTCTAGAACTTCCTAGTTTCTCAGTATGATCTACAGTTTGGGCACTTTTATATCAGTTCCTGACATATACATCTCTCTTGAAACCCACTCATTTCACCCACCTTCTATCCCTTTTTGCCATGTCTACTTGGCCATAGAGCACAGCATTCTATGAAGCCCCTTATACTGTAGGAAGACAGCAGCAAGCACAGAACATATTGCAGAGGTTAAATGAAACTTGAATAAATCTTTTGTCTCTGAGCTTTTAGAAGAAGCAAGGATTCTGAAGGGAGGAAAACAGTGATATGAATAAGAGCAGTTACTCTTTCTTGAGCATGTCTTCTACTGCATTTCCACCTTAGAGCAATCTAGTTACTATATTTCTATTTTTCACTGAAGCTACATAAGCCTCACCTTCCCATTCCCTGATTAAAGATGGAGGCCTGTCTGGATGTATTGGCTGTACTCACTTTGTCCCATGAATTTGAACAGTGGTAACTGTCCCTTCAAAAGCCTGCTATCAGCACTGTGTAGAGCCTTTCATACAGCAACGGCAATAAATTGGTTTAGGAGCTATAAACCACATGAAGGAGAAAGGGGCTTTCCTAACAGCCCATACTGATGCCCATCTTAAGTGATTCCACAAATAAAAACAGGATGAGTTTTCCATCGACATCTTGTTTCTTCCACAGGGAAGCCCTCTCCTCTGTTGAGGAAAACCTGCTTTGATGAGAAACAGCTTCTTCAGCCTTCAGTTCCTCATTTAAGAAGTGTCTCCCTCTGAGTCCCTTTTCCCATGCTATTTTTTTCCCTTATAGATTTTCTATTAAATTGCCAGCTCAGTCACAGAGAAGTAACTTTGTCTACAGATGTAATAGCAAAATCACCCCAATGGCAGTGTCCCCTCCATATGCATACCAGTGCTCATAAAAATTTTTAGAGCTTTCTTGCGTATTTCCCACAGAAACTGGGAAGACACACATCCTCTAATACAGCAATAGAAAAAAAAAATCCTCCAAAAACTGTTCCTTAACCTTTTTTATGATTTGACTGCTCTGTTATTGATGCTGTTTTATACCATCATCAAAGTGGTCTAATCCTGTCTGTGCCATTCAGCTGGTGCCAGATACCTCTACAAGCCACACAGAGAAGCACATCGCAGCAGCCTTCCCTCAGTAGCATGCTGCACTAAGTAACAAGGATCAGTGCCCAAACTGATTGTTGGGTTAAGAGCATTGACAAGCATCTGACAGCTGTTAGATTTCACAAAGTTTTGGTGATGATGCTTCCCATGCACCTTCCTCACCTGTGTGAGACCAGAGCAGAGAAGTCAAGCTGGTTGGTTAGACCACATTGACAAGATAAATGCATGCCCTTGAAAAAGCCCCAGTCCTATTGACGTCAAAAAGCATTGGATTGGGTCCCCTGTCAGACACAGAAAGCAGACATCTGCTTCACTGCAAATGCAAAGAGGAATTCATTAAATCAAGCATAGTCTTATTTCAGACCAAACACTATTATCATTTGAAGTGCTTAAAATTTTTAACTAATGTAAATTCCCTTCAAAGTCTCTTGATTTCCTGTGTTAAATAATGATAAATGTTCAAATCATGAATTTCATTATTTCTTATTCTTTTATTGTTAAATTTTATTGAGGCTTCTTGATACTTCCCCTGCGCTGCTCTCCCCTCCCCGTTCTATGCATTTCTCCCCCCTGCTGTGTGCATCTGCTGTGTCTCTCTCTCACTTGCTCTCTCCCTGCTGTGTACATCAACTATTTCTCCCCACCACTCCTATATGCATGTTTGCCATCTATCTCTCTCCCCCTCCTGCTGAGTGTATTCACTGCCTCTCCCCCTCCCCCAGTACGTGCATCCATCCCGCATCTTCCTTTCCTGCTGCAGTGCACACCATCCTTTTCTCAGCAACTCTTACTGGCATTCATGCACACCTTCCCCTGCTTGTCTTCCCTCATGCCGTCTCCTATTTCATCCCCCACTTTGTGCATCCCTTATCCCTGCTCATCTTCATACTTTTCTCCCTTCCATCTCTTTGATATTCTGCTTTTTTCTCTCTCCTTATCACCCTTCTCTCGGTCTCCCCTTTGTACCATTTCTCTTCACTTCTCTCTGATCTGTTCTTGCAAATTGATTCTACAGGAAAAATGTTCTGCTCTTGTTCGCAGGGGTGTGCAAAGACGCATTGCAAACCATTCAATACTGTATCAAATCTAATGGTAGTCAGCTTTATTTGCAGAAGAACCCTTGCTTCCTACCATCAGGCATACAGGGTAAAGTCTCCCAAAACACTTCCCTGTCCTTTTTTCCTCATATTACTGCACTACAGGGTTCATTTGTATGTAAAGCAGTTAAGATATGCCTGTGCATACCTGCCAGGTTCTTACTGGCAGAAGAAAAGGATCTATTATGACACTGAGCCTAACTGCATTTTAAGTCACAACAAACTTAACGTGTATTAATTGGTACAACATAGCTGGACAGAAACACATTCAAATGCGTCCTATGATTTTTGTTTCCCTTTCCAACTGATGTATAATAATAGTAAGTTAGTGATTCAACAAACAGCTAATTGACTCAGCTCCCTTCCTCCTCATCAGTAAATTTCACCACCTTCCTCTCACTTTCAGTGCCCAAGTAAGTCACTTGAGGAAAAATTTAAGACTGATCACAAAACTCATCCTTCAGGAGCTCCAAATAGTGACAACTACACAAACCTGCACTTTCTCATTCAACACTGGCCAGCACTGTCTTCCATTTAGCTAATCACTTATTTATAGAGATCCACGGTTTTCCACTTTTGACTATTAATTTCGAGATACTGATTTCCAGATCTCCAGTACAGACAGATAACATCAACCACACCTCCATGGTCTAGAAATTTGTTGATTTTGGCAAAGATTAGTAAACCCCTGCAGCTTTTGTCCCACTTTGATTATTTTCAAACCTTAAATAATTATATTTTCTGTAAAATATGTCCTATTGACTTGTTAAGGCTTTGTTTGGATTTTTCTTTTTAGAACACACACTATATGCCTACATGCCACTATATGCCCAAATCTACTTATTTTATTGGTCCTACAACATGTACTACTTATTTTCCAAAGTCAAGAACAGAAATTCTGCAGTGTTTGGGGAAAAACAGTACGCAATTTTTACTTTGGTTCTGCTGACTTCTACTTACATGTCTAGTCTGGTGACTTCCACTTATTTAAATGGAAGCCTAGTCTCATCACATTTCCTTTATCACTTCTGTTCACCATGCCCATCTTCACAGTTACCTATTTTGTTTGGAATTAAAGTCCTAGGCAGCTTGCTAACCGCCCTAGACCTCCTCTAGAACATCATCCTCTTCTATTCCCTGAAGGTGGTTTATCACTGGGAGCCAGAGGAGCATCATGGCACAATCAAAGCTCCTGGGGCTCCTGAACAGTCTGCCCATTCAATCTCCTGTTGAAATATTACAGAGTTATTTCACAGGCAAGGAAGGTGTTCTTGGTTATGTTACTCCCATGTGTCCGTAGTATGTCAAACCTAGAAGCACTAACCAAACTCTGTCAGAGACTGGCGTTTGAGAAGGCATGTATTCATGTTACTGGCACCAACCTATATCCCCACACCTAAGTCTTGCCCAGGTTTTCTAGATCATCAGCTGCATTAAAACAGATTGGAGCTACGAAGTTCTCACCTGTCAGTTCTAATCTTAAACTTGACTAAATAGTTTCTGCTCTGATTTTTGTCAGTCTTCTATAATTTTGGTACTTTACCAAATAGATTGGAAGTACTCCCATGGTTCTCAACAAATCATATTGAACTGTATGGGAGTTGGCAAGACAGTTAGTAAAATATTCCCTGATACTAAATTCTATTTACTTTCCTTCCATCACAGAGGGCACTGCTAATCTCCTTATTTTCTTTTTAAATGAGACAGAACTTCATATTCAAATGCATAAATGCACCTGCTTTACATTTTGTTTTAAATAAGTAAATTTAGTTTTATGAGTGCATGATCAGTGTCATTGTAGCAAGAGGAAATTTTGGCAGTTGCACAGAAAAAAGGGATGAGGAATTCAGAGCTTCTTATATGATGTGAGATTGAGAAATAGGCTCAGTTTTTGAATACTTCTATGAAAGTGATCAACATAAAAATGGATAACATTGCCACTGACAGTTTTATCACACAGTTTGACTGTTGACACTCCAAAGAGATTAGAAGAATGGTCCAAAAGATCAAAGTTCCTGTCGCAGGCTTTCTGCACTTTCAAGGAGATGATGGTACATCAATTTATACCTGGTTCAATATTTGGAAATGTTCTTTTTCTTTCTTTATCCAAAAACTTTAAGGCTCATCTACATGACATTGTGCTAATGAATAGATTCTACAGAGAATGACAAAATAGGCAGGTCTATACCTATAAATAAAAGCTTAAAAAGAAAACTAGAATATTTCTAATGAAAAGCACCTTAGAAACATGAAAGAACAGTGGGAAAATATTAGGTATATTCTTTTTCACATAAAAATACCTGCAATATTTTTGTTACCTTGCTAAAGTTAAAAGTTCCATTTGTATTTTAAAGAATAAGTCACCACCCTACCCAAACTAGACTAAAAGTTATTTTATCTTGGTCATCTAGAAACAGGTCAAAGCATTTTGAATTTCCTTCTTCTTTTCCCAAACAAACGTTCTTCATTTGAGAATAAATTTCCATGCCCTGATGGAATAAGCAGCTCACAGGAGAGTGATCTAACAAAAATGACTGAGGCTCGGGATATGAATGTAAAACTGATTGCTTGACCTGCTCTGTAACACAGTTCATATCATGCATATGCACCTGAGAGGCTATAATGATTTGCACATCTTCTGCCTGAATGACTGCCATCCTATCTGTAATAACTTTACCAGTTAAATCACCATCTGTTTCATAGGCTTTCTAATGTTTATATCTCCCTTTTCTGTCCTAGGAAAAGAACAAGATTGTTTATCTGTACTGTAGGAGAAGTAGTAACCGTGCACTCAGCTGGGGAGATAAGCTAATGTATCTTAACTACCTCTAGCAAACCAAGACACAGATTTTAGCACTCAGATGAGACTAAATGAAATCCACAATCTAATTCCCTTATAGAAGCAAGATAGATCAAGAAACACATTGCATATTTTCCTTCCTCCTTCTACTCCATCTGTTAAAGTTTCTTAAACACTAATGTAACAGGTGATAATGGATGTACAAAAAACAGAATCCTGACATATACTAATAAAAATGATACAGCAATTACAAGGACCCCAGGTAGGCCCTAGATCAATATAAATAGATGAAATTTGCATGTTCCTAGATAAGTTATAAGCTTTGGAAACTATAGGATCAGCTCTTCACAGAATTGTTAACTTTCATGCTGCTACTCAATTCTTCATTATTAAAAAAAAAATAAAATACAGCAAACCAAACACCCCTCCCAAACCAAATCAAACACTGAACAAAACTAAAACAAAAAAAATCCACAATACAACAAATCCACATTGACCTGGCCTTGTCTGCAAAACTCAAGGAAATAGGAAACACACCCTCCACCATCAGGAAAGTCTCTAATCACATTCCTTACATTTTTACCACACAATTATAAATGGAGACAATGCTGGCATCTGCTATAGATAGCTCAGAGATTCTGTCTATGCAAGTCAGAGACTTACATAGAAGTCTGTCAGGAGGGGGCTCTAAGGAAACCTTTGCAAAAAATGTATCAATATGGATTTGCAGAAGCATTCTGGAACAGTCAGTGCTGCTATTCAGCTCCCAGGACCCTGGATTAAAAAGTCAGAGTAGAGGTCATAGTGACTGTATTTAAAATCTTTCACATTGGATGAGATTAGGATTAATCAATTTGTCCCTATGCCTCTCCTAGCCACAGCCAGAATCTTCTAGGTTTTGTTAATGCTGAAAAAAATTGTTAATTAGAATAACAAATACGCATTGGAAAACAACCACTTACAAAAGGAGCTTCTGCTATGCTTCTGTGTGCTTCTCTGTTATTCAGTTTTACTGACACAAAGAAAAATTACTTTCCACTAGTTGTTTGTCACAGTCTGCTCCCTTCCCTCCCCATGACAAGCAGTTCAGAGTGTTAGCAACATGGTGCCATCTATCAGGAAGCACAGAGGCAAAACAGTAGTGAAATCATTTTCCTAATGCGCACACCCTTAGTCATCCCCTCCCTCCCTTCCTCTGTCTCACATGCGCACCTCTTTTGTTGGAGAGATTCAGTTTGCTGGGAAGTGCACCTACACCCAAGGATGGATCAAATCTTCAAGTAAAACAACAACCGAGCAACAAGATCTTCCTGTCCACACCACTGTTCTACCCTCTTCAAACTGATAGAGAAACTTCACAGCACTCAGTTGACAACCTAGTATAGGCTTAACACTCATTGCTGCCACACTGAACTATGCTGGCAGAAAAGCCAACAGCCCAGGGCGCCTGACCCCAAGAAACATGGGGCAAATGGACGGCACGGCAATCACCACGAGGGGCCCCGGGAGCTCACATGGTCCTTCTCTTGCCCCGTTCCATGCTTACCTACACCTGCCTATCCCCCAGCCAAAAGCTACCTAGCCTTCTATTAGAGGTTCTCCAACAGCAACATCTTCACACACATCTAGCAACAGTGACCTCAAGTTTGAGTCAACTTTACCATAGCTGTTAACCAAAAATATTTCCAAACAGCCAAGCAAGATTTAAAGCTTTCAAAAGAAGTCTCATTGTCAGATTTTGTAAAAGTTACTGGCATAAAAGGGAGAAAACAAGATGGGAACTAGTTCAGAACAGATTTTGACCAAAATGATTGAGAAATCAAATCTAGTCAATAAATTTAAAAAAAAAAAAATCTGAGTGAAAATGAAGAGGGGAATTTCTACAGCTATGACATTTCTTGCCTATTGCTATAAGATAATGGAAGTTGTTATGCTACTTAAAAAAGTCAGAGCATGCTCAGTGGAGAGTTCCCTGGGAATCTGAAACCAAAGCAAAGTTCCCACACTGGTATTCCAGGATCAAAAGCAGGGCTCCATAAGCTTTGAGATGTTAACCTCTTTATTTTCAACTTTTTTTTAATTGCAAGATGAGTAGCAGGGAGAGTACCTTGGTCATACAGACTTTTATCCTCTCCAAAGGAAAAGAAGTTCCAAATGTTCAAGAGGAAGTTGGAAGCTGACAATGTTACACTGCAAAAGGAAAGATTCATGTACAAAGTCAGTGTCTTCTTGCTATTAAAACAAGAAACAGCTGAAAACCTCAGTTGCATGAAGCAGTTCTACTCATCTTCCTTGTAACCTTCAAAAGTCACCTAAGATTTCGAAGAACAGGGCACTGAAACAAATGTTCAGTGTCTTTTAAAGTGTCCAGAAATGAATGAGTTGCCAGACTCATCAATTTCTAGAAACCAAGGTGACAGAACTATCAAAGATCCAGAGAAATAACCACTGCGTTGTCTTGCCTGACCTTCTGTGATGATGTGCAGGGGAATGAACGAGCCAAGGCCTTATTACAGGGAAAGCACGCTTTGTTCTTGTAGCTTTCAAAACAAAGCAGAATGATCTTTTCCAATGCAGCTGAAGCAATTCTATCACCAGTGTCATTTTTCTGATGTCTGAGCTGCCTCCTTCAGAAACACTTCTCTGCCTAAACACAAGGAGCTGGGAAAAAGACAAGGGTAGCTGGGCTTTGATCCACAAACCCAGTAGTAATCCCTATTAAAGGAAAGATGCACAACAAAAGCAATAGTGATGGTCTGCATATGGTCATGTTTATTTGCTGTTGCATGCGAGGCCGGATAGGGAGGCAGCTAAGCACACAGTGCAGGTCTCTTGCAAGGATAAGAAACCTGCTGCTTGCAAGGAGACGATGTGATGAACAGACACCTGGAAAACCTGACTCCCTGAAATCTGAATACCACTTTTTTTGGCACTCAATTGCCCTGAATGATTATTCCAGTCCATTTTCACAGCCTCATAGGACAAACTCTGTCTGAAACTTGCTCTTCCATTCCCACTGTTCTTCCACCCAATACCTCAGTGCAGTCTTGGCTTTCTTACTGCTCTTTTGTTTGGGGGTTTTCTCCCCCATTCCTTTGTTTCTCAGACAGAGAGAGAAAGAAAAATAATGGGTGACCCGAGGAAAGGATCAATCTAGACACTGAGAGAAAAGAGGCCTGACATGATTATCCATAGATGACAGGAACAAGGATGATCTATAGTGCTAAGTGCCTGACTACTTGTCCTGCAACAAAAGAACAGTTTAAAAATAATTATTCTGAGATATCAAAATTAAAATATGACATTCAAGCACAAATATGTAATGTAAAATTCAAATACAGGTTATCTGATAGCAAATTCAACAGCTTTACCTATTTAAAAACATTTAAAAATTGAGCTCCTTAATAGAACTTCTACTTTACATTAAAATTTTAGAAAATGTAGATCTATTCTTAACACCAGTCATACAGTACAATATCAAAGTAATATAATGACTAATCTATGATCAGATTAGTGGTAAGCTTTTGCTTTAAATGTGTGCTAGAGAAAGCCTAATTTATGCGAGTTTCAATTTGAAACAAGAAACAGATAGTCAGGGAATTAGTATTGACATGTTTTTCTTCCTGAGATCAGTAAATTAAACATAACATCCAGAAGGAAATAGAAAAAAAAATAATTTTTTTTTTAGGAAAAAAAACGTTTTGTGAAATAGAAACATAATAAAGACAAGAATAGTTGTGGTTAAGATTGCAACATAAAAATCTGACATAGCAAGGAAAATTAAAGCTAAGATTTTAGCTGTCTTTTTAATTAAAGTATTTTACCACTTAATAGACATATCAGTAGCACAAAAGAACTTGAACTGCATTTTGTTCTCAGTTGCCTGTCATAACCTGTCAGTTCACAGTGAGATAAAATGAAATGGAATCCATAAATGCTGAAAGACTAGACCATTTATTAATCAGTTTGCTTTTTTTAACAGTTTCCTGTTGATATATTAGGAAATCTGATTTTGTCATGCATACAAAAGCATGTGTAAAGTCAAGAACAAATACACTGTAAGAGCAAAAGCATTTAGTACTTTTATATACAGTATGAACTCCTGCTGCCAATTAAAGCAGCAGATGCACAGAGCAACAACAGTAAAACAGTGCAAGGTATTAAAAATCCTAGGGAAAAAAAATTCTTACAGATGGCACAAGATCCAAAATGTTGAACTACAGTGTTCTCTCTGGTATATACACCTCACCATCTTAACTCCACAATGTAAATCACAACTTCCTAAATAATATTACACATATACTATGCCTACTCCTCTTCACTTATACTTAGATTTGTACATGTACTGCACTCTATGGTTATAGCTCATATTCATTTTCTACTGGTTTTGTATACTTGCATTAGTTTTTTTATTTCATTCTTTATAAGGTTCATTTTACTTTTTTGATAAAGGGGAAAAGTTTTGAAGGAAGCATTGGAAGCGTGACAGCTGTTAGGCAGGGTAAGATGGCACTTCACTGTGCATATGCCCAGTTGCATCTGTCCCCTACCCATGTACTGACAGGACAATCACGTACTTCTCCCTTGGGTTTACTGAACTTTCTATGGAAGGTCCCTTCCAGCTACTTATTGAGGTAATCCCACTTCTGTGTACGTCACCTGGTAAAATGGGAGACAATTAACCATTATATGTGCTTACTTGCTTAGTTTCTTAAAGATCAGTCAGCTTTAAAGAATGCTGGCCTGTTTTTGGCTTTCCAAACTTGAAGCAAAGCATGAGCACAGGCAACACTGAAGCCAAGGATTTCACCAAAATCAGGGTTAGCCAGTAGCCCTTTACAAATCTCTTTCCCAAAATATCATGACTCCCAGGTCCTGGATATGCACTGACCCTGCTGTCAAAACTCTCCACTATGCTACCTTTAACTGCAGTGCTGCAGGCAGTTTCTCCCAGCCTGAGACACAGTGCTTGTGAGGTATCCAGGCAGCAACTTCAATTAAATTTAATTTCAGCAGGAAAGACCTCTCAAGTGTAACAAAGAAGATATTACAATACCTAAATTTAATCCTTTTTACCAGATTGCCCTACATTGCTTTGGGTCCATGACTGAGAGTAAGAAGTGACTGCATGCAATTTTCTGAGGATGAAAATGACTGAAGACGGCATATAACACCTTAAGTAGAAAGTGAAGGAAATAGTCCACTACCACTTTGTTGAGACAAACAGCAATAATTTTTCCTTAAAAGGAAAGAAATCCCTTTGGTAAGTAATCCTCTTACTTCATGATGCCCCCAACCTAGGGAGGATCTTTATTTCCCCCCCACCCACCCTTCCCTCTGGGACTGCATTTTTCCTCAAGAGCAAACATCTCCTGCTACCATCTTCCTGTTGGATGCTTTTTTGGCTGAGACATGGCAGATGGCACCCTCTGAGCTGAGATGCCCCAGGATCCTCTTTTTGTGGTTGCCATGGCTCATTAAAGCAGGCAATAGCAATGCCATTGCTCAAGGACTGTCTGCCTGACTTTTTTTCCTGCGGCAGAAGCAAAGGATTTCAAAGGAATGACCATTAATAGCGGATTCCTTGATTCACCCTGACTGGCTGTTAGGAGCCCTGAAGTATTGATACCACAGCCATGGAGACAGACCCAGAGACCATCACATGTCCCTAGTCACTGGTAGTCTGTGGCTTTTCCAGAAACATCAGTGCTCACAGCACCTGAAAAATGTAGAAAAATATAGAAACTCTTAACATATAAATAAAGGGGAGAAGCTTTCCTTTCCTGCTTTTACACCAGATAAATACTTCGGTGCATAATACTGAGGTCATATAGAAAGTGACACTATTATACCAGACATTTCAAACATTACTTGATGCTTCTTTCAATCAAACATATTAAATAAAACCACAAAATTAATTTATATATCTTATTTTTAAATACAGCGTTATTTACTTTGTTTCTGCAGTGTATATACACATGTACCTCACCAGAATAGGAACAAAAGACTACAAAAGTATGTCTGAAACTGTATTCACCACATGCCCCTGACCTCTTTTATTATGATTGACATGCTCATTCATATTGGCCAATATTAGTTTCATGATGGCAAGGTTCAAAGTATCAAAGATCTTTCTCTAGGGCTTAGAAAGCCCTCTCAGAGTAAAAACAAAACTTAGAACATTCAGAAAGAATTTTTCCTTTTATCCTCAAATACTTAAATTACCCTGGAAATTGTACTGCCTTTAGACTTAATGGTCAATATTTATTCAAAGTTTTGTATTCTTTCACCGTATCACAGAGAGAGAGAAGGAATCTTTCACTCCTTCTCCTGCTCTTCCTGATATTAGATCTAACAGATCACAAAATCCCAGACCTCAAACTCTTCCATGCTTCATGCCTGTAGTTTTGCCTCCTAAGTAAGCCTTTGGTAAGACAGCTCTCTTCCTAATCCCTAACTTCAACAAACAACAGTAAACCTAAATAATTCTACTGACTTCAGAAGTCAACTTGCGGATTCAGTGCAATTCTGGATGAGGAGAATGAGGATGAGAGAAGAGTGGAGCTACAAGGGAACTTGGGAACCATAGTACATACAGCAATACTGCACTAGAAAGCACCATGACTAGGAATTATAAAGCTCTGGGGAGTTTCTTTTGCACATGTACAAGGTACATGTTTTAAATAAAAGTTGAATGCCAAAATGCCTGGAGGGTCTGACAGGCTTTTTGTGAACTGCTAGACAGAACCAAGACACTGGAAGAACAGTGCCACTGTGGATGTTGCCGTCAGTTATTAGGCAAAGAAATAACACAACCTGCACAGCAGAAAATGCCCGGCTTCAAAATGGATATAGCAGCTTTGAGTATCTATGGGTATCCGTAGACAAACCACCTCTCAGCTTGTTAATGGAGGGTTATATGTCTTGGCAGGTCTCTGGAGAGTGTGTTGCAGAGACTAAAAATATCTTCATAGCAGTTTCAGCTAATAGGCCTTTCTGCTGCCTAATGGCTCCAAATAGATCTTTTCTGATACAAGATTCTTGCTTGCTTTCTACCAAGTGCTTGGTGAGTGACCTATCTCCAAAACATCAGCACAGGTTATTTGTATGTGCCGTTTGGGTAAACCAGTCAACACAGGCTTTCTTACATCAGAATAGGTCTGGCAAGAAGTCACATCAAACTACAGAAGTTCAATACCAGACTACAGAACAGATAGATAGATCCAGTGATCATTCGAATGGCCCAGCTCTCAGTGGAAATTACCAAGGTTGCTCAAGCAGACTTGGCATCCTTCATTCTTCATTCACAAATGACAAAAGAAGACAGCATTATTCGAAGCACCATTATCCACAGTCTCTCTGTTAGCAAAGGATAACCACCATAACTAAAAAACCCCAAATCCACCATAACTTAGAAAAAATAAATTAAAAACCCAAACTGCACACCAAACCAGCTTATTTATACGTAGTTCTCTATGGGGAGTGATTGTGGGTGGGGAGAGGGAAATCTGCACCTTAACTAACTTACTCTGAAATAAATAATGGGAGCATAAGTATGTCTCTGTTCACAATTAAAAAGCCCCAAGAAATACTTCTCTGTTGGCATTTTGGATAAAATTTTAGCAGAGTCTCCAGTCTGTCTAATTGCTATGATAGCATACACAGCCTGCCTCAAAGCATGGAACATATGGCATCCTCAAAGGATTTGGTATCATTTTTCCTTTAGAACGTGCAAGTCAGTTGGTCATTGTTATCCCTCTGTGGAATTACTCAAACAGCTGCTACCTTCCAACTAAGAGGTAAGAAAATCTTTGTCTTTTTGGTTGCTGCTAATTTCACTGACACACTTCTGTCACATAATGAGAGTGGGTAATATGCTTGTAATGCATTTTAGTGTTGCATATTTGATCCATGGTGTAAATAACACTTTGTTGAAGACTGACATCTACAAAATGATGCATTTCTTGTTGCTTGAAAAGTAATCTGAATTATGAGGCCTACATTTGAAATTGCAAGGAATTTGTTTAATACGTAAACCTATAAAAATATTGATATATTGTTGATATTCACTTATACAGAATCAAAAATGTGACACTGGAAGCTACTTATAATGCATAAAGTATATTGTCTTAAGAAATATTTTAAACTCTTTATCACCATATAGAGTATTTTTTTTAGAATTGTCCTTTGCTTACCAAATATGATCTTTTAAAATGCATTTTCAGGCTATGATTGGAAAGTAGTTATGTCTAACAATACCTTATTCATTCTACATACAGCAGGGCTTACGAATTCCATAGTTTTCTGAGTTCTTGTCTTCCACGGTTCACAGATCTCATCTCTCCTTGATCATCAGGGTATCTTCTCAAATTGACCCTTTTTTTTTTGTTTCTACTCTTTCAAGCTGACAAATTTTTCATTCTCTTTCGGAAGACTAATGAAATAATAACTAAAGTGAGAAACAGAACACACCAACAAAAGATACAGTGGTAAATGACTAAAACTCCAAATCTCACAAAGTAGAGGAAAAAACTGCCATGAGAAAAGAAGATAATAAAATCCTGATGTGCACCATATGTGAACCATACATGAACATCACAACCTGACGTATGTGATGGGAGGCAAGAGGAGGAGAGAAAAGAGAAAAACAACAAAAGGGATGCTCAAATTTTAAAATTGAGTCATAGGGATGTTCTGAAAGTAATCATTCTGAATCTAGCAAGGCAACTGCCCAAGCTTTGTTTTCCCTACTTTTTCCTTCTTTTGAGTCTTAATTGTAGCTGACGTTTCTTCATTACACCTATGACCTTCTCTTGAGGTGGAACACTAATGGAAAACAGGTAACAGTTAAAAGTTTCCAGAACCAGGTGATGAGTATTATTTTTATAGCCTGAAGACTGCAGCTTTATTGAAGTTTACTAATATATAATTTATACTAGTATAGAAAAAGTTCCTCCTGATACCTCAAAGGCTCACATTAAACCATATTTTTAAAAACTTTATGAATTCCAACACACCTATATCAAAGAACAACCTGTTCTGAAATAAAGACTATAATTTTACTAAATGTGTGCCAACATTACATTCTTGGCCCTGTAGTAGATGCCAGCAAACAGGCAATAAATTATTGAAAAACACTAACTATGTAAAATACACAAAATGGTACAATAAAGAATACACAGAGCATCCCATCCACAATATACAGCTATGTATCTTTCCATTAACTTCTAACACTTTTAGATACCTGCTAACAGACATAGAACTGCAACAGTTTGGGTTTAATATAATTATCTGCCACCACCCGCACTCTCTTCCACCCCCAGTTTCAGATGTAATGGGAGAGGCAGAGAACATCAGCAAATATAACTTTCAACAGTTTCAGAAGTACCAATGACTCATAGAATTTATTATAATGTATAATACTCTGGGATATGTCCTTTCATTGTTCGAATCTGTCCAAAATTCACAAATACAAAAAACTTTTTTAAAAAAAATAAAAAACCCTTATTATGCTGTGATGCACCATTCTTCCTAGACTTTTATAGTTTCTCCCATTCCTATAGTCTCATAGAAAGACATTCATCATGATTTTTATCAGAACTATCTTCTTTTTATCGGAGATCCTTCCGGCATTAAGAAAAAAAAAAATCCAAAACTATTAAGATTTTCTTTTATGAATGTAGAGGATTCTTAAGAACATCAAAATCTTTTCACTGGGATCTAAGTTACCTTGAGAACAGACACACATTTTTGGCCAAGATGCAAACCAGACATTTTTCAATTATTTCAAATTTCCTAAGTCATAAGAGATAGCTGGATAGATGCATGCGAACATTTACATGACACACATTGTATGGTAAGGATATATTCTTGTCTATAAAGCCCATCATCAGCTTGAAAATAAAATTACTAGTGAGGTGACTCTTATGGCAGAGCCAAAAAGTTCCAGATAATTATCATCATTTTACAATTTTCACTAATGGAAGTCAAAAGTTTCCATGGTGCAGAGAGAGAGATTTTCTTGTCAAATCATTTGTAAGATCTATTTGAAAGAAGCTTTACTACATACTTTTCCAAGCATTATTTGCACTTAAGCCTAGTAGTGTAGGGAAACCAAAGACATTTAAACAATAATACTTCATGCAGTTTGCCTTATTAGATTGTGCAAGTTTAGTTAACTTTAAAAAAAAATAAGTAACCACAACGCATCTATGCAGGTGCTGAAATTAAGAGCTTTATAACAAAGAAAAAAATCAATCATTTACTCTAATGCCTTATGTGAGCTCTAAAGCAAAAAATATGTTATACATAACACACAGTTACACCTCAAAACCTGCACAAAAAATGAAAGGAAGAAATAGGCAGACATGTACACAGATGACAGCTCTATCCTCTAAGTGGCCTCCTTCTGCCCTATAAGAACATGCTAAGTTTTGGTCTCTCCTGTCAGAAGCCACACTTTTCATTTTTTACCTGTTTCCAAGCAGGGGAAAGAATCCCTACTCAGAAATGTGTCTTCTAAGAAATAAACCCAAATCAAACAAGCGTTTTGACAACTCATGAAGCAAAAAAAATAAAAAAATCAGAACTAAAAAGTCGCATGCTCCTCTGGTGGTGTCATCAGGCTGGGATGGAGTGAGAATTTCAAGACTTCAACAGACAGTTCAGTTCAAAAGCCGAATCTCTTGTTCCTCGAGTGAGTGAGTGAGTGATGAGCTTTCATTGCTGATGACACTGTAATGGCCCTTTCACACCTTTGTGAACTTTCTTCATTAAGTGCCAGCAACCTGCTAAGCAAATGGATGATCTACTTCAGTGAATCTCAGAGCCTGGACAAACACTTCTTTCAGCAATATACATTGCAGCAGCTTCATCCCCTCCACCATCCCTCACCAGCTCCACCTCCAACACTCATTCCCTCTCCAGTATTGCCATTTCAGTTAAAGAAAAATGTCCTTTTATGCAATACCTCCATATTTTGTATTTCATACACCAAAAAGGAACTCTGTAGGATGTCTGTTTTGAATCATTACAGATTGATTCCTCAACTATTTCTCAATAAATAGGTGAGCTTCATGAAGCTCATATAAGTTCAAAATACAATTTAATTAACTTATAAAAAACCCCAAAACAAAGCACAAAACCACCCCTGAATGTATGCATTATTTTAAAACACAATGTTCAGCAAGGAACAAGACAGTAAAATAGGGCTGTTAACAAGCCATCCACAGGACTATGAGATTGCAGCACAGAACTTCAGTCTGCTCTGATCGCACATGGATTGCAGTCACTACTTCTCACATGTGTGCAAGACATCACCCACAGCTTCCCAGGTTAAGCACAGAGAGAAGGGAAAAGCTAACACCTCCCTTTCTCACATATGGCTCTGGCATATGCTAAACAGACAGCAGAATTGTAGAGCTGCAGACAAGGAAGTAAAAACCTCTGCTTCAATCCATGGGATGAACAGGGTCTATTCCAGCAGTTTAATATCAGCAGTTTGTCAAAATATGGTAGACTGAGCTCCTATTGTAAAATGAGGTAAAGATTTAAGTGATGGTCATCTGGTTGACAGCTTGCAGGTCACACTGTTAGTGCAGTTACTGGTAGGATTACACAGAGGAGACAGATAGAAGGAACACTTGCCAGTTAAAATTAAAAAAAAAAAATCTTAAACCTGATTCTTAAATTCTTATTACTCTGTAGTATTAGAAAACAAGGAACTGTTTCTGCTCTGTGTTTCTGAGAAATAAAATGACAAAGCTGAGAGAGAGATCTAGACTAGATCATGGCAAGCACCTTCAATTTTAAATTTTTTTGCTTAAATATTTCAACAGTTGCCTTGTTTTTTTCCTGAGTTTGAAGAAGTAATCGAGTGTTCCCATAGTGAAATAGCAGATGATATTTTACTGTCATGTTACTGAACTCTGGATTTTTATCATGGGGGGAGGGAGGGAAACTACTTAAAAGTTTGACTAATGCAGTTTATGTTTAGAATGCTGACAGTTTTTGTTTCCACTCACAGAGAGAGAGTATGTTTGCAACCAAAGAATTTATTCTCACTATACAGGCACAGCACAGGGTTCTGGGTTCTAACCCACTGTATGAAGAGATACTGGTTTTGTGTGCTCAGATCACAGCTGTATGTCTGGTTATCTGCAATCAGAGAAATTCAGGCAGGTAGCAAAGTACTGCAAGCACCGTGACAAACCTAGAGTACCTGATAGATATACTATCATCATACTCTCATCTTCGCAGCCCATACTGACATATCAACCATCTTAATCTGTTGAGGAAGTGCAAGGTTTTACACTTTACACTAATGCTGATCAAATAGTCACTGACGGGCATGGTTGGTCCATCCTTCATTGGAGCTCCTCAGCTCCCAGAAATACAATCAGGATCTCTCCGTGGTCCAATTATCTCAGTGAAGCTGGTCCAGACTGTTAAAATGGGAAAATCTACCTTTTTTTCACCTTTTCTCTTTCCATAGGTTTATTTTCCAGCAGTGCAGCAGACTGTAGCAATTCATCAAGGATCAGATTTGAAAAGCAGTGCCTGGAAGGACACAATTCCCAGGAAGAAACCCAGGAGGCACGAAAGCCATCCTCAGCACCAGCAAGCCATTAGATCACTCTGGTCACTGTGCAATCTCAGCCTATGTGCAAAAGGTCAGCAATTATGCTGTGAGTTGTAACCAGAGAAGAGAGGAAATGGCAAGAAAGACAACTACTGGAAGCTTTTTATTCAGACTTTCATAGCAACCAGTGAAGTATTAATTCTGCCCATCTTTTACACAGGCAGGCTCAAAAGTGACTTTTTAATAGCTACAGATTAAGACTTAAATTTAAAAGCACTACAGAGACACTTTAGTACAGATAACTAATTTGACAACTTTAGAAGCAGCAAGTGGGTTCAGATGAGGAGAAATATTTGAGGCTTTATTGAAAACTTGGGTGGGAAGGTAAAAAAAATTGAAAACAGAAGCAGTCTGACAGATGCCAGAGAAGCAACTGAACTAAGGTAAACTTGGATGTTTATCATAATTGTACAGAAAGCTAAAAACAATTTTATCCCAATCCACCGCTAGCCTGTTCACCCAGAGGAAAGTAGAAAGTTTTGAAGCCCTGAGTCAGGGAAAACACAAGTCCATCCACAGAGCAACTTAAAACCCAAAAGGATTAAACAAACTGACTGTACACCTTGCTGCAAAAACCTACAAGCTGTATATTCCAGGCCTCACAAGTATCGTGGTCCTTACGTTGGAAGTAGTGTAACTTATGGAAATCACTAGGCCTCCCAGTTCAAAACTTCAAGTAGAAAAAATAAATGAATACCTTAGCTTTTAAAAACAAGGAGAACAATTGCAATGTAAGATCTCACAAAGTTAAGGAGATCAGCTTTCATGGCTTAAACCACAGCTCAGGGAATACACACCACTACAGATTTCTAGGGGATGCACAGCTTTGTCTGTGGTACCATGTCTTGAAGTTCACTTCCCTTATCAATTCTAAAAAATGGAACCAAGGGTGGAATTCTGTGTTTTTAGCCTTCTAAGGTTCAACATTTATAAATGTTAGTATATGTTAAAAATTAAGCAGTAGATCTTTCATCTCATCTCAGGATCTCAAGCAGAATGACAGTCTCTTCCTTGCATCATTAATTAAAAGGACACACATCTCCAAAGATGATACTCTGGCACAGCTGTTTAGTAATTCTATCATCTTCAAACTGTATTCTCTGGTTCATCAGCACAAAGAGACTCCAAAGATTTTGCATAGAGGTAACTTGCAGCTATGTATATAATTTCAATAAATGGTATACCAAAAATGAACTAAATCCAGCTTGCTTGCTTTCAGTTACCACTCATTCTTCTTAGCTTTTGACAGCCAACAGTAAGCCAAACTTTGATTTTTGTCTTTGTACGGCCTTTTTTTTTCATTAATTTTTTTTAATAAACTAGATTCACACATGATTTCACAACATGAACACATTTAAGGGGAATAAAGTACTTTGTGGAATCGCCTATTAGCATAGAATTGCAAATTTAAAATCAAAGTTATGTGGTGACCATTCACTGTAAATACATAGAACTACCTAAAAAACATACTTGGCTGAGCAAAAATGTAAAGCAACTCACTTTACGGTACTCTGGTGATGTCAGATAAAGATTTTTTTTAAAAAATTGCACAAAGGGAATACTGGCAGAAAAGGTGGAGATAAGTGATGGGGACAGAGAGAAAAGGAAAATTTACAAACTTAATTTTCCCCTTTGACCCAAAATCTATAGTAGGAGTAATAATACAGACACAATTGAGTGTATTGAGATACCTTAAATAAAAATATACTAAATAATGAAATGATGAATAAAACTTATTTGTGATGTCAGTATCAGAAATTGAAGTGGAACTGGGATAAACTGGAACAGTGATAGATTCAGCATCAGCACTCCACAGAAAAGTATACATCTACCTCTTCTTACTGTTTCCATCACTAAACAAATTCATGACCAGTTATATGTAGTTACTAGGCCCAGTTGCTGTTAAAAATCCACACATCATCAATCAAGCTCAACTGCTCACCCAGAATGTATTATTGGAAAGTCAATGTAGCACTGGACAGCCAAGGTAATGTTGATGAGAACAAGATTATAAAATAAGTTTGACATTTTTATGCTAAATCAATACTGAGTGATGTGTGGATAAAAAAATTAATTTATCCCAAAGTGATAAACTACCACTGCTTCAATCATTGCACAAAACAGCCCGGGCATCTGTGTCCTTCTATGGGCTACACATAACCCATTCTGTGCAGAAAAGAACTTCCCATTCACTACAGTTTGCAAGTGGAATAAATCAACCTCAACTTTAAGCTGATAACTGTTACATAAATTAAGAATGGATGACCAGAGCATTCAGACAGTCATTACTAGCCTTCAAAAAAAAAAAAAAAAAAAAAAAGCAGTAAGCCTACTACAAGACTTTTTAAATAGAAAACCACTAAAATCCATAAAAGAAATGTATTAGCTCTTTAGTAGACAAATGAAACAAGCTGCAAACAACATAAAAATCTCTCTGTAGGGCTACATACTTTACCTAAATCTTCTCCATGAAAACTCCTATTGCATGAGCTTTATGTTCACACTTGGCTTGCACTGTGTAACATGGGTGCATATTACCACTCAGCTGGAAGGTCAACAAATAGTCAAGAAATTATCAAGAATGGGTTTTTTTAACCATCTTCCAGCACAAAAAGACTAGTGTTTTTAGTCTAAGTTGTAACTTTGACCAGCATCCTAAAAGCCCAACCGTGGTTAGGGTTTGCTTCACCTTATCCTTATATAGACCACAGAAACTTCACAATCGGGTGCTACATCTCAACTGAGATGTCACAGCTGAGAAACAAGCACTGAAAATTATAGCTATATGACACACAGTGTGTGTTCAACCTCGCTTCATTACGCTCATCTTATTGCCCCGGCCCAGAATAAGCATATACTGGGTGACCTCCAGGTCAATGCAAGGCATGCCAGATTCCAAGATCTCCATATAGGCACAGCCAAAGACTGTTCACATTCCTTCTTTCATATGCAGTTTACTAAATCAGTCTGTAAATGCACTACATTAGAGAGAAGAAAAAAATTATGTTGAACAATCATTTATTTTCTAATACAGATTTTCTTTGCCAAATTGAGGTCACTCAAATGTGGTTGTAGTTATCTCTGTACAAAATGAAATAATTAAGAAAACCCCACAGTGTAGGTAGAGGAATATCACAGAAACCTATAAATGACCTCCTGAGAGAAAAAAAATACATTTACTTTGAACATATATTGTACAGAGACTAAGGCATGTCAATGTTACCTAAAGGAAAGGAAGAACTCTGATGGTGACCTGAAAGGATTATAATTCACAGGATGAAGAAAGTGGATTACTCAAATATAGTCTTACAGAACTAATTTTTATATGACATTCTCCAGGCAAGTGTGTTAAAAGCAAACAAATGAACCAACATAAATAAACAAAAAGCATACTCAAACCAGGCAGATGCCTCAAGTAAAAGCATGAAACCAGCATGATCAAAACATAAATTTTCTGTTACTAGAAGTCAAATATTTTGAAAAATATATCTTCTCTAGTCTGTAAATATCAGAAACATCTGATTTAAGATAAAAATCACTCTGACTGCCAAGACAGCCACACTGCCTTGATTACTATAAATATAACTTGTTCTCCTGGATAACAAAAAGGAATGGCACCAAATTTCTGAAAGCCTCTTGATAAAACTGGGATTCCCAGGCTTCTCAAGCTGCTTGCTGCATCACAGAAAGATGCAAAAACTTCAGGAGATTGTAATTAGGACAAAGTGCTGATGATTTTTAAGGTCCCTTCCAGCCCAAACCATTCTATGACTTCCAGGCACTGAGCAAAGTCAAAGAGCATGGTGCTCACATAGTTCACCATACTCTTCAGCAAAGCACATGCTCTGGCAAAAGCCTATGTAAGGTTGAAACATTTGCACTTCTCTGATCTAGCATCTTCCAATAAAAATTTATTTCCTTCTGTCAGTAGATTTCTAAAAGAATTACAAACAACAAGAAAATAATAATTCGAAGTTGCTCAACTATTAAATGAAAGAGCTAGGAAAAGAGGTCTGCAGTTCCTGCCATCTGTAGTTGCAGTCTGTTACCACAAAATCCTTCTAAAATTTCCACCTTCTGCTTTTTCATAATTTCTTAACTTTCCATGAGGACACACAAGATTGGAGACTTGGTCTTATTGGGTATAAAAATTGTTAAAAGATGAGGAACATTTTGTTTCATTCCACTGGGTTGTTTTTCAGATGGATCAGTCCCTTAATTTGGTCACTGCACTGACCACAACACACTTCTGTCAATAAAGCTGAACAGTTGACAGTGGGAAGAGGCATCAGGGAACAGCACCATCAATCTGATCCTGCCAGAACATTTTACAACATCAAACCACAGTCTTTTCATTAAATTAATTAGGCTTGATTTAATTAACAAGTGAATTAAATCAGTTCTCTTTCAGAGATGAAAACCCATGATGTCAATAAGATCCTAGACTCATGACAAGCTCACATCCTAATGTGCTACATCTGCATTTGAGCAGACACTGCAGGCAAATGCTAGTAATATTTAACAAGGTCAGAATCTGTCAGTGTCATGAGGGTTTATAACATCATACATCTCTGAATCTGAAGCCCTCTGAATGTCTGATGTGAAGAAAAAAAACCTCATGTGCTACATTCTCCGGCTGTAGCTACACTGCCTTTTAGGCCTGGAACCAAGTTATTACTGCTACCTCAGGAAAGATCTCTTGTGCAGGGAAAATATGCAGTGATAGGACAAGGGGTAATAGTTTTGAAGTGAAAGAGGTCAGGTTTAGATTAGATTTTAGAAAGAATTTTTTTACTACAAGAGTGGTGAGGCACTGGCACAGGTTGTCCAGAGAACTTGTGGATGCCCAATCCCTGGAAGTGTTCAAGGCCAGGCTGGATGGGGCTTGGAGCAACCTGGTCTGGTGGAAGGTGTCCCTGCCCATGGCAGGGGCGTTGGAACTAGCTGATCTTTAAAGCCTCTTCCAACCCAGACCATCCTGTGATTCTGTAACATTCAACAACAGCCCCCAACAGCCTCAAAGCAGCTTTCCATAGTTACCCAAGAGGTGGAAATGCAGTTTTGAAATTTAAGATGATTATTAATGTAATCTTTTCTGAGAACAGAAATAGTACAACTATTCAATGTTACACTTAGTAGTTTGCCTCAGGCAAGAGAAGTGTATATCCATGTATCAGATCTGTGGATTCTCTTTACCATCTTTTACATTTATCTTTTACATTACGAATCCTTCAACTTCATGATTCCCTTTTACTTCTTAGCAATGCTTTGCTTGAGAAACATTAAAATACATATTAAAGTATCTTTTATGCTTGTGCAAATGCTCATATCCTTAGTCTTAATTCTTCATTAAAATTAATATCAGCTGTTGTATTGGAGGATGGAGTATTAAAACCAGAAATAAAAATGCATCAAAATGACCTCATATTTTAAAACTACAAGAATGGTGTATCTAAGGTAATCACTTCTCTAGTACTCTGCATTCAATCCTACAAAAAATCAATAGTGAGAAATATCACTAGACAAAATGATACAATGTTGATAGATTATGTGTTGATTTACATGAACGTCAACATATTGGGAAACATTACAAACCATTTAATCTACCACCAGAGTGGAGAACATTTAGGAATGAAAAAAAGACCAATAGTACTTCATACACAATTTGGCTTTAGGGACCAGATGTATTATAGCTTCCATATGTCTCAGCCTACTAAATGCATTTTTAATGGCAAGATCTTGCAGAGCAAAATCTGCACAGTTGCCTGGGTAGTCTGTCAAAAGGCAGAATTTGCCCTGAACTTTATTTCAATGACGCTTCTCTGTGTTCTGGGAGCCCCACAGAGGACACAGAAGGGATAGAAGCATCTGAGTACTATTTCCTAACAAAAACCATAATAAGCCTTTTTGGATATTCTGTCAATGTCAAGGGCATTCAATATTATTATTCTTATGACTCAGTATTTCAGGCCATACTGATTAAGTATGTTGAAACTTTCCCCAGATAGTGATTGATCATTAGTACTGGAGCACTACGAGACCAATTACACATTTGTTTTTCAGAACAAAACTGTTACAATAAATTGTCCCTCAATCAACAACACTGTGGGTGCTGCAGTTCCTCAGGCCTTTCAAACTTAGAGCATTTTTTCTCATTCTGTACTGGCTCTAAAGAGCCCAAAGATCCCCAGTGGAATGAAATCCAGCAGAGTCCTGAGTTTCATTGTAAAAGCAGAAGCTCAGGACAAACAAGGCACAGAATATTCACACGTGAATATGATTTTTTCCAAGAAAAATGACAGGCAAAGCAAGCATTTCTTGGTACAACCCAACATGCCATTTGGCACACATTGGTGCTAGGATCTCTGAGTTCCCTGACATGTATTGTTCGTTGAGCCAACATTAAAAAAAAAAACATGTTTCCTAGAACAATTAACATTCTTTCAAGGCTAACGATGCTTCAATTATGTACAGGTCAAATTTCTATTTTTATAAAAATTATCTGAATGTAAGGGGTCTAAACTCTAATCAAAATCTGGTAGGACTTAAGAGTTAAGAAACATTGCCAAGGAGAACAGTGGAACAGGTTATCACCAAACAGCTGAGCCACTACAAGCTTCTATAGGTACTTCTCTGAATTGCAGAATCATTAGGGTTGTAACGGACCTCTGGACATCACCTAGTCTAACCCCCTGGCCAAGGCAGGGTCACTTGGGGAAAGTTGCACAGGAATGCATCCAAATGGGTTTTGAATGTCTCCAAAGGGCAGATTCCATGACCTCCCTGGGCAGCCTGTTCCAGTGCTTTGCCACCCTCAGCGTAAAGAAGTTCTTCCTCATGTTGAAGTGGAACTTCTTATGTTTTAGTTTATGGTCGTTACTCCTTATCTGGTCTCTGGGCACCACTGAAAATACTCTGGCACCATCCTTTGAGATTCCTAAAGTGACAGTCTGTAAAGGCAGTTTCAGGGATGTAAGACATTTTCACCTTAATGCATTGTCATGGCTTAACAAATAGATCAAATTCCACTGCAAGTCAAAGAAAAGCTTTCTAACTTTTCAAGTGCCAAAGATGGGGTTTTTCCTTTCTACCACCTGCCACAAAACTCCATCGGAAGTACCTTAGAGAATAATCGGTTTCTAAGTGTTATTTTCCTCCTTTCAGATTCCTGTAGTGAACAATAATTGTATTACTATCAATGATGGTAGGTTTTCAAACAAATACCCTCTTAAAAAAATGCCACATGCATATTTCACACTCTGCAAAAAAAGCTCCTTCAAACTCATTAGGAAAATAAAACAGTTTCAGATACAATGTTTAAAACAATCACTAGATTTACAAGATGCCTCACACAGATTTACACTGCTAAATACAAGTTTTATCGCAAGTGATTTAACATCAGTATGATGCCTCCTTATTCTGCAGTTTTCTCTGTGCTGGCGAAATTTCACCATTTTTGATCTGCAAAGTTCTGTATTGACAAAAGTATGTGGGTGCATAGATCAGACCAAGCGATGGGAATGTCATTCAGCAACAATTAGTAACGAGGTATATGTAGACACTTGAACATACTTGTCAATTTGTTACCCTGAAATTAAACTTAGACACCAAATCACTCAATCTAAACAGGATAAAGGATATACATGGAAAGGGAGATCATTTTGAGGGGTCTGGTTGCTGGAGTTTTTATTCTTGTTTGCTGTAGTAGAGATATGATCTTTTTATATGGGCTTAAAAAAATTAAAAAGTTGTTATATCTATTTTATTCTGGAGCAAAAGAATAGGAAAAACTCCGAGCACACCTGCTTCCCTAGTCAGTGAGGGCCATTTGTAAACTGAATATTGCAAGTGGAAAATTTCATGTAACAGTCTCACTGCTCTTCATTTCTTCTCACATTAACCCTGAATTCCTGTTTCCTCTGATGAGTATGTTTATTGGACATTAGAAAAAGTAAAAATTTTATGAAAGACAGACTTAGCACCTGGCACACTTTTCTAAGGCAGTGGTTACTCATTACAGTGTTAAACTGAACATCTTATGCCAGTAACTAATTATTGCCTTTCTCCCCTCCTCTGTTGATCCCAGCAGTTTAGTTATTTATTCTAAAAACCTTCACACCTACCAGAACTTAAACATCTAAATATGTCAAAGATGACCCTTCAGCATGTGTTTTGTTTCTTAAGAAAACTATGATTAGCGAGATAATTTTGCAGTAGCTTGGGATGCATCAAGCACTGAAACAGATCAGTTACTCTAGCAAAATTACAAATCAAAGATCTGTAACAGTATCTTTAAAATTGGGTGTAAGATACTATTTTCACTTAATACTATTTAAGTATGTGCATGACAAGTACAGTACTTCAGTTGATAAAGGCCAAGGTCCTATGCCAATACTTAATTTTGCTGACTCTGAAACTAAGCACGTGGGTCTGCACCATCTGTAGAAAAACCCTTATGAAATGAGATATGGTTTCCAGATAAGTAAGCAATCAATTTACAATAAGCAAAATTTCTTTGGAGTAAGGAAGAAGAATTAAGACAACTGCTCAGTAAACAGCTCATATTTCTAGGGATGTGCATCACCTAAACCATAAGACCATGTCAGGTTTCGTTCTGGAGCAGGCTTTTCTCTTTTATCAAACAACATGTGAACAACCTCATTTAGAAGAAAGAGTCAGATGGACCAGACAGAATTAAAATATGTCCTCATATTCAAGAAATTCTGTGAATTTAAGAGACTGCCAGTGGGTAGTCTGAACATTTTGAAAACTTCTGTGTGTTCCCCTCCATTTACTTCAGTCTGGATAGGAGACATGAGACTTAGTGACATGACTTCTCAGCCCCATCTTTGATTTGATATACATGGTATTATTTTCAGAACTCTAGATTCCTACACACTTATATATTAAAAACCAGGTTATTGTGGCTTAAGTTATAGTGATTAGATTTGCTTGTTTATTCAGAAGGTATGTTCCCTTTGAGCAAATTAACTGGAGTGGAAGAAAATTGCTTTCTTGTTCACTTACCTAGACAACTCTTCAAAAATTTTATTGAACGTATAACATTTTATATTTATATAAATGCCATCATTAAATTACTTTACAGTTTTATAGAAAAGCTTGCATCATTTTGCTTATATAAACTGGAAGTGAACTAGTCTTGCCCTCAGCTTTTATTCTTCAAACTGTTCCAGTCAACTTGAAAAGAAAGTGTGGTGCAGAGAGAAAAAAAAATAACAGAAGACCTCTTTTTCATGCAAGTAAATTCTACTTTTTTCTCCCACTTAAAAGCAATGTCTCTAAAGTTAAGTTGTTCGGAGTACACATGCAAAATGGGGACACTTATCTGAACTTCCCCAATAAACAAATAAGTCTGTTGTTAAAGCCGTCAAATGGATTTATACAGTGTAGGAAAATGTTTAAGCAATGAGGATTAATTACTACTAAAGTGACTCCCAAACCATTAAATTTTATCAAATGCACTTTCTTTGATCAGGTAGTTCTTGACAGCTGTCAAAATTTTAAGCGTTGAAAATATCACCAGGCTTAGAACTACCTCCAGAGGATTTTGATTTTCTTATTAACAGCCCTGTAAGGATGGCACTATCAACTTCATACTGATAATTTTCTTATTTTCAATGAAGTATTAGTGAATAAAGGTATATAATACAATAATGAAGGAAAACTTGAATTAAGAGTTTCAAAGTTAACAAAATGATCTGGCAAACATTAAAATGCAATTTATCAGATTATCACATGTCTCACACAGTTCCCACAGCTTGTTCCTGCTGAGTAATGACGACTGTCTGAAAGGTAACAGGATAACAACAGTTTGATAATATTACAGCATGATCACTGTGACAGTGCTCATGCATTTGCATTTTGCTCAGCTATTCAGTCATTCAGGTAGGGTGCTTAAGTAGACTGCTGACATGTGAAAACGCTGCTTCTTTGAACATTTTAAGTGAAGCACTCATCCTGCAAATGTCATTGTTATTTTGATCATGGTGTTCATAAAACAGTGAAGGGCTAATGGAAGCTACAAGTGAGCTCTACGCAATCCAAAATTTAAAAAAAAAAAAAAAAGAGAGAAAGTCTCTGAAATATTATCAGCCTTCTACTGCACTATATTACAGAGCTGCAGCACAGCATGATATCCTGTGCTTTACCCAAAGCATCACGGCGAAATAACAAGTTGCTCTGACTTTCCTCCTGTTTTACTCAGCAAACATTATATGTCTGAAGTACAGTGTTACCTCCCCACAGAATATTTTAGCAAGAGTCTGTCCCCATTCATAGGAGAAAACAATTTTAAAGCACCTTCTCCATAGAGAAATCTAGGAGGAAAATTTTCCATTAAAAACTGTTTCTATACAAACTGTTGCATCTAACATGTTCAAGTTTTATTCAGTATAACACTTTTTTCCTTGGTGCATATACACATTGATAAATCACATAGATTAAAATTAATTGCCCTGATGGTGCATCTTTAACTGGCTTATTCATAACTGCCTTACTCATAACTTTGTCTTGTACTTGTTTTGGTGCCTTTTTCATGGTTTGTTCTGTTTTGGGTTTTGGGTTTTGGGTTTTTTTGAGAGAAGTTTCTCCTAGATTAAACCCTGCAAGAAACAGATTCATTTCTATTCCCTCATCTTCACAAAATCCCTTTGGCCCAAGATGCAGAACCAGTAATAGCCAGATTTAATAGACCAAAGACTACTCTACAACACAAAGGGAAGCTACATACTACTGGAAAAGACAAATATCTGTCAATGGAAAGGAAGGGATTAAGGCCCATTGCTGAACTTTCTGACTGTAGCATAAAGACTCTTTGAAAATATTGTTCTCTGACTATGAACAAAACATAGGATTTTTGGTTTTGTTTACAATGAGAATTATGAATGCTTGCCTAGGACCTAACACTAAAATCAGTAGATCAAGCTGAAAGAGAGAGATTTTTTAGAAAGCTCTTCTAAAATGGCTTGGGGAAAATTTCAGAACTGTTTCACTGAAAACTAACTTACTGCCATGGTCATTTTCAAGAGCTGCAACAGGATTGTCTTGTATCCTAGGTGGGTCCCCTAAGTGGGACCCGATGTCACTCCCTGAGGTACCACAAAGCCTTCTCATTGCCCCTGCACTCTATCAGTCCCTTCAAGCACAGGCTGGTCAGAGTCCCAGCCACAGAGGAGTGGGAAGCCTCCCAGTGCTGCCATCCCTGAGGGCTCCTTTCACAAGCAGCAGCTCAGCCTTAATCTTACTTGTTATGGAGACCACAGAACAACCCACAGGAAGCACTGAAAACAACTAAATAGCAACCAATATAGGTCACATTTAATCCAGCAAGCTGACAGTGATGGGAATTTCTCTGATTAATAAAACAACTTGCAACTTAAATTTGGTGACACGACCCAAGTAAGTGTTAGAGATCTTTTTGTTTGCTTTGACTGAAAAATTTCCACTGAAATCCTGGATGAAGATATTTTTCAGGCAGCACTAGTGCCTGGGTACACACTTCTACTCTCCTGAAACTGCTGCCTTGAGAGATGGGGGCAGATTTTGCTATAAGAGTCCATTGGCTTACACAAGTTGCATTAGGAGGATAAAACTTGGGCACAACAAAATCTGGCTCCGTTTCCAATTTCTTTGAAACTCCAAAATAAAGCATTTATCTTAATGAATGTTTGGACTCTGGCTTCCTTTAAGGTGCTATGCTCTGACTTTGCAAGTTTCACAACCAAACAAGTAAATGATTACCACATCTTGGATTTAAATAAACTGGATGCTTTCCATGAGAAGCCCTCCGTGATATACTAGCTTTTCTCTGGAAAAGTAAGACTTTTCAGACCTATGTTAATAAAGCACTTGTTTGGATTTTGGGGCTTTTTGAAGTTAAAATAGACTGCCACACAAAATTAGTGTTTTGTCAGTCAAGAAATCCTTTGCAATGCTAAATAAAAAACAAAATTTAAAAAAAAGTACAATTTAGACAGAGATTTTAAAAGAATGAAACTACCAGTTACGAATTCTTCATGTAGAATGGAAGAGTGTTTATATCAGTAAAAGAGGGATGGTGGAGACTAGAATTTAGATTAAGATATGACCAGATGCAGGCAAAAGTAAACAGGTGAGAAATAAAAGCAGACCACACAGCCAAAAACGAACACAGAAACAAATCATTAAAAGTGAGTTAGTATCCCAAAGAGGAAAGACAGGCAATGCAGAAACAGATTGATAATTATAAACTGCAAAACAGAACTTTATGATAACAAGATGATAATGCTGCATAGATGAAAACTGTTAAAAACAGTAAGTCAACAAAATGTAGATAAAAAGAGAAGATAAAAACATCTGTAATACGTAAAAACTTCTGTGTGCATTTGATTTAGCATTTACTTTTTTCATTTCTAATTTTATACTTCCTCTAGCTTGCAGCATCACTGTTCTAGTTTCAAAACTCAGTTAGAATTCCTTTCAAAGCTTGGAGCCAACACCTAGTGCTGATAAAGAGAGTTAACAAAGGATGTAATGAATATGTATGTGCTGATAACGACTCTAGTCAGAGCTTTTGTTCTGATCTCTCCCCAGGCTGGGAGGGGGAGGGAAGACAGGCTGCGGACGGGGGAAGGGCTCGGGGGGGGGGGGGGTTCCTGTGCTTTCTGTGCAGGGTCAGCAGCTCACTGGCTCAG
>JAWWEE010000040.1:45688833-45738633 GCA_035221455.1 Xenops minutus | reverse complement strand
TTGAGACCTGACTAGCATGGGAGACCCTACCGGAGGCATGAACCACCGCCAGCACAGCTCACAACCTCATGAGGGCATGCAAGCTTCTCCCCCACGACAAGGGGGTGTTCATGGAGAAGTTGCAAGGAGTATCCCTTCCACCACCTCTCTACTTCCGACAGTGCAATTTTTAAGGAATGAATTCTTATCCATTAAGTATTAGGACACAGAAAAAGCAAAAATTTTTGCTCTGAGGGATTTGGCAAATGAGCAGTAAATATTTACCAGCTGCTAAGATCAGCTGGCTGTTTTGAATTTAATCTAAGTATAATTGAACAAACAAACAATCAAGATGTTGTGATTTGCTCTAGCAGTGTGGAATAACACCATTCAAACATTCTTCTGTTTTGAAGTTATATCAGCATTAATGACCATCAACGCAAATTCTGTCTTACTGCTAGATAAGTAGTAGGTTTTGGTTAACTAACAACACCAGAACAGCTTCATAAGTCATTGTGAGATATTTGTAAGGATGCCATCTGGAAAGCATTTCACTTTTAAAAAGTTCACTGTCATATCATTAAAACGGTTTGCCAAAGCAAGATCGTCTCCAAAGAAATCATGATTTTGTTTAAATGAATATCTATTGTTCATCCAGTAAACATTTCCTAAATGAGAACTGTTGATTTTTGGCTTGTTTGCTCAACATGGACTTTTGCCTAAAGCACTTTATTTATTTAGGAAAAACTATTAAAGTTTTTCTTATTCCTGTTTTTATTATTATTATTATTTTAAGCATTTGAAATTTCAATGACAGAACTCAATTTTAAGGTCTTCAAACTGCAAGTCATATACTAAGGGAAGGTACAGGTGAGGGTTTTGAGCTTTCAACAAAGCATGCTTGTTTGTTTTTTTTTCAAATTTATACAACAGTTAAATGCTAGCAAAAGCATAAAGTGCCTTAATCCTTCCAACCACTAAATACTAGTAGTATGTCAGGCTTCCTTTAGACAGGAACAGCTTGTAAAACTAAAAAAAAACCAATTCTCACCCATTCTAGGTTAACCTTATAAGAGATATAATAATTGTTTTTATGGAAATCTGAGCCTGTTAAAATAAATTAAAATATAGTTTCACAGCTGTGGAAGACGTGAACTTTTCTAGCATATTTGTGAAGTAAAACTGGTACAGATATGTTATGTCTAGGATCACAAGTATAAAATCCTAAAGCACAGGGCAAGAAAAAGCATTTGAATCACACAGCAGCTAAATTCTCTGCACAATACCCCACCACCTATACAATCCCACAGCACAGAACTACCAAGGTTTGTCCTCCACATAGTTCAGGAAAACAGTTTTTTAACATGGAAAATTCTGAACCAGATGATCTTCCAACATATTTCTCTTTTTTTTTCCTTAGGACATTTTTGGTGATTCATTGCCTTTACTGATAGATTTCCTGATTAAAAGTATAAAGATAAAAAAATAAAAAACAAAAAAAAACCAAACAAACAAAAAACCCAACAAAACAAAACAAAAAAAAACACCTAAGCATATTTTAAATCTTCCTCCCAAAAACATAAAGTACATTCATTCTCTCCTTGTAATTCCTGCTATTACTATTTTTAAGTCAACTAATTCCTTATGTAAGATTGGATGAAGATTAGAAAGGAAAAGAAAAAAGAAACATGCTCAAGTCAGTGCCTAGAACCATGCTCAGTGGCTTTGCTTTAGTGTTTAAGTTTTGTCACTTCCTGGATATTAATTTTGTTAAGTCTTCAAGAAAAAGATCATTCAATCATGAAAGTAGACTAAAAAGCAAGTTTGATAGTTGCATAAAGAGCCATTCTATTCCATTAGGAAGGTAAATCTAAGACATCCTCAACCAGTTTACTCAATGAAAGCATATGGGTTAAGAGACTGATGTATGGAATATAAGAGAGTAAGTAGAAATAAAACAGCATCAAGAACAGACTGCAGATGGTCAGAAAAGACATGATGCAGATCAAACAGGATCTGTTTTAACAGACAATTAATCAAACATTTCAGTTTCTAAAGAGCAAAACTGGAAACACTAGGAACATGCAGTTGACTGTGTGGTAGCATAGTGTCCTAAGAGTTAAGAAGATGTTTATTCAACACTCAAGATTAGCCATACTATAAAGTTGACATTTGTTATTTTCTTGATCACGTGGGTTTCTAAGCTCAAATAAGAAGCAAGAAGATGCATCATTGCATGTAAAACCTCACATTAGTGGTTCCTAACAGAGGATGGGAGGTGGAAGAGATTCAGACAGTACCTGTTTGAACCCCAACATTAAAAGAGAGAGGAAAATAAAAAATTTGGCTGAGAAAGAAAAAATACAGTGTTGTCTACTGCACGTCTTGCTCAGCATTTCCAGCTGAGGTTGGGGTCTGAGGGCTATTGCCCTATACTGAACACAGAAAACTACATAGATGCATCTCTTACAAGCACTCTGGTAGCTGAAAGTGAACTAACTTACTCCTGGGTGCAAATGATCCACAGTTCAATATGGCTTTTAATGTATCTCCAGCCTTGGAGACACTCAAAAACCATCTGGATATAGCCCTGGTGAGCCTGCTGTAGGTGGCCCTGCTGGAGCAATAGGGTTGGACCACATGACCTCCAGAGGTTCTTTCCAACCTCAGCCCTTCTGTGACCCTGTGATGAGGAAGTCACTAAACATGTGCCACTGTCAGAACCCTGAACACATCCTTCTTCAGAGCTTTAAGCAAAGCCAGCTTAGTGGCTGAGTCCAAACTCAACTATGCTGCTGAGAAGAAAATTAAAATAAAAGGGAGGTTTTGGCCCAATTTTTCCTTGGGAGCTGCTCTTTGGCTGGAATTGTACCATTGGGTCCCCTCACTGCTGCACCATAACTGGGCTGTGACTGTCAGTGTCTGCTCTCCCATCACCATGGTCTTCACCCTGGCCCAGATCTGCTGGCTTGGCTTCAAATATCCTCAAGTCACTGTGGACTTTCTGGGATTTCACTGGCTAGATTCGGAACCTGACTGCTGGCTCCAGCCCTGACTCACTGCTCAGAACCCTGGCTCTTTGTTGGGATGGTCACCTGCTTGGTTACATTGCGAGGTTCCCAACCAACCTTTGCTGGTGGAGCAGTCAGATCTCCCTGCCGTCCAACAACACCAGCATAAAGACAACTTCATTTAATCAATAGGGAAAAATGAAGAAAATTCAGTGGCATATTGGTACTTAATGTCAAAAGTCCAGGAATCAAGAGGACAAACAAGATAGTATTTCTATTATTTATGCTAAAACAATTTCAGAAATGGACAACCATGCCTGCAAATAAAACAGAAATTCCCAGGGCACAGTAATATATAGTAGGATAGTACAAATTACAATATAATAAAATCTAAACACACAGAGAACAAAAGAATGCTAGATTTATCTGGTAATACTACAAGGAAAGCAAGATAATAGCAAATAAATGCTATATTGGAGTCTGAAGGAGTCTAAAATAATCCAAAGACTATAAACACACTAGAGGAAAAGTATAAAATCAGCGTTTCTTAGCTAGGAGTAGGGGTAGGTGTAGCCAGTCAACATCATAGTAAGTAACAGTGGAGGAGGAAAAATATCTGATTAAAATATCAGGACAATCTATTACTTTAACAAAAGGCTTCCTCTGATCCTTAGTGCCTCTGAACACACACACGCACAAAAAAAAAAAAAAAAGGCAAGAATTTTTTACATTAGAGAAATTAAAAAAGGGAAAAAAGGGAAGACTTGTTCTGAAGTTCTTCAAGAGTAAACTGCAGTTCTCAGAAAATTTAATTCCTTGGGAAAACATCAAGTTCACTCTGATCGAACTGGGAGAGAGAAAAGGGAAAGGAGATCTTTCTACAAGCTTCAAAAAGAAAGTATTTCTTTTTACCTGCATTGTACTGAGATATGCTCAAAACAAAGCAACCATGGAGAAAATGATGGTACTATTGAGCTTCAGACCACCCTTTTTTTTTTATGCACTGTAAATTAAACTGAAAAGACAATTAGGAAGAATGATTTTATTAGAGTTAACTTTTGTTCCATTTTCTGAGAACCTGGAAAATCTGACCATTGACAAATTTCTAACAAACAACATAATTTGTGAGTTTTCTGCCCTCATAACCTGCTGTAGGCATGCATTCTTTATGCCTTCCAGATTTAATACCTAGGAAAGGATTACTGTGGTCCTGTCCAAAACAGAATTTACAACTTTCACATTAGTTTGATTTTACATGTTGTATTTTCGATGTAGATGTTTACAACTGGGTATTTAAAAACATGGTTGAGCTTCTGAGCAACAAGAGAGGCAATTTTTAGAGCTGCTTATAAATGGCCATTCCCATGCAAAGCCAATGTGGAGAAGGAAGAGGAGGGCTCTCTTCAGAAGGAGATCTGACCTTTCAGTTGACCAGAAGTTGACACATGGTAAGTGACTCTTTCTTGGCCCACACCCGTAAATGTGAATTTGCCCAATGACCAGGGCTCTGGACTGACTCCCCTGCCATCCCCAGCTGGCCCATACATAGCTGTCTTCGAATTCTTCTCATATCAAGAACATATTTCCATAAAGGGGGAACCATCCTTTCCTGTGGCTTTATGTGCCATTTCTGCGTTTTGGCAGACTTTCTCTGAACTCATCAAAGCTCCAAACCAGATTTTCCTGAGTCAAGAAAAACAGTGAGAAAGAAACAAAACTGCATCTTCCCCTGCAGCTGTTCCAAGCATTTTTCAGTAGACCTTTAGTAAGAGATCTCCGTGACACATTTTCAGTGGTGCATCACCTCCTGACATTTGACTAGACACACTGTGAAATCCTTTACTGGTGAAGGAAGGAGGAATGCATGATGAGAAACACAAAAAAAATTAGGATGTCAAGGTACAGAAAAGAGAAGCATTTAATAAAAGACATTTAAATATCTCCCATCCTCAAAGACATCTTTGTAATTCACTTTTGAAAACATGAAAAAACTGTGCTTGGTATGCAGGAGGCATATGCAATGCATACGAAAGAGATCCAACACCTTTATTTTTACTAAATATACAGACTCGTTCTTCCCTTTGTGGGGGAGCTTCCCTTCTAACTCAGTTCAAACAGGACTGCATTGGAGAAAACAAGACAAGCAGAGTTTCATATAGTCCCACTCATAAGCTGCATAGCACTTGACTTAGATGACAAAGTAAGTTGCTACTTACAAGACTTGAGGTTCTAGTGCTTGGGCCACTTCAACAAGAATCTCAATCAAGAAGCAAACTACTAAAAAAACCCGAACAAATATATAAACATCACTAGCAGACAGCTAAAATCCACCCCTCAATCTGAATACTTCTGGGGCTTATGCGAAAACTAAGAAAGTCTGGAAATGGAAGCTGCTGCCAAACATGCAGTTTTTCTCTCTCAAACACAGTCTGCTAGAAAAAAAACCAGCAAACATCCCAAAGACCAAACAGAATTGTGTAGATGGCCATTTTGGAGTCAAAAGAGCTTGGTTGGTATTTGGTTTTATTGTGTGGGGTTTGGGTGTTTTGTTTTTTTTGTTTAGTTGGGGTTTTGGGGGGACGCTTGTTTTGTTGTTTGGGGAGTTTTTTTAAAATCACTAAACATCTATGCATGTGTTGGTCAAAGCTACTCTTTCAATCTTCTTGAAGAATTAAACAGGTATCATTGCATTTCCTGCTCATGGATCCTAATTCATAGATGATTCTGAAATGTAAATATCACAGAGACAAGAAGCCTACTGAAAAAAAACCCCAAACCAAAAACAAAACCAGGTCCAGTATCATCTAGAATTGTCAGTGTGCAACTGTGAAAACCAAAACATTTTGCTAACCTCAGCTTTTCTAAACATGCCACAGCTGCCACATGCTCTCAGGTCTTCTGATCTGTGTCTGTAAGAGCTATCTTTAGTATCACTGCCATTTCCCAGCTAAATGGACTTTAAGACTTATAAAGTTTCTGGACAAAATAGTGGTAAATTTTAGAAGGACAAACAATTGCACCTCTTATCAGCCATTTCAATTTGCTAATTAACATGCAAGTAAAACCCATTCCATCACTTGCAATAACGTGGATCATTCCCATACAACACCTCTAAGCAACATAACTCCACGAAATTCATGAAAACAAAAAATTTTCAAATGACAGGTAACATAGCACAATTCGTGAAATATACATTATATGAAATTCACTTGTGTTAGGTGTGATCACACTGACATCAATGAAAAATAAATCAAGTGACTTCCCAAAATGTTACCTGTTCAAGAGGTTTTTTTCCTGCACCTCTGTTGGCTAGTCTTCTAAAGAAAAATCACCTCCTCTAGAATTACTGCTTCATTTTACACAGTCATATCAGATTCCCCAAGGTGATGCTGCTAGATGCTGGAAAAGAAAAATCATGCTGAATGAAAAGTTTTGGCAGAGAAAACTTCTTGGGTTTCTTTTGCAAAATGATATCAAAGTACAGAGTTAAGTAAAAAGAAATGGCCCTTCTGAAATCTCATTAGAATCTACCTATGATTTATAAATTAGATGTAGAATACGCACTACCTCTAAATAATAGGTAATATGCCTGCATTTACATTTACTGTTAAATGGTTAATGAAGAAGACTGGCTTCATCTTCAGCTTGGTAAATGTAAAATACTTTCAATTGCCACAATCTAGTAGAAAGCATTTATTCTATTCTAAGCAGTGCTAATGAACAATATTTGCTGCCATCTTCTAATAAGAAGTGCTACCAGCTGTCCCCTGTATAATGTAAATATATGCATGCAACTTAGAGACACAGGGACAGAAAAGGAAAGGATTGTAAATTTTTATAATGGATATCGTTGGGGGGTTAAAATATTTATTTTAAACATAACTGTTCTTTGCCTTCTACTTCACATGGTTAAATATGTGTTCTCTGGGATGGTCTTTCATTTTTAAACACTGATAAAAATGTAAGAATTTGACAAAAAGCATTCAGTTGAAGAATAACTTTCCACTGCCACCTTTTCAGCTCATAGAACTTCCTGTCTGCAGTCTTTCTCCCTTCCCATAATTTCACAAAATGCACTTAACTACAGATTTCTTTTTGGGGTAATTAAACTTCAAAAGCTTAAACCAAATGCATCTTCCATATTTTATTATTTCATATATACACAGATACCAGCAGTGACCTTCAGGGTTGAATGCATGAGGAACATGCAGCCTCTAAAGTATCTTACAAATATACTAGCACTGGTATCTCAGGCACACATAACATGCATATGCAGATTGCTACTAAAAGGATAACCTACCTTTAAGATTGAGTAATGAAAAATTTCAAAGTATCTTATGTTGTCTGATCTACTAGCATACAAGTTATCAGTAGAACACCATATTAAAGAATTTCCATTAGATAAATAGAGCAATAAACTGACAAATGATTTTATATCAGAGCCAGTTCATTATTTTGTTATCACTCAGGACTAAAAAGAGAGAAATCTTACATGATCACTCAATATACCTACAGATTTGTATTAGCTTTCCTTGTCCTTGATCATAACAATACACCTACCTGGAAGATACTGAAAATTACTGTCAAAACATTGGATATCCCAGTATCACGCAGTGCCTAAATGGGTTTTTTCCCCAAAAGTATTTCCTGTGCATATTGCAGTTGCTTGTCATGAAGTATCAATTTTTCCAAAGTTTCCTTCAAATTCTATCATTACTTTCTTTACCTAAACTCCCTTAGGCATAAAATAAAATTGCAGTTAATTTACATTTTTAAAACCAAATTTATAGAATACAAGTATCACATTTTTCTTAATATTTAATATTTTTCTATAATTATGTGGAAAAATACACCCAATATTTGTCACCACTTTTAACAAAAAACCTGTAAAAACATTAAAATAGAGCAGTTAAGAATTAAACTGAATATCACCCATGTTGCTGAGGTGTGGTTTGCTAACAATTACTAATTTTTTCTAAAGAGTGTGATCTATAACAGCATTTTAAATTCCATTTAAAATAGAAATTCATGCATGTTACTATATTAGTACATAGAAATAGAGATAACATACTAAAGGCGTCTTGCCTAGAGACTGACCTTTTCAAGCTTATTCCAGTACTTTACTTGGTCCTAGTTATTGTTCAATATTCCTTTCCCAAGAGAACATTAATAATGATAAAAGAAGTCTAACAGCTATGATAGCTGATTTAGAGGTTCAAATTCTTTACTGCAGCAATGAGATGGTTTTTAAAAAGGCAAAACGCCAGTCATGAGATTCTACCAGACTATTGGTAAACTACTGACAGCAGCACTACAGCAAATCAATCAACAATGCAAAAAGCTGACAAAGAAAGAAGAAAATAAAGGCTTGAACAACTTTGCAGTTTACAGGCTTTTGTTGACAAATTGTGCTGTCTAATGACATTTTACTGTGTATTACAGGAAAATTCCAGATTTTGATGCTAGAACAGGTCAACAAAATCCAAATGAATTTCAAATCTAGGACTACATACAGAAAATAAAATATTCTCTTCAGACACATGAGAAGGTGGCATAAAGATGGTCATGTTTCAAAACAGAAATAACTATTAAAAGGGGCTTTTGAAACAAAAGAACTTGGGTAATATTTTTTTCCCTATTTTTTCAGGTTGTTATTTTAAACTAAATTATTTGCATTAAACTTGAAAACTATTTGAGAGTTAGAATTTTCTCAGTTAGGGCTAATTGACTTTGCCTTGCCTGCATAAAAACTCGGTAGATTAAATTACAAGCAATCAGTGGTATTTTTCATTTGAAACAACCTTCAGTGAGCCTCATTTATAAACAAACAAGACACAGCATTATTAATTTATTAATGGACTCAGTGTAGTATATAATGGCATCATTAATACCAAAGTCACTTCTGTTCATGTAACTAATCAGAATTCCAGGAGGAGGAAAATTAACATGATAAATGTTTGGGAGAATATATGGAAACCGTAAATATGCAAACCAATTTTTAAAAATGCCTAGTGAGGCCATTGGCTGACCAGCGAGAAATGGTGCATGCAGCTGTCAAAAGGGAATGGTGGAATTGGCCTGCCCCTCTGAACTGACCCCATATCACATCAGTATAAACCAACTGTCTAAAACACTGACAATATTTAGCTTTAGAAAAGCTAAGTCAATACTAAGCATGGTAGCTTATCTTTGTCAGCACCTTTGGGACTGTGCCCCATGGAGGAGAGTCACCCTTGGCTTCCCATCTCTTGGGACCCAACAGTTCTTTTTGCTTCATGATAATTTTAACTGAAACAGACAAGAACATCAAAGTGAAAGACAGATGGTGGAGTACTGAAACAAGGGGTTTATGTTCACAGAATAAACAGAATTTCTAGCTATGTCTGCCTACTCACACTTTTAAATAGTTTGGCTTAGGATACAGTTTTTAATCTACATTGCTAGATTTTATTGCATACTTGCAATAAAGTAATTTTGCAAGATTTTAATAGAAACTTCACAAACCTTTTTTGTTTCAAACTGTCTGCTTGGGGAAGGGACCATCCTCCTGTTCTGCTGTCCCTGACAAACCTACTATCTACCCAACACTCAACCTTCAGAAACAGCAGGAGACACCACAGCAATGCACCTCCTGCAGGTGCACCTCATTCTCTGTGCAGCTTCTCAATGACCCTCAAAATTACTCAAATACCTCTTGAGTAACCACTCATTTGGGACCAGCCATCCTGCAGGAGCCTCATCTGGCTCTTTCAGAGCCTGGCTGATGGTAATGTATGCGCTCAGAATATATGCTATGGTTGGTAATGAGCCCTGAGTAACAGGTGTGGAGAACAGCCTCCCCTAGAACTCTTTGATGTGCTACTTCAGATTCACCACTGGCCTTAGGAGAGCACTTGACAGCCCAAGCCATGCGTCTCTTGGGCAGACATAAAACAGAAACAGAATTTTTTTTAAGACCTTGCAGACTTTTTCTGTGGCAAAAAGGAACAAGAGAAAGAAACAGAGGTGTGCAAATTAAAGCAATAATTTATAAAATAAACCCAACAGCTTTCTGAGTCATATCTTGTCTCCTGGCTTGACGGGGTCCATGCCACAGGCACTATGTCACAGGTGACCGTGAGAGGATGCAGGGCAGGGAGAGCATGAACAGTGCAGGAACTAGAAGAGGCTGCAATTAGATGGTGAAAGAAAATGAAAGAGACATGAGAAGGAGGAAAAGCCAAGCAGTGAAGAGATAACAGCACAGGTAAACAGAAGAAGCTGGCCATATTGCAACAGCTTGACAAATTAAGCACTTTCAGCTGTTAAAAATCAATTGACAACTCAGCCACATCCTCTGTCTCTGGTGCATTTAGAAAGGAAAAGTAGCATTCCCACTTTTACAGGCAATTTCAGACTCCAGAAACTATTAACCTCTCTGTTGCAGGAAGCACAGCCCTCCCAGTGCCACTGACGCAGATCTGCCCACCCACCCCCATGTTGCCCTCACAGCTCTCCTTCAGTTGCCTCAATAGCCCTGCCCCATTCCAACACCTGGTGGTACTTTGCCATTGCTCAGGTTGAGGCAGATAATGGCTCATAAGCCCACTGCACAATACAGACTTCAAACTCTTCAAAATAAAATTTCTCATTTTGTAGCAAATATTTCAAACTCCCAGTGATTCTGTACAAAGTAAAGACAAGAAAGAAAAATTAAAACAGGGACATGAATAAAGGCAGCAACTGGCTGATGTCACATTTCAGATTCATAATATTTCCAAGAACTGTGAAGAGGACTGTATGCATTTATCTCCATTACTGAGGGCACAAGTTAGGTCTTTTCCAATAAACACAGGTTACTTTCCTAAATGAAAGCAGTTCTGCAGACTTTGTATGAAGCCACACACCACTATCAGCTTTTCCAAAAGAAAAAATAAAATAAAAAAAATGTCAAATTAAAGAAAAGGCAGCTGTGAATATATTTTTTTTTTCACCCTGAAAGAAGGACAGGAGCAGAGGATGGAGAAATACCACTGTTTATTTTTAAAAAGTCATTCTAAATTGATTTAGCTTAGAAAGTTCAAACCTACTTTCATACATTGGATTATTGTGAGGGTTTGTCTCTATGATTAGCACTGGGATACTAAAAGAATTTATTAACATTTATTCCTGTATAAATTATTACAGCAATTGATTCTTCATTCCTATCTGCAATTCATCTGAAAGCAGATGTTACAGAACCAGTCCAGAGAAGAGGAAAAAGCAGTGTCCCTAAAAAGAAGGGGAAAGTCACTGAACTAAGTTAAAGGTGACTATCAAGGAGTCAACCAATTGATGTTTTCTGTGCATATCCATATTATCCAATAATTTAGACTGGAAGGTCATTTGGCCCCAAGTCCTCCTTCAAATTTGTTGCCAAATCTCACTTCAAAGTTAAATCATGTCATTAGGCTTGAGTAATATTCAGCTAAGCTTTAGCCGTTTCCAATGGTGGTTATGTCTTTGCTGGGCACTTTTTCTAGTTCTTAATGATTATTGCATTTGAAAAATTATTTCCTTTTAATATCTAATCAGATTTCTCAAGTAACTTGTGCTGTTGCCTCTCACTCATTGACTGCACAAACCTAAGAGAGGTCATATCTATAGCCTCCTATTAGATAACTGAAGATAGCACTAACATCACACACAAACATTCTCTTCTCCAGATGAAATAAACCGCAGTCCTTCTTCATGTATTATTTCTCCAGCACTCATCTTCATGACCCACACTGGACTTTTTACAGACATCTTTCTTGTGCTGGGATCCCAAACTTGCATACAGTAATTCAGCTGTAGACTCACAATTGGCAACAAAAATGTAAAAAAAACCCAAAAAAACCCTACAAAAACTCAACCAAAAAAAAAAATTTCAACCTGCTGTCTGTACCTTTCCTATTACAACACAAAATGTGGTTCATTTGCATGACAGAGATGCACTGCTGAATTGTGTTCAGCTTGTCCAACACAATGCCCAGGACTTCTTCTGCAGTACTGTTTTCCATACTGCCCTTACACAGTCTGTGCTGTCACAAAGGAAAACTGTCCAAAGCAGTAAAACCACCACAAACTTAGCAATGCCTTTACCCACGTCAAAGACCTGAAAGAGAAAGCCAACTGCTTCAGGATAAAATGGTGTATGAAGGTTAAGAACTCTGCCACAAAAAGATGGAGGGATGCTCTGTCCCAGCAGTTGAAGTCTTTTCATTCACATGTCTATCCCTGTCCATACCTAAACAAGCTAAATCCAGAACCTAACCTGAAGTGTATCTAATCGGCATTCTACCATTCTGCAGCAAGTTGTTCCATTTCAATGTAAAATGCAAACAGAAGTGGATTTATCAGCATTTGTCACTGTCAGGTACTCAAAAGGTATTCAGCATTTCAAATTTTAAAACTTTATAAGGACTCAATACAAACTTTTATCTAACAAAGAGAGTCGGGAACTTTAAAAGGCCAAAGCAAAATATTGATAATATGTGTATGTCATAGAACAGGGTATCAGGACGGGAATTTGAGGATGTAAAAGCCAGCCATAGAATTTCCCCCCTGTAAAAATGCAATAGATGTGTTAATCAAGCTAAGGATAGAGACTTCACAGGCGTTTTCCTCACTTCCCTTCAAAGTGCAACACAAAGTGGAAGGTATACATATTCTGAGGTTATATTTAGCAAATTATTTTTATGTCCCTCAAACATCTGAGAATACACTTGTTACTTCAGTTTTGACTCAGTAAGGTATTTTACCTAGCAAGCTATTATCATTTCAAAGTCCTTCCAGCTTCTTGAGGTTTCACTATGATCATAACAGGCCCTATTTTAAACATTTCCAGATGATACAGCATTGCCCACAGAATACACCAACCCTTTACAATAAACACTAATGAATCTTACTATTTAAGCAGCATTTTCTTTCTGCACAATACTTAACATCAATTGCACCAGTTTGGTACAGCTTATTATTCTAATAATAATGAGCCACTTTTTCCCCATGTCAAAAATTAATGAGGTGCCATCCTTTTTTGATAATGGATTAAAGAGTGTAGTCATACTTTCCTTAAGGATGGTTAAACTCTGGACTCTCTGGAAAGGACTGTAGACCCTGTCAGTTTGAATGCATTCTTTAGATGAGCGAACAGACCAGACTTTTTAAAATTCTGTTGCTAGCTAGCAGGTTGAAAACAATCCAGCAAGCTCTTTATAGAGAAAAAATATGAGCTGTACAAGATGTTAACACAAAAGCTTAGCCATGCTTGTAGCATAACATATAAAATGGGCAGCTGAGTAATGACTCCCAAGCCTCCAAAAATTGTATTTAAATCCCTATATGTATTTGCTGCTATACTATATTTCTCAATGAACAGCAACTTTTAACTACTCTATATGACAGAAGTAATGCTAAACCCCTCAACAGTACAGCTTTTCAGTATGCATAGAAATTTCTCTTGAGTCTGTTCGAAAAGACAGTGTAGAAAAATGGGAATCAAGAGGGGAAATGCAACCAAAATGTTGTTTGAAATAAAATGAAAATGGCACACAGAATAGCTGAGGAATGCTGACAGGTCACCTAGTCCAACTGCCTGCTCAAAGCAGAGCCAACTACAGCATGTTAATGATGGCTGTGTTCAGCTCAGTTTTAAATGTCCCCAAAGATAGAGATTCCATAAGATTTCTGGACAGACTGATCTAGAAATCTTTAACCACTCTCACAGTAATAATATTTCTTATGTTCAAATTGAATAGCCTATATTTGAATTTGTGCTCATTGCCTCTTGTCTTGTCTCTGGGCACCACTGAGAAGAGCCTGTCTCAGTCTTTTTTACTACTGCCTCAACACACATGGGGGAATCAGAGGACCTGGAAATAATAGTCACTGGTTGAGAACTATAACTTACCTGTCTGCATTAGACTCAAACTACGGACAACATGCAGACAAAGGCCTTCCTCCACATACTTGTGTCTAGATACCCTTTCTGAATACCCAGTATCTCATACTGTATCTCACGCTATATATGTATCTATAAAAATAATCAATATTACAGGCACTGTACAATGTAAACAGAAAGCTTGTGAGCTTCCTAGGTAAGGTGAAAGGTGCCATGTGTATGACAGAAAGAGACAGTACTCATCTACAGAATTTCACTCTTTTCAGTAAATAAAAAGGAGGTTTCAATAATTAAAATGATAGTTTAAGTAACACTAGATTTCATATCTTATTGAAAATCTCTTTTGATTCTACTCTAAGAATCATGTCAGCTCCTTTATGACTCTTATTCTTTGTGTCTATCCAGTAACTTTCACATTTACATTTTGCAGCAAAAAATTATCTGGAGAATACATCATTGCTGAAAATTACTGATTTTCACCTACAAAAATAGTCAAAATACAACATTGAATGAAGCATTTTTTCAATGTTTTAGATTTTAGTGAGGAATTTTGTTTATTTTTCAGGTGGTTGGTTGGTTGGTTGGTTGGTTGGTTGGTTGGTTGGTTGGTTGGGGGTTAAAGGCGGTGACTGTTTTGGGTTTTAGATAGAACCTCTATTTCCAACCTAACGCTCTGCCTTTATTCTGTCACGGGAATCTGTAACAATGAAAAAATTGTGATAAAAATAGTCCAACACACTCTGTTTTTATATACTGTACACAATTTACTGTGTTTTAAAATACATTTGGATATTATAGGAAGAAGGGGGTTTATATAACATTAAGGACAAGACATTTTGGTTTACCACAAGAACTCTACACTCCTGAAAGATGCAGCTTTCCCTGTCCCATGACATTTGTTTACAAACCTCTAAAGACTGAGGAGCCATGGAGCTGTCCAGGTTAATACGTAAGTCGTAACTACATCAGGTAAGATAGAGGACTGCACACAGAAACGAAGAGAGAGAGGGGTATGGTAATTCATACTCCATTTAGAACAAAGGGAACTGTATTACATACTCTCAAATAACACTGCATAAGAACTTAAAGTACATTGATTTCTTCAAGAAAGTCCTGAAGTTCTGCAGGAATGTGGTTAGTAATACAATTAGCTGGCTCTGTTTGATGAGAGTGTTTTTTTCATCTGCTAAAAAAAAATTAAAATCCTTTAAAAAAATCCTCCAGAGGTCAGCTTTGCTAAGAAGTAAAACTGTCAGGCTTCCCATCCTTGCTTAGTAATTTGCACTTGATGCAACTGTAAAATTTATCCATTGCTACAAGCTGTTCTTTCCAGTGAAGAGAAAATTTTCCAACTATTTGCAACCCACAGATCATTAAAAACAATCCCATACACACAGCCACCAGAAGCATCTAGAGTTACAGTGTTTTCCTGATGCCTTTCTGCAAGCTTCAATTACTCTTTGTAACTTTAGAGTACAAAGACATTCTATACACAAATTTTAGGTTACATAATAGTGCTTTGAAAGAGCCTGTACATATTTCTTTAAAGTTTGCACAGTCTTTAAAATTACACAGACACAATTTTAACCACAAAAGTATCAAATAATTCTATATTCCTTTCCTTGTAGACTCTGATTTCACACATTATGCTTTCCATACATTTACTGCATCTTGTACAGGCTAAAGCAAAAGCATTTTCTAAAAGGGAAAAAAAAAAAAAAAGGCAATCTGTGAGGGCCACCTGAAGGTATAGGAAATCAATAAAAAGTAACTGTCTGGCTTCAGACAGTTTTCAGATGGGGGTAAATTCAAACCTGTACTTCATAATAAAATATAACTACAAAGATCTAACAGAGAACAAAAAGTGAAAAAACCTGATTCCTCACAAGTACTGTGTTCACAAACTCTGTGGGTCTCACATATCAGGCAGAGCTATAAGACTTCTGTCAAAGCTGAAACAGGTAGAAAATGTCAAGCTTCAAATAGGACTACAAAATATTTTGGAGTTGAGCAATGTCATCAAATCCTAAGGTAGGAGTTGGAACAAATCAATGAGATTCCAGTTGGATAAAAATCTTCCAATCTTCTTGACAAGGCTTTCAGGAAAAAAAAGGACAAATAATGAGCAGCAGTCTCTACTCACTGCCACTGCAGGATCTCAGAAGCATCATCTATTTTTACATCAACAAGCAAGAGACTTCCAGATTCATGTTATTAAGCAATTTCCCAAACTCATTTACTTCAACCATCTTAAAGTCCCAAAGGTCAATAAGTTGTTTTTCGTGAGTATACCAGTTTGAAGTTTGCTCTCTTCTACCAGCCTTTGTTACATCCTGCTCCTTGTTTAAAGTAAAATTATAAAATAGATGATGTCACTTTACACATCCAAGGATTTCTCTGCTTTCTTGGCCTCTGCAGGACGCGTGATCTCTCTTCTACCCAAAGACCACTGAGCAACCTCCATCCTCCTAGCTGCACTTGCCATTGTTTTACCCTCACTATACTGAGGAGGGTCCAAAACCCCCATTCCCCATTTCCTCCTCCATCCAACTTCATGTTAAGTTCATCCAGTCATCCATCCTATCTGTCATGCCAGAATCCTGGCCCCCATTTTCATCCCCTATGTGGGCTTATGCACACCGGAATCATCTCCCCACAGTGCCAAATCATTCTTTTCTTGAAGATTGAGAAACAAATCATTCTGTGAGTTAAGATTTTAGAACCAAAAAGGGTATGGGGATGCTTTTAAGCTGGAAGGTAACCATTTGTTCAAGGTCATCACTGACTGTTTTAGTTACTACAGGCTTAAAGAGACAGTGAAGTTAATGGTGCAACAATTCCTCTGCATTTCCAGTTATCATCAAAATGAATAAAATTCTACTCAGAGATGCCTGAAAGAACTCTTAAAATTGCCAGATTGATCAGTGCTTCTAGAGTTACTACACCAGAGACTTGCACAGAAATGCCATTCAAAGTAAACAGCCATTTCAATCAGCAAAAAAAGGAAAAAACAATCAAATGTCAAAATATTTCTGGCTTATATTGCTGTCAATTCAAACCAAAATATAAAATAATGATAACATGCAAAACTTGCATTCTAACAGTCATTGCTCGGTAATTCTTTACAATTTTAAATCACATGTTTAATAATCCTGCGTGAACAAGGTCAGTATCATACAAAAAACATCAAATAGATGTGAGTTAAAATTACACAACTGAACAATCAGTAATAATATCTTATTTAAATTTAAATAGGCAGTTCTCAAAAAGATTAGGGGAGAAAAATATTTAACTCTTCAATGGGAAAATTAACTAACAAAAACACACATTTAAAGTTTCTTGCTCTCACCTTTATTGTAGTTAGTATATTAATCAAACTAGAATTGCAAAATAAGATTAAATTATGAAAAACTCTGCCTCGAAGAACTGATGATTCAATCATCAGGGTAGCATTTGAGGAAGTTAAATATAAAATAGATAAATAAATAAAATCCCCCACTGCCACCTTCCTTCTCTTCTGCTGAAGAGAATGGCATTCTGAAGCTATCCATCCGTGAAATGTGAGACACCTATCAAATTTCTGGAAACTGGGAGGATAAAGAAATGGAAAGCACTGTAAGTTTGTTCTGCTGATTTTCTTTGTCTAAGCATTGGGTTCTTCTGGAGATGGGATGTGGCATAAACCTAACATCTGTTCTGACCTCTCTAGTACAGACATCCTCATGTCACATTAGGGTGAGAGTTTGCTTTCCCTGAGATAAGTTCCCTTTTCATTGAGAAGAGGAAAGAAAAGTAACAGTGCACTAAAGAAAACTTGTTTATAGCTCCTATTCTGTGCAGATCATGGACGGTACCCACATGCTCTCAGAAGCTCCCAGGAAAAGTTGACATCTGCACTGCCAGGGCTGTCCTATTGTCTGCCCACACTCTGGTTTACAGAAATAAAGGTGGATGTAGCCCCATGGATCCTTGGAACCTCAGTTATCCTGTTGTCCTACAGCAACTTCAGCACCAGAAACACCCCAGAGGCTCGACAGAACTCCATACCATGCTGGCAATCCAAACACAGAAAGTAGCACAGTGACAGGATTCACATCCATGTCTGGTCCAGTTCTCTCCTTCTTCCCCAAGAGCCCAATATTTACATTAATAATAGCCATTACCCATAGGAGAAGCTAGGGTGGAGGTCCCTGAACACATCTCCTCCTCATAGTTTTCCCAAAAGAAAGTGTTATTTGCCGTCCTGCAAATCTTATCTTTACAGTAAGTTAAGTAATAAGAAAAGTCCTGTTTTTGCTAATTTGTCCTTTGATCATGCTAATGTCACCTTTGGCTTTATGGTGAAAAAATAAATATTGCAGATTTTTCAAGGATTTTACTTTTTTAAAAAGTCCCAGGAAAGTCAGAAAAATGCATGGGGTTAGAAATTTGTATCAGCACTTATTTGGGAGAAAAAAAAATAGCAGTTCTTATAATGCTGTCTTAATGCTGCCTGTTTAACTGATGAGGTGAATCTATTAATGTTGACTTATATAAAAAAAAAAATCAAGCACTGATTTATAGCATAAATACTTCCGTGTATTCCTGTATATGCATAGCACAAATCTTTCATTTTTAAAACCAGGTAGACCAAAAGACAAACCAGAAATCTATCATGCTCTTAGAATAAAATATTATCCTGGACTTGACAACGAGGAGGAGTAGCAACATATTCATGTTTGTCTGGCTGGACATGCACAACAGCACAATAAAATACACAGACTAAGGAAAATTCATCCTTGTTTGTAAAAAAGATAAAAATAATAAAATGTTCATATGACAAGTTAATTTTGATAGAATTAGACAATTATTCAGGCTCTTTAGAAACATGGTCTGAAGTGTTAAAGTCCATGACAGATTAATGTGCAGTATACAGGCAGGGCAGCTGGGAGTTTACAGTAAATAAAGTATATACCACATCTGACAATTTTTCTACTGCACATAGCATATATACATAAATACTCATTTACAAAGCCCCAATGGTTGAACTAAATAAAACCATTTTCTATCTCCTAAATTGGTCAAATGTAAGAAGCTTGGCTGTCAGATCTATTTTGAAGAAAGACTCATTAAGCAGTAGCCTCCATTTCTTTCTTTGCAAGACACCATGAGATGCAGTTAATGATTTGAAAAAGAATCTGTAGGCTGCAACTAATGATCCATTTAGGTCAAAGTTTCTACTGAACTTGTTTATTTTCATTTACAAGTGATTTCAATGTCTTGTACAAAAGATGTTTACATTTCTTAGTGGATGTTCTTTCAACTAACAGCCCACTGGATCTGCCGACACTCCATATCAAATAAAACTTGTGTATCACGCGAAACATGCATATTTTGAGTGTCCTAATCAAAGACCTAGAAAGTAAAATTGTTTTAATTTGTTGATATACATTACAGCGCAATTTAGTACTTCACTGCTTGGAAAATACTTAAAAGGAACAGATTTTTCTGAAGTTACTTTGTCTTTTGTTGTACACATGGGATAACTGTGGGAAGCCTGTCAGACACTTAGTGGTTTTGAATACGTTAACTGCTCCAAGGCAGATTGATATAAAGCTGGTTGCATAATAACCAAGAAAGAGAGTTATGATGAGAGAAAAGTGTTAATTAAGCTGCCATAAGCAGTCCAACTGTTAAATGCATAACCACAACAGAAACAGTTTCCTATCACTCTAGGTAGAGAGCAGACATTAAAGTCATCCTGAACTTGCATGGGTGGAGAGGGGAGGTAAGGGGAGCTGTAACAGAGCAAGCGACCAGATGAAGGGGAAGGGTTGAAAGTATTTTCACAAAGTAGGGTACAAAACGTAAACATTTTCCTGTTAATTTTCAAAGCCACACATTCATAAACACATCTGCTCTGAGGAAAGGGGTTTTTTTAAGAAGCCACTGAATTTGCCATATCTAGTCGCTATGACATTGCTCATTATAACTGGCATCATGTTTTCAGCAGACTTTAACTGAGAGCCTGGCTGGCAAATCAGCTTTTAATTGTCCCCCTTTCCAATATTCTTCAAAGCTAACTGATGAAATAACACAAAATTCCCTAAAAATCAAGTTTTTATTACTCCTACTTTCATTGCTGTTGCCTTTAGGGATATAACATATATATACATATGTACACACACAGAGTCCTGATAAATTTCACACCAATTTTTATGTTAACATTTCAACCCAAAAAAACCCCAAACTTTGCTGCAACACTATTTTTTTCCCTTAGTGAAACCAGTGGCAGTCAAGCAACAGTGTTAAAAACAAACATGAGTCTAGAAGGCATTTGCTAAAAGACAGCATTTGTTTTGATACATAGATTTCCTACCAGATTCTTATGAAAAACTTTCTGCAAATAGATTTTTTTTCCCCTAGGGGACACAGCTCTGTTATTTTCATTTGCTCTCTCTTGCCAAAATACATCCTTTCAAATTTTCAAAGTTTCCCTTAACTGGTAACTCTTCAACTCAAAACAGCATCTTGTTCTGCTCTAGAAAAATAGATTGCATGTCTCTGTGAAGTGCAGTTATTCACAGTATCAGATCAAATGCATATATGAATATGTTCCAATCTAAGGAATCTGTTCCAAGTAGGCGGTTTTCTTTCCTGAGGATGAAATAACTGATGCAGAAGAAGCAGTGGTACTGGTAGAGCCTCTTCTTTACTGAATAAACAGAGCTGAGTTCAAGGATGGCAAATCTGTCAAATCACAATAGGATATCCTAACTAGAAGGAAAAATTAGATGGAAGTTAAATGTTTGCTTTCCATTTTTCTTCATTTTGTTATATGTCAGCTGGAAAAGAAATCCTGGCTGTAACACATGGCCTCATTACCAGTTAGAATGACTATCTTCTTTCCCACATTTTTTCTACATTATCACCCTTTCAGTTTCTGATAACTACCAAATATACAGTTCTTCTAGAAAATAGCCAGGTCAGATCACTCGCAATTTCAATAAATTGAAGGATTATGGACTGAGCCACTGACAAAATTGTTGATTGCCCTCCTATTAAGATTCTCATCTGATATAAATGATCCTGAACTTTATATCTCGGCTTTCACTGGATTTGAGAGTACTTACAGCCTGCTTCCTCTTGTGGGATGCTATTAACAATCATTACAAACAACTTCTCAAAAGGAACATAACATATCCTAATACTCTGGAGCACTGTATCTGCATGTTGCAGGTACCTCTAGTCTAAATTATCCTCCCACTCCACTATTACCTCACCTCCCACTCTCTGCAATAAAAACAAGATTTTCTTGATTTATAAAGGAAGTAAACATACCATTTCAGTAGTTTATAATAACATAAAATGGACTGAGTATGGTTCAATGATACATCTGCACAACCGCTTGATCTATAATTTAACCACATTGTATTAATTCAGCTTTACACTTTAATTGGCTTTTGAAAGATAGAGAAACTGCATTTTTAATATAGTTTATACAAGATGGAATCCTGATATTTTCGAACACACAAAATGACATTTGTAATAGTGAAAAAAAGTATGTCTCAGAGGACACCAAATGACTGAACACTGCCATTATTCAGGCTCAACAGGAATCTCATTCTCTTCTTTAAATTTGTATGAATAAAGATCTTCAAGACTACCATTCACCTTGTATAACTTGTTTTATAATACATATTGTAAAAAAATCAAAATATTACAAATTTCCCAGACCAGTTTGTTCCCAAAACATCCATGCTGTCACACATTTTTACAGGGTTTTTTCAGAATTGGAAAAAAAAAAAATCCAACTAAAACTCAGTCCATTAAAATAGATTTTTCAGCTGGATTAGTCCCTTGTCCTGTTCACAATGAAGCTACACATTTGGTGCATTAACCAGGTAGAGATATGGGATGTGTGCAGAGAAATGCAGAAGAGCATGAGAAAGAAATGGGGAAGGATAAGTGGGAGATAGAAAGGGGGGTGTGAGAGAGGGAAGCAATAAAGGCATAGCGCACTGCTGTGCTGTTAGTGGCAGTGCCAGCTTACAACCACGAGGAGAGTTCACAGAATTAGTTCCGGATCACTGCTTATTTGTGACCCTGCTTCACACAGCTCCTTAAAGAAAGTTTTGGTGAAGAATTATGCTTCCAATTAAACTATCCACTGGAACTGGATGTCCAGGATCTGCTAGTCCTTCCCTACTAGACTCTGAATCATAGCATAGACCTGTGGAGTCAATCTTGACCAAGTCCTCACTCAAAGCCAGGCCAACTTTTGTGCTGCATCAGGTCATTTAGGGCCATGTTCAGTCAAGTTTTGAATGTCTCCAAAGAAGAACCAAAGAGAGACTGAGACTGTGCACCTTTTATTTAAGAGAATACCTGGTGCATGCCAAATGCAGGTTAACCATTTGCACCAGTCCTCCATTTTAATAGTTTTATTTGTGCTTACTTATTTAAAGAATCCAGCTTCTACTTCATATCGCGTTGCTCAAGAGCCAAAAATAGAGAGGAAAATTATGAAATCACCACTTCAACTCTCAATAATACAAGGATTTGAAGATTCAGGATGAAAAAAAAAAAGATAAACCACCTTTGAAGAACCGAAATGCAATCATTTTAAGGGAAACAGAATGTTCTCACAGCCTTTTGCATCACTTCACCTTAGTTAAACAAACAAATAAACAGCGCTCACATTCTGACTACGGAAAATGCTGTAGCTTCACTGGAAAAGCAAGCTACAGGAGAAACAAATTATTATTGCCATCAAACACCACCCACTTTTGAAGCAAGCTAGACAGCTACTTCACTGAAAAATGACTAAGCTGTTTAAGCTGGATGCAGACACCTCTCACCAGTCTAAATAAATCTTCAGACAGGGAATTTGAAGAAGTTGATGGGGTAGCTCCAGTGACAGTAGAGGAAAGATGAAGAGTAGTGGAACGAGGTTACCTCTGCCTCATTCAATCCTATTTCCTTCCAGCTCCTGTCTACACAGGCAAGAAAAAATGGAGCAGTGGTGACAGTGCCAGCACCAGCAGCAAGGAAGAAGAATTTGGTACCTGAGACCAAAAAAGCCTCAGGTGTACCACTGATACTGATTACGTTTCTTCTACTGCAGGCCCTGGGAGACATAAGAAAAAGTTTGATTTATTTATAATGCTGTGTATACTGAAAACATCTTTGTTGACTTGAGCTCAACATATTTATAGCTTATTAAGTAAATCCGATCATTCTAACAAAGAATGAGCCACTGGGACATATTCCAAGGGAGAAAAATACATAAAAACAGATGCTTACAATCAATTTAGTTTGTTTTCAGAACTATATAGTAACTGCACAGTTATAGCTGTCTCCCTTTATTGATTTATTTAATCTTTAAGAAACATTTCAGGAAGGCTAAAGCATTTCACATGCAGTTAATAGGATAAACAGCTATTTCACCTGCACTTTAAGGCATCCAATCCCTAGCCTGCATTTCCAGGGACTAAAAGAGGTTATTATCTGACAGCTCTTCACTGACTTACATAGTAGAGTGCAACAGAGTATTGTGAATAAAATCACATTCAGAACTCTTCCACATACCTCTGTGTCCCAAAGCATACATTTCACTACCACCCTGAGTCTGAAAAAGTAGAAAACACAAAATAGTTTGAGAGATTGACTTGGTTAAAAAACTGGGAAAAACTGAAGAAGGCTCTACGCTACTCCTACATGTAAACCTGCATTACTTCCAAACTGAATACCTAAGACTATTTAATTAAGATGCATTTTATCATTATTTTCAGGAAGGCTCATATTACTTTGATCAAAATATGCTCAGACAATATAGAATTCTTAAGGCTGGAAAAGACCTTCAAGATCAAGTCCAACCATTTAACTAGAACCACCATGTTCACCACTAAACCATATCCCCAAGTGCCTGTCCTCACATGCCTTTCAAACACCTTCAGGGATTGTACCACCCAGGGCTGGTACACATGGCACAGCTCACACATGCAATAAGCTTTCACATTCGCCTCTCTCCACAGCTCCCTGCCGCTGTGTCTGGCAATACTGATCAGCTCTCCACACATATACATTGAGCGTGCATGCATACCCTCAATACTTGTGTACTTACGTGTCCTACCCTCCACTAAGTACTTTGCCCGCACTTTTCATTCAACTTAAAATTCTGTTCATACATCCATTCTACTCAAAAGCACACAGCTGCTCTGCTCTCCTCCTGAAGACATTACATACAGTAACCACTCCTCCTCACAACTCTTGCTTCATTTTACATAAGGTATATCCTAGTTGTGAAATGCTATGATAAAGGAATCTTACGTAGAGTATTTGATCCTAAGACCTTGGGTTTGTTGAACTTTCTGTTGTTTGTGTCCTACGTTACCACTACTTTAATGAAAGCAAAGCATTTTATAAGACTGTTGTAACAATTTAGCTTTCTTCTTTCCATTGGGAAGATGCAAAAAAAGGTAGTTAAAAGTCATAAAAACTAAACAAAGATAGTTAAAAACCATGAAAACTTAAAACCCCAACATGACACCTAACACCAGTCCTTCTAGGCATCCTACTTTATGACAGACCAAATTCTTTACAGTACATGCTCAGGAGCAAATTAGTGAATTTGCATCATTTTCTATGTTGGTTATTCACATTTCAGTATTGCTTGCAAATACTTATGACTCTGGACTGACTAAATAGTCTTTGTGACCTCTCCCTGTCTTCAGCAAACATCTTTAGACAATATAGACATTTGTCAGCATCTCTATTTCACTTTTTTTCCTATAACACACTATGGGAAAGTAGTTGTCCTCTTCTTCCCATTTTAGAAAAGCATAAACAGTTTCTCAAAGTAGATACAGAAGATACATCTGTAACTAATTCAGAACCCTTGGTAGGGTTTTCCTGCACAACTGTAAACCAAAATTCTTACCTTTAGTGAAATCCTAGGAAAACACTGCTCTACTCATTGTCATTTGTATTGAACCAGGAAAGATTTTAATATTCTTATGGGAGAAACTGTAATTTAGAACATAGTAAGTGTAAGAATATTTTAAGTACCTGGAAGAAAACTGCAGACTTGACTGTCCCTTTTACATGGGTGTCAGTGCAGCAAATGCCAGTCAATGCTCAGATGTTCAACAAAGGAAAATGACTTACAGTGGAGTCCAGAAATGTTTTCATTTTAATAATAAATAAACAGCATATTAAAATGGCACTTTCTTTTATGAAACAGTCTCTGCAGATAGATTTTTAAAACAAATTTTTACTGAGATGAAGAACAAAAAGCCTACACACTAGGGCAGCCGATACACTTGTGGAATTTATTAAGTTCAGCATAAATGCTAAGACTAAATGAGCTTCTTTAATTTCAGTAATGAAATTGTTTTTGTAAAGTTAAAAATACTGTAATGAGGCCAAAACGGTGTGCTTTCAGAGACTCCCATGGTGAAACAAATGAGATTTTAGCTCCTTTAATTGGGCATACTGCAAGCTGGGCTTGATGCTGTCCTCAGCACAGGATGTTTGTTATCCCTAACAAAAAGAGGTCTACAGCTGTCAACATAATATCATATAGCTTCTCTGAAGCCAAGGCATCAGAAGGAAGGCTGCTGCTCTCTGACTGGGACCACCCAAAGGGAGAGATCAAGTAGAGAACAGCTCCACTCTTCCCTGATTAAGAAGTTATTCTTAAGGTAATTTGTTTACAGCTATCACAGAGAAGCTTTTGAAGCGAAGATTGAGTATTCCCAAAATCCTCCAAGAGAATTTTATTTGATTAAATAATGAATATGGATATTCCCTTACTCTTTCATTCCCACCTACCTCTTTTCCCCTTGCTTATTAGATCTCATTACCTGTCAACACAGGCCCTTGGAGCCTGTCTGTTACAGCAGGAAAAAAAAAATGTTAGAGGCATTGTGTTGCAGATTTTGGCAATACAGATGCTGGTTTGCTGCCATGTGCAATACTGCAGTGCCAATCTCCAAGACTATAAGAATGTAAGACTCATTTTGAATAAATATTATTTTCATTTTACCCCTACACTAACCTTCAGGTGCAAATAGTAGGAAAAAAATCCACCCAAATTCATAACACAGCAGCAGTAAAAACCAGCCAGTTAGTTCTTTTACAACTAAACCATGATTTCATATTTGAAGAAGAATAATTCTATAGAGGAAGAAAACTGAATACTATTCAAAGCTGAAACAGAGGGAATGTCACTCTACATACTTTTAGAAACCCTACACAAGGATATTTAATTCCAATCAGTTACATGAAGCAGAAAGCCTTCCCTATAAATGCACACCGATGGAGATTTCTTTCATTGTAAGATCAAACTGTTAAACCCACACCATAACATTTTACTGAACTAAAAATGTCAAGCCATAATTTTAAAGTGACTTTTTCATTATGTAAAATTTTCTATAATGATTCTATTAATTGTTTTATTGTCACATTTGGAATGTCAACATATTTCTATATCTAGCCTTTCAGTCCTTTCCTGATTTTCAGCTCTGCTTTCACTCCTTGAGATTGCAATTTTCAACGTGCTACAAACAAAAAATGGGTTTTTTTACAGCAAGGTTTTGAGAAGCTTGATAGTTGCCACATGTTCTACAATTCACCCCGCTGCTGATTCATAAAAAAGATAGAGAATATAGCCTTTATGTTGAGATCAAAACACATTGATGAACAATAAATAAAAGTGAATTAGAAGTTCAGTAGAGGTTTTAAAAAAAGTAATATAAAAAACAAAAGTACAGGAGAAACAATAGGCAAAATTCTAAATCTTCAAAAATCAATGCATTTTTGCAAATGGCTTTTGCCCCTCTGCTTAGATTTTGGAGAGTGCAAAAGATCAACAAAACTACACAGAAGGAATGAGAAATAAGATTATCCCTCTGCAATCAGAATGTTGCCAGAATTGTATAAGGCAACCATTCTAAAATAGCTTAGCAGGAAAATGTTTAGAAACCCTTGTGAGATTATGCTCTACAACTTATTTCCAAGACTGCTGTGTACTGCATTAATGTTTTGTAAGGGAATGTGGGGGGAAATTAGCAGGAAATAAGTAAATCATTAAGGTTTTTCATTTTAATTCAAACTTTATTCACTAAAACCACCCAAAGAACCTGTGCAGTACATGAATCAGAGTCAAATAATGAGATATTTTAATTAATTTGAACTTGGTACTTCACTTTGGATCAGAGAAACATTCTTAGAGGATGCTCAGAAGACCAGCATGGGGTAAAAGCAAAACACCATATTACAAGAAGTTCAAAGAAAAACATATCTTGAGAGACTCCTACAAAGATAAGGATCATTCCAAGGAAAAATAAAGAATGGGAAATCTATTACAGGCTTTTGTAAAACTGTTTTAAGAGTATTCAAGAGTACTTATCTTTGTGCCTACTATGATACAGTAGACTAAATAAAAATTATATTCTTACTGCATACAGTTTATTATTATGTTTAGTGAATTACTCAAAGTATACCCTTTTATGTTTTGACAGAGCATAGAAAGTCTGAGCACCTTGTGCCTTATATCTACACTCTGAAACATGTTATGTGTATCTACATAAACTGAAACAAGGGTCTAGATTATACAGCCTAAGGGACAAATTTAAAGATTAAAAAACTAACAGGCACCTGAAATAGCCATAAGACAGATTTTAACTGGCAACTGGCTGTCAGTTTTCAGAAACACCACCACTAGATGATGATGTATTGAAAAAAAAATTAAAACATTAACATATACAAATATGCATCATCTCAGCATTAACAATATCTGCAGAAGGGGTTTTTTACTAGATGATTTATGTCTTACTATTTAATTTGGATCTAACAAATCTACTGATTTATTTTGGTTAGCCCTTTAAAAAATAGGATATTTTCTAAAGTCTTTTTCTCATGTTTGGATTGCAAAAGGGGGAAATGTTTAACATCCAAAGTATCTTTGTTCCTCTGTTTTCCTTTTACATACTGTTACTATGATGAACAAATTACATTGTCCCATCAATCGACACATCTGATCAAGATCTATTCTGACACAAAGCAAATAATAAACCTCTCCCTGTAATGAGTTCTGCTTTCTAATAAATTCACCCATTATTTTAGTCTAGATGATTAAACATTATAAAATACATAATATGAAGCACACACAAAATGTACATATAAATATACAAACAAAATTCGGGGTTAAACCACATTTTGGTATTTGCATTATTTCACAAATAACATGTCACCTTTATTTAAGCTGATTGGGACAGCATTTCTTTTCTATCAACTGAAGCAGCTAATTTACTTTCATTGACCATCCAGCAGTATAATGTACCACCTGCTTGTTGTGATTTTCTCTGGCTAGACATTTTAAAAAAAAAACAAACCAAAACAAAAAAAAAACACACACAAAAACCCAAAAAAACCAAACCAAAATAAATTTAAAAACCCCAAACAAACAAAATACAACAACAACAACAACACAAAAAAAACCAACAAAAAAACAGCAAAACCCAACTCTTTTTCTCCCCCATTCTGTAATTTAACTTTGTACAAATGTAATTTTAAATTCTTCAATTCTCTTGGGCATCCTGTGAGTGGTAATGCTGGAATTTTTACAGTACCGCACCTGTGCATGCACATTGTGATTAATATAAGACAAATCCCTCAGGCATAGTGCAATTGATGCAGCAAAGCTGAACTTACTTGAAGCACTGCAAAATTATCTGTTTCTTCAACTGTTAATTTATTTCTTCATGGCCAGACGGTATAGAAGATTAAGCACTTCTTTTTTTCATTGCTGTATGAAACTAAGAAGATGCACATATGGTGGTCAAGGGGCAGAAACTAGTGTTATAATCGGTTCTAATATTTTGGAAATAATTTGCTATTTAGTCCACTTTAATATTTTAAACAGCTTCACATGTTTTAGGAAGTCTAAGTCATAATGTGATGAGGAATCCTATCTAGTCAAGTTTTCTTTGCTATTTTTGTCTCCAGCTAAGACAATTTTTATTGCTCTGTAAACATTCACAACCCCACCAAATGCTAGTTCACACTTAGTGCTGAAAATCAGAAAAAGAAGCCAGAAGCATGTTATGTTCAGTCTGCTACTTCATTTTGGGTTAAGAGACTACAGTTTTGACAGTAGGGCCATCTGCTGTTAACTTTCCATCTCATCATAATACCAGTCCAGTCAAAAGCAATTAAGTGTGTTTTGCCATTATAATATGCAGATAATTATGATAAATTACAGTTTTTAAATCAGTCTCAAATTATACATATGGTAGGTATTTTCCTTGCAGTTAGTGATGTAAAAAATATTCCCACATTTGCAAAATAGTTCAGATATTTTATTGATGATGTTAGTTCTGTAATGAGATATCTACAAGAAAATTTCTTGGGCACAGAGCCTGACAGTCATTAGAAATCTATTTATATCTCAGCAAGACATTTTGCCAAGTAGATAGAGTTGTAACATTTTGCACTGCCATTACACAAAATACTCAGAAAATAGTCTATTTTATTGTGCCACAAAAAATCAAAACCATATGCAAACACACAAATAAGTAGCCAGAAGAATATTTTACTTTTTGTTACAACAGGGAATTATTCAAGAGTTTAACATAGGCTAAATGATAAAAATACCATTTTAAGAAACTACACACTGATGTTGTTCTGTGTCGAGCCCCCTTTGGCATTGCTCAAGTGATCCCCAGGATTAGCCAGGCATAAATAAGCAACAATTCAAAGTAGAGTCAATAAAATTCATCCTCTACTCTAATACTGGATTTATCTTGAGGGTATCTTTTTAATATGGTTTGGGGGCATACTGTCATACTTTCTCTGAAGTTTAACTGAAAAGCCACCACTGTTAACATTTTAACTTCTTTCTATAATATTTCCTCAGAATCTCTTTGCCAGCGAATGGACTTCCTGAGAAATAATCAGGCTGTACAATGCAACCACATGCTCTTTGTGACCACACCAACATTGAGTGATAACCCAGGACCCTTCATACATCTATTTCTCGCCAGCAATGTGAGACCCGCTATGAAAGATGGCTCATAAATCCTGGACACTAACAGCAACCGGCAGCACCTGAGTCATGCCAGGCCATAGGGGAAACAGCGAAGAAGAGAGGAAAGCAAAAAAATGACACAATAATGCCGGCGGCAGCAGAATCAAATCTCAGCTCTGTTAAACGCACAGAGACAGTGTCTTCCTGGCAATGGCCTTATACCCTTCTTGTCATTATGGCCACACAGTGTTCAAATACAAGTGAGAGAGACAAAAGTTACCAAAAACAGCTATCAATTCAATTTCAAGTTAAAAAACTTGCAGTCAAAGACATGAGTGGTATGAACGACATTTAAATCTTTTCCGTCAAATAATGCAGCTGAGCAGTATTTCCATTTAGCAGCATCACAGAAGAAAGACTAGTGGTCAATATTACCTCTGCTTAAATTTCAGCTCGCTTGCTCTTCAACCGTGCTTGCAATAAACCACATAGACTCAGAAACAGGAGATATCAACAAAAGAGCAGCAGAATACCCCTATCTGTGTCTTCTAATTCTGAGCACTTTGAGAGAGGTAGCAGTCATTAACAGCTGCCAGTGTGCTACCATAGTTTTTTCTTCTTGGCAGGACAGGCAAATTGCTCCCCACAGATCAGATGCCAGTCAACATGACAAAAGGAACTGTGCTGAGCATAATTTCTCTTTTCATAACACTAAGTTGTTTTCAAAATATTTTATTTCCATCAGACCACTGCTTGGTGTGATCTGTTGCTTCTAGATCTGTTTTCTTTCAAACATAACATTAAGTTGTACTCAATTTCCATCATCAATTAAGAAAATGAAATGGCTATTTTTATTCAGAACTGCTACAAAATTTAACAAACCATTCAATGAAAAAGCTTTTGTTAAAAAAAGCTATTGAAAACGTAATGTTTAGCTAATTTATGTTTTAAAGACTGGCTTTGCAAGAACATCACAAAACTCAAATTTTACTACTCAGTATAATTCTCTACTAAGTTTTTCAGAAGGGGTTATTTGGTTTGCAAGACTTCATGTCTAACACAAGATACTGCAATTTTGAGTGAGGAGAGCTGCATGTAGCCTATACACTGCAGTCTCTAAATGTACAAACATATAAAACTTATCCACATCTTGGCTGCTGTTTCAAAATAAATTTTTTGCCCTTTGTAAAAAAGTCCATTTTCTGAATAAAAAAAACAACAAAAGAACTGCATTCCCTACTTATCTAATCGGCTTGAATTCATGAATGAGCTAAAGTACCCTCAGTATTAATGCAAATATCTGCTCAGAAGCACACAGAACAGCAAAAACGTTCACTGAATCTTTTTGGAGAGAGCAATGTTGATTTCTACCTTAAAAACATATGTCAAAATCCAGAACAGATAAACAGAAATGCAAATCAAATTCAGCAAGAAAAATCTTCCCTTAAAGCACAGAAGTTCTCAGCATAGGTTTACCACAAATCTACTCTCAAATAAAAAAAAAAAAAATTAATTAACACTATCACCAGACTTAATAATGATTTAAAAGGAAATTTACTTAAAACAATGGGGGGACACCATCTCAATGTGGATGTTTCTATTTGGTTACAGTATTGTATGTGCATTTTTCCTCTTGCATGAATAATAATTTGCTTGTCTATATTCTAACCAAGGAACACTAACTCCAAACTAAAGTGTACACAAATCTGATACCTGTCAGGGTCAGGGGAGAAGATTATCGTTTATGGAGAAGACAGAAACAGCCTAGAAAGAAGGAATCCACGAACTCACCAATGGTGTGAAGAAAGACCGCCCATGGACCAGTAAAGAGAGCTGTGGAGTCGTTAAAAGTCAATAGTTAGTTAGATATTTAATGTATTAGAATAGTCATTATTACGATTGTTCAGATTGGTTAATGTACCCCAGTTCCATCTCAGTTACGGTCCCCTGGTTGTCTGTTCTTTGTCCCTTTTCTCATCAGTCAGCATGGGGTGCAATGCAGATGCACCATATATGGCTGGCCACTCTTTTGCTCCTCCCCCGTTCTACCTTATTTGTGGAAGCCCATCCCACTTTTCCCTTAGGTGATGTGGACCTGTTAAACTCCTCCCTGAACTCTACTTCTCTTTCCAGAACCCTCCGTGCTCTCCTTATAAAAGCCGGCACCATCTTTAATAAATTGGCCATTTTGCTTCACCCTTTAGGCAGAGTGGTCCATCCTGTAATTCTTGCAGGTCTGCGTCAGATACTTCCAGTTTACAGACAAAATTTTCCATGTTTATCACTTAACATTCCAGTTGTGGGACAAAAGAATGTCAGGGCAGGAAGCCCATCCACAAGAGCGAATACAATTTGAGGGGACTATGGCACTTGAGTAATTCCTCAGTACAGCTACAGAAAAACCCAATCAAAACTCTTTCACTCTTGTCCTCTAAAATACTCATATTTGAGAAGTGAGAATGTTTATTATTAAACCAGGTCAAGTATATGGGACAACACCTACAAAACATGAGCCATTGTTAATGGCTACATGACCAGTTTTGGCAGCTACAGTAGAGTGAAGATGTGCTCCCTAGAAAGTAATGCCTTGGTGCTCTATCAGTAGAACAAGAGTCTAGATCTTTGTGGATGCATCAATCTCATATTTGGTCTCCAGCAATCAATCTGGGAAGCGATGTGATTTTTGGTTTTGTTTTTTTTGGTTTTTTTTTGTTTTGTTTTTTTTTGCAAGATGGAAAGTAGATTGGACATTTGAGTGAAGCCCTGTTTCAAATTAATCTCTTCTTAAATCTAAATCGTGAAATGCAAATAAAGTGAAAAACTTGAATTCTCTGAGACTAAATTTAAGAAATGCCAGCCTTCACCATCTTCACTTGCATCAACTGTATTTTCAAATTTTGTTGAACTGCTACTAATCTCACTCCTATGGTATTTCAAACATTTTTCACAAAAATTTACTGCAAATTTTAAAGATTGACTGCAAGTTTTAGGGTTTTATAATGACTGGAAAATCCTGATATTTTTAATTTAAAAATCAACTTCCCCATTTCATGCAACATTGAGGACTTCTATATCAAATAAACTGTGGTACTACTCTCTATGAACACTCAAAAGGAAATATTAGCATTTAATAACTATCTTTAGTATTCTCTTCTGTATCTGCTCCCTCTCTTTTGGTCCTTTATCTCTCAAGAGTAGCTTCATCTACTTGAAAGCATCCTTCTGCCACGAGTCTGTCAGCCAAAACCCTTGCAGTACTTTGAGGGAAGTACAGAGGGGGCTGGAAAAACCTCTAGCACAACTTTTCAAAAAGGTATCACATCAATCTTCCCAGGACCGTCAAAGACACCTGCTAACTCGGAAAACATTGTCCAAGCATACAGAACAGTGGTAGGGGAGAAAAAAGCCCCTAAATTCACCTGTTTAGTGTACATAGAAAGGAGATAAATTTAACATCATTTAAACAGGGCTGGACTTGCTGTGTTATCATCCATTCTCACCCTCCACTGAACCAGTTATCTGTGTTCCCAGGCAGGCACGAAGACCTTGAAGCCCTCAGTAGTATTAACAGTGCAGTCAGCACCTCACAACTAGCAGGGTCTCCTCTTTACTGATGGGCATCTGTGATCACTAGAGCTAAAACACACAAAGCACACTTACTCAAGTTGCATGATTTGGCACAAGACCTGCTGGTTTTACCCTCAAAGCACTATGTATGCCTGAACTGCTTTGAGATAGAGCAGAAATCGCTGCATTCCCATGAAAAATACCTGCAGCTGGGTTATTGCCCCAAATCTATCAACTAACAAGATTTACCAAAAAATCTACCTAAAAGCACAACTTGTTCAGTATATCTTAGCATACCTTTTTCAGTTTTCAAACCTGCCCAAGTAACAGATGAAGGAACAAGATAGTCATCTTTGGACATACAGACATACAATGCAGCGTCTCAAATATCTTCAAAATGTAGGCTCTGCCTGAGCACCCTTTTTCTGAAATAGAATGTCTGCTAGAAGAGGATATTGTCATTACTTTTCGATGCCTGTTATCCAATGTCAGAAAATCGTAAGTCTCTAAGCAATGTAGGAATGAGCAATAAATTGGCTGACAAAGCAGTCCTTTAACTGAGATTCAGCATTAGCCCAGGCTGTGCCCACTTCCAGTACATGGTAATATGCTAGCACAAGAGAAATTGAAATCCTCTGTATTCTTTTTACTATTTTTATAACATTGATTCAGATCCTTGGCAAAAGAAGCAGAAGTAGAAAAAGTAGAAATATTCACCCAGAGTGTCTGAAAAGTAAAGATAAATTTCAAGATGCTTCACTCATGGTTTGAAATAAAAATCTGCTTATATCTGGCATGAATCTGCTGGCTGAATTGCTCTGACTACTAATCCACAGCCAAGTTCTTTTTTATTTATTCATTTATTTCAGGGTTATAAAAATGTGTTTCATAATAAATATGGAGAGTGACAACACTGTGCTGATTAACAAATGTGATGTTCTCAATTTCTTTAACAGACTGCATTTTTTAAAAGAAATTAGGAGTCTGAAAAATTGTCAGTCCTAAATTTTATCCATGTTTTTACTGTCACAACTTGGGTTTGGCTTTCTTTGGATATGCTATACTAATAGACGTTGACAAAGTACTAAGAACTACAAGACAAAAGTGTCTGTGTAGAGCACTTAAGCACTTGTCAGCTCACACCTGGAATACTGTGTTCAGTTTTGGTCCCCACTATACAAAATAGATGTAGACAGGCTGGAGAGGGTCCAGAGAAGGGCTGCAAAGGTGATCAGAAGATTTGGAAGCCTACCATGTGAGGAAAGGCTGAAAGGACAGGGTTTGTTCACCTTGAGAAAAGAAGGCTTAGGGCAGCATTATCATCATGTTCCAGTAGTTTAAGGGTGGATACAAAGAAGAGTGAGACTCCCTTTTTACAAGGAGTCATATGGAAAAGGCAAGGGGTTTTGGGTACAAGTTATTCCTAGGAAGATTCTGATTGGACAGAAATTTTTCACAATGAGAACCACCAGCCATTGGAATAATCTCCCCAGGGAAGTGGTGGATTCCCTAATATTGGACACGTCTAAGATTCGGCTGGACAAGGTGCTGAGCCACCTTGTCCAGACAGTGATTTTGCCAGAAAATTTTGGACCAGATGATCCTTGAGATGCCTTCCAACCTGGTATTCCATGGTTCTATAATTCTGTGGAATTGTTTTATAAAGACACATTCTCCTCTAGCACAGGACAACCCTGAGCTGCAAACCCCAGAAGGTGAAGAGGGTATTTCCTGGGGAAATACAAACACAGATGTGCTTATGTTCACTCTGCTCTAGGCACGTCCTATAGGTCACTAACAGACTGAGTCTTTCACATCTCTGGTCTGGCCTAGTGCAGAATATCTGCATGAACCAATTTCCCAAAAAAAAGGATCAAAAAAATTCAAACCCAAACCCCAAACAACTAGTTCATTGTTGGAGAAGACTCAGTTGAGGAACTGAAAAATTTGGGTTGAAAGGGACTTCACAAAGGTACAACCTTTGGCCTCAGTCCAAAAAGGGGCAGCTCAGACACTTGATCAGCTTGTTGAGGGTCTGAACTCTTAACAACTGAAGAGAAGAGTTGTTATAACGCCTTTTCTGATGTTAATGCTCAGCTTTTCTTTATTTTATTTTATTCCTGATCTTCCTGAACTTCTCTTCCTGCAGCTTTTTGTTACCTTCTCTTCTCCTTTTAGTAAGGACGTCCAAGAAGAGTCTTTCTCCAAATTCTCTATAATCTCCTTTTAGACAATTGAAGACAGGAACTAGAGTTGCCACCAAACTTCCCCTTCAGTCTTCTATTCTCTATACTTAGCCAATCCAGCCCTCAGTTTTTTATGCTTCCTTTTAATCTTGGTGTTCTGCAAAGCTGCTTTCTAGCCAGGCAGCCCTCACTGTGTAGTGTTGCGTGCAGTTGTTCCATCTTAACTGCAGCCATTTGCATTTGTCTTTGCTGAAGGCAAGGTTTCTACAAGTCCTTTTCTTCAGCATGTTGAGAATACTCTAAAGAGCAGCCCTGTGCTCCTGCAAATCTACCCCTTCCCTCCCAAAAAGCAACACTGGGCAAACTTACTTAGGTTGCACGCACTAGAATCACACAGATTATGAAGAAGCTGAGCAGTATTGTCTTCAGCATGGAGCCCTGTGAAACTTCTAGGTCACCAGTAACTGGTGACCAGCTGGACTTCAGACCACTCACCCTAAGCCTTTGAGTGTAGCCTGTTTTACAGCTACCTTAGGCTGACTAATCAGTATCTCATCAGTTTAGCCACCAAGATATTACTGAACCCTGAGCTCCAGGGTTCTAATATTGCTATTCACCTTCCTCACTTCCCTCATGATCTTAAACTCCAGCATCTCATGATTGTGTAGACAACAGACATTCACATCTACACAAGGTCCTCATGAGTATCAGATCACCTTCTTTGACTCATAGGGCAGCATTTGTGTCAGAAAACATCCTCAACACATCCCAAACATTTCCTTGGTTGCATATGCCACACCATGTTACCCATCCAGCAGATGCTGGGAGGTCAGAGTTGCTTGCAAGGAACAGTGTATTCAATCAAGCTTCCCCCCGTTCTCTAGAGAAGGCCTCAGACAACCTTTTTTGATCAGGCAGTCTGCAGTAGATGCTCACTGAGAGGCATCCATGTTGGATTGTCCTTTGATCTTTACCAACTTGTTACTCCTTCCAAAGCAAATCCAGTTCTTCAAATTCAAGCCTTGCTTTCATTTTACCATCTGGTACTTACAAAAGAATCTGTATTCATCCACTGCAGCACACCACTTTTGTGAGCGCACCACATTTCTGTGACCCTAAAGGGGTATTGTGATGGTACACAGACTTCATATTCCTCCTTCATGCTTCCTATGCACTGTGTACCTCTGTAAATGTACTTGAGATGGGTCACCAGGGAAAGCGTGAAAGGCTTGCTTATAATTCTGCCATTTAAGTACTTCTCTGGTCCTCATTCCTCCACTTCTCTTTGGGTTTCAGTTTTCATTTCCTGAAAAGACGACTTATTGAAAGTGAAGTGAGTGAGGCTCCTTTCCAAGGCTCAAATCCTTCTCCCTAGATTAACAAAAACAATTGCATGTGCTAGAGAGCAACAACCCTACTACCTTCCAGCCAGGCTGCTCGCTTTCTGCCTCAGTTCTGCAGTCAGAAAGAGTACCTTGGACAATGTGAATCCAGCACATGTTGATGTAATACTTACTTGAACCTGCAAATTGCCTGAAAGGACGGTTCTGAAAACTACTAGCATCCATGAAGCTTAATCAATGCTTTTTAGACAGCTGTTCAAACTTAAGATCATAAGTGAAGCATTCTTCCCTGATGATGAACCTCACATTAGAAGGACATTAATTTATGTTCATACTGTTGAAGAAAAAGATCAGTAAAAAACACAGATCTCCAAAGGTGTACAAGATGCATAACTGCTCTTGTGATGAACTACTGACAATACAGGAAGACAACAACTATAGGTGGTTTGGTTATGCAACGAGATAAAGATGGACATTACCTTTTCACCACATGTTCCAACAATGCTTCTTTTTCTACTTCTATCTCTGTGAAGTAGAATTTTCTGGAAAATCTGTTGTTAAAAACAAGTGCAGTAACCTGCTGAGTACTGAGAATGAGCTACTTTTATGTCTGAAACTTCCCACTGCTCCTAAACAGATTTGTGACTCCATGCAGACTCATCTATCTCATTAACAAGAAATACTATTAGGGGAAAGACAGAAACCTTTGAATTTAATTAAAATTCAAGTACATTTTGTTTGAATGCACATTTTTATATATGTTGTTACATACAAAAGGAAGAGCATTATAAAATTGTGTCTACACACTTGTTTACAGAGAAAGAATAATCAGCCAATATTTTGAGAGAGTGCCATGAAAACATTCAAACAGCAGGGGAAAAGGTACCAACTACACTAAAGTTTGTCAACTCCTGCTTACATCTTATCTTTGTATGCCATGGCCTACTCCAAAAGTTACCTTGTGGAAAAGGATGCATATCACTACTGTAATTTAAAAGTGCTATTCAAATGTGTTATGGTGTAAATAAAAACAGTTGAGATGCAAAGGAGCATAGAAATCCACTACCCAATTTTTCAATGGTTTAAGTTGGAAGGAGCCTTTAAAGGTCATCTTGTCCAATCCCCCTGCTGTGACCAGGGACATCTTCAATCAGATCAGGTTGCTCAGAACCCCACCTAACCTGACTTTAATCCCAACTCCTGTTCAGTCTTAATAATACAAACACATTTTTAAATAACTTTTTAATTTCAGAGGACTACTTCACTGGTGATCTTTGTAGGCTGCTTGCATAATATGAAACACAAAGCCTAGCCTCTGTACAGTTTCTTTTAATTACATACTCAATGGATATCACCAAACCTGCAATCCCATTTCAAAAGTAAAACTAACAAAAATACGTATTACCAAGAAAATAGCCAGAGAAAAAGAGGAGGCTCATAAAGGTGCTGTGGAGAGAGAGGAGCAGGGGGAAGCTTAAATATTCCTTTAGGTACAGAAGACAAAGCAGAAATACGCACAGGGCTAAACCAGAAGGAATTTTAACTGTTCTTCATCAAAATTCTAAAATATTTCTACTAATATCACTGAAAGCAGGCTTATCTTATTTTTTTTTCCCCACAAAGTCAGGAAGGAGAGAGATTACCTGGGGAGGTTCACTGGACTTAAGACAGTTAATGAAAAATTCTGCCCTCATGCCCAGTGTCATACATTCTGTTTTGCACAATAACTAACAAATACCAGATTCAAATAAATACCCACTTAGTTACAGATACTCTACCCCTACAGAAGAAAAGAAAAAAATAAAAGGCCAAAGGCCAGTAAAAATAGCAATCAAACTGAATCCAACAATAACTTCAGTGTCATAAGCGACTTTCTGCTTCAGAAGCAAAACACATTGAGGAAGCCATGAACATGGTGGGTCCCTCCTACAGACTGAGTATTATATATTACAGTTGAAGAGGGGCATTTTGAACCAATTTCCTGAGGCAAAATCCCTCTGACTTTTACTATTCCTTTGATGAAGCAGTATCAAAGGGGAGACATTTGTCTTGCTCCTGTTTCAAATTCAGTTTCTTCAGATACATTCTGTGCTATCCGAACTCCAATGTGAGAACTTGCTGAGGAGATCCTCTGCTCAAACCCTCCCTACCTGTTGTGAAGCAACAGTGAATTCCAAAAGGCACAGCTACTGAGCACACCCCAAGACAACTTCTGGAAGCACAGCTTGTGCAACCTAAGCACAGCCACCAGACTTCAATAAAGGCAGCCCTACTCTGAAGGCTGAGATCATTTCTCCATGACTCAGAGCTTCAAACTTAGCAAGTAGAGTAACAACAACTAATTTCATTTGAGCAGGTTGCTACTGTGGCAGAATAGGAAAGAAAGACATGCTGACAAGATATGACAGCCCCACACTTCATGTCAATGCTGCTGGACTGAATAACACACATAATGGACCCACTTGGCCTACCTCTGGGAGCATACACTGCCCAGCCCAAAGGACTCCTCCACCAGTTTACCTACCCAATACATTGAAGGTGACTTCAGTCTAACAAGCTCCTGGACTACAGTCACACTGTATCTTTAAAGTGGTGATGTCCTAAAGTCAGATCAACAAGTTCCCAATGGTAGTACAGAAATGAGTGTAAGATCAATATCCAGCTCAGAGGCCATACTCCTAGTGATCATGATGACAGGGGCTGGAAGCCCAACCTCATAACAGGTTACAGCTTGACCAGGAAAAGCAGCAGCAATGATGTCCCTGTGATCTATCAGGGTCCTACACCTTTGAGATCCAGCATTCCAGATCAGGGTCTGGTTAAGACAGCAGACCCATCATAAGCGATGAATGTCCCGAACATCATCCAGGCAACTTTCTTTTCTGGGTCAGACCAAGAGGCCATCTAAACCAGCAGAAAATAGCTCATACTTGGAGAAATAACATAAGAAATAAGGCAAGTATGGAATGGTCATTCTCAAGGTTTACCTTCTGGCTTCCAGTGAAGACCATTGTTTTCTTTTCACTGTAGGCACTCTTTCCATTAAATTGTACCACAGCAGAGTGCACTGGAAGCTATAAACATCAAAGCGAGTCCACAGTCTTCTACCAGTTCCAAGGATACAAACACCTCACTTTTATAGAAGTAACAGCCTTTTAGTTCCAGAGGTACAATACTGAGGCTATCCTTGTGGTGACAACACCCATTCAGTACCACACTATGAGGAGCTATTGATTTCATGACTTAGTGGCATTCATATATTTGGCAGAGGCTGACACTGATACAGGACACCTTAGTTATGGGAAGTCATGAGTCTATTTCTAATGAAGAAAATTGGCACAAAAGTTTCTCTCATAAACAAAAGGATTGCATGTCAAGGAAAATGCTATTCATTTTCAAAAGCAGCAGGATTCAAAGGAAGGGGGAAAACAAAAGAAAACAGGCCAAAATCCAACATACAGCATAAACAAACACAAGAACAAAAAAAATTGGTTCCTCAAGACAGGCTTCCAGAAACTTGTTCAACTTTTGCTTGCAAACTTCAGAATTCAGAAGTTTGAAAGATTTCCACTGCAGTGGAAGGCAGAGCTTTAAAAAAACTATAACACTTTAATTAGACATTAAGTAAGATAGCCCTTTCCCAGCTCCATCCCCTAGGATATGTTCAAAGGAAGCTGTATTTGAACAATTTTCAGCTCTGGTAAACAGCAGTCTGGGGAAAGAGCATTAACTTTCAAGACTTCTACAACCTGACAAAATCAGGCAAGTTGGAAAACTCTACCAACCTATCTCTGAAATACATCACAACATTTTAATGAAAACAGTTTTGTGCTTGTATCTTTGATCTAGGATCAAAGTTATCACCCCAGATGAAGCTGAACCAAGTATTCAGGTATTTCAAATACTGAATGACAGGCCAACTGAGGATTAAAGGTCAGGCCAACAGCTTGAAATGTAGTAAAAACAGACAATACTGAAGAACACTTAGATCTTCACAAAATGCATATTGCCTTCAGGCTTGCTATAAGTTTACTCAAAGCAAGACAGCATGATCTATCTGTTCAAGTTGTGCTCCAAGCTGGATGCTTTAGGACACGGTTATGCTCATGACTGTGGTATCGGTTTGCTGGATGATCTATTTTTTTGTGTTCACCTGGGTTTCATTACTGACAGGGCAGATTCATTCTGCAGTTTTACATGACCATCATGGGACCAATTCCCTATGGGAATTTTACTTTGGGCTTCTGGTTGTGTTGTTGTCCGCATGATGGTTTTTCATACAGTTGGGAATGAAGCTGAGGCCTCCTCAACAATCATGGTTCTTCAAGGACTGTATAAGAAATTGTTGCTACTCACATAATAAATTCCCTGAGTATAACATATCGATGAAGCCAGGAATGCTCTTTCCAATGGTTTATTTAGCTGTTGACTTTAAGTTTCCCTTCCACATAACAGCTTCTTGGGTTTTTTAACTGGAGATAAAAAGTGTCAGTAAAGTTCTTCTAGTTTAATACTGGGTTATCAGATAGTCAAAGTGTTAACAATATTTCATTAAGGACCACTCATGGTCTTAAAGAACTGGTTTTGATTAAGAATTCAAAAATCACCACAAACTTTACTACAGGTCTGTTGGAGTAACTAAATCTAAGCAATAACTTTGCCAACATACCCTGGACCTCTCTTTTACAAATGTTTTTTGCATTATCTCCTGCCTCAAATCACCTGTCTGCAACAAACCTCACTCAACTATATGTGTTAACCAGTATGGTATCACAGAAAATAATTAACAGTACTTCTGCTCCTTGCATCAACCTGATACTATAATATTTCTGTAGAGATACTGCACAAATACTACTTCAAAATATTAATAAAAATCTCACACGCACATAAAGGCAAAAAAAGGTGATTTTTATAACAATCCCATCTTGAAAAAGTTTTGTCAGGATTCCAGAGAGGGTGGATATTCACACCACTGAGACTCAGGTGCTTACACAGGCAGCTAATAACCTGTGGCTCCTCAATACTCACCAGAGAAAGACAGACTTATCCAGGAATAAATCCAGAGCAGAGACCCAGTATAAGCACTTTGTAGAAACAGTTTCTTCTAAAAGAAAACATAAAAGGAACACAAGAGAAACTATCTGACTGAGGATTAGTTGTTCACACTGGAACACAGAGAAACAGAAAAAAAAAACCCTCATTATCTCACACTGTTTCTTCAGGCTGGTAGAGTTCAGTGAATCAGAATTCTAATATGACAGGATTACTGCCTTCTCATATTCTTTGAGGAGTCTTGCTCTCGGCAATTCTGAATGATGGCCACAGGAAATAGATTTCATGGATATTTTGATAAGAAGGTAAACAGGGGTCATATCCTCCCAGCATAGAGATGATAATGTTTATCTAGTTTTTGGCTTCTGTGGCTATACAATTTAATTAACCTCATGGCAATATCGTCTTGATCTATAGTAGAATAAAAGATTAGGCTTGAGTTGTCTCACTGGTTTCGGTTTTACTGTGAAGTTTCAATGCAGTGATTGGGAAAGTTGAACAGAAAAAGCCCTATTTATATTCTATGAGATTCCTGAGCAATAAAAAACATTAGGCTAAATCACCTTCAGTGTGCAAACTACTGACCAACTATTTTATTTTTTACTGTGCCAGTGTGAGTGCTGTCTTTTAATGTTACCAACATGTAGAGCTGCATTGAGAAAAGGTGATAATGAGGGTTTATGTCATCCAAGACTCAAGGGTTTCAAAGACTCAAGGATTCACTGGTTCTCATCACCTGAATAGCTAATAATCTTATTCATGGTCCTGTGTTTGTTTACAAAGCAGATATCTTTAAGATAAAGAACTTGGGTCCTTGATTCCATTTTATATAAATCATGAGATCATAAGCTCAAATTATGTGTTTTTCAGGAGGGATGCTTTTATGACAGTTTGCACTATGAAGAGCAATGGCAAAACAATTCAGCTTGAGAACACCTGAAAGTTAGTCAGAGAACATGGTAAGTAATGCACAGTAAGTGGCAGATAGAATGGAGATCTTCCTGTGGAATGAGGATCAGATCTCTAACCCTGTAGACTTTCAGAGCTTTCTCAAACAAAAAGCTTTCTGGTGAACAGAAATCTGGTATTATTCAGAGAGTTTGACACTTTCTAGATGAGCTATATTATTTAGGAATTTTTTACAGCAGAATTGGGATCTTAGTCTTACTTCTTGTCTTTTATTCTTAAAGAAAGAAAAAAGCAAATCTTTTCACTAGAGGAAAGAAAAATATAAACTTTTGCAGTTTCAAACTAAGTCAGCTGATAAGCTTTTCCTCTATTTTTGCTCCAAACACTTCTGCACCCAGCTATAGTAAGCACTTCAGATTTCTGTGAGTTGCAGACCATGTAAGAATCTGTAATTCTGACTGCAGTAGTCACAGCCAGCATGGCTCCATGAGGGGAAAGTCCTGTTTGTCAAACCTGATTTCCTTCTATGACAGGTTAACCCACCTAGTTAATCTGGGAAAGCCAGTATATGTAATCTTCCTGGACTTCAGCAAAGTTTTTGATAATGTCTCACACAGTATCCTTCTGATCAAAATGTCGAGCATAGAGCTGAGTAACTCTTACACGATGGGTGAGCAACTGGGTCACAGGTCAGGCACAAATAGTGAATGGGGTAACATCAGGCCAGTGAACTGTTACTAGTGGGGTTCCGCAAGGCTCCCTCTTACGCCCTGTGCTCTTCAACATCTTCATTAATGATGTGAACGCAGGACTGGAAGGAATATTAACTCTGCCAATGGAAGTAAATTGGGATGAGCAGGCAACACTCCCAATGGCAGAGATGCCTTGCAGAGAGACCTTGAGAGATGAGAGAGATGAACAGTCACTGACCATGTGAAGCTTAACAACGGCAAGTGCTGGATTTTGCACCTGGGATGGGGCAACCCTGATTGCGTGTACAGACTGGGGAACAAAAGGCTGGAGAGAAGCACTGTTAAAAAGGATCTGAGGGTCCTGGTTGAGGTCAAGTTGAATATGAATTAGCATTACCCTGACAGCCAGGAGGGCCAACCATATCCTGGGTGGCATCAGGCACAGCATCATCAACCGGGTGAGGGAGGGGATTGTTCCGCTTTGCTCTGCACTGAGGTGGCCTCACCTTGAATATTGTGTGCAGCTTCGGGCACCACAATAGAAAAAAGAGATAAATCCATTAGAGGGCATCCAAAGGAGGACCATGAGGGTGGTGAGGGGTCTGGAGGGGAAGCCTTATGAAGAAGTGTTGAGGTCACTTGGTCTGTTCAGCCTGGAAAAGAGACTGAGGACAGACCTCACTGCAGTTTTCAACATGCTCTCAAGGGGAGGCAGAAGGGCAGGTATGGATCTCTTCACTCTCATGACCAGTGACAGGACTTGAGGAAACAGCATGAAGTCAAGAGGGGTTTAGGTAAGATATCAGTAAAAGGTTTTTCACCTAAGGAGTGATTGAGTACTGGAACAGGCTCACCAGGGAAGTGATCACAGAACCAAACCTGTCTGAGTTCAAGAAGAGTTTAGACAACAGTCTCAGGCACATGGTCCTGCACAGGGCCAAGAACTGGACAGCATATTCTACAATTCTATGACATATCTTCCTCCATCTGGAATGTGGGTACAACCATATCAATCTTGGAAAAAGATGAGGAAACCATAGCAAGGAAGTTCCATTAAGTCATATACAAAATGAAAAAGATTAAACACTTCACATACTAATGCGTAAGATATCTTACTTACTGCTTCAAATGTGGATCACTTGTTAATGCTTTTAGAATACCTCAGCTGATACTTCACACATAGAAAGGAAACAATGTGCAAATACCAGACATATATCTTAGATCTCCTCTTTCACCTCAGACCTCTTCCTTCCTCCAAATAATTTTTGTAAAAATACTTATTTTCACTCAGAATATTCTTAGGAATATAAATTGCTGTAATACAAAGGTTGCTACCAAGCGAGATCAGATGTGCAATCTGCCTAATATCATGTGTTGGATATAGACAATAATGTGTTATGCCTTATTTCTTGTTTAATTTTGTCTATGGATTTGTAATGCTGGACTCTTCTATGAGAGATATGGTTGCAAACATATGCCTTAACCTTCCCCTCCCACCCCCAGGTGTTCTTCAATTCTTGCTATGGAAGAGTGAGTGATTACTAACATTTCTTAAAGAAAAGGATAACAAAAGTGGTAAATGCAACCAAGAAATGCCATAGTGACATAATTTCAGAATAATTTCAGAAGGAAAATGGAATGCAGGGCACAAAAATTTTTGTACTGTATTATAAAAGTTTCTTCAATACAACCAAAGAATAATCAGGAGATCATATACAGCATTTTTGGATTAATTTGCAGTCCATGTCTGGTCATCTGTGACTGAATTTCAATCAACAGAAGGAACAATTTCAGGAACAGAAGGACAAGTAAAGGATCTCAAGCTAACTGTTCTTTGAGCAGCTAAACTAATTTGCCTGGTGTCTCCCATGTCCCTCAAAAATCCCAGTTTTCCTTTATATTCCTGACATGTGTCATTGTCACAGCCCATATTCCCCCAACATGCCTAGAGCCATATCAAGTTTATATAGATTTCTCCAGTTTCAGACTAAGCCAGTTGATACGCTTTTGCTCAATCCAAAACACTGCAGCACAAAGCACTATATATTCAGGTTGATTCCTAGACTTCTTATCACAGTACTCTTACCTTGCTTCCTTTTCTCCCCAACAGTGATGCATCTATCTTCTTCTAACAATACATACTGAAAAGATAAGAGCAGAACTCTTCCTTCCTTCCTCACAATTGGGACATTAACATGGGTTCTTTACTCCATGTCAACACCAACTTCTACAAGACCTCTAAGACCTCAAAAATTTTAAGATCTTGTTTTAAATTGGCCAAAATATCCACTAGCTATCAGAGCATAGATAGAGATGGAGTAATGGCATATGCCTCATTTCCTTAAGCAAGGAGGCTACAAATTAGGTAAAGGATGCATTTTACAGAAATATGTTCATGTCACTGTCTGCCATCTGAAATTTTCAAATTTAAAATTTATGTCACCAATGCACATCATTTTGAAAATGCCAGACAAAAGAAGAAAGTCCATATGAAAAATACTCAAAAAAATTTCTTAAGCTTAGTGATACACATCCCAACATTATACACCTAGTTTAAATAAATAAAATCTGCAATGTTTACCTAGATAACAGCAATAAAATTACTAGTGCTTTACTGCCTTGACAGTAACTCAACATAAAGGATTTTTCAAAATGTTTCCTGTCATGTAAATGAGCTAAAATGTTGCTTCCTGAATAATAAATATTTGGACCATGCTGTGCTACAGCAAGTCCTTATACACAGAATATGCAGTTAACAACAGAGATAATGGGAAAACTGACACCTTAAATATTTTTCTATTTAGCAATTTTTTCTGAAATACTAGAGTAAAATTTGGTATGACACTGCGGAGAAGTCCAAGAAAAGGACTCTGCAATTAAATTTCCAAAACTGATGACATTTTTGACATTTCTCTTAACAAACTTCGTGACATATGGTAGGTTTTTTGTTCTGCTTATTGCTAGGAGAAAAACAATCAGAATAATGATAGTAACGCGTAAACAGATGAGTGAGAAATCCCAGAAGCAATCTCATATTAAAAGGCCACACTACATATTACTGAGGAATATTGCTCTATAACATTTCAGTTGACTCATAGATGGTTTATTTTGTTCTGCATTGTTTGGCGGGTTTTTTTGTCATCAAATAAAACTTTCCAGAAAACAAGACTACATATTAAGAAGGTCTCAACAGGTCACATAATCCAGCTTCAGCCTCTGGTAGGATCAATCAGTTTTGCTACAGACATCCACATAATTTTTCCAGCTAAGACCTCCAGCAGCAGACACCTCCACAACCCTCTCCAGCCATTAGTTGAGGTCACTTCCCTCACTCACTTTCACAAACGTAATTTCCTAACATCTAACCTGAGTCACTCATTGCAAATTAACTCACTGCTTCTCCTATTCTCAGTAGGCCTTATAATTGCTCTTCTCCCCTCTGTTATTCTTACCTTCTTGATTCTGCTGTTTATCCTATTTTTCTATAAATTCAGTGCCTCAAATGTGACACATCAGTTCTGACAATATCCTATTATACATAACGTAATGTTAATTCTTTTTAAACAGTGGAACAATGTTGATTCACATTTAGCATCATATCCAATACAGCTACAATAACCTTTTCTTCAATTCTGTTTAAGCAGGTGTTCCTTCACTTTGTATTTGTGCAGCTAATTATTCCAAAGTGTAGCACACTGCAGAAGTCTTTACTAAATTTCACCTGACTTTTTATGAACTATTGCTTTAGCATGTTTATCCTAATCCTGTCCTCCAAACTTCCTGCTGCTTGCTCCTCATGAGCACCTGCAAAGTAAACAAGTATGCTGAGCAGACCCAAACTAAACTCTCCAGACACACATTCATCCCCCTATTCAATAGCAGATGCTTCACACAATTAATATGCAGTTTTCCAGCTACTGGTTGATGCAGCTGTTTCATCTACATTGTATTTTTTTTTGCTTGTTTATAAGTGAAGCATGCAAAAAAACATGTGTCCAGGTGTTTAACACAAGATGCATTTCTCATCCACAGCCTCTCTAAAAGCTCCACCACTTTTATTAAACTAAAATTAAATTACACTGATTTGAAAGGAGTTTCTTTCAATCAAGACAACCTGTTGGGGTTTTTTTGTTGTTTTTTTTCAAAGTATTTGTCAAAGATTGCAAGCTCTAGCTCTTCTCTTGAACTTAAGTTAGGTAAATTGTTTGCAATTCTCTGATCCTCTTCTTTCGCTTCCATTCTCTTCCTTTTTTCCAACTTTCTGAAAATTCATCCTCTGCCAATGTTTTCTTGAACATAGGTATTTTACCCATTTCCCTAAATGGGATGACATTCACCAGGATCAGCCAATACAAGAATGATCTTTTTCTTCCTCTTTCTACCCCTATGTCATTTACAACAATCATTCTAGCTACATGAGAATATCACCACTGAATCCCTTTTCCTCCTTTAATGATTACCCATAGACTTTCATGCCCAAATTGAACTGCAGTGTGGACCTCAGAACAAGCACATACAACCCTGATAAACCAATGTCACTCCTGTTAATAAGACAATATAAATATTCAAGCCTCTTCACTGAATTTTTTATAACATGTAACTTTGACAGTTCTTCTTCATATCTTGTATGGCATTTAGAAATTTAAGATGGGCAGCAGACTGCTGCTTTTTTCTCTTGTCTTCACTATGAGCCCATCAATCATGAAGCAGACTATATCCTGAGGTTACCAATTATATATACTTTAACATCATTATGCCATTTTTCAACAATTGATTGACTCTCATATGAAATTTCCCAAAAGAAAAAAAAGCCACATTCCCATCCCCACAACCACCCCACCCCACAACTCAAAGTGTCATAACCAGTGTCATTCTTGCTCACCTACCAAATCAGATTTTAACAATAGGAACACCAGAAACAAAAAGCCTAATGGGACAATGCACATGTGAATCTTGGCTATAACAGTGTCTCCCATCCAAGCAGGACCTGTCTCAGATAAATCAAAGTATTTTTATCATCTTCAAGGAATGATACACACAAACCATATCTTTGACTCTTACATCCCATCTCACCTCCCCCACATACAAGAACTCCACTTTTCTTTGAAGTCTCCCAGACAAACAAACTACATGCAATGCACTCTCTCAAATGTAAGCAAATAAAAATATTTTTCATTGAAATTGGAACAGTTCAGCAGTAGCCATAGCACAAAGATTATTGAGACCTCCAAAACTGAAAATATAACTCTGAAGTCAATCTCAGTAATATATTTGATTGTATTTTGATTTTAAGTCCTATGAAAGTACGATGAAAAAACTGAACCATTTGTCTTCTATTCTTACTGTTAGAAAAAGATAAAAGGAAAGAAAATTAGAGCTTTTTGGTTTTGTTGTTTGTTTTTCAACCTTGACACTTAGAAGAAGCCAGATTCCAAGAAATTTTCCTCAAAGTATTTTAAATCTGTCAAAAAGGAAAAAAGAAAAAAAGGCAAGAGTTGTAGACTTTACTAATACTATTGACTTTTAGAAATACATAGAGATTACTGAGGCTGTGGTTTATTAGGACTTAGTGGGGTTTTTCTCTACACTACTTCACACACTACATTTACAGAATAAACTACAGCAAATTTCCTAAGATCAGAAACTAAAGACTGTACACAGCAACAAGAGCCTGTAAGTAGTGAGAGATATCAAATAAATATTTTTCTAACAGAAAAAGCATACATACATTTTACAAGTATCCATAAAATCCACATTAACTATACAGAGTAAGAGTATGCATATGGACCTGAACACAGATCCCTATCTCATTGTATTAGTAATTAACTAAATCATTGTGAATTCAAATGTTACTCTTCTCTCACATAAGTTGTTGAGTATCTTTGGCCCACGTCCATGCTCACCCTTTTGTAAACTTGTACTAGATCAAGGTCCAGCTTGGAGAGTAGAAAAAATCCTCTGCACTGATTGCAGTCTCCAGTCTCAGGTTATCACAAGCCCATGACTTTGTATATGACCTAGGTTTAGTTACTTCTCCATGAACACCCCCTTGTCGTGGGGGAGAAGCTTGCATGCCCTTATGAGGTTGTGAGCTGTGCTGGCAGTGGTTCATGCCTCCGGTAGGGTCTCCCATGCTAGTCAGGTCTCAA
>JAWWEE010000040.1:45655335-45688733 GCA_035221455.1 Xenops minutus | reverse complement strand
TTTTTAGCCACCAGCGTGCTTGTAGCAAGCGTGGGTAGAGCCCTTGTAAATCTTCGTTCGCGAAGCCTAGCCATGAGGTTTAGTTATTATCTTTCAGTGTTCAGAGGTGCTGCGCTATACAAAAACAACTGCCTCGAGTGGAATTTGGGGTGGTGGCTATAATAAGCAGGGTAAAACATGGATCTTCAGGAGCCATATTAAATTTTAATATCCAGTACTAGCAGGGTTTAGAAGACTTGTTAGCTGATGGACACAGGAAATGCTACACAAACCCCAAATTTCTTCTTGTCTTTCCCTTCCTTTCTCTCCTCCCCCAAGACCAGATGTTAAATTAAGCTTCCATATGCAGATTGCAATTTTAACAGTTCTTTGAGAGGGGAGGAAGGGTTCCCCCTTGTTTTCATTAAAACTATAATATTGTAATTTACAAAAAAGACATCACAGCTTACATGATGAATGACAAAAAAGGCAATGGAAATAACTTTTAGGAATTACTAATTGCCAAATTCTTCTCACCTTCATGAATATATGTGAATTGCTTGTAGTACTATCTCAGCCATATTCTTTTCTGTGATTGCCTCACCCACCAAGATGTACCTGTCATCCAAAACATGGGACCAGCCGAACCTTAGCCCCATAGGTGGGAAGCAACCTGAACTGATTAATTTGTTTACCAAGAAGTAGAATGCCATTGGATTGCCTCTAGCCCACTGGTAGTAATTAATTATACAGACATGCCCTATATAAACCTTCCAAGGGGATTCTAACACCCACGCCACCACAATCCATTCTCAAATGCTGTTTTATGTTAACTCCACAAAATACGCAAAACTTCATCAGAACTGTAAATGGAAAATGCAATTGCTAGTAAGAAATGTAACTCCTCTGTTAATACTCTCTTCCTTTCCCTGAATCCCAAAGCCAAGTATAAGACTCACGTTTCACAGATTTCTACCCTTTCAGCTTTATTCTTTTGTCACTGCCTTAGTATTGCCTCAATGTAATTCCAGTATTTGGGGTTTTGTTTGGTTGTTTTTCTGTAAAAGGTGTTTGGCAAAGTCCAATATCACTCACAACATACCAAAAGCATAAATATTAAAAATAAAAAACCAAATTATATTGAAGCAACTATAATATCTGCAAGCCTCTTTCTTCTTACTATGTAGCCTTTTATTAAAATCTAATACTAACACCAGATTAATGTGACAGCCATGAGTATACAAACCAAGTTACAAAGGAAATAAGCTTTTATTACTTTTCCAAAGATACAGCTATCTTAAAAGTAACAGAGGGATGATGAAAATCGCTAAGAGGGAAAAAGAAAAAACAGAGTGATTCTGGAAAAAAAATATTCAAATTGCTAAGCAGTTAATTGGATTGCCAAGCTCACATTTAATACAGCAATACTCCTCACACAAACTCTTTACTTGTCCTCTGTATTTCCCCATGTACAAGCCAAGTACAACAGAATTTAAATAAAACTTTTGCATTTGAGGCATTTCAGTACTTATGATGAAGTTAGACACTAGTACGCAGCACCAATATAGACAATAGCCAGGACCAGTAAAGAAAATATAATGGGATTAATCAGATGCCAAAAATATGCATAATAAACCGCCTCAAAATAGGTTGTGTCCTGCTGGAATTCTCCAGGACTGCTATGATTTGAAATGCAACAGTTGCAGAGCTCCAGCTGGAAAAGTCCTTCTCAAAAAGTCATCAGACATCAGTGAGTCATTCTTTAGTGAACATTAATAATAGAAAGCTTCAGTGCCATTAGTGAAGTCGAATGTTAAACTTTTTCTAAACCGCTGAACAGATGTTCCAGCCTTTATGTCAGCATGACTTTTTTCCTAATTGTCTCTATTACATCCTACCAGAAACCTGTTCTGGCAACTCTGCACAGGACTCAAACTTCGGCCAAAACTTTCCTCATCTCCTTCCACTCTGCAGTTCCTTTTGTCAGTTTCCTTGCAGAGGGAACAGCAGCAACACTTATGCTGTTAATGGAGCGAGACCTCACAAGATGAAGTGACAAAGCCACAGAAGTAACAGCAGCAGAGGAAGGAGGACTTTTTCACAGGTGTGTCTGAGCACCAGGAAAGCACAGTGGTAGGATGGGAGGAAGCACTGAGCAGGAAACGGGGCAGACACCAATCCATCTATCCTGTTTACATTAGTGCCTCAGCAGAAATTTGTTGTCATAGGTTAACAGACTGTTAATCACAGAACAGGTCTTCAGAATTAGCTGTAATTATGCCTTTTCTTTCCTTTACTCCTTCTTGCCTTTAAAGACCATTTACTGCACATCTTTCTGCCCCATAATATTCCCAGGGCCCTAGGAATGAAACCAGCAGAGTTCTTTATTTTCAGAAGACATAACTGCAAATGGCTTCCAGCTGAAATATTAGAAATCTTTTCAACTGAAGTGACTTGTTATGACTCATTTGCTAATGTCATAAGCCTGTGGCACAAAACATCTTAAAACAGATAGTTTTGTCTAACTGCTTATTAAATAGCATCAGTTTTTATATTACTATGTGTTTGTTTTCCTTCTACATCTCAAATAATCTAATTTCTCAACAACTAAGCAGTTTGCTTTAATACACTCCTGACTTAAACAGGAAACAATACAATTAAAAGAGTATAATCTTTATTAGGTCAGTGATAGTTTCCATAGGTTGCAGTAAATTAAAAATTTCATTATATGCAATTAAGCAACTTCATCAATATAATTGCCATTATCTTCACTCTTTTGGTTTAATATATTTAGTATATGCAACTAATTATATGGAGATATACACTCATACGTGCACATATATATAATTTCCACCTACTACACCTCAGTATTACTTGCAGGTAAAAGTCAGTAATGTGCTTCTGAAAACCAGTTAGGAAACTACAGCTAAAAGACAGCTTCCCATCATGGACAATAGTGTAAGAATCACCCTTACAGCTGTGTAAGTAAAACATAGGTAGGCATATATGTTCCATATTGGCATATTATTTAATCACTCTCTAATAAAGCAGAACCTATTTGTTTTCCAATTACAGAGCCTAGACAAGGGTCAGAACCCTGACTGAAATCTGAAATGCTATGCCACAGTACAATGCTGCTCCAATAGCTGATAGGACATTAGTCTGTTCTAAAACTTTGTGTTTCCAACTTTGCAAAGGAGAGAGTTATGTTATGAAACTAGTTAAAAAAATTCCAAAAATGTCATGATTGTCTATCTTGCAGAAGGGAACCAATTTTCAGCCAATTAATTGGTACATTTTCTTAGTGCATTATGTTTTTCAAAACATGTTACTGTAGGTGGAGATTAGCATCCCTTTTCTTCAAGAGGAAAATTACTTGTCTTCTGTAGTGACTGGAGCTGTCATTCCAAGAGCTGACAAATGTTAACAATCTCTGGAGGTGTTCTTTACAAACATCTCAAAATAAATAAATATATTCAGATAAACAATCCAATGACCAAAGAAAGGTTATAAATAGAAGGAAAATACCACAGTTTGAATATTCCAATGCATCATACGTTCCAATATAAGGAAAACTATTTAAAACTATTTTAAAATACCTTAATTGTCACATTAACAACTGTTATGGAACTTTGGCAGAGAAAGAACACACAGAGAAATATTATTGATTAACAAAACAAAAATTTGCTGTACCTCCCATTTTGCAGATAACATCAGAGAGGAAATGAAAGTAGACAATAGTTCCTTTCCAGACATCCAATCTAGTGATCTGTGCAGAGAGATTAGTAAAACCCTTACATTTGCATTCAGAAAACTGTAGAGATATTTTTCCTTTAAATCATATTTTTGTTGTCCTTCATCACATTCTCACTGCAGTTTCTCGAAACTGTTTCCAGTGCTTGCAACAACAAAACATGAAGCTGCACTGCATTATCCTGCATGTTAAAAGCAGGTCCACAAAGTCCAAACAAACCAATTTGCTCATACCAATTTATGAAACCCCAGTAACTACCACAATTTGTTTAAACTGTGATGCCAATGCCCTGCCTATATGTATAATACACTTATACATTTAAAATTTCAACAGTAAAATGCATCTCTATTTAAAAACTTTGTAGCAATACACTAATATATGCAACATGAAAAGACACACAATTTTCCTTCTCCTTTGCAAGAAATTTTCAATCACAAAGTGCTTTACTGAGATACTTTCTCATACCCTTTCTGTAATACCTAAAAATAGCTATTAAAATCAGAACCAAGTGGTGAAGCTTCTTTTCCCAAGGTGAGACTTTTGCTAGGAGCCACCCACGAACATATCAGAAAACCTTAGCTAAAATTACAACTGCGCATGATGTAGAACCACCTTCAGAGGACTACAGTCTGGACAACAATCAAAATAATAAGAAAAAAGTTAGCTGTCATTAGAGCTCACTAACGTAATATCCAAAAAAGTAGGAAAGAAGGAACAGACTAGGAGATTCTCATTATACTTTCAAAACTTTTCATTTCTCAATCTCCAAATGTAAACCAAGGATTTAGTTTTAATATAAAATATAAAATATTATATTTGCTTATAAATAAGCCTAGCAACTAGTTTAGCCCAGGGCTATAAGTAACTCTTTCAAATTAACCAAAAGGCACACAACAGAATTCTTAATGCATTTAAAGAACCTCCTTCTTGGAAGAGACGGACCTTCTTCATCCTGCTCAGAATTGAGCACACTACCTTTAAAGCACATGATCATCATAAGATGTGCTCTACCCAGTACAGAACTCCTCATAAACTCATAGACTCTAAACAATGCAATTTAGAAATTGCAGTCAAAAAATTTGCTGTGGGGAGGAAGGGATGGAAGACGGATGGAAGACTTAAGATATCATGGCTTCAATCTTACTACAAAATTCATATCTCAGTGATAAAGATGACAAAGTAATACAGATCAAGGGCATGCAAGCAGGCAGTTTTTTTAGGGTCAGACTATACCTGCTTTGTGTAGTAAAACAACAAAAGAGAGCTTCAAATCAAGAACTGTAAAATACCCCAACTGGATACAAGGCAGAGCTTCACATTTCCTTAGCCCTTCATCTTCTCCATTAGTAGGTCTGAACTTCACCAGATCCAGTGCCTGAATTCAGCATTTTCAGTTACTGTGAAAACAATCTAGATTACATCTCCTCATTTCACAGGTGAGAGGGACACAAGGCAGCCCACTATGGAGCTACACCTGTCCCACCTAAGAAATATGTCTCAGATAGCCTTCCACACTTAACCAATCATTTACATCCTGCAAAGTTTAAGAAACAGAACTATTCAGCAGGATCAGGTCTGTAGCAGAAAGGTAGACATCAAAATTTTCTTCTGCTGATTAGATGAAAAAGAGAGTAACCTAGACCATTTAAGCCTCTGATGGACTTAAATGAAAGACTCATTGTCATATACTTCATTCAGTTCATTACACAAAAGTTCATAGAGTGGAAAAAGTAAAGAAGTTTTGATACCTTATCAGTCAATGAAAAGTCATTATTTTAAAAGTAAAAGTAATTAATGTAAAAATTAATGTGTATTGTAGAATATAATTATGTACTATAATACTCAGTATTATATATAGAATACATTCTGACATTATACATGTTAAGAGCCTGAGAAAAATACTGTGTTTCCTAAAGAGAGAATGTCACATCCGTACTTTTTAAATCTTTAAGGAGGACTCAGATTATTCATTAGGTGACTGAATCCTGCACTACAGTACATACATTGACGGGGTGCAATGCCTGTTATTAGTGACTTATTTGATCATACAACTTCCTTGTTTGCAAAGAGGAACAGCTTTTTGTCATTAGCACTGTGAGGTGCCAGTTTAACTTATACTGGAATAAGGAAGATATTGGAGTAAGCCAAAGTTAAAACTTCCTGATACTAAACAGCAGGTTGCCTGATGTCTTCAGCATTAGCATTTAAGTTCACTGCAGCTCATCTCATTTTGTATCAGAGGAGATTTATATCAAGCAGTGGGAAGGCATGTCAGCTTCTGGTTTTGTCTTACAGAATTACCATCAAGAACACAGATTATAATAAGCAACAACTAAAAGCAAAGTTAGGGGAATATTTCATGTGCTATCAAAACTTTCAAAGGTTACTCCAGTGTTAGAAGTACTTCCTAAACATATTGCTCTTAGAGATACTTTTGAAATGAAAGATTTTTTTTCCTCTTCTAATTGAAGTGTATAGTGAAATGGAATTCTATATACATACAAGCCAGTATCAAACTACATAATTTGTTTCTCTTATGCCATTCTGAAGTAAAATTTACTGTTCTTTGGTCCTTTTGGTGCCTCCTTAGTCTGAGATCCCGAAAGGTGTAAAACAGTGCCAGCTGCAAATATTGACAAGAACCTTTTGATGATCTCCCATTTAAGCTGAAGCTTGGTATGTACCATGTCCTCCCTTACGTATTATCTTAGAATGGTTTGGGTTGGAAAGGACCTTTAAAGGTCATCTAGTCCAACCCCCTTGTCATGAGCAGGGACATCTTTGGTATTATGGAGAAGGCACCATTTTTTCTTCACAATGTTTCCCTTGCAACTAGGTACTTTTGCTTCACAGGAATTGAAATTTGTGTTTGAAAGACTAAGTTCCTTCCTTCTTTTATAAACCACACAAATAATTACTGCATCAAAAACTTGTAAAGCAACAACAATTTTTTTTTTAAACACAGGCTAAAAACTACCTGCCTCACCAGTGTGACAGAAATAATCAATTAAAATCATCAAAAAATCAGCAGTCTTCTATAGAATATCAATTTGACTAACAGTATATCAACACTGCAGCTCTGACAGGTTACATTAGTCTAACAACTCAGAAAATAATAAGGGTTTCTTCACTTAACCCATTAAAAAACAATATAGGACTAGCTACTGAAATCTGGAACAGTTTGTTGCATGTAAGACCTCCATAAACATTCTTTAGAAATCACTACATGTCCTAGCCTTGCTTTGCAATTTTTACATTATGGTATTTACATATTTTACAATTTTTTCAAAAATTACTCCTGTTATGAGCATTTTCTGTTTTTTAAAAAGGTAGTATTAAAATACTTAAACTGAGGAAAAATGCACCTTAAGAGTGAAATATGGGTAATTTACATCCAGAAAAAGAAAATCATATTTTCTATCTGGGAAACAACAGAAAGCCCAAGTAAGTGTGATATTTTGTCTCAGAATATTGCTTGATTAATAGTAGCTCTTATGAAACAGTGATTCATAAGTTAAAATATTTTCAATAGTAATCTCAAATTTTCTCTTTGTTCAAATATACATCTGTGAACATACTTTTTCAGACACAGCACAACTACTTAAAACCAAAGAAATTTCACTGCCTTAAGACAGAACTTCTTTATTGGAAAATGTTTGACATCACCAAGTCAAAAGGAGCCCACATCCAAAAAAATCCCTATTGTTCTACTGCATACCATTCCTGTTACATCAGCCCAATATTTGTGACAAATTAACTCTACCCTGCAGCCAAGTGAATTTATATCAGTGACTTATTATGGAGGAAAGTAAAAACAGCACAGTCAAGATCTCTGCCCATCAGACAAAAGAAGCTGTCATTCTGCTTAACTTCTACAACAAATGCCCTCAGACCCACGGGAGAGAAAAGAAACACCATTTGGCATTTAAACTTGAGGTGCCTGGATGCATTAAAGCAGAAAACAAGCCTGGATTGATTACTCTGATTTTAAAAGGTCACAAATTGCTAAGGTTTTTTTGTTTGTTTTAATGCATATTTAGTTGATTTACAAGGCAATTGTTTTAAATTGTAAATTATAACCCTGTATAATGGGTACTGCCTTAATTAGATTTTAACTATATGCTAATCTGAAAGGCAGGGGGTTGTTTCATGCTTTCTCAAGGTCTGCTAATAAAGACTGTATAGCCCATAAAAATACTAGCTCAGATCAATATAACAAACTTTTATAATCAAATATATTCTTGTGACTTAAAGTGCAGTCTTTTTGAAACATTTAAATTTCTTTTGAAAAGTACCTTTTTTGCTTCCCTCATATGACCAGTGATTTATACCAACCCTTTTCCAAACAGACATGGAGAGAAAAGCAGTGCAGAGCAAAACACAACTACAGTAAAATAAGTAGACCAGTTCATAAAGGCTTCATCTGTGCTGTGTGGTTTCAAGATACATCATTAAAATCAAAGTTTTGCTTGGTCTCAAAATCAAACCAAAGACCTTCTAGAATCAGCAGTATAAAAACTTTTTCACCTTCAACATTTCGCTCGGGCTTTGCTCATGGACTTGCACAAACCCACAGCTATCCTTTTTCTTTTACAGATTGTACTGATCATTTCATTTTTAATCCTAACAAATTTACCACAGTCATGACCAAAGAAAAGATACAAAGCTTATCAGTACAATCAGCAGTAAAATAGCTGCAGTGCTATTTTCACTCATGACCTCGTCTTTGAAAAACAAACTTTTTCAAAAGCATTTCTCCTTAAAGAAAAGAAACATTCTTCAGGAACCAATGTCAAATTGAAGTCACTGGAAATAGAGAAGAAATAAGATCAGGATGTCCATTGCATCCATTAGACTAGGAAACTAATAACAATCAAACCAGCCTCACCCCTGATTGTCTGGGTTTGGGCTGGCAGATCCCAACACAGGAGGAATGTTCAGTCAGAAGGGAGCAGAGGACAGCTGCACAGTTAATGGGATGTATTGCTCCAATACCCAGTCCCAGCGCAGGAATCAGCTGATTTACAGCCACCACTGAAAAATTGCTTTAATTTGGTTGTTACCACCTATCGCTCTAATATCTTGGGAACAGGAAGAAACATTAATATGTACTTAAATATGCTGCTGACATCACACAGAAGTTAAAGGCTAATCTTACTTCCTTAACAACAGTTACTCCAATGGAAAATTGGTAGGGAGACAGCTCTGTTGAATCTGACCTTCACAGCTGCATTGCTGTCTGCAAACACTGACCAAAATTACTGCATGTAGATGGTTCCACTCCTTCCCATATCTCAGTTTTCCACACATAGTCATCAAATTTCATCTTTAGAATTTTGATTAATGGAAGTATTATCACATGGATTAAAATGTATTTAAGGAAACTAGTTTTGACTTACTTAACTGTTTCAGAAAGGCTCTGTGTGACAGCATGATTAACAACTTCTTTACAGGTAAAGCTGTCCCTACAAAGCATATACAGAACTTATGAAAAATCACTAGTAGCTTCTCATGCTTCTGAAACAGCTAAAGACCAAAGATTTAATGAGAACTAAAAATAATGCCCATACACTTCTCCCCATTATTTATCACTTCAGAAGTACTCTTCTGGACCAAAATGCATCTCAAGTTACTTCTAGAGGTTAAATGCTCAGAAATCCAGAAATGGATCCATTCAAATGCTCAAATAATTACAATGTGGTCTAAAACCTGAGCACAACTGCACAGGAAGTCATACCCAATACTGTAATGAGATGGGGGAAGTAAAGTAATTTTGATTTGCCAAAGTTGCCCATCTGGAGCTGTTCGTCACTTCTACATTTACACTGGAACTTCAAAAAGAGCATCTTAGTGAAAATACACATTCCTCTTGACTACATTCATTTTAGAACAAACTTACTTGAGCAGCATTCCAGACACTATACACCATATCTAAAACTTTTGTTATGGCTTTTGTTTTGTTGTTTGGGGTTTTTTGTCATTGTTTTTAACCTGGAGGTACTTTACCTCTACTAAAGCAAATTACTTCCTTCCATAGTGCACTGTCAGTGACAATCCTGCACACTAAAGTGGTGTTAAGGCTTCACAGTGAGATTTTCTGTTGGTGCCCAGAAACACATTTGCAAGGGTTTATTCAGAACTAGGTTTTTACACTAAAATAATAATGTTCTTATTCTCTGTCCCTCACAGCTGCTGATGATTACAGGCTCAAGATAAAACATTGGCAGAGATTGGTTCTGAAACATAGACCTTAAATATTGCCCTTTTATTTCACTATTTATCTTCTGATATGACTCTTGATATCCACAGTCTATAATCAACAAACATTTTAAAAAGCTGTCGTATTTTACTTACAGATACAAGTAGAAACAGTTCAACAGAATATAGGAAAAACCTTTGCACTCATCCAAGGGCTGGCTGTCTCCAAAACCCTGCCTGCCTATTTCACCCAGCAGATAGACAGAGCGCTGTTGGAAGGGAATTTATAATGTCCTCTGGGGATAATAACTAGAATTTCCCAATGTTAGATACACACCTGTGGCCCAAGTCGCCCTGTGTAGCATTCCCATACTTTCTGCATGCTGCCAGTGTGCCTGTAAAGAAATTCACTTCAGTGTGCTGAACAGCCTCATTTCTGAAGCTCTTACCTAGCAATGAAGCAAGTATACACTCAGTTTTTAGGAATGAAAGGACCCTAGGGTTTAAGTGCATCATCCACATACATTTTGGAAATAGGTATTTGTTTAATGAACATGCTTGTCTTTAAACATAACATAAACCTCTGGACACCAGTGTTACATTAACAGTGACCAACATTAGTTAGGATGAAAGAGTAAACAGAACTGATACAAACAATTACCAACTGCTTTCTGACTAACTGAACAAAATTGTTCATGTTGGAAGGGACCTCTGGAGGTCATCTGGTCCAATCCCCTACTCAAACCAGGGCCAGCTACAGCAGGTTGCTCAGGGCTGCATCCAGTCAGGTTTTGAATATCTCTAAGAAAGAGATGCCACAAACTGCCTGGGCAGCCTTGTCCAGTGTTCAGTTACCCTGAAAGAATAAACCTTTACTTCATTCAAACAGATTTTCCTGTATTTCAGTTAGTGCCCGTTGCCTCTCATGCTGTTACTAGAGACCACTGAGAAGAGCCTGACTCTGTCTCCTTTACTCTTTCCCCCCGGTCAGGTCATTACACACATGGATAAGATTCCCCCTGAACTTCCCTTCTCCAGGCTGAACACTCCCAGCTCTCTCAGCCTCTCCTTGCATGTCTGATGCTCCAAACCCTTTGAACCTGTCCATGGCGTTTTGCTGGACATACTCCAGTATCGTGTAGTGGGATAACACTAGAAACAACCCTCCAGCTGTGCCTCACCAAGGCTGAGTAAAGGGGAGTGGGATAAGTGAGCATGTAATTCTAATGAGATTCAGTGCTGCCCACACCCTTCCCAATGGCTGAGAAGGAATAACTAATCTAAAAATGAGAGAAAACCTTTCTCATACTTCTGAACTACAGAATTTGAATTTATACTTCAAAATGTTGTCCAATTATTAAGTTCCTGCTCCTGTGAAAATAAAATCACTTTCATCCTGAGGAGTAATCCCAGTTAGCAAAATCTTTGGGCTTATTACCACATAACACATAAAGTAAAATATAATCACAATTGTCTGTCTTGTCCAAGCTTATCCTGCTGATGACAAAAGCAGTACCTGAACAGGCATATTTCTCCAGTATCAGAGAATTAAAAAAAAAATAAATCATAATTCATATAAAACTATTATGACCACCAGCCTTCAGAACTGCCTGTACAATAACACCAAATTTGCCTTTAGAGACATACTGATAGATAACCTAATAGCTAATAATAGCTAATGTGAAATCTACAAGACTCCCTTTTTATATTTGTGTATGCATATAAACCACACACATACCTACACACGATTCTAAAAAAGGACCCAGTTCGTCTTAGATCTTAGAACTCCTAAGCAAACATAGGAGTAAATATAGCTAAAGTTTGAAACTCTTCCTGTGATGATTCACTTGTTTTTACCATGTGTCTTGTGCAATGGGATCTATACATTAGGACAAGGAAACTGCCTTCCTCTGCGTGGGCAGTACCTAGCATGCTGTCAATGCTACTGAAATACAAGCAGAAACAATAAGACTAAAACCAGCCTTTAAATGCAAGATATTTAAACAAAATGTAGAAAATAGATTTCGCACTTTTCTTTTTTTTTTTTTTTTTTTTTTTGGAAGCTGAATTCCACCTTACCAGAACACATAGTTCAGCTTTTTCGTACCAGAAATTTATGTAAGACCCTGCATTACAAAAACAATGGATGTAAAGGGCATTTTTAAAAGAGCACCAGTGTAGTTTTTAGAACAAGCCATTTGCACCTTGATGTGAATACAGGTTCCGGTTGCCTTTTAGAAAAGGTAGTCTTCTGACGCCACATAACTTTTCATTTCCCAATACTTAATGTTTTAGAACACTACTGAAAAAAAAAAATAAAATAACAAAGGCACAAACACACCCCATTTTTGCACTACAAGGAGAAATCCTTCTAAAGTAATCTGGTCCTGTAACTCAAAATCTTGCACAGGCTCCCTCTATACCTTCAGGACTATGTATAATATGGTACAAATGGATGCCTAGAATATCCTTGATTTAAGAAATGATGGAGTGACATGCATTATCACAGCTAGGAGACAGTCTGCTAAATAAGTGTCTCGTTAACTTCAAGTAGTTGCCCTTTTCAGGATTATGACTTTTTCTTTGACATCTGTGACTATACATATGTACATTTAGGCATATTTATCAGCAAAGGTTTACAACTACAGCAGTAGGTAAATACAAGTTCACTCTGTCTATGCATTAAGAAGACATTTCTTAGTGGGATACAATCAGTGTGTACATAGCATCATACACACCCAAATCCCACAGCTTTTCTGGCTTATTTTATGCAGGCACCTCTGTGCCAAAAAAAGCCCCTGTTTAGGTATCTATTCTCACCTGTTTATGTATTTTACTCACCTTTTTGCTTTCTTTAGATTTTTCCAGATATAGTTATGTAATACTAGTCAGTCAAAAATCCGATTTTTCTAGCAGGTATTCCTAAAATTGGAGTTTTAAGAACAAAAAGCCCATATGAGCCATTATGCCCTCTTTACCACCTCTTAAAGTCCCAGTGTTAAGCTCTTGCAATTCAGCAGAAGGTTGTATTTATAAACTAGGAGAAATTATTTCAAGTTAAGGTAAAACTCTGCAAGTGAAGTTCAGCCAAAATGGAAGGTATTTTCAGGTCCAGTCCTAACAGCATTTTATCTCCTTGTCCCCCTCCCCCCAGTCCACTGCCACCAGTTTCTGGTTCTCAGGTCCATGTACCAGTATGGAACTGACAGTTTAGTCCAGTGACAAACAGCAACTGTTTTGAAAAGTGATTAATTCCACAGGAGTTATTAAGTACTCCAAAACAGTGACTCGATAGACTGTCACTAGCATAACACAGTATTATTTTAATATACATGCTGCAGATATTCTTTCTTTATGTTATAGGATATTTAGGTGTGAATTTGAATTTTACTTCTCACTGCTTTTCAGAGGGAACAGAAATTATGTCAAATTGCTTTTTGTTCAGGTATAAAACTTGCTGCAAGAGACTAAATACTGAAGTTTGAAAGCACAGCCTTATTAAATATTAATATTCAGCTGGATTTTTATATTCCATTTCAATATATTTGTGGCCAATAACCATCCGTTTTCCCTCCCTTGCAGAAGCCGAGCAGGTGTGCAGGTAGCTGGTTACCAAGACAACATACTGGCAAGGGATTAGAGCAGACACTTGTATGTGTATAACTCTGAATAATGCAAACACTGTTAAGTGATACATTTTTCATTATTCGAATATCACATGATGTTTTATGCCATTTAATTTTTTTTTGCCTGTTGAACATGTTCCTGTTAAGAACCAAATTCAAACCTCACAAGCAAATGCAATTATAGTTTCATTAGAACAATGAAAATACCACTTTATGCATTTCTTCCATGAGCTCAATAAGTACTTATACAAACATCTGTTCCATTTCCTACATCTCACATTTAGATGAACTAAGCAGCAAGACACAGACATCTATAAAGAGAAAAGTAAGATGAAGAAATGTATCAGAACTTTATCAAATATTCCTGCAATTCACCAAGAATGCTGGGTACTTTGACAAGGCATGTTTTTGCAGTAATTCTCAACTCATTACTCTAGAGACAAATACCAGTCCTTCAGCAATACCTTAAATTTTGTTTTGTTAAATTGTAGAAAGCACTGCAGAACATTTGTGTTATATCAACAAACTGTGAATTCAAATATTAAGCAACAAACTTTAATCAAAGAAATGAGCATAGATAAATAAAAGCCACATATTAAAAAGCCTTTCTGTTCTTAGCAACAACTTGAAATGCATGTATTCAAAAAAAGGTCTTTATGGACATTTGAATGTATATCACCACATACTAATTTTGATGGTTCATTTTTATTTTACACATACTGCCAGAGGACAGAAAACCTATGGTTTTCTCCATACTTCTCATAGTAATAGCACACTTCAACTACCAAAATATGTCATCTAGGAAAGCACAAAATAATGAGAAATGGCCCTTTTTTCATCCACTACAAATCAGATCAACAAACTCATACGAGATCAAACAGCTATATTTTATAATGCAACAAACCTCAGCCCCCACTTTACTCATGACAATCATCCACAATATGAGAGAAATGTTTAAGTTTCATCACATGGGTGGAAAATATGAAGTTCTACTGTCATTCTGTTTTCAGCAACATGAAGGAGAAAGAGGTCCAAGTACATGGTCCTTCAAACATGTATTTCTAGAACTGAACAGAGGAGCAAAAGGTTTAAGTGCAGCTACTTTAAATCCATAAATTTCAAAATGAGAAAGATAAAACCTGATGTATATTAATGGATACACCTAGGGTTTTCAAAGGCAAAGAAGAACAGAAAAGACAAATTCATGTGCTTTTCATTCTCTTTCTGTACTGTAACTACTTCCTGCTATGAGCAAACCACATTTACTTGCCCAAAAGCATGCCAACACTTGTTCTTCCTCAACAAATATTTTCAGCTTTATTTCAAAATCTTTATCAAAGTCAAATCTCCACAAAATGCTTAAAGTTACCTAGGTTTATATCTCCTTTCAAACTTTTCACTGAACTCAGAAGACATAGAGGCATCTGGTGAATGTTATAAGCACTTCTAGTAATTGAAACTGGCCTTTCAAATGCCTAGTGGCTTAATAACTCACCCGTCCCAGTGACTCTGAAAGTCCTACTGAAAACAAAAATACTTCTGAAAAACATGCACATTCAGGAACTAAGTGCAGCCAGGAATTAAGGGTAGAGCCTCAACAGCTGAGTACCTAAAAACAGGCTAAGACTGCTGAAGTTTATGGGGGTGCAATTAAGTGTTTACATATTTCTCAGTACTGTGGTTTAAGGGCCTTCAATATCACAAAAAGCCAAGAGAAATAAGACTCCTTGAGCTTTGACATAGCAGAACTTGAGAAACCTTACTCCAGATCCTTACAGATTAAAGATGTAAACCCTGGAAACACTTCAGCACACATGATTGACCACTGGAGAAATCCCATTCAGTTCACTGAAGCAATTTGCATGGCCAAAATGAAGGTTTAATTAACTATTTCCAGGATTAGTGCTTTTATTTTTGTTGCAGACTGCTCAGAGAAGATGAGAGACTTAACCTGTCAGCTGTCAATTACACTGGGTTGCAATTTTCAGACTAGTTTCCTCCAAAGAAACAGCCATCTGTTTCACATTGCAAACACCACTAATGTCTCATCCTTCTCTGTACCAGGTTTAAGAGAAATGCCACTTAAAATCAAAGATCAAATCATGCAAAGGGACACTTATAGGGTTAGTACCTCCATAAGCTCACTGAAGTCAGTGCAACTTTACAATAGAATTAATTTTTTTAACTTCCATAAGTTAACATTTTGTCAACAAAATATTATATAGGCTTTGCCAGGATCCCAAGGACACTCCAGCCACCACTGTTCCTGCCCAGCCCCCTGGGCCATCAGTCCCTGCCCCAGCAACTTGGCAGGAATGCCCTTCTCCAGCTCCCCACAGCCCTGCCCTGCCAGGCCACTGGATGGAATTCTCAACTACCTACAGTAATGGGGGTAGATAAGATAAAATGTGGATTAATCAAAATTCCAGAGAAAACAAATGTATTGAAATTAAAAACAGTACAAGCCTATTTCAGACTGTAATTTTTAAAGAACTCAAGTATATCTCTGCTTCTATTGCTTTTCATAGAATATTTGTGCCTAACATGCAACACGGCTATAATACACAGCTAAAGTTTCTTGCCATTAGAAGGCAGAGCAGTATCTGCCTTTAGCCAACCACAAGCAGAGAGTGCTGGAGAAACCTTGGCAAACAGTCAAATGTCCACCCAGCCACTTGCTCACTCCTCTTCAGCAGGGGAAGAAAATAGGATGACAAAACCTGTGGGTGGGTATAAAGGCAGCAGTATTGATTACCAATTACCTTCACACGCAAGAGAGATTTGATACAAGGAATATTCTTTCAGTGCATTGCCAGGAGAAACACAGAAGCATTACACCCTTCCTCCTTTCCCTCCCAGACTTGACTACACTTCTCCAGACTCCCACTCTCCAACCCCTGAGCAGTGCAGGGGTAGCAGGGGGACAGAGGCATTACAGTCAATACACAGTGGTTCCTCTCTGCCACAACTTCCCTCTTACTCTTTTGCCCTTCTCCAGCAGCGGCTCTTTCCAAAGGACAGTGGCTGCTGTCCTTAAGGAAAAATTCTGCCTCCAGCGTGGGCTCCTCCTTGGGCTGCAGTATCTGCTCAGGCACCATGAAGCACCTCCTGCTGCTCCTCCTTCTCCTTATTCTTCCCTGACCTCTGTTTCCCTCTGCTGTTTGTCACACTTTCCCCCTTTCTTTCTCTGTCCAGCATTTTTTGCACCCTCGTTAAATAGGTTTTCACAGAGGTGTAACACTCATGGCAGATGGGCACTACTGTGTCCTGTGGTGGGTCCACTGGAGCTGCCCATGTCCAGCATGGATCAGACCCTGGGTGCACAACACCTGAAAGTTCTTGGAAAGAGAGAGAAATTGAACAGTATATCAAAGTCTCAAATCTCAGACAGAATTTAAACATCATGGCATCACCCACAAGGAATTACAGACTAGAGTGGGGCAAGAGATGAAAACAACCCTCATGATACAATGTAGAGCTCTGGGGATGTAGGAGCAGGACAGAATTCACTCTCTCAAAACAGGACTATAAAGAAAACCACTTCATTATAGCTCTTAGGGGTAGGGGAAGATGGTTTACTGAACTTAAAACCGAGTCATCTTCACAAGATAACCACGATTTCTCAACTGCATTTACAGCAGTAGGACTGCAAAAGGCTAAGCAATGCTGACCTCAGTGGCAGCACAGAACAATTTGTGCTAGAAAGGTCACAGGCAGGTGAATAATTATCTGCTCTCCTCCAACCACTTCAGAGCTATTGGTTTTTGAGATTTTGTGATTCTCAACCTTTGTTTTGTTGTGCTCATATCATAATCAGTTAGACAGGGTTTAGCTTGGTGCATTTTGCCCAAGACTTTGTCATCTTAGTCATCTCTGCTGTTGTCAAACTTTGGTTTCTAAGCTTTCTTCATTAAAAAACATATGCTTGTGTCAATGCACACTACCTTTGCCTACAGCATTCCCCTTGCTGAAGGGGGCTGTCTTATGTGCCTTCAAAGAGGGGTTTTCAAAGATATAACAAACATGACCCTGTTCAATCTAATTACAATGGAAAGAGATATTCCCTGTGGCCTCCGGCATTCCAAACATTACAGAGCTAATCAGATTTAAAAAAACTTGTTTGCAAACACAGGTTTAGTTTAAGCATCCATATGATTCTAATATATTTTATTTTCTTGAGGTCATGCATGTTATCTATTTAAGTAAGAATCTAATTCTACATTTTTAATAATAAACCTAAAGCATTTAACCTAATAGCTTTAAAACACTCAATACCAATAGCAGCCTCCCTATTAGTCATTATCACACACACATAGCTGCTTGTACAAGCTGTGATGGCCTCCAGTAAACAAAACTGGAAGAGAAATTAAATTTTCACACTAATATAAATACAACTCAGCAACTACTCTTTCGTGATACTGTTTATATATCAAAGTGATATTTTTCAGGCAAAAGAAATTACAATATTCAATAGTACCATCTTTCCATATGTTTTGGGAGGGATTTTTTATTTTGTTTTTTAAATCAAAGCACTGTTGTAATTTGATCTTCTAATTTGTTACCATAGCCTGAAAATTCTGAATTGCAAAACACTAAGTTCTGCATCCTGATGCTGACTCTTCTTTAATGAAAGAGAGCAAATATTGCTGGTCATCGTTTCCAGCCTTTCAAATAGCTTTTACATAATCAACCTCATAGTTCTACTGAGTCCTGCAGAGTTAAACTGCAGGATGTCTGATAAGGTTTTTTATCAAATTCAGTGCCACTCCAGAAACTGAGCATTAACAGTGTTTAAAAAACTGCTCCACTGTTTCCTTCCACTAACAGGGGGGAAAAAAAATAAGCCAACTATACAGATTATAAAATCTTGCTGTCTTCCACACTTTCAGTGTCTAAAACTGGCAGAACTGCAGTTGCTTCAAATCTCTTTCTTCATAGCAAGACACAGTTAGAGGCACCTGTAAAGGTAACATTTTCAGCTGAGAACTCTTACAGGGGTTGCTTTCCCTGGACATCCACTTCTGTCAATGCATACAAAAAGATGATGAGTACTACAACACCCACAGTGGCAATTTCTCATCGTGTTTCTCTGACATGTCTGGCCTAACCATCCAGAGGGACAGCTAATTGATTTTATAGTTTTGGCTAAGAATAGCAGCTAGAATTTAGTCCAGTTGAAGCTGAAGCAATATGGCCAGAAGAAAACAAATGTCAAAATTTAGCAAGGATGTCAGCTTGTGCTTAAAAGGGTATGGCATGCCTCCAGTGTGTGTTACATGCTGAGACTGTGTTTTGATACCCAAACGGAAAACAAGTAATTGCATTCTTTCTGCATACACAATTATCTATTCTTCATGCTCACATTTAGCACAAATGTAAAACATCCACACACCCTACAACAATCTCCAGTTGTAGAGCAGAACAACGGAAGACACAAATTTCGTGCAGAACAGAAAGAGTCAAAGATCAAGAGCACTGTCAGTGGGCATGGATGACCTGCAATAGCAGGGAGCTAGTTAGATTTGCTTTCTCTGATGATCCTGGAATGAAAGTAGATTGCATCTAAGGTGAAAAAAAGGCAAAAACTCATTAAGTCCTGCTGGTTCCCAGTAAGAAAGCAGCAGACTTCTTGAAGCCTACCTTGCATTTTCATATCACCATGGTACAGACATGCACAATCAAACATTTTTTTTCTTTTCTGAATACTAAGGAAACAGGTAACTAAAAACATGTATCTTGAAGCTTTTGCTATAGACTCACCTCTGTCTGTGAGAAAAACTTCTTGAATGTCATCTTAAAAAAAAATAAAAATAAAAAAATTAACTAACCTCCATCATACACACACATATACCAGGCTTGGTAAGGAGAAACAGCCACCTACTGCAGATGCAGCTCCAGCTGATCCAACCTTTGTTTTACCGTATGCAGTTTGCTCTAGGAATGCTGCTTTCCCCAGCCAGATACTTTAGGAATTAATTTCCAAAAACTGTCATTAGGCAACCAAAGTACACAAACATTTATGGAAAAAGCTGTAGCTTTCTAAAAGAATCCACAATCCACATGAAGTCAACTCAGTTTCACAGCGACTTGTATCCTGCCCTGATTTAGTCTAAACAGGCTGGTTCTGCAAAGATACTGGTAGGTCTGCATTGAATACTTTAGCACTCCCATTCTGGGACGACTGGCTAACTCAGCATTAGCATAACATGAAAATCTGGATTAATCTCAAATTCTCCAACCTGATAAACTCCCTAGAAAGCCAAGCAGCTCTTCATGGACCTGACCCAGCCCTAGCAGGACTCGCATGGTCAGGTCATGTCCAGACACAGCAGTACTACTGAGATGAACCCTGTAACAGCACAGCTCAGTTGGAATCTCACAGCACTAGGGCTACCAAACCGTGCCAGAACTGAGCAGGCTCTTCAGGAGACCAGTCCTGCCGGAGTCTTTCCTTGTCTGACCACACACACTGACAGCTGGAACCTGATTGTAACCCTGCACCTGGACAAAAAGATGTGGACATCTTCTTCCCACCATGCAGCACTATCTCCTCAGGCCACAAACTGCTTCAGCTTCCAGAGCGCTAGTTTGTCAGGTGGATGGTTCACAGCAGACACACCTTACACAAGGCAGCAGACGTGGATCTTTGAGTAAAGCTAACAATGGCAGCATACCACTTGTATTTTTTCCTGTGCCCTTTTGTAAGCAAGGTACCCTTACTTAATTTCTGTGCTTCCTGATGCACCAGGTGAAAACTAAGAACAACCCTCTGATGCTTTGCCGTTTCAATTTGCTTTCAGAAGGTAACAAAGAGTCTATTAATTGTCCACACAGAATTAGGCTAGTGCAGTGGAATAATTCAGAACTCACTGTATAGTTTTGTCCTTGACATGGAGCAATTAGAGCTGGCTAAAAATTTTCAAAAACCATGTTGCTTTTGCACCCACTCCAAGATCAGATCTTTCTTTGTTGTGTGAACTTTCTTCAGAAAGAAAAGGCTGACACCGAGAGTCTGCAAAGCCCCTAATTGCTAGACTTCTAAAAAAGCCCAGAAAGACAGATCAATGCATTCAAATTCTTCCACAGAAACACTATAAAATTCTGTGGTTTACTTTGTGATTTGCTGCACTGGCAACAGAGCTGCTCTGGAGTATTTCAGAAATATTGAGCCTCTTCCTCAGCAGGTCACAGAAGGTCCAATGCTAACAAGAAGTGTCTAGTTTCAGATTAATTAAAAGATGTACCTGTAGTCCATAGTACTTTTTACAGACGTGCATGCACTTGCTCTCATTGTCTTCTCTTTGTTATTTGAAAGATAACTCACATCATCCTTCTGCTCTTCCACAGTAATTTTATTTCCACAAAGTCATTGAAGAAATAAACAAAGACTCTTCATGATGCGTGTGCGGCAACATTGAATTTCTTGAAGGAAGCAGTGACAGAGCTACTAAATCAGCCTCTACTCCAAGGGAAGAAAGTCTTGTACAAGAAGGGTCCAGCCCCAACTAGTTACTAACTTCAAGTGTAAGAGAAACAATAAAAGGAGATGCTATACATGGAAAAGGGTAACTGCTGCATGTGTTCTGCTATCCTAAAACTCACAAACACATGTCCTCAGAGTTCATGGATACAGAGATAAAGGCAGTGTTGCTGAAAATCAACCAGACAGACTTTAAAGAGAATATAGAGTGTGAGGCAGTCCTTCAGGCACAAACTACAAAAAACCACAACTAACCAAACAAACCAGCAAACAAAAGAAGGAAATAAACACACCCAGCATATGAAAGAAGTATGAAGTTCTTCATTGCAGTAGAGTAGACCTCATGTGAAACACGCACATAGATCCCCAAAGAAATTATTATCTTCAGTCATTTTTTAAAAAAAAAAAAATTCAACAAAACAATAAACACACCTGATGCTGAACAGGGGAGTGGGCACACAACAACTAATAAGAATGAGTTTTCAGGGATAGAAATTATGAGATGGAAGCAAAATCCAAAGATTTTATTGCTGTCAAGTCTGGGTGGCAGAACAATCTTAATCACAGAACACCAAAAGAACTGGTACATGAAATTGCAAGTCTGATAGCAAGGATATTAAATAAATCCATCAAATAAGGGAGTACCACATGACTGAAGAAAGCCAAATATGGTGTCTATATTTGGGAGGAAAGATAGAGGGGGAAAAAGTCATTTTGGTAATACAGACACATCAGTCATCTACAGATAGCACAAAAATCATGACGAAAGAATGGAAATCAAAAGCATATCAAATGAATTACAGAAGATCACAGCATACTAGTTCAAAATGTCTCTTTTCTATGTTATTCCCTATAAAAAATATTGTATGTTTGTATTTTAATAAATGATTTGGCAAAGCCCTACATAGCTAAACTGGGAAAAGTCAGCAAAAGTATAAGATGTATAAATCAGATAAACTACTTAAAAGATACCCAAGAGCAAGGGCAAAGTACCAGGAAAAAAGCTTATTAGTAAAAACATTCTTTCACAGTGGTCTCCAAGAACACAGAGTTGATCATCAGAAGGGAAGAAAAGCATGACAACAAACTGAAAACAAGGTTTAACAGAGCAAGACGTGCCTGTAATAACTCAGGGCAAGTGCAGGATGATTCCAAACCATCAGCATGGTACCATCATGAGACCAGGGAAGTGCAGCCAAGAGAACAAGTAAATGCAACTGATATTGCTTTCAGTACAGTTTTGAAGCACCCTGAGCTTGACCAGAGGCTTGGGGTGGATCATACTATACTGAGCCTTCTTTAGAAGAACACGAGTTTTCTGCAGCAGGCTTGGGTCTTCAATCTCAAGAAAGCTAGGTACTATTAAAACCCCCAAAAACTAGAATACTCAAATTGAGCATGAACCTGGTCACCTGGCACTGACCTTTACACTGTGGCAACTGTGCTGCCAACAGTCTGTCAACTAGGAAAGTATTTCAAGTGTGTCTACAGAGGCACGCTTGCAGCAGCAACTACTGTAAAGCATGCTCAAGAGGTAAAAGCCCTGTTTTTCCATGTAAAAAACACTGTGATTTATCTAAGCTTAAATGAAACGAACAAAGAAAAAAAAATAAAAACAAACAAAAACCCCCACAACAACAAAACAACAAAGAAAAAACAAACCCCCCCAACAAACCAGTCCTTTAAACCAGAGGAATACATTTGTTAATATGGACACAAATAAATTTAAACTCAAAAATGACAGGTGTTTGACTACTAGAGAGTTTGGTTCTAGAGCAGTGTCAGAGACCAGATTTATACCCCACTGACTGATGTGCTGAAAGAACCATTTTGTCTCTGTGTGTTTGTGTTTTTGCAGGGGAAGGGCTGGGCTGGGCCATGACAAGCCCTGCCCAGAGGACATGGGCTGCAGCCACATGGCCACAGGAGCCCTATGGCTGGGCTGGCAGGCAAAGAAGGTCCACCTGGTAACCCACCCACAGCATGCCCCCCAGAACCTCTGATTAGCTGTGACCCCCCTCACTTTGGCCAAGGGGACAGGGATTGGTCAGTGAACCAAAGGTCCCACCTGAAGGAAGTGGCCACAGTGACCAGAGCAGGTAAGGAGGCACCACGAGGTGTCAATTGGGCCGTGGCTTGTTCTCCTTGAAGCCATCAGCATGTGACCTTCTAAGTGCTACCTATGTTCTTTTTTCCCCCTCTTTTTCTCTTTTTAATCTTTCTTCTCCTAATCTCTCTTCCCTTATTCTTTTCTTCCTCTTGCATATAACTTAAACAGTCATTTTCTGCAAGTTCTGGGTACTTGACTCAAGCAGCACGGAGTTTGTGTTTGCTAAGTGTAACAAAGGTTCTCTGTGGCAATCCTTGCTAATCCTGGTCATTTGCTGTAATGCTTTCGTAAAGTTGCATGTTATCTCTGCAAAATCCTTTTTGCCAAAATGCATATATTGTCACCAAATTACAAGAAATCTCTTAGAGAAAAAATGTGTAGTTATTCTCCAGACCTTGACTCAGCATACCAAAGAACCAAAGGCTTTACAAGGGTTTGTGTGTGAGCAAAATCTCTTGAAGCTGGAAATTAAGGTATACACCCAGTAAAGCTTCTGGACTGGGGTGTGACAAGCAGCTTTTCAGGAAAAGGAACAATGGAGAGTTGTTTGACTGACCTGAGGATGAAGCGAAGCTGTTTCCAAGGAGAATCTTCACCTGCAAAGGACTATGGGGTGCAACTGACAGTGTTAGCAAAGAATGAACCCTGTGACAGGTAACACAGCCACCAACTTCAACACCAAACCAAGCCACATCTGATCATGCCATCTTATTCCCTCTCCTTCTTTTTCCCTCTGCTTCTGTGTGTCACTTACCTGCTATGTCTTTCTGCATTCAGATGTGTTGTGATTTGACCTGCGATTTGAGGCTCAACCTCCAGGACTGTGTTAGGTATACACAGGGTTCCTGACAGAAGCCCTAGTAAAACCTCAAGGCTTTACCAAACATACTAGAAAACGATGCAGTTGCAGGTAAGTGGAGCTTAAGAGGTGGGCAAGATCCATGAGCACGCCCAGTGAAACCGATGTCTAACACAGCAGTGCAGTGGGAGTTTAGACTGGTTGAGTTGTTAGATCACACTACTTGTATCTGCGTACTCCTGTGTGGAACTGATAAAACTCCTATTACAAACTGAGTCACATAAGAACAGGTTGAACACATAAGAAATAAAACCTCAAGACAAATCCTGTTTGGGATAACTTTCATCTTATTTAAATCATGTCTCAGTTTTACGTCTACTAATAACAACATATTTTGCCAAAACAATGCAAGAATGGACTACATATATATATAAATATATATGTATAATCAGAGCTCAAATAAAGTATACATAAACATTTTACATGACAAAAAATATAAATACGCTCTCAGTCTCAGTGGCAACAGACAACTCTGCATGAGAAAACTTGAAGTGCGAATATGGTGAAAGTGCTTGTGTTTTGCAGAAAGACAGAAATCAATGTGCAAAACCTGGTACCCAGTCCCTGCTCCAAAGACAGAATTTATGCTCCCACAGGGATACCTTTCTCAGGCTTGTGTAGCTCTTTATTAAATCCAGAGAGGGATGGGGGTTGAGAACCTCAAAAGGTTCAGAGACACATCTTTGAGCAGCCATAGAATATTCCAGTCGGACTTCTGCCTTTATAGACAACCTCCCTCCCATTCCCACTCTGAGTCACCAGGGCCCATCTCCAAATCCTTTCTGCCTCGTTTCTTCCCTAGTTCCACCTTCTGACACGGCCTGGTTTATATTTCATCTGCATTTAAATAACCTGCTGATCACTTGGTGCTTTGGATACAGAAGCTCCTTTTCTGTTGCAGATTGCAATTTAACCGCAGCCTGCAGCAACAAGGAACTTCTTAGGGAGGTCTGCTCTAACATACAGTAACCCTGGGCTGCAAAATTCTTGCTTGCTCAGCGAGGATGGGACATCCACTGCTTAATTGCACAAATGTGACAGGTAAGCTTTCAGAATGTTATTACTGACACATTTTTCAGAGACTTCTAAACTTGGCAAGAATTAAATAGAAGCAGCAGAGTATTTTCCTCTAAAAATGTAGAATGCTGTCAAACCTACTCTGCAAAGCCCACGACCCTGTGGTTGAAGGGGCTTTTGCAAGTGACAAAACAATATATTTCTTTCCAACACATTCATTCTCAAAAATAACCCTAAATATTTTGATGACACAACAAGCAAAAAAGGCAGACAGCATGAAAACTTTCAATACCAATGTTTAAGAGTTTATTACAGCTTACCATGAGGGAGCTAGCAGGCCTGATAGAAAAAGAATGTTCTCATCTTACAGTTCAATAAGCCAAATGTTTTTGATGCCTTGAGTTCCCATAAGAAACTCACCCCAAAAAACATACGACTTGTAGAGAAAAAACCATTTACCCTAGAAGAAATATCAGAAACCATGTCGAATTAAGAAAGACATCACAGGCAAGGCTTTCTTTTTAATTTTGGAAAAGACTTGATAAACTCAAGAAGGGTTATCTGGTACAGATGGAATTGGGATGAAATTTTAGGCCAGAAAAAAGACAATCAGCACCAAGAACTACTTTCAATTTTATGTAAACCAGAAACAGGAGATTTAGAGAATAGAAATACCAGCTCAATAGCTTCAGTGGGAGCTCAGTCTGCAGAAATACTGACTCCATTGTATTAAGTGGGGAGAAAAAAAAAAAAAAAAAAAAAGAAAAAAAGGCACATTGACTAAGATCTGAACACAATGTTCACAATGTTTACAAAAATGACTACCAGTATATGCAGACTGATAAACAGCAGACTGGTTCTCTCTGTATACTTCAAGTCACTGTAGCATGCCAAAAACACTGCTTTAACCAAACTGCAGCACTGCAAAGCCTATACATTAGAGAAAGACCAAGGCAGGCCATTCCGGATTACGCTAAAGTTCCATTTATGAGAGACAAATTTCTCCCATTTGACCAGGGTTAGGCAAGGTAACAGTAAATGTAACGATAACTAGACTATGCAAGTGCTTCCATTTTTGATGGCAAGGCTAGAGGCAAAGCAGCACTAAAGAAAACAGCTTAACAAGTCCTAACAATGGCAGCAACACCTGCACTGTACAGAGGGACCCAGAGAAGTCTTTGTTGCTGCCTCTGATTGCATATTAAGAAGAGCTTATCCACAATGTACCAAGTTAGCCAAAACTGTCCTTCCTCCCAAACTAATGTAAGATGGCTGGAAAACTTACCCTGCAGTCTGACAGTACTCCTGTAGTAAACTGAGCATGACAGTTTCAACATCTACAGCACAAGGCTCAAAGAATGCAATGGGGAAGACCTGGGGTACTGCTTGGTGGTTTCAAGGGTGTGTGGGGAGGCTGCAAGTAATGATGGGCCACCAGAGGAAAATGAGACGTACTGAAGGGCAACTGGGGAGTGTGGAATGATGGATATCAACCTGAGTGGATAGGTGAAGGGAGAACAACACTATAGGAAACCAGACTTCATTGACACAAATATTCACAAATTACTGTTTCTTCATTTGTTGTGGTTATGTCCCATCCAGTCCAAACTCGCTGGGGTGAGGGAAGCAGAAAGAGGGAAGGAAAAAGTGTACCACAACATTCCTTCTGTATTCCATTCCAAATGCTTCTCCTGCCCCTGCTGCTCATGCATGCGTTCTTTCTCACCTTCACTCCTCTCCACAGTGCAGTTTTATATAAGTGTGAGAAAAACAAGGCTGCTGGAGCACACAGGTGGGACTCTCACATCTAATAACTTCTCAAATATTACTGCAAATCCCTTGCCATTCTCTCCAGAGACACCTTACTCTACTTATTATTTCATTTCCTGTTTGTTCCATTGCAAGTTTCCTTTGATTTAATTTCATGCAGCTTGGCAGAATAACATCAAGCAATTAAAATGAGGCACATATAACACTCACAAAAATACTGCAGAAGTCTCCAATGTTCTCTAGATCATTTGAATTAATTCACATTTCATGGATACTGTCCTACAATGCCTCTTTCACTCTGCACTTCACTCCCATTTGCAGATATTATAGTTAAATTATATAATTGAATCATTATTCATCAGCAAAACATCTATCTATCCACCAATTTTATACTTTCAATGTCTTTCATGTTAGAGTCAGCCCAGAGATGACTAGTCCCAGAGCAGGAGAGTTTCAGCAGCAGGAATACAACCACTGATCTTGGCACACAGTAGGTTTTCACTCGCTGTAGAAATTGCTACAGAAACTGCTCCATGAACGTGGGACCTCACCACACTAAAACCATTAGCTTTAATTTGAGAACAAAACAAATCCTCTCTTCTCAGTCATGAAAACATTGTCATGGACCAAATTAAATCCAGCGTAATATCATCTTCCTTACTCTGGAGAGAGCCTGAGCAAATCTGAAAAATTAAGAACAGAATCGTTCAGCTAATCAAATTGATTCAGAAACCTAAACGGGAGAGGTGGGGCAGGAGGGGAGGAAGGAAGGTCTTAATCAATGTTGTGTCCCTGATGAGCTTCTTGGGAATATCCAGTTAAAATTGTCAATTTAAATTCCAAACTGTTGAAGTGTTCACCATCTTTTACTAGCTATAAAAAGTCAAAACTCTTTCCAGCTCCTCTTCCAAACTCCACAGTGTAGTTAAGCAGTGTCAATATAAGAGCACAGAACATACGGAGAAATTATGTGAAATGCAACTCAATTCATAAGTTTCAGGCATCTCTTTATATGCTGTAGTCCTTTAAGTATCCATCTTGATTTTCCATAAGAAGTTGCTAAATGGTTTCTAGTTTACTGCAAAACTAGACCAGGATAAATGTATCTTCCATCGCATCTTTGTGACTCTAGGCTGATGCACCAAAAACTTTAGCACAGGAGCCTGCAAGGAAATCTCCGCTGCAAGTCTAAGTTGCCCAGCAGTCACGTGTTATAGAACAATTTCTCTGCACACCATGTTTCAAGATAAGACGCATTTATTCACTCAGTCCTTCCAGAAGTACAGTTAAAACACTCATGAGAGGTTTAATTTCAGAAGCAACTAATAAATAGATCATCCATAATTGCAAATCACAAGGGGGCACCACATGCACTGCACTATTTCAGTCCAATTAGCACATTGTTTGAGAATGAGCTCTTAAAACAACCAGTGAATTACAACATGAAAATAACAGTTTCACAATTGTTCTAAGGAATACAGAACAGGATACTTGAACAAATCTTCTGCTGGTATAGATCCATCTACTTCAGCTGAGCTCTGTTACAAGTCATTTCAGTTTTATTACTTAGAAAGTATGTAAGTAAAGTAACAATGCATTTGAAATGAAAAATCTCTGGCACTTTGTGTGGATCACCACATGACTATAATGATAACAAAATTAATCACAGGTTTTCTGCCTCAGCCTTGGTGGTTTTCATAGTTTCAACTGTTGTAGCAGTGAGACAATACTTACTCTCTGTAAGTAAACAGTAAAAAACTGTCTAGAAGTTAAAGCAGTTTCCTGAGTCTTTCCTTTATCAAAGTTATTCCCAGACTATGAAACTCCTACGCTTTGTACTTGTTGGTTATGTCTTTCCCCTAATTTCAGGACAACCACCTCTTCACATAATGCGGCTTTACAATCTCAGAGAGTAAAATCCAGCCATTTGTCTTCAGCCAAACAATCAAGAAACACAATGAACATCATAAGTTTCATTTTTAAAAGCTACTGTTCCTTAAAATGGGATAATACTTGTTTCAAATTTATTTACAAGTTGTTTATCCAACCCATGCAGCTCAATAAAATTAGAGGTTCATTATTCTGCCCTGTCTCAGACACATTTTTAGTGGCTTTATTTTCACAGGTTCATCTCTGCTTGTTTTCCTAATACATTTCAAACCAAATAACCATCAACCTTCACATACGGGCTCAAACATACACTTGACTTTGTTTTTGTTTTCCTCTGCTTCAACACCTCCTCAGATTACTCAGCTTAATTCTCTCATACCAAACACCCATTAGCATCCAGTCTTGTTTTATTTACTACCTCCTCCCAGGTTTCACCCACTCAAGATCTCCCTTATGGTTCTTCAAACCTGAAGCTGTATAGTACCGGGCAAACAGTGCTTGTTTTCTCTGTACTACAAATTCATGCTACAAGCATCAGTGTGACTCAACTCCAAACGAGCATTAGAACAGTACTTGCATTAATTGTTAGCTATTTCCAACAGCCCTGGAGAGCCTTCAAATTAAAGAATGGTCTCTTGAAACCATTTTAAGCTTGCTTTCCCTTTACATGGCAACCAAGGGCCAAAATGAACAGCAAGAAATAAAAGGGCACACACTGGAAGTACACATTAAGAAAAGCTACATGGAAAGAAAAGAATGTGCTACTCTACTCTGTTTTAACAGAAAATGTACACAATGAAACTACCATAAACTGAGAAGATCTTGTTTTAAGGAAAAATGAAAACACTGAACTCCAAATTGTCACAAAACACAATGTTCCTATAGAAAGATGTTGAATGTGAAACATTCCCCAATACACTGTTTTAGAGTAGAAAAAGAACTTTAAAAAAAAAAAAAAGGGGCAAATCTTTGCCCAACAGATCTGAGGAAAACCTTCCTTCCAGGTTGGTTATTCAGTAATTACTCACCACATCATGTTGAGTGCCTTCCTGAGGCACCAGATTCCAACTAACATCAGAAACAGAGTATTCATCCAAACTACTGTGCTTAAACCAGGACTTAACACTAACATTGCAGAAACATGAAGTAAAACAGCAGTACCTCCTTCTCAACCTGACAAACCTTGCTTTTATGCAAATTTGTGACACTGTTCTTCATTGCTTTATTTCAGCCTACTAGTCAGCAATACACTGCTTTTCTCCAAATAAACAGAAGAGCACTCTACTACATTTTCTAGGATAAAAGCAGAAGCTCAACATCAGTGCAGTAATAAATAAAGAATAAAAGCTGTCATAAAGAAGCTACAATGAAGAAAAACATTGAAAAAAATAAAAATTTACAATAGCTTATAGAGGACTATGCACAGACACTTCTTTAACAAACATTATTAAAATTTTTGAACCCTGACCCATTGATTTTGCTTAATGTCATACAAAATGTGGGTGTTCCCTTGCTTCTGATGTAAATGTCAATGGCCATTACCATTAGAAAACAAATAGAAATTGAAAACAGTCCACAGACTGTAGGGAAAAATAAGAACAGAGGAGGAAGAGATCATTCAGTCATGTGAAAATTACTCCATGACTTCACAGGCACTTTGCTCTTCCCTTGTCCTCACTCCTGTAGACACACTACTCAACAGCAATATTCAATACAGGCAACAAGCCTGAAATGAACCTGGACATGCCTGCAAACTGATGAAGGGCAGGATGTACATTTACTACCTAACTTTGATATCTTACATTATCTGCCTGGGCTTCTAGTCATACTCTCAATAGAGGGAAATGTTCCCTTAGGGACTTACATTCCCATTTGCCCCCACAGAATTGATGCCTTCACTGAATGTAGAGGGGACCCAGCAAGGCTAGCCAGACAGGTTCAGCACCCATGCTCTTCTCCAAGTCTCAGGATCACATTTTTAATCCAGGCCCACTAGGAAGACAGCCAAACAAAACCTCAAATGCTACATTCAGTGTTCAAGGTCCCCTCCAGATACAGCATGTGAGAAAGCATGCATCACCAGATCTCTGACCTGTGAACCTTTCTGCACACAGATGGATGACATACACCCACATGTACTTCTCCTGGCTTCTTCCATAGCAACAAGAAGCACTAACCAACAAAATTCTTATCGTGCTCGTGGTGGCATCATAAGGATAGCACATCTCCAAGGACCTTCTCCTACCCAGAGTGCTATTATAGGACAACATTCCAAAGGTTCATCAGTGAAGGTCTTGAAAATGTTACCCATGGATGTTGCTCTCTGCTCCACCTCTCAGCTCTGCACTGAACATACCATTTAGTTCAAACTATGTCTCTCGATTAAAGACGGAGAAACAAAGGTATCTGTAGTACTTATACCACCTACAGAGAATTTTTTTCACCCTAGGACCACAGTTACATGCTATCAAAACTAACAGACCGCCCAGGGAGAAGCCAGTGCCCTCCATAGCATTCACAAAGCCGTGTAATTCACTCCTGAGAAAGGTGTGAATGACCACAGAATACACAGAAACAAAAAGAAAATAAAAAATTCCTCTCCCTTCCAGAACTACAGCCATTTCGCACATAAACAGTCTCAGAAGAAGTCTTGTCAAGTTGAAATGGCTACAAAAGAAGAAAAAAATCTTCTCTGAGACATGCTCCGCTGTGCAGTGAAGCTTAAAAGAGTGAAAATTAGTGAGACAGAGGCTTTAAAACCTCATTGTTGCCTTTACTTCTTATTTCCTCTCATACTGATCAGAGGCTGGTAGGAAATTCTCTTATTGTTAAGAGATACAAATAAGATAGTCAAAATAGCTCAGAATCCAATCGATACCTTACACTGTGGTGACAAATAACAATTCTGGTCACAATTCCTCTCCCTGTTCAACTAGCATTGAGGTCATCTGGCCTCATTCTGGGTAATTTTTTTTTTCCTATCACATTGCTAAAGAGTAACCTGACCTGAATTTCCAACACGTGAAAACAAGCATATGAATCCATGTTAAAACATCCCTTTAAGCATCTAAGTATAAAAGCTAAATGCTAAAGTTGCCACCTAGCCCCTCTAGGCACCTGGAAGATTCCCATTCTCTGCTGCAAGGTACATGAAGGACCACTGAAATCCTGACAGCATTGAATAACCTTACACCATAGTTTCTTTCCAAGTTCTGGAAGACTCCTTCACAGGACCAGAACCAACACAAAGGAGATATATAGATATAGATATATATATGTCAGACAAAGGTGACCATCAACAGAGCATTGGTTCTATGAGCAACCTTTGTAGCTGAGAGCTGGTGTCTTCAAATTCCAAAATTGAAGGGAGTGGGAGGATGAGACAATAGGTTTTCACTTCTTTAAAAGAAAGGACCAAGCTACACAGAGCCTTAATTCCACCACAATATGCACCCCTATGCATGTTGATGCAGCCCAGCCACCCTGGAGTCGTCTAGCACTTCCTCTTGGTTATCTCACATAGGTGAGGCATTAGCAAGGATGGCTGTCCTCCAACAGCTGTCAGACCTTGTGTTAAGGTGACTATTTCAAGATTTAAGATAACTTTTCTGGTAAATGAGAGTGAATTCAATGATTACTAACAGCTTACAACAAAGACGACATGTTCATAGGCTACTTGTCACAAATGAGGAGATTTTTACCTCTAGTCACAGCTCTACCTGAATTGAAACAGAAACACTGACTAATCCTTCTCTTTGGCAGTTTTGAGCTCCACTACATAACCTTTCCTTGCAGCCAAGAGGTACAGTAGGGCACCCCACAATGTCAAAACTCACTTGCACCTTTGACTATTGGGTCATGTACATTCTCTCTCTCCTATCATGAGCTGCATAATTACAACAACATTGGATTAGAGAAGGTCTGTTCCTCTTTGAGAGAGGTTATAAATACTCACTGAAATAGTTTAAACTACTTTTTCCTTTGCTCTTAGCTTTAGGAAGTTTACTCTTCACAGTGGATGACAATGAGATCATCTGGTAGCAAACAATTATTTCTTTCATTTCTCCCCACTTTCCCTAGAAAGTAATATAAGTCCTGATGAATATGTCATAACTTAATTACCAAGAACAATTATCAGTTTAAAAAAAAATCATTAAAGTGATAATGCTTTCATGTAGCTCTAAAATTATATTGAAATCACTTTGCATCTCTTCAGCGTCAACTGTGGGAATGAGAACCTATTTATTTTATTCTTCAAAACGGACCCAGCCTGCTGCACCAGACTATATCGGGACGCGCCGTCTCGGGAGGATGGGCACGGGCAGAGGGACGCCCATGTCGGCCGCGGCGGTCACGGCTCACGCTGATGGTGGTGCTGATGGTGGTGGTGATGGTTACTTACCGGACCGGCCCCGCTCCGCTCGGCACCGCCGCTCGCCCGCAGCCCGCTGTGGGGCCGCACTGCCCGCGGCCGGCAGCCAGGCGGAGGGGGCGCCCGTGGCCGGCCCAGCGCGGGGCGGGACCGCCCTCTGCGGGGCCCAGGAGGTACTGCCCGCACCTGGAGGGACTGCCCTCTGCGGGGCCGGGAGCGCACCTGGAGGGACTGCCCTCTGCGGGGCCCGGACCGCACCTGGAGGGACTGCCCTCTGCGGGGCCCGGGAGGTGCTGCCCGCACCTGGAGGGACTGCCCTCTGCGGGGCCCGGGAGGTACTGCC
>JAWWEE010000040.1:45538844-45655235 GCA_035221455.1 Xenops minutus | reverse complement strand
GGGCTGCCCTCTGCGGGCCCGGGAGGTGCTGCCCGCACCTGGAGGGACTGCCCTCTGCGGGGCCGGGAGGTGCTGCCCGCACCTGAAGGGACTGCCCTCTGCGGGCCCGGGAGGTGCTGCCCGCACCTGGAGGGACTGCCCTCTGCGGGCCCGGGAGGTGCTGCCCGCACCTGGCGGGGCCGGCCCGGCGCACCGTGCCCCCGCCGGGGCGGGACAAGGCAGGGGCGTAGCCGCGGGATAGATGGCTGCGCTGGACACCTGCCGCCGCCTGTTCGACAGCCACGGGCAAAATCCCTATGGAGCAGTAGCCCACGGCTCCCGCCCCGCAGGTGAGCCGCCCCGGCCCTCCGCCCCCGCGCACAGCGGCGGAGAGCGGCGGAAAGGGCGCCCCGGGACCGCTCCCCGCATCTCGGCTCTGCTGCCGGGACAGCCCCGGCGGGCAGCCTCCCTCTGTCCCTCTGTCCCTCCGTCCGTCCCGCCCACGCTTGCCGGCAGCAGCGGCTCCCACCTGCCCGCCGGGCGGGGAACAGGCTGTGCCCCTGCGCCGGGGGAGCTGCGCTCCGGGGGAAGCCTCGCCCGCCGAAACGCGTGGGTGCGGGCACAGCCCTGGGGAGAGTGCCCTGGACCCATGGTGTGGGAGCACCCGAGCTCCGGGTCTGCTGCATCCCCCACGGCCACGGCCACGGCCAGACTGTCTCATGCCCCCCAAGCCGAGCGAAGTCCCACTCATAGCATTGTGACTCCATCCTTCCCTCCACCTCTTCCATGTCAGTGTTCATGTCACAACCCCACAGGTACCAATTTATTGTCATGTGTTTAAAAAAGTTCTCAGACAAGCCCTCTAAAGTCTGGTCACTTAAGGTATCCTAGCCCTGGGGACGTTAATTTTATCCCTGATGCTGAAATAGTACCAGGAGTAGCTGTACTGCTTTCTCTTACCAGACCCTGCCACGGCATTATTAGGAAAACTCAATATGTGGCCGAGAGAAGTATATGGATAGAAAAGTTTGTTTACGTTTAGCCTCAGTGTGATGGAGTGGATGCTCATTGAAAGAAGCATTTCAAGGACCTGGAGGGCTCCTGTTATTGAATCCTCAGTGCTGTGACTCAGTATGTGGCAAGGGCTGTAAATCCTCTGAGAGTTGTTTTCATTCTTAGATGCTCTTAGCACACAGTGGCAAGAAACGTCTCCATCTTTTGCTCTGCAGCTGGAGCTGGCTTCTATTAGCTGAGCCTTGTGGTCCCTAGGTTAGGCTGCTACCTAGTAATTTACCAGAAAGAGCAGCTTCAGTGTAGAATAATATGAAACGGCCTGTGTAAGTGACATATTAGAGGGTTTTTTTCATTTTATTTTTAAGCACATCAATTGAGAGGAGCAGTTGCACCAGTAGTTATGGTTTTCTCTTCAATTATAGATCAACTTCAAGGTCCCCATCTTCAAGGAAGATTAGCCGGTGAACCAGGTTAATTGCTCAGTCATCATTAGGTCTGTCTCTCCTTCCTAAGGATGGTATCTATGATCAAGTAGTCGGGTTTCTCAAGCCCAATGTCGATTCCTGGGAAAGGAGGACAAGATACACACAATACAGTAATCTGAGAGGTGGACTCTCCCTGGCAGTCATACTCTCTGTCCAGAAAGGATACTACTAAACTGATTGACAGCACCGTAATCAACTTCATGAGAAAACAAATGTCCCTGGTCCTGCTCAGTACTCTTCCTAATAGCTCTGGTACTATGTATGCAGACAGAAACGGGCAAAAGTCACAAGCAGAGTAAATCATCGCTGAAATCTAAGGACTAGATGTAAGATATTTTGGTTTCTTTACCGTTGAGGAATACACACAGTGCAGGTAGCTCAGTGTGCAGCTGCAGTGGGAGCTGCAGGTTGGGCTCTGGCTGGTGAGAGCCCCAGAAAAGGGGCCATGAACTGCAAACCCCTTGCATAACAGAGGGCCCGGGGACCTGTGGGGTCGGCCAGAGGACCAGGTGCTCGGACATGTGGCAGGAGCCCACGGCCCCACACATTTTCTGGCGTTGAGACTGTAAGGGAATAAAAGCCCAGGGGTTCCCTTGTTTGCGGTCCCTTCTTGAAGACACCAGGTCAAGCTGTTATTTTGTTATTTAGTTGACCATGATTAAATTATTTTAAGGATCGGCACGTCTGAGATCTGCTATGGGATACCTGGGTTCGAGCCCGTAAGGAAACCTGGTCTGACTGTGTGAGTTGTGGGGGTGTAGCTGCAAAGGGCCCTCCGTCCCAGCTCAGGTGATGGGAGTGTGACTGCCGGAGAGGCTCCTGGATGGTCGGACAGGGAAGTTTCCTTAACATTTACCATGCCCTGAGGCCTCCTGACAAAGATGATTATTAGGTGGTGACGAGACGTCATTTCTGAAACTGTAAAAGCCTTGGTCATTGTTGACTGAAATACTGACAAGCTATCAATTCCCTCTCTCAGTAAGAGACTACTCTTCCCATGAGTTTTGCCACACAACTGCTACTTAAATAAGGCAGAAACAAAAGTCAACAGCTTTCACCAGTGAAATACATGTGCATGCTACATGACTTGGCATTAAACGTGTCAGAGAGGTCAGCAGTAATTAAGTACTGTCAATTAACTAAATGAAATCGAAGTGCATTTCAACTTTACCAAGATAAACATTTTTTAAAAGGTAGAGCAGCACTTATCTTGTTCGGTCCCAATGGTACTCCCATGTGGGTTTCATACATAAATCCCTGTATTTCTAAAAAGCATGGCATAACTTTCAAAGCATTCATATCACTGACCTCTACACTGTACTTAGAGGAAGCGATATCTAGCAGTCACACCAATGCCACAGCTGTTTGCCTAATACCTGGTGTAGAAAATAACCTTTAAAAAAAAAATAAAATAAATAGCAAAATCAACTACGGGATAGGTAAACACAGAAATCGTAGTTTCATTGTTGGGAGAATTGCCATAATATCATCATCTATCACAGCTGGGTTTTCTGTCACTTCTGAATGGCACAGGGCAACTCAAATCTATGCGACTGAAGTGCTGTAACCACCCTGCATTTCTCCTGTTGTTCCTGGATTTTTTGTCTTTTTCATTCTGAAGCATCAGTTACCATAGAAACAAGCAATGGCATTTATGCAGATATTCGTGAGCTGTACCCATACATGCCATGTGAAGTCAGCCTCGATTAACAGCGTGACCTGCATCTGGTGGAGCACATCCCTGTGGAAGGACACCCTGCTGCAGGGTACGGGCACTGGCAAAATGAGGCAGTGCTGGGCACCACCCTTGACAGGGGCTCTAGGAGCAGGGCCAAATGCCTCTGAGGAGAAAGAGACTTGTAGTCTTTCTGCTATTGCTGAGAGGCAGGGAGTCAACAGCTTTCTTAACGCTGAAGGAGCTGATAAGACATAGGACTCGGGGAACAAATATTTTGGACACAGTAGTGGCTTTTTTTCCCCACACTATGAGGAAGAGTGGGAGTGTGACCTCCAGCACTCATGCAATTTCTTTAAGGCAAACATGTCACGGAAAGAATTTTGGGTATTGTGGCATGAGGACATAGAGTCTATTTAATTTAAGCTCGCCTTAATTTTCTGACTTCTCTTGTTAAGAGGATGTATTTCAGTAATAAAATAACCAGAGGACAAATCTGCAGACACTTGTGTGATGCTGGAAATTTAAAACTTGAGTGGATGGCAGTAAGTGGCAGACCAAAGTGTTCTGACTCTTAAAGCATTAGAAAGCTCTTGCACCATTCTGTTTATTCAGGTGGATTTGGATAACAAATTGCATCAGCATTTTAACTCATAAGAGGTTCAGGGATGAGAACTAGAACAGCACATACCCAGAACTGCTTGAGTTTAGATGCTATGAAATTAGAGGGACAACTCCATCTTCCTAGCCCTAAACTTTCAAAGAATGATTAATTGGGTTTGTTTGCCCTAATTTTTGATTGGCCAGTATAAGATCTTATGAAAATATGAAGAACTGCTATTCAAAAAAACACAGTTCACCCTCTGCAACTTGGTAATTATAAAAAATATACCCAGCTGGACACCTCTGGGTATTCAGTCATTCTGGTAAGCAGTGTTACAGTAATGCAACTGAGCACTAGTATTTATTTATAGCACTAATTTTTTTAAATTAATTCTGAAACACTTCTGCCCGGTGTTAGTTAATATGCATTTTTATAACCAGTAAAGGCACTTGTATGTAAATAACCTGTATAAGAAATTGTGTTCTTTTCTCATGTGTCCTTTTCTCCGTGTAATTTCTTTCCTTCTTCATTACTCAGAGGACAAGTAGGGATGAAAAGAATAAATCAGAATTATCATTCTTGCAAAATAATAAGCTGAAAAAACATTGTCTCTCAGTGATTTCCATACAGAGACAGAACTTCATAGTGTAAGAAATTGGAAAGGAACCATAATAACTTTCAATTACATGAGCCTTGGTATTTTTAGCTAGAATGAGGACAAATGGCAAATTCAAGAGACAGAGCCCAAGGCATGAGCATTTGTACTGCAACTTACACATTAAAACTAAAGGAGAAAAACACAAAAGTTTCTACTGCTAGAACAGATCTCACATGATTCTCAGAGATCTAATGACCTCCTCAGAGGTAAAATGATAATTTTAGGCTCCCTCCAAAGTCAGTTGTGGCTACAGCTAGGTCAGTGGCTAGGGAGAGCAGCCAATATAAAGCTGAGCAGTTGTTTCAGAGAACTCCTATTCTAGTACACAGTGGAGAATGGATGGCTTAGGACACTCATCAGCCAATTTTAGAGACCCAAGTCACTTAGACAATTCTAACATGGTTCAGCCCCAAAACAACATGGGCATACTGTTCATGCTGCACCAGCATTTAGAGACCAGAACTCATTCAAGATGGGCATAGTCCAAAATAAACACAACTGTTGTTGCTCCACCAAACATCTTCAGTCATGATACAGTTTGTCCAGAAGAGGGAATGATGCTTTCTACTCGAGTTTACATCTGAATGTTTTAAGTACTAATGAGACTAAGGAATAAATATCAGCAGTCTACACTTCTTTTTCCTCCATGTTTAGTCAGACACTGTATATATTCACATAAAGAAAGAATAACCTGGAACTTTCTGCAGATTTATTGGAGGTTTTTAAGCTTGCTGTCAAAGTTTAGGTGCCTTCTGGACCAAGAATATTTTTTCTTGTGTCATCAGCCCCATCTCACAAAGATGCTCCTAAAAATCCAGTTTATCCTATGTACTACCCTAAAAGTTTCTCTCAGATTATTTTGAAAATGTTATATATGCATTCTAGCTCTAGAATAGCTTTCCAAAAAAGAAAAGATCTCATGTGAGCTTTAGTAAAAGTGGCTTGTAAGCAAGCAGTGTTATTGACAACTTAGGCAGACAGCACACTACATATGGCAGATCATTGTCCACATCTGAAGGATTGTGACTCTTAGTGCCACAAATGTATCACTGCTTGGCCTGCCAAAATTAGCTAAAAAGGATGTGCTTCCAATTACTTTTGAAATTGTCATTGAGTGTAATTTCACTGTTAAATTTTCTTGTACTATAGCTGTGCCAGAGACAAATACGAAAACATGAAAGTGCACAGGTACTGTCTGCCCTTCCTTGGCTACAGAGAGCCATCCAGACTCACAGCTAATTTCACAGTTAATCTTGAGAACACTTCATAATGTTTTATTCTTGTCACTCTAGCTTCGTATCTTATCTTTGCCAATGCCTGGCACAGGATGTTTGAGTACAAGATTTTTTTCATTTGTTCTTTGAGAAGTTGTTAGCATCTCCCAGCTACACAGCCAGTTAATTGTATGAAAATAGCTGTACTTGGCCGCACCAGAAAGTGCAGCTTCTGATGCACACCAATAATGACCACCCAGACACAGGTGCTCTGGTGGGCAGCACACACACAGCACCTGTCAGTCTTACGCATTCGGCAATAGCAGATGCGTTACTATCTTAAACAAATAGTCTGCAACCATTTTGTAGGTTCAGTTTAAGTATATAAGGTAGCTGCTAGCAAGGAACTCTATAGTTTGGCAATGCAGTCTGTAAAGCATGTTGTTTTAGTATGACACATTCCTTGTATAGGAGGGGCAGTGAGCAACTTTCAGATTCATCCTTGTACTTATGAACAGTATGGCATGTGTATCAGGCACTGGTGGACTTTTGCAAGGAGGTAAGAACACGCTGGCAGTTTGCATTTTTATGAGAATAAATTCAATAGTCAAAATGTTTTCAAACTCTATGTACCTTAAAACTGCAAATAAACTTCTCATCACAAAGTCTGTATGTGCATGAAAGAAGGGAATTAAAAACTGAAACATCCGTAAGTTAAATATGCAGAAGACACAGGATCTCCAGCTCACCAGGAGCTTGAGACGAAATTATTCCCTCTGCCCAAAACATCTGCTTGAACATTATTTTTGGCTGTGAACATGATCTCTCTGTCATGACTGTTAACAATTTGCAAGTTGGAAGAGAGAACTGCTCATCTGTCCTTTGGAGTAAAGGCATGAGGTATTGTGAACATTTCTGTGAAAATTATTTAATGGTCTACATGAAGCCACAGAGGCAGAAGTGATTGATTACTCAAGAATTTTAGGTAGATTGTACCTGCTGAGGCATAACAATTACAATACAGATGATTCTCTTTAATAAGTAAGTCACCACAGCATTTTTTTCCTCAAAAAGGTTAAAACAAGCTTTATTTAACACACAAATCAGATTGTGTACAAGGCAAAACATACCCCTATAGTGACAGGCATATTGGGTCTCCACACACCATTTGTAGCCACTTGTGCTACAGTAATCCTGAGATAAGGAAAAAAGCCCTAAAAATCTTTTTAAAAAGGCCAAAATACCTCCTTTTCATCACTCTTGCTATAGTCACCTTCATTTGGGAATTAAGAGAAAGACTATAGAGTTCTGACTCAAGAAAACAAATTATCTACAAGTGAAATACCCAAGATATTTGCCTAATTCCCTGCTGTCATCTGAGTACAGTAGCAAGAGCACTCTGGGAACAAATCAGGAAATGTATATATCCAAGGTTACTCCTTTAACACTGGAAAGAACATAGAAGAATGACAAGATATTTTTGCTACCTTCAACTACTACTGTCTTCACGAGCTGTGTGGTCTATGTGTCAATCTTGCACATCCTATGAACTTAGCAAAAAATTCTCTACACTGTTAAGTTCATTAAAAAAATCCCAACTTTCTTTGCTTCCTTTCTCTATGAAGTTATATGTGATTTAGAAATATTTTTAAAAGTTTATAAAAGCAGTAGAACTACAGGCATTTAAAGTCATGTCTCTAATATTAAAGGCTACTTAAACACCTTCATTTTGCTACAAGGTTGTATTTGTCATTAACTGACATTAAAAAAGGGAAGTCTCTTTTTAAAATAGAAGTTAAGGAAAAAGTTATAGATAGGTTGGGTTTTGTTGTTTGGTTTTTTTTAGTTTTGTAACATACAAAAATAAGTTACACTATATATTATGGCTTTCATTATTTACCTACTCATTTAGTAGAAGAGCGTTATCATGGATTTAAACACTAGATGTCGTAACTAATTAACTTGCCGTGTTCTTCAGACTTTCCTTCTTGGAGTTTTGAATTTGTGAAACAGCCAAATACTAGAAGGAAAATTAAGACGACTCCCAAACAATTCAAATAGCAAGAAGCACTTGTAGAAGAAATCTTTCAGAGAATATTTTAATTTATTTTAAAATTTTAATTTAATTTTTAATGTAATTTAAAATTGAAGTTTGAATTTAATCTTCTTGGTGCAAATAAAGGCCAACCCAAACATTCCACACCCTTGGACAGTCAGAACTTCACATTGAGCTCCATTTCAGAAATGTTTACATACCAGTATGATACCATTATGCTACTGAAGTAATGATCTCTCTTTAACATTTGTTATGTTAACCATATGAAATAATAGTTAGATTTGGTATGCAGCTATCTTAAAAAGGCTATGATAATGCTAAGTCAACAAGATTCAAAACTAAGGACACAAATGCTCAATATTAAGTGTTGTTCACTATAAATAGGGAGGGGAGGGTGGGCACAAGATGCCTGAGTCAAAGACTGAAAAACCTTATTTACACATTGATGTATTATTAATGTCTGAGTACACTTACATTTTGAAGTCTAAAGGTGCACTCAAATTGGACAAGCTATGACAATATTCAAATACATGTAAATAAAAAGAATTCTAGTTTCATAACTAAAGTAGTAAAAAAAATATCATTGTGCAGCTGAAATAGCATTTGCAACAAAGTTTACAGCAGACAAGCATAAATTTCAGACTTACAAATTCAGTAAGAAAGATCATGGCACCAAATTTGGGAATATTTTCAAGCTCTCGTTTTACTCAGGACAGAAAAGATGCCAGCTGAATAAAGTTAACTGACTACTTTCCAGCTCCTTGTAAACAAGGCTCCATGTTGTGCAAAAAAGGAGCTTTCTCTTCCCCTTTTCTTAAAGACAAGTATCTAAAAGGCAAGCTGCAGTGATTGTTTCTGACAGTAGTACAATAAAGAAGTGGATAGAAAAGTAAGTATATAAAAAAATTCTTAAAGAAAAGGCATCTGTCCTGGTTTGATTGATTTTGTTTATGAAAAGGCACTTCACATATTGCTAAAACTCCGATAACATACTCGTCGTTTTAGTTTTTCTGTTAGAAGGCTGTATTACAAGGTTGTTAGAATGAGTATGCGTATGTTCTTTATACAGTGTCGATCTGTTACAAATTTTATAATTACATATAGTATCTTACACCAGTTATTTAGCGGAATAGGTTCATGTTCAAAAGAATAGCAGGTCTTCAAACAATACTCCAGTGATGATGGATGATCTGTCATAGGCAACACACCACCTGTAGTGAGCTCATGCTAACAGAACTAGCAATGTAAATCTTTCAGAAGTGAGTCCTCAGTCTTTTGTTTTCCTCTCGTAGTCTCTCAATTTCAGCTACTAAGCTTTCATTTACAGAGTACCTCTCAAGTAAAGCATGCATTTCATTCTAGAGAAAAGTAAAAAGTCACAATCAGTTACCAATTCCAGTCTTATCCTATCCATTTTCATATCTCTTTTGAAAATTAAATAACATAATTCCGTTTTTAAAAACTTTTGATAAGAAAAGTAAGATTTTTTGGTTTTATGCTGACATAAGTATTTTGATCATTAATACAATATATTACTGAATATTTTATCAAAGGATATTTTGCAGACCCTCAGGAGGAGAATCTGCTAATTCAGATTCCATTAAAATGTTCAGTACCCAGACAAGGTCTTTTTAATGCAGATCAAAAGAACAAAGATTCATAAAAAGGTGAAGCTAAAGAATACAGAATAGTTCAGGATGCTTACAGTACCTACAAGTAAAGCTTTCTGTTTGAATTCCATCTATCATCTCCTTACCTCAGCCCCTTGGCCCTTTCCAAGGAACAGCTGAATTTGTTTCTCTTTTGTCTTTTTATGACTTCTGAAATATGGAATTCATACCTAGCCAATGTGTATGTTCCCTTTATTTATGAAGCCTAAAACAATTTAACAGATTCACATTCATACTTTTCCCCTCCTTCATAGCAAATCCTCCCTTTCATGGTCTCAATAAGCAAAACATATTTGCAGTTTTGAAAGAAGATGTCATTTACCAAAATGGAAAACTGAATATATGTCCCATAATGGTCTTTGTACATACCAACTGCATGTGGAATTGCTTGATCATCTCCACTTGTAAATTCACAATATCTCGGTGGCATGCTTCTCTAGGGGAAGAATTGCAAAAGGACAATGCTTAGATTTATTTAGGAAGCAGTACTTCCCTCCAGTCCTCAGCATCCAGAACTCCACAATTCCTCACCTTCATAGCATTGTGAAATAAGAGTCTAAAACCCCTTAAATCATGAAACATAATCCTCTACAGTTTATTTCTTGAATCATTTTGACATGACATTTGATTTTCCTAAGTACCATTTTTTCAGCATAAAAAAAGACATTGGATCTCTTCTGTTTAGAAAAAAATATATACATGGTAATGTCAAGATTGTTTTTTCACTTGAAAGCTGTAAGCTTCTCCCATTCAAAGCTGATTTTCAATCCCTCAGTCACAAGCACCACAATGATATTTATCTGTAATTGAAAGTACAGTACATGACTTTCAGAACTGTTTTTGTAAGAGGGACCAAAACATCAACTATGGCAAGTGATACATTATCCTCCGGCCCATAGGATCCTTCAGGTCCATCTACATAAAAAGTAGTGGCAGTGTTGTCTGTGAAGTGACGTGAATTTGTTAATTCATGGACAACCATTCCACATTACAAAAAAGTGCTTGAAAATAGCCTCTAACCTCTACAATAATACAACAGTTCCAGATGCTGAAGAACAAGGAGAACAGCTCACATTAAAAAGCAAGCAAGCTCACAAACTCTTCCTGAACAGTTTATCACAGTACAATCCTCTGAGACTGAATACTGTGCTATGGGTACCACCAGCCTGAGACAGTAAGGCATTTCTTAAGCAGACACACACAGATCTTATTTCATTCTCCTTTCCTCAAACACATAGCAAACCCAAAGGGAATGTATTCTTCACTTTCTCTTTCCACAGGTTATTGTGCTGCAGAACTCCTTCTTTGAGTGTATCAGGTACAGATGCCAGCTGGCAGCTTAGAAATTCAAAGATGTAGGTTATCTCCCAAAGACAGGAAGATCAAGAAACAAACAGTTTTCTGGAACCAAACAAATTATATATTCCTCCTGGTCCTTTTCTAAAGGTTCACTTTTTTTCCCCCTATTACTTGAACAGAAACAAATTTCAGGCAGGAAAGATAAAAATCCTTTCCTCAGATTCCAGGGGCTGAAAGGTAGTTACATCACTAAGAAGCTTGCAATGGCTCCTTTCCTCTTAGTGACCCCACTACAAACAATCTTTTACACTCAGTTTGAATGCACCCGCAACTTAAAACTGGAAAAAGGGCCAACAGGGCCTTTCAGCCACTCCAGGATGTGTAGGTCAGAAGAGAAACACAGTATCTAAGGCTTCAAATCTCAGATAGTGGAAGTAAAAGACTAGCACGCAAGACTAGACTATGTTCCAAGTCCGAGATGCCTGAACACAGACTTTAAAGAAAACACATCTGCAATATATGGACTGCATTTTAAGCCACATGAAAGTTACAGGTTTTAATTATTGCTGATATATATATAACTTGATTATTGTAAAAAAATCCCAGGGGAGCTCTACTACATTTCTGCAAAGACATTTAATAACACTCACTGCATTTTGTCTGTTGGCAGATACAGAACAGCCCCATCAAACGCACCTACTGAGCTAGTATTGCATTGCTTTTTGTCAAGACAGTGATATTACCCCTGCCCAACAATCCTTTTCCTCTCCATCATCTCCATCAACCTACTTCCTCTCAAACATGGGTTGGGAAGTGATCTTAACTGCTCCACCTTCTTCAAACTCCACTCTAAATAGAGCCATGCTAATTTGACTTCTTTCACAACAATTGGAATATTGGTTAGATATTCACAAAGTAATCTGAAATCAACTGTCACTTACAGCACAGACATTATTTTAATGAGGAGCTTCACCAATAGGAAATACACACGCACTATTTTACCTTACACATGCCGAGCTAACAAGAATCAAAGCCAGCACAAGTCAACTGTCTATATCAAACTCTTCACACTGTCAACTTGAAGAGTAATTTCTCCTGCTGGGATGGGGAGATGAGCAGGGAGGGAAAGAAATCAGCACTAGGCTTCAGAAAAACAGGAAGGAGCTCCTTATGCAGACTAAATTTACCGAGAAATATTCAAACACTCATTCTAAAAACACGTTTGCAAAGTCATTCACTGACAGTCCCCAGAGACATCAGTCTAATTAGTCATCAGAGCTATTAAAAACTAAGTTTCGTACCTGCATTTCCAAAACTAGGGCTCTACATTTTCTAATCCAAGTAGAAATTTGTTAATGCAGATGCTAGAACATCTTACTAAGAAAACGCGTCATTGAAAACAACATTCTGCCTGAATACCAGTACCTGAAGTCATCCATCGTTTCTTGTATCATATTCTGAATGAAGTTTATTTGAACTGATGTCAGAGGTGCGTTTGGTCTGCTATTCCCAATGGTTTCTACTATTTTTTCTGACAATGAACTTGCAACTCCAGCAGTGACAGGTGATGTTATCTTTGGACCTTTGCAATTAAAAATGAATTGAAAAAAATAATTATTTTTTAAAATATCTCAGTGTAATGGAAAACAAGAGGGGTTTTTATTTGTCTTGAGGCTTGTCAATATTTTACTTCAAATATTACTTAGTTTAAAAAACAAACTAGAGTCAGAATGAGTCTTTTCAGATGCAACTAGAGACATTCTAGGACGGCAAGCTGGATTTATAGAAGAATCAAGGTCAGATGTACTTTTTTAACATTAAGTCAATTTTATCAGATTTCACATCAGTTTATAAACAACCACATCTAGAACTGGGCCAAAATTATCAACTTACTTGTTGAGGTAGTACCATTTACTGATAGATCATATGCAGGATGGGCCTGAATATTCTTGATTAGTCTCTCATTTGTATCAGGAGTGGATGATGGTGGAGAACTTATAGATTCTGTACTTGATAAGCTTGGTTTTGAAACCTGACAATAAAATTAGTACTTTAACAAAAGAAAAAAGAAGACGAAATCTACTTATTACAATTGCCTAATTGCACTTGAAGATTAAGGTTACAGGAATGTACTTTCAAGCATTTTTGCTTTTTGAAATCTACTCAGAAATATACGCTTTTCATTTCCTAGCAAAATATCTGAAAAACTGATTGCTATAACATTCAAAACTGCCTCAAGTGAGTACGTAGAAGTGAGTGTAGAAGGCAGGGGCCTCTTAATTTTCACATCAAACATTTTGTGACAGTGGCATCATTCCTAGCAAACTCAGACTTCTCAAAAGCAATACAAAAGCAGCTACCACAGAGGGAGATGGAGAATAAGGAAAGAGACTGGAATTAATCTAATAAACAACAAACAATCATGCTGGTGCAACCAACCAGCAATCCTTCTCAATTTTCTAGAAAAATCAAAATACTTCTCCGGCTACCTCAGTTTTGTTTCATGTGAACTTATGTAACCTGAGCTTATTTAAGAGAAACATCCATTTATCTTCCATTGCTGAAGGGCAGTGAATTTAAACTACCCTAGGTTTAACAGATTTGTGTCACTAGGGCAAACAAAGTCGGAAAATAAGATTAGATGGGGCATTATTAAGGAATTTTGTTTCACGTAATAGTATTCTGTCAAGATTCTAAAAAGACCACTCATAACAAGAATACCTGCTTTAAGACGTCTTTAGTTTCTTGTTTACCAAGACTTATTTTCTTAATGTCAGTCTCTGAATGTTCTTCTTCTTCTTCTTTAATTGGAGATCCCACAAGTGCATGTAATGGGCTAGACTTCGCCCCTTGTATACTACTGCCCACTGGGTTTCTTTTTACCGGAAAGGCAGCAGTGAGCTGTGGGAGAAAATCCAAACCCACAAGGTAGGACTGAAAATCCAGATCTAAAATGAAACGGAAAGATGAAACACAGAGCTCAATAAACAAACACACACACCAAATCTACCCCACAATTAAAATGCCTGCACACCCATACAAAATCAATTAACAAAAAACACCAAAAAATGCACCCCACAAAAACTAAATCCTTAAATCCAACTTATGCTGTCACCATCCTTATGAAAGTAATAAAATACAAAACGCCTCTATGTATCACTACAGATTGCACAAAGGAAAATAAAATAATCACTTCACGACCATACTCTTGATTTTCTGTTATCGTTTTGTGTCTTAGCACCTCAACTTGTCAGGCAATTTCCAGAAAAGTTCATTTGTTTCAGTGTCTGCTTTCACTGTTTGTTTGTTTTCACTGATATGACAAAATCAGCATGTGAGAACTAGTATAGACCTTCAGAGACCTATCACTGGCATATGCTTACCATTTCCTTTTCCCTGAGGATCTTCAGTCCCTTTATTTGCAATAATATCTATAAAATACCAGAACAAAGACAAATAAAGTATTTATTTGCATAATTGCATCAAGTTCATAATCAAAGACTAATTAAAATATCAAGTACAGTGGTCAATACCACACAAATGACATAACGTCACACTTTACAAATTTCACTATTAACAACTTACCATCTCTGACTGGAGAAAACACATCTCCTAAACTACTTCGACCTAAATCATCAAAATTATTTAATTCGGCATTTTTTCCATGATCTGTTTCTTTAGATGGAATGACATCCAAGCTGCAACTATGGGGAAAACCTCAAAAGGACAAAAACATTCCATTAGTAATTGACGTTTTCCAAAAATAACATACATTAAGCCTAAACAATCTCACAGCAAGTGCGATACCTGCTAAGGCCAGTAGGCACTGTAGAACCATCTACAGATGCCAGTTAGAGGGTCAACTTTAACTCCCTCGTTTGGGTTGTCAGTAAAGGTCAATACAAATAAAAGCTATGGTACTGCTGAACAAAAGCAATGTACAGTTGGATTCCCTTCCTCTTTTCGAAAAGGAGGGTTGTCAAATTGGAGAACATGCCCATTTTCAGATCCATCACCACCAAATGAACAAAGATAAAAACCCCAACCCTGTTTATAAAACCTGTAAGTACTTCTCTGTGTGGGATTGCTTGTTCAAGTGATCCAAATGTGATTGTGTGGATGACTGCAATTAATCATGTTCAAGTATCTACATTAAATGGAATGTGAGTCAGGTTTAAGATTTCACTTTTCAATGTATTAATATATCACATTTTCCACTCCTTCAAACATGTAAGTTGTGGTACATACATAGGATTGCACTTGCTAGTTAAGTAAATACTTGGCACACTGAGTCAAACTAGAAGTGCTAAAATCTAAACGATCTATGTAGGAAAAAGCACAATGTAAAATAGTGCAAAAATGTCTTTTGTGCATTTTTACCCATTCCCAGTAATCTAAATGTAGCAAAGTACCTAAACTGTAAAACAATTGCCAAACAGAAGTTTACAGGAAGACAGCTCAAATCACATCAAATTTCTCATCACATTCTGACTTCATTTATGCTTCTGGTCTTCAAAAATACCTGTGACAAAAAGCCTCAATTTTGTTTAAATATGCTATCAGACCAAACTACTGAATGCCCTGTATTTCTCCCAAGCTAAATTCTGTAATCAGGGTCTAGAAGAATTCCCAGAGAACAAATTAAGTTTGTGGTCTCTCATCCAAACCCATTTTTAGGTTTTAAGACCATTACTTCTGGAGTATTCAGAGACCTTTACTTCTAAAGTGAGCCCTCAGTTTACAGACAACCATTTGTATTACTGGGTAAGCTTTTATTTTCTTAAAATATTTATTTATTACACATAGTCCTGTTTAAGGGGTAATAGCCATTACATCTTCAAATAAAGATAATAAATCCTATATTTTAACTGCAATAAAATTTTCCACACCATTCAGTAACGTTGATTAGCAACACTTCTTGCATACACAGGAAGCCTTCTACTTCACCTGATACTTCACTGCATACCCAAGGGAGGTCATTAATAATAAAAAGCCCCCATGGACTGCAGTGGCTTATTGCCTAATTACTGTTGCTAAATGTATTTCTCCTTATTTAGAAAGGGAGGAGGAAAGTGCTGTTGCTTTTAAATGGATTGAGGAGCTTTTTCAAGAATCAAACTAACAGTGTTACTGATTTGATCATATATTCAGAACTCTTGAATTAAATAAAATTTTAAGAGTACATTTCACACAGTGGCAGAATTTTGGAATGCTCAAAATTCTTACAAAGAACTTGTTAATTTCAGAGACACAAATAGCAAGTACTGTTATACAACTAATCATACTTGCAACTATATTTAACATCTTTCCTACCATGTGACACTGGAATCATGCCTCTCACAAAAATACAGTTCAGTTCTCACTTGGGTTTTTGGACTAGGTTTTTTTCCCTGTGCTTTGTTTGGTTGGTTTTTTTAGATAAGGTCTGTTACTCCTATTTATTAATAGAATCACAAACCATTAGCTCTGCATTCCATGCAGACATTGCGTCAGAAACTGTATTAAGTACATAATCTACAGGAAGTCAGAATGCAAGAGACAGTTGCACAGTATCAACATAATTTTCTCATTGAAGGTGTAAATACATACTTCTACTTAAGTCCAGAATTTAAGACTTCATGTGTTTTAAGCTTATAGTAGGACCCCATTCATTTCCTACAGTCTCACAGTACGTGTAACACAGTAGGAGAGAAAGGAAGGTGCAGATGTGCATGCACATATGCACAGTACTCCAAAAAAATGCCCCCCTCAGAGAAATTTTATACTGTAATGGTCAAAACATTAAATATTCCTTCCATCTTCCACATTATACCAAATATAGAAAGAGGACCTTACCTATTTTCTCCTGAAGAATCTCTCCTCCCTTATTCTCATTTGGCAACGAAATATGAGAGGAAACTGTTGCTGATGTTTGAGGGGCAATGTTTTTGATGCCAGTATTTTGAATTCCTCCAAGATTACTACCAGCTTTGACTTCTACTCTTTTGGATACGGGTTTATTTGAAGAACTTGTAAGGTTAGACTGAAGAAAAAAGCAGAACAAATTAAGAGAAATTATCATTCCATCAGTTAAAAGTAAAAATATTTGCCAATACAGTTTCTGTTTCAAAACACTTTAAAAAATTCAGTTCAAGTTGCAAAGGTTGCCTAGGAATTATGCCTTTACAAATATAAAAAAGGTATCTTAATGTAACTTCAAAGAACATGGGCAACATCTATATTAGTATATAAATACTGTGTGGATCTGCACAAGATCCACAGAACTTCAGGAAAAAATGGAGTGACCCGGCATGAGCCAATTTTGTTCCTAGGTTTAGACATGGGAAAAATAAGAGATTACATTTTTAAGGGATTCCAAATTTACCAGGAATAGTGAAGCACAAGTAGGAAGCATACTGGAGGAGGAGGAAAGTCTCAAGAGTGGTAAAGAACCCACTTCAAAGGTTCTCTCAGTCTCTACTATAGGAAAGCGTGGGGTTTCTAGATATAGCAGAACCTAATTAAGTCTTGGAAAAACCTCTTAAGCCTTCTCTGTTATTTAACTTTTCCACTGCTTTTACATGCCTGCAAAAGACCATATATAGGACCATACAAAATAACTCAAGATGAGCAGCTCTGTGTCTTGCCCTTAAGTTGAAGGGCCTGTACAGACCTTTCTGCTAATGCCTACAAATGAACTGAGGTGCCACAAACTGATTTGCAATGGCAGCATACCCACACCAGGAAATTTAAGACTACACTGAGGCTAGGAATGGGGGGAATTCCACATTAAAACCCAATAAAATGGCACTTCAGACTGAGCAGTTTATAATATCTATGTTGGGATGATCCAATTTTGTTGGCTTCTGTGATGTTTAGAAAGTGAATGCTAACTTTTTTTTTTTTTTACAACTTAAACTTTGCTTTCACTAATCTAGACACTGAACAATAAGAAAAGAAACTTTTTTTTTTTTTTTTTACCTTGGAAAAAGTGCTACTGAACTGAAGACGTATGCATTTCACACAGCCTTTGTGAGCAGTAACTGTTTTTACTGGTGATGTCAGTTGTCTTAAGTCATACTGGCAGATTTTTCCCCGGGAACATCCTATGGCTAATGTAGTACCATCAGGCATGAAGTCTACTGTTGTTAGAGGAAAATCAGCTACTATTGTTGTCAGTAACCTTCAAATAGGAGAAAGGACAGGATAAAGAAGCTTTTGGAATTCAAAAGTTATCAATACAGAATATCTAATATACATACATATATGCATATATGAAAGCTTTCACAATTCAGTTAAAGGTCAGTAGTTCCACTTCTCCAGTGCCAATATTACACCGAATTTGTGAAATATCTTATGAAACAGTGGATTAGGCTTATACTGAGCATTCATGCTTAACAATAAAAAAACTGCATATAACCCAAAAGATTTCAGGACAGGATCACATGACCTTCCTAACAGCAGTTCTCACACCAATATTCTTTACAGGTATCATCATTTCCAACAGCAATCATACTATATACATCCTCTAGCTTCCCAAGCCTATCAACTCTAATCTTCCCACAACTCTAGGAAGAACTTCAGGTCCTCGTTTGCATCTTTCTACTACACCCCTCCAAAATACAGACTCCTGCTGTTATTCACCTAGAGTAAAAGTACAACCCACGCTAGAACTAAAGTCCCATGAAATCACTTGTCATCCTACCCTCTTACGACACAGTCCCATGACACCATGTGCCACCCTACCCTCTCATTACACAGTTCCATCACCTATGTCCCATACTTCCTGCTTTTTCAACCAATACTCTCCCAAATTTAAGGCTCACTATCTCAGCAGCTCTGTGCACCACAGTTACATCTTGCATATTGGACTAGAAAAGCTACACTCAGGTGGCTCAAGGTCCTCACAGGCTATAATTCCCCTCAAAGACATTAACTGCTTTGTATCAACAAGAAAAGCCCACAAGCACTTGGAAGTAGTCACTCAGACATAGCACTTCAATTAGTTCCCACATACCTTGTTGGGTATTTTATAGTTTGTTTTTTAACTAAAAGATCAAAATGGACTATGAGACAGGTTCTCCAGTAGTGATACGCCAACCACTTCAACCATTGTGAATATGGGCTGAATTAAATGTGTCATGTCAAAGTTAAGCATGCTTTTTCAGTTTATAGAACATAAATAAGGATTATTTTTAAAGCAGCAGATCTTTAATGTACTCACTTTTTACTTAAAGTGTCATAGAGAATAACTCTTTTATCCAAACCTACAGTTACAAGCAGCAGCTTATTGACTGGAGAAAAGCAGATTTCTGAGGCTGGTGCTTTATGAGTATTTTCAAAATTATGATACGGATTCTGGCTGTTTACATCCCACAGAGTTACATTTCCACTGTCAGAAACACTGCCCAGCAAAGACTTCTTAAAGGATGAGTATTTCAAGTGTCGAACAGGCTGTAAAACAGACATAATAAATTAATTTTAATATCAACATTAAACACCGTATTATTTTCTAAAGACACAAACCGATTAGCAATACAAAGTTAAAGTAGTTTACAAAGCCTTCCACTCCAAAATATAACCAGTAAAACCAGAAAAATTCATTTCACATTACAGTGCCACTGTCACTGTCAGGGGCCAGACTTTTTTTTTTTTACCATTATGAGGTATTATATGAGCTGATTAGTAAAATGAAAGACAAGAAAAAGAATTTTAGAAAAGTTTCTCAATTTTTCATGAAGTATCATGCCTTCATACAAAAAACCCACACCACAAGTGAAATTAAAGGAGTGAAAAGGTACATTATTTCACTGACTGGTCTTCTGCCAAAAATTCCTCTTCATTAATTTTAAGCACTTGGATAGAAGCCAATTGGATAAGACACACAGACCCCAGAGTTAAGCAAGTATGTAGGTTTTGCAGAAGAATAGACTACAACCTAGGACTAAGACGACAGAAGAGGATAATGTGCCTGGTTTATCATATGCACCCTTGCTATTGCAGAACCAAGTAACACAGGAACTTAACTTACCTTTCAGAAACAGGTACTTTGTTTCCACCACATTGCTTCAGAGCATGTTTCAGAACCTCACTGCTCTAACACTAAATTAAAGTACTCAATTTCCTGTTTAATTTTACCTATGACCTATCTGCACCAATTCACTCCTGTGATCATAATGGCCTAACTCCCTAGTGCTGCTTTCCCCTGTTTTAGTGAACAGCAACCTCACCCTCCTTCAAGTTTTGTTTTGTTATAAACAATAAGTGAGAGAGTCACCCATGCCTGCTCTTTCAGCGCTATCACAGTTCCTTTGCAATTCTTCCAGTTTGAATCTTTCTTGAATATGGACAACCAAAATCTTATAAATGATCCTCAAAATACTTTGCCACTGCCTTTGCAAAGGCAGTAACTCTTCCTCCATTTTGTACTGTAAATACTCACCCTGAAACATCCTAGACTGCAATTTCTGTTTTGTGATCCAGTCTGCTTGGGTTGCTCATTGTCATTTTATATCAAGAAATCCAAGTCCCTCTTTCTCTTGGGAATTTTCAAATCCTAGTCTAATAAGAAAAGCCTCAGTTGTGACCTAAGTCTGGTACCTTGATTTCTACTCTGTCATAGCTGTTCCCATGTCTATTATTTCAGTCATTTTTGGATACTGACACAATCTTTTCTTACGGGCAATAACTTCCAACTGCATTTCATCACAGCTCTACTTAAAATCACAGAATCGTTAAGGCTGGAAAAGATCTCAAGTATCATCAAGTCTGACTGTTAACCCAGCACTGCCACATTGACCACTAAACCATGTTCCTAAGTGCCACCTGCATGTTTCTGGAATGCTTCCAGGGATGACGATTACACCACTTCCCAGGGCAGCTTGTTCTATTGTCTGACCACCCTTCTAGTGAAGAATTTTTTTCCTAATATCCAATCTAAACCTCTCTTGGTACAACTTGAGGCCATTTTGTCTTGTCATATTGCTTGTTACCTGTGAGAAGAGACCAACCTCCACCCTACTACTACCTTTGTCCAGGTGGTTGTAGAGATTATTTTCCTCCCGAGCCTACTTTTTTCCAGGCTAAACAATCCCAGCTCTCTCAGCCACTCCTCAGACTTGCACTCCAGACCCTTTGCCAGCTTTGTTGATCTTACTTCTGCTATCATAAGCATTACTGAAAATATTAAACAAGATTAGGTACTGAAAGATAATGTTTCTCTGGTTTACCAATACAACCAATTTCTTACCCATCTTCTCTAATATTTTCCCACAAGGCAGTGAATCAAGTACTTTAGTCCAGGCTAATGACAGCTGTTACTGTTTTATTTTCCTGAAAATACTCTGCAAACACTATTGTATTATTCTAGCATAAACCACACCACAATGCACTGTACTGGCTTCTATCCTATTTCTCTCTTCAATTTCATTATAATGGAGATATGTGTTGGTTCATATGCCTCCAGCATCATTTCCAGCACTTGTATTGCTTGTCTCGCTGGAAGCCTAATTGCTTCAAACCACTTTAAAGAGGTGGCACCTTCAACAACATATTCAAATAGGATTGATTATGACTATTCATCACTAATATGGTCCTCTACTGGACACAATGGACATATTTTTATCATAATTTTTCAGTTTTTTACATTGAAAAAGTATTGAGAGATTCAGGAATAACAGCTTCAATTACATACATGATCTACAAGGGAAACATTCCTGTCCCTCACAGTTCCCTTAATTCTTCACCTCTAAGTACCTTCCTTACTGCCCTGGCATCTGCTCACATTTCATTTTCTTTGTCCTCTGCCCATCAATATTACCCTCTTTTAGCTCTTCTCAAACCTCCCTTGCTATCCTATCAAGACTGCCATTTCTCCTTTAGCCTTTTCATCTCACAGGTCCAGACAAGTTCTCCATTTTCTTTCATATGCATACGTTCCCTATATTACCACTGCTCCCCACTTTTAGCTTTAAAAGCTGGAGACAATTTCACTATATGGAATGGCCAGAACCCATCACACTTCTTTACAAATCAGCCAGCTGTTCAAACAGCTAAACTAAATCCTGTTGCTAGGAGAATAGCACCAGGCAGAAAAGACTTGAACAAACATTGTGTTTTGAAACAAACCTTAATTCATCCTCACAAGAGCAAGCAGACAAGAATCTGGTAGTCTAAATGAATGACAACAGCAAAGACAAATTATGGGATCTGCAAACAACTCTGTGCAAGAACTCAATTCTAATAAAGTAAAAAGGTGTTTCTAAATTAAAATCAATTAACAGAATATAGGCCAATACTCCTATGAAAAGAAAATTGTTTAAAGTCTCAGAAAGCACTGCAACCTTGGGCTATTCTACTACTTGTAGAGTCTACACAATATGAGAAATTAACTGGCAAGGAAACTACATTCCATCACGCTGAATCAAACACAGACAAGCTAAGATTTATAAGGTTATTCTGACTTTGCATTCCCCAACTCTAAAAAAAGTTACTAAGGAGTGGTGACCCCTCCTAAGCCAGACAGCTAGTGCCAGGATCAAACAGTATAGTACACCATTTATCTATTCAAGCTTACTCTTAAGGAAAACAGGCCCCTAAGCTATAAATGAAGTAAAGGCTTTTTAAATTTCAAAGAATTATACAAGTCTTCAGATAGTTGCTTCACAGCACAATTAATCCTGAAATTCTCTACAAGTACCAATTAAAACCCAAGAAAATAATAAAGCTATTTCTACACAAAAAAGTAAAGATTATTTTTTGATTGAAGATAAGCTGATAAACTGAGACATCTGACTAGCCAGCCCATCACAAAATTATAGCTCAATTCCATTTTAAATTAAGGCTGTAATCAAATAACTGCCCTGCTTAAGAAAATACTACAGACCCTTTAGAATGTGAACAGGAGCTCTGTGTTTGCAATTACTTCAACACTTAAAACAGCTTTATCCATCCTAAAGGTCACTCAGCTTTGCAGTAGGCCTCTTGATTTCATCTGACAAAATAGTTACTCACTGCATATCACTTACTCCTAATCACTTTTCTGTGGAAAGAATTGAATATATCAAACAGGCTGATACAAATCATCCTCACATGAATTTCTCCATTTTCTAATCAACTAGCAACATAGTCCCCACTCTGGATATTCACCTCAGCTGCAAAACCCAGCCATGGACTTCCCTGTAGCTCATGCCTCACATCTACATTCTTCATAAGATCGTAACAATCAAATCAGAAAAATGAACTGACTATATAGATGGATTTTTAAGCTCAAACCAAGTATGAGGTACAAATTTGCTTCAATATAAGTATGAGACTGGTGATAGATCAAAGACACTGCGGCACCTAAAAGCAGAGATAGTTTGACTTTAACTGAGATTTTTCAACAGAAGGTGTACCATAATTCCCGAGATGCTATGAGATGGTAAGAGATTTTTCACAAAGTTATATTGTTCGTGCTAGACAGGAGAAAAATTTAACTTGACACCATCTGCAATCTAGGATTGAAAAAGCTACTGCAGTAATGGAAAAGGAATAAGTCACAACATCAGTATTCCTTGCAACATTCAGGTTCTGCATCCCCTAGGCAGCTCCTACCTCTGTAAAAATGGTTTAGTAAAAAATGAAAGAATGCCTAAAACACAAACACATGGCAGTCTGGAAGACAACACTCACACTAAGAATACATACTGGAATTTCCAATGGGACAACACAGCTTATTTACTGCTGTAAATGCTCTCATATCAAGGGAATTGCCCTTGTGATACCCATCAATTCTTTTAATATGTTTTGAGTTTGCAGAAAGGAATTGCAGTGCCTATCAAGGTCCTTAAGTAGTACATATGCTCTGCGTCAGTCTTTTGCACAGTCTTCCTTCACACTAATTCTCCCAAATATTACCTAAACACCTAAGTAGGTAAGAAAAAATCTCATCACTTTTCTCTTTGAGCAGCCATGCAAGTTTAATCACCAGATTAAATAAATTTATTATTTCTAAATACATTCACCCTTACTGTACAGATGGCTTTGAGTAACTAAGAACTCAGGCTACATGGTTTTTGCCCTTTGCAACAATATACATTGAGTCATGCATTGAAATCCTGCTTTGGTTTGTGAAGCCAACTGTGTTTTGATCAGATCTGTCTAGAAGTTGGTAGACACAGGTTCCTCAAGAACAAAGTAAAATTTGCAGTAACCTGTATAGAAGTAAAGGTACTTGAGAAATTTGTATTTCAATGCTACCTATTATTTTAGGCTAGAATGCACACAATAGTCTGCTTTTTTCTTTCCATGAAGGCACTCTTAAATGAAACAGAATAACAACACCTAAAAGCTGCTGATATGTACTTTCAGCTTCTAAAGACTGTGAATTAAAGCTTGGTACCTGAAAGAAACTTAATACAGATAGCCTACCTGTCGGCTGCCATAACCAAAGGGAGCACTTGATAAATTGGTGGTAACACTGTGTAGGAAAATTTCACCACTCAAAGATCCAGACGCAATGTAGCCATCATTCCAATTATATGCAACACACGTGACTTCATCTTTATGATCCTATGGGGAAGGGAGATTAGAGGGAGAGAGTTAAAGGTATTCTTCCTAATTTGTGCTTTTGCAGGAAAACTTCAGCTTGATGGTGTTTTCTCCTGGCCACCTGTAACATTTAAAAAGATTATTTAAGAGTTATTATGAAATATCACAGAAAACAGCAGCAGAACATGCTGAAGATCAATCATTATACTTTAACCTGTCTGATTGTTTGCAGAAGCTGGTTTTAATAAATTAGTAAAGATGATGGTGTAATTATATACAATACTTTAATATGACAATCAGGGATATATCTACCACAGGTGTTATTAATGTTATTTTATAAGTAAAGTCTCCCAGAAGCTATGTGAATACACTGTTAATCTGATGCATTACTGCTAATTTACCCTTCTGTCACTTTTAGCATTAACACATATATTTAACAACTAGCTTTTCAGTATAGTCATTTGCAACGATGATATTGTGTTTAACGAATATATAAGGGAAGATAATAGAGTACTTCTAACTCAAAACCTAGGAATAAATATTTCAAGTACTGTATTAGCTACTTAGCAGTTTTGTTTCAAACTCTAAATCTGAAAGTCCAAGAAAAAAAGAATACATCAAAGCTAAAGTTTCATAGCCTCTTAAGTCAGTGATGCGAAATGAGGGCAAATCAACTGAAGATGTTTGGGAAAGATACTAGACTATCCTATGTTTTGTGCATCATAGAAAGTTTTTGGAGAATTCATACTGGATCAAAATGCAAAACCATTTCCCAGTTTTGCATAACACTACTTCTACTACAGTATTCTACAAATACAAAAGTGTTTTCTTGCTTGCTTGACATACCAGATACAGCAATTATCTGAAATGCATCCCTTGGAAAAAATCCCCATCAGAGAATATCAATAAAAATTTGCAAAATTAGAAGTCTGTTTTGAAAACATGTATTATTTAATGATGTATTATTATAAAATTATACTCTGAAGACACTGACTTACATATGCTTGTTAAATTTGCTATTTACATTACATAAAGAACACAAAGTTGAATAAGACCCAGATGTGTGCTAGGTCCTATCTGCAACCTTCATTCTACAGACATCTGACTTAGAGAAAGTGTATTTTTTACATCTGGCAGCAAAATGTGGAAGACTGAAAAACTACAGATCTTCCTCAGCCAGACTTACCTTAAGGCTGCGGTAAATCCTTCTGGATTTCAAATCCCAGATATTGACTGTGCAATCAAGGCCTCCACTCACAACATATGAAGAACTAGAATTCAAGCTCACACATGTCTGTTTTGCCTGATGGAGAAGGACAGGGAGAAAAGTATGTTTACAATAATTAAGGGATTTATTCAAATCTACTTAAAAGTACACTGATGTGTGTTTTCATCAGCACTAACAGTCCCATTGACAGAGAGAACTACTAGTACGCTACAGTCATTTCCCATCAAAAGGTACTTAAAATCCAGCCCAGTTTGGATGTATGTTTAATAGACTTTAAGATTTAAATAATTAATAAACTCTCAAACGCACACATCTTAATTTCAACTTTTTCTAGCACCTTTTTCTTCAATAAGCATTTTCCCTTTAAATTATACCTCTGAAAAGCACAATCATAGTCTTTTATTCAAGTACTGAATTTATTAAAAAAAATAAATTCCTCGGTTAAGGAAAAAAAAACTCCTTAGAAAAAAAATCAAAAAAATTGTCTGTCATGTACTTCACATTCCCTAAACATTACACAGAATATTATAGCAGCAGGACCTCATAATTCAGTTAAGTGATTCTTTTTAAAATAATCACTGAAGTACTAGCTTTTGAAAAAATGTCAATCTTAATGATAGACCTACATTGAGGATAAATTATTATTCAGTACTATCACGTTGAAAATTCACTTTTAAGTTCTTAAGATTTGAGTGAAGAAAAAACAAGTCCATCTAATTATTGACATGGTAAAATTGGAAGCAATTGTTATAGGTCAGATTCAGTGAAATCTCCATGACAAACACTCCACCTTTGAAAGTATTTGCTCAGCACCCTAAAAGCAAGGTTTGAACAACTTTTCAGAAAATTTCCAGTCCAAATTAGCATTAGAACAGATATCTAAGCAGAATAATTATAATGGTTTAGAACACGAACAAGTCATTCAAGTGACCATGTCAAGAGAGTCTTCTAAATCTAAATCCAGCTTCTTGAAGTTTACAGTGCCACTCTTCCGTTTAACATGCAAAAGAAGCCTTGACTGTAGCAGAAATCCTTCTGTTTCTTGCAGTTCCAGAAGCTGGCACATGTACGCTCCAAGAACAACCTCTATATAGACTCACGTTTTTCAATGTACAATTCATAGGCATGCACAATACTGACAACTCAAGCCAGAAAATTCAAACTTGAGCTCTATTCTGTTCCCTACACATTTGAACCACTGACTGCCTCAAGTTATCTGTATAACTGCACTTACATTTTCTTACTTTTATCCCCCCACCTTTAACAATATACAAAGAAATGTTTTTACATACATGTCATAGCCCATGCTAAAATTAAATTGATCCCAATATGCAGAACAGGTCTGAGACACATAGGATACAAGGTGAAGTAGGGAAAAAAACAGGGAAATGCATTACTCATACTTACTCCTTCAGCTATTTCAAAGAGGGGAACAGGCTTGCTTTTACAGCTTGAAACAACTATTTTATCACCAGCAGCAGAAGCAGTGGCCAGGTATCTGTCTTTGTCACAAGTTAAGGACCATAATTGTAGGATACTGGTGATTCAGAAAAGCAACAGAAAGTTTCCCTCACTGAACAGAAGACAGATTGGCTTAACAGTCTAAAGCACTGTACCTTGAAGAGACTGAGGAACAGAAACATAAGGCTATTTTCCAAGCTTTCACTACAAAGCTCTTAAATTAACTACTCCCCTTACTTTCCAATACAAGGCAGAACAATTTCTTTCAGGGAGAAGATGAGAAATATCTGGCAGATATTATTTAAGAGCTCTTTATAAATAAGGCAGCTTGTCCACTCTACAATTCTGTTTCCTCACCACTCCCAAGTAAAGGCCCTATTTACCACTACAAGTTCAAAGGAATGTCTGATGCTGTTAGCAGACTATGGATTTTAAAAATGGTACTGTTCATGACAAATATTAAAATACTTTACCATATAGTTTCCAGAGTACAATGAGCAGTTGCCTATTTGTCCCCCTCTCTACTTAGAAAACCAAAAGCCCAACAAGAAACCAAGTACCCCAAAGAAACAATACATACATACACCATGTAGAACTACAGAGAAGGAAAACTGCCACTGCACTCCCACCGAACAAACTGAGTAACCATTTAGATCAGTGTTTTCTATGTCTTCAGGCCAATGCCCATTGTGATTTTATATTTACTTATTTAAGAATAATGCAGGTCAATTGGCTGGCTTTAACACAAGAGAACCAGTAAGCATAGTACTTGCTACTTCTTTCATTATTTTAAGGCACATTTTTAGCTTCCAGAATTATGCAGAACCAAAACTGATGCTTTATCCCTAGCAAACTAGCAATTATATAGAGCGAGATACTTCACTGTTTCAGTTTTGGGAGCTGAAGAGGAAGCATGACAATGCAGACTGTCTATACCTAAACTTTATTAAACATGTGTAAGTGCGCATACATATACATGAAAATATTATATCTATGCTTCAATTTCTCTGCAAGCTCCATAGCTAAAACAATAATTTCTGTTCTGATTGTTTTCACTTTTTTTTTTTCATATATTCATTATTTGCAGACTTAGAGGACAGACATTCAGAACTTGCTGGGCTCAAGTTCTGTGTGGCAGCATCCTGTCCTTATTGTACATCAAGATGAGGCAGCACCACCTTGTTCTGTGACAGCCATACAAGCTGTTCACCTGACAGCACACTGAAACTTCTCAAATATTCACCTGACACTTGGCATCTTATATCCTTATCCTAGGACAGGCTTCCAAGTCAGAGGTAGAAGACCTAAACGAGTCAGATCCATTTTGATGCATAAATCACCACCTTCCCACAGATGTTTTCCTACACAACCAACACATTTGTACTTCCTCTCTAAATGCTACAAACAATGCAAAGAAAACCAGTGTCTACAGTGTAACAGGTAAGTGTATGCTACCAAAGACTATCAGAATCAATGAAAAGGAATCCAGGAAAAAAAAGATAATTTTTGATTACAATCTTCTCTAGGTATAGAATTCTACTACACCAGGAATTACTTTGTTCAGCCTTGTCAGTAAATTAAGCACTGCCTTGAAAGCGAGTATTGTAATCAACTACTGAAGAAACAAACTAGTAAGCTTTACAGCTGGCGGGCAATTCAGGCATATCATAAACATTAAAAAAGTGTTTGCCTTCTAAAGGATGAGAAACTTCTTCAGCATCATTTACCAGCATGAGTTGACTCGGTGAATTGCTCCAAGACAGAAAACCACAGAATTTTCCTCAGAATATATACAAGTCTTTTTATACAAGACTTCAAAAAATGCATCAGGCCTGTGTTCCACAAACATTTTAGCAAAAAAAGCCCAAAACAAACAAACAAACAAACAAAGAAGCAAGCACAAAACCCACCACACTGCAAGTTTACAGAACACCCACAAAACTATGGCTAAGACTTGTAAAGGATGCTATTGCTGGCCCAGCACAGTGAGCTGACTGGATGGGAAGGTGTATGCGGGTTGAACTGCTCCACCACAGTCAGAGATGAGGAATCCCATATTTTAATGTCATCTCCTGATGATGCAAAACGTATGCTTTCTTGCATGGCTGCACCTGTTTTTGCAGAAATAAATTAAGAAGTGAAAATACATATAGTAAAAATATACAATGGGCAACCTCACAACTCATAATTTCATCTGTACCCATTTAAGATTGCTTTCTTGGTAACTGGGGCATTTATTTGGAGAGTTACACAATTAGTACCGTTCAGCTGCATATACTAGTGAAAGCAGCAGACACTCCATGCTTTTGTTACTTGAATTCTTGCAGGAAGTATGTGCTTTCTTTTTCACGAAGCCATCCCCTCTGTGGCATCAAGGGACTAAAATGAAGCTTTTATCTTCACAGAGCTTACAGCTGCCTACCACGAAACTGCATTTCAAGGACCCACTTCCCACCAGTAGATGGGGATATACAAACCAGAATTAAACTGTTGCAGGGGAAGCCTGGAAGTTTGGACTAAAGGACTTCAGTGTTCATCTCACCACCCTAAAGGAGACAGCTGAGGACTCTTTAAACTAAACCTCTGGCAGTAGAATACAAGCGACAACGAGTCACCCTCCATCGCATCTTACAAAACATGTAAAAAAACAAACGGGCCAAGAACAATGCACTAATACTTGTTCTGACTGACACCGCCCCAAGAGCTAAAGCCAGGCTACCCCATTCCCGGTCTGTAAAGTTTATTCTCAGCGTTTTACTCCGGGTAACCGCACACAGCCGACAAACAGGGCTCACACCGCGAGCCTTCCCTCCGGCTGAAACCATAACCCACCCCCGAGCCGAAGTGTCCGGGCCGTCTCCACACAGCCCTCAGGCCATTCGTTCTCACTGCCGCGAGCGCCAACACCGACAAAACCACGCTCGGGGCTCCGGGGCCACACCCGCCTTCGCCCGGCTCCCTCCCTCCCGCCCGCCCAGCTGCTGCTCCCGCTCCGGCCGGCCCTCAGGCCCGGCCCAGGCCCCGGCCCCGCGCTGTGCACCTGGCAGGGCGGGCCGGGCCGGGCCGGGCCGAGCCGAGCCGAGCCGCCGCCTCCTCCTGCTCCTCACGGGCCGGTCCCAGTCCCGGTCCCGGTCCCGGTCCGGGCCGCCCGCCCACCGCTCGCGGCGCGCGCCCGCCGAGGCAGCATGCCCCGTCCCGGCAGCCCCCGCGCCGCTCCCGCCCTACGGCGGCCGGAGGGGAACGGGAAGGGGAACGGGAACGGGAAGGGCCCGCCCGGGAACGGGGGCCGGGCACACACTGACCGCAAACCCGCAGGGCTTCGTGTGCCGTCTGTGCCAGGCCCGGGCACCGCCGACAGCGGGACACCGCGGTGACGGCTCGGAACAAATGAGGGCCCTTCGTCCACGGGGCTTTCCCGGCGAGGGGAGTTGGCCCATCTCTGGGAATCCCAGACACATACACAACCTGTGACTCATGATCCAACGGGAATTAACGTCTGTCGGCCAAGCGCAGCATGCACTCCTTGCACCAAGATGTTTTTCTGCACGCATGTTTAGATTTTAAAGCGGATTAACAAGTCGTGTCAGTTTCCTGCCACCGAGGAGAACAGCGTAGGTGCCTCTGTCTGCCAGGAAGAGGTGTCAGAAAGGCCGTGTGTGCAGGGCAGCCGAGGCTGGAGCGGGGAGGGGAGGGCCGGGATGGACCGGAGGGACACGGCACGGGATCAGAAAGGCCGGGCACATCCCTGCACTGAGACTGAGACCCCTCGGCTGCAAATGACCACCTGTTAAAGACTCACAGAGCTTGTGTGGACAAACACAGTTTTAGTGTGTAACAAAGAGAACAAACCCAAGTACCTAACATGTAAAATACCATGTGTATTGAATTTTACAAACCCATGAAAAAAGAGCAAGGTGTAAAAGTGTGCTAAACTCATAACATACCCCCCAAACTGATCCTGGAGCAAGGGAGAAGAAGACACCAACATGTATTCTTCCCGGCCCACGCCTCCATGTGGGATGGACTCACTTCCTGACAGCTCCTCACATACACACACACACTAGCATGAAATCACTGACCTCCAGACCCAAGGAATCGGTGCAAGTGTGAGCAATACACAGGTGAGGAGAGGTAAAGATAGTATCAATTTAAAGGTTTCTTTTTTCCTTTTCCCCTAATAATTAGATCTGGATGAATAATGATTCTTGGATTAGGCTAAGATTTCAATTACACATTTTCGGCTGTAAACATACATTGGTTTCCTCTTTGCCCATAAATAAGGTTTTCATTGTAGCAGCAGTGATGGAGAGTAGGTTCTGAATGATGAGCTGCAGAGTTCCTGGGCAACAGGACCAGTTGGGACACTAGAAAAAAAACCCCTGGATTTCTTTATGATTATTCTTTAAAGGGGTTTTGAAACAGTTGGTATTATTCCACTTGGTAGTGGCATCCTAGGAATGTAACAGAGCTAATTAATACACTACACTTCATATGATGATAAAATGTATACAGTGACTTCTTAGGGTAGAATCCCAACTTCTGCTAGCCCTGCCATATACTAGCTATATGAGGCCAGAATCCATGGGGAATGAAGCAAGTGTGACTGCCAAGAAGCAAGGAGCTTTGCCTAGGACAATGACGTTTTTTGGTGGCTGCTGAAATGTTCAACTCTGGGTATCCAGTCAGGAGCTAAACCAGCCCTGTAGATACTCTGTGTCTTCACAGAGCTTCACCCTCCATAGGACTACAGTGCCAGGTCCGTCTCCTCATGATTCCTTTTGTAGCATATTCTAGTTTCTCACTGTACAACAATAAGATTTTTGGTGTAATTTGTTTCAACACACACTTCTTTTTTTTCATTGCACGTTAAGTAGAATCCTAAATCATGCTGACATGGGAGACAAATGAGAATAATTCTAATTATCTGTGGGGTTTCAAAGTAGAAAATTAAATTGCAGTGGTAAATATTTGACTTCAGCACTTGCCTCTGGACCCTTTCACCCACCCTATTTTAAAGATTAACCTATGCTTCATATTTTCACTTTTCTCTTTTGATGATGTACTCAGTATCTTTTAACTCAAAGAAAATCTTTGGCAAGCATAAATGGATCTCTCTGCTGGCTTAATTAGTTCAGCATATTAGCCTCTAATTCCAACAATTAATTCTCGTTCCATCATTATTCTTTTTAAGAATCTTTCTTCTTGGATTTCACTGAAAATGGATTTGGAAACAAATGACTGTGCCTTTTACAGTATGTCTCAATTGAATAATAACATAAATTCCTTTCCTCTTTCATTCAAGGATATGAAAATATTTTCCAAATGTTGATGCAGAAGACTTCACATCCGTCACTGATGAGGGGATTATTGTTATCTTCAGATAAAGAAACTGAGGCATAGTGAGTCTAATTACTCTGATTATTTTCTTAGACTGATGTCATCAAAAAACTGGATAAAAACTTTGGCCAACAAAAAATGAGTGTGAATTGGAGCTATAGTCTAATTTAAAAACCAGTCACATACAATTGAATAAATCTGTGTGAAATTACTAATTTCCACATAATAAAATTAATTTAGCCAGAAATAATTTCAAGTTGCTATATATTTGTAGGCATGAGACAAATCTTGTGAATGCCTTGAATATACAACTCTCTTTCAAGGCAGCAATATAACTTAAAACTATATTGAAACAGTATTTGAAAGCTGAAATAGTCTAAAATCCATTCAGACCTTTCAATGTTAAGTTCCCTGTTCAATTTCAATTTAAGCTCTATCCTGTTCTTGATGATGTAATTATTAATTACAGGACCAGAAGCTGGTTTTGTTTTCAGGATGCTTCATTCAGTTCGCAGAACAGAAACTAGCAAAAGAATTAAAAAAATCCAAATGCCTCTTTTTACTTTTCTTTAGTTCCATATAGGTCCTTCTTGTCCCTCACTCAGGGAATTCACTGAAGATAAAATACCATTCAAATCAGAATCTTTCAACTTGTCCCCACAGCGCTCTCTTCCTCTCTCTCTCTCCTTGCCAGACAGAGAAGCACTATCCATTCCTTTTGCAGATGTAGAATGGAGAAATATTTCAGTTAAAATTTGAAAAGAACTGGTAAACATGCTAGTGGTTCAAAGCTGTCAGTATGGTAAGTAGCCCTTCAGCATTGTTGTAGGGGGCAGATCATAGTGCAGACCTTCCCATAGCAGGAGGGACTTCCCATACATAGTGGAATCGAAGAAGGTGCCTTTCCCTTCTTCCTTTTTTATTTTGGAGACACTGACACAGACAAGTATTCTATGGAAATTTAATTGAGCATGGTGCTGACACAAATTTATTCTAGTTTCATATATTGAAAGCTTTAGTCTGCATTCACTGGTAAAGGAAAAAGCCACCCAAAATACTGTAATGCATAAAACAAGAAATTTACTTTGCAATTAACTTTATACTTACATTCTGTGCAACTACTGGAGATGTTTAGATATGATCTTCCTCCCTTACAGGCAGAGATTTACCAAAGAGTTTAATTATATGCTAAAAGAAAAATGTTTTCTGCAATGTTTCCTTCTCAAACCAGCATTGAATACTTTATCCTGTGTTTATGAGAATAAAAGCTGCTGCTATGGATACAGTGAGGTCAATGTTTCAACATTATTATTTTACCGTGTTGTGTTACAGGAGATGGTAGGAAAATAATTTTCTTTCAACAAAAATACCTTAGAAAGTATAATGTATTTTAAATGAATATGTGAAGCCTTTTATTTAATATTTCTCTTTCAAGCATAGGAATTATAACAAAGTCCAGACAGGCAGCAATGAAAAACACCTTGTCTGTAATAGAACTTCCATTTTCACCTGATGCTATAGTGTGTTTTACAGTATTAATTGAGCTTCACAAAAGTTCTATGATAATCCTCAAGGTGACCCCAAACAGGGAAAGAAAAGTTTATACTTTTTACAAAGCGCAAGGAAAGACTCAACAGCTTTTTTTAAGAAAGAAAAAAAAAAAAAAGAGAAAAATGAGTAATGTCAATTTTTATCTTTCCTGCTTTTTGAAGCACTGCAGAACAATAAACTCTTTTAATGAAAGAATAATGCTAAGGAGTATCACCTCCAAACTGACTGTTAGGCAGTTGACTTAAATGATCATACTAATTCAGTTTTAAAATTGTCTTGCAAAAATACCTTCCCTATCAATTACTCAGTTTTTGCTTTCTTTTTATTGTTGTATCATAATCGTTCTAACTTTCCTACTACCTACAGCATTCTGGAAAAGACTCCATAAAAAATGGCACAACTTTTAAAAAGCTACACATAACAAACACATCCAGTCTTCTTTCTTTTGTATGGAGTAAAATAGCAGAAAACCTCACCATATTTCATCCCGTACCAGTCACATTTCAGATACTCATCATGCTGAATCTTACCTCTCTCTCCCTCTCCCTCCCTAAAAGAAACTTCACTCAAGCAGGTAACATTTTTCTGAAAAACATAAATCAAGGTAAACCTGCAATTTCCAAATAACTCAAAATAGTTTATTGTTTTATCTCTGGGCTACAGTGCAGGGAGAGATTGACTCAAGTGAAAGGGACTGGCATTTTCACAGAAAATTAACCCAGGAATGATAACAATTAGTCCTGAATTTTCATGGCAGCATAAAAGCCTAGCTAATGATAGGACAAGCCTCACAGGATTGCTGCCCAAATGTCCTGGTTTTTTTGCTGTTTGTTCCAAATAAATCAGTGTAACTAGTGAAGGAGCCTGTCCTTGGGATGTGAACAAAACCAAAGGGCCATGAGCACTCTCTTGTGTGCCTTGGTCAGCTAATTCACTTGTTCATGTCAAATTCTCCATCTCTAACACTGGATAAGAATGTTGCCTCAAATGCCTCAAATATATATATAAAAGAACAAAACTCAGTGATGAATTTAGGCCCCCAAAAAATTCTCAACTTCATAAATAGTATCAAATTTGATAACTGCAAAAGTAATTTAAAAATTGATGACAAGAATAAAACTTCTGCAAAAAAGGAGTATCTCTCAGTGGGCACTAGAAGGCTACAAATCTATTCAGCTTTTCTAAACCATAAGAAATTATTGAAAAGGTAGAACATCCTCTTATTAAGAAACTACTTTTAAAACACTTAATTCCTAAAACAATCATTTTAATTTTAAAAACTACTCAGGTTTAAATAATTAGAAATAACATCAAAATAAAAACTATGAAACACATCAGGAGCCAAATACTGGAGTGATTAATGAAACTGTTTTATTAACACTAGAACTTAAGTCTAAATCTATAGCACTCAGCAACTGATTAAGTTACTGCAGAAAAGAATTTAGTCAAGCAGAGAAATTATCCAACTGAAAAGATTTTCTTCAGTTATTATACATCCATTGGCAGGATCAAACATATCTTCCAAACTTGCAATTGATTGCAGAGTAACATCAAATGGGATCTGAAAAAAAAAAGGGAAAAATACCAAACTAATACAAATAACTTCATTAAACTTAGAGATACCAAAAAGTACATATATAAATATAGCTCCATATTAAAGCCAGATTTCTGACCCACAATCAATAAATAAATTAGAAATATTTATTGCCTTAGCATAAATTTGTGGTTAATGACATCTCTTGCAGGAAACTAGTTAAACAGGATTCAGGGGAGAAAATTTCTATGAACAGTTTTGTTCACAAAATTTATTCTGATTATCTGTAGGTAAAATGAAAATATCAGACAAGAGCAGCAAAAAGGATTAGTAATTTGGAAGACTTTTCCCAGCAGGAGAAGTTGAAAGAATTGAGCTAACTGTAAAAGATGAAACAGAGCAATGAAAAACTGGTTTGTGTGTCCACTGAACACAGAGAACTATTCAGCTGTTTTAGGTATCATGGAAAAACAATTAAAGGAAGAGAAGCTTGGAATAGGCTACCTAGGGAGGTTATTATTAACAAAATTATTTTATTTATAAATTTACTTTAAACATTTAAGATTGCAACTTCCAAACACTATACTTTGTCTCCCTCGAGGACATAGCTATACATAGCTATTCATTAAATAGTGTTAAAAACAAACAGCCTGATCAATTGTTATTCTTAAAACCAGTCATTTTAAATGAATAATTCAATAAAAATGCACTTTTTCCATTTAAAAATATAATCCAGGGCTGAATCAAAAGCACTGTAAGACACATGGACAGAAATAAGAGAATCAAAGAAGAGAAAGTAAAACATGATAGGAGTTAAAGTGTAACAGCTCAGACAATGAGAAAACAAATACCACAAATTGGAACTGACTTCATCCAATAAAGATGAGCAACAAAAATATGCATGGTGAGGAAAAATGGTGTAAAACTACATATAAGCAATATATCTGCTGCCTTCTCCTGCATGCTTGAAAACAAAGGGAATGTACTACTCTGTAGTAAACAGTCACACTCCGAGCTTTCCATCTCTAGCTAAGGTAATGCATGTATACAACCTATTTGAAAGTTTGGAAATACTAGTTTGAAATATGCTATACATAATGAAGTGCCCAACACCCTACAGGTTCCATTGGCATCAGAGAAGAATAAAGATACTCAGCATTTTGAAGGATTAGGCTTCAGCTGCTAAACCAAAACTGCCATATCTAAGAGCATCTTAGTTTGAAGTCTCCATTTGAAACTTTGTGATGAAAATCCCATTGTTGCACCTGTTGAAACATTTTAGCTTCTTGTGGAATTTAGTGAGAGTAAAACAGTGGTAAACATCATATTCTTGCTGGGAGAACACCATTAAATCTGCTCTCTCACTTCCATCACAGACCCACAAATAGAAGCAGGCAAAGTGAAAGGAATTCACAAGAATTTAAAACAGTTCCAGGAGGTTTCCAAGATTCTCTGAAAGCTCGGCTGTACCTTTTCGTATGTATCTACAAAATACACATTATAATCTTTAGGCATCACTGCAAAGTTGTACTTTTCAGATTCCCACTGAAATATATTCCATGGTAGAGAACATCTCAAATATCTTGCTAGTAATTGTTCACAATGGAATGATAATGATAAGGCATCCACTGTAGACCAAAGAAATGGCATGCTTTTCTCAGAGTGTGTCATGGGCAGGAAAGCTAAAAAATAGAAAGAAAGCTTGAATAACTGCACAAATGCAAGGATGGAAGGAAATCGCATTTGGCAGTTGCATCACAGAAATTCACTGGAGTCTGTACAAACAATGGCCAGAGAACAGTGGATAACCTATATTAACCATTGTGAGCAAGATTCATTTTTAGCACATTTTTCTATGTATGAAAAGGTGATTCTAATGAACAGTGAATATATCCATAGTTTGAATTCATGCACATTTCTGTTTAAAAATAAAACCCAAACAGAAAGCCCACCAATATATGAGAAAAAATGGGAAGATACTTAGGGGTATAATCCGTGTTTCAGTTTAACTGAACAATTGTTTTACTTTAGAAAACAGATTTTTACTCTTAATGAGAAGAGCATACCTCAGTTAATGGTGAGGACAGAGCTGGAACAACACACAGCAGTTCTCTGACTTCAGATAAACACCTTTTAGCCATTTCCTAATGGTATAAAACAAAAAAACCTAATGCTGTACTATCAGTCTTTGCCAATAAGTTAACAGATGTCTCAGCCGTACAAAAATTTTCAGAACATTCAAGTTTTAGGTTATTCTAATTGAATTCACAGCAAAATAAATCTTAGCTGATGAGTATAAATTTTCTGCAACACAAATAGTTGTGTTTGCTGTACAAACACAAGTGCTTAAACCTTGCAGTTTCTACTGAGGCAAAATTGCCCCTGGTTCAGGTTTTAAATCCAGTGACAATACTTTTGCTATGTGTTTACTGAAGACATTATAAACAAACACCCTGACAAGATGATATTTATATATGTATAATGCATGGCATGTTAATCTTATTAGTATTCTAAACATTGTTTTTCCAATTACTGACATATATTAATGAAAGTTTGAGCAAACCACTTCAGGTAATCAGAAACACCCACTAAAGGACAGCTCTGTCTACCCTCCTGAGAACTATGATTGGCCAAAATACCATTTGTTCTCCAAGCTGGTCAAAATACAGCCTCATAATAATGGCACAGTGCACAATTGTCACTGTTTCACAGCATCCATCAGACAAAGTGACAGCCTCTACATCATTAATCATTTCATATAATAGATATAAAGAGAATCCTGTCACATGATAAATGTCTCCCACTTTGAAAATAAACGTCTATTTTGCCTTGGCATTTATCAAGCAGCAGTTATGCTGTGGCAACATTCTATTCCAGTGACATTATCTCAAACAGACCACATGGAAAATTCTGAAATTACCTTTTTTGTGTGTGTATGTGGGGAGAGTTATTTGCTTATGGACCATTTTCAGCCTTGCTAATAAAAAGAGGAAGGTGGCATAGAGAAAATGAAAATAAATTCACTGCCAGTTTTAGTCCTCTCTCAATAACATTAGAAGGTTCTTATTTCAGAAACCACCACTGCCAATTTTGCATTGAAGATGTTTAAGTGATTTATAAAAAGCACTTTGAGATTGGTCACCATGCTGATTTAACACACTGCCAAGCCTTTTTTGATGTAGATTACCATAAATTAGACATCAGTTTTCAAATCTATGTACCTGAAGATGTTGCCTTTATTTTCAAGTGAAAGGTGAGAAAATGCCTGGGGTTTTTTTGTAAAGTGACAAGCAATATATAAGGAAGAAAAAAAATTAAATATTAAATTAAAAGTATTTCAACATCTCTTGAAAGGGGTGAGGGAAGCTTAATGTCTGTCTTTATGCCTGCCTTCCAAGTTACCTGTCATTTATTTCCCCAAAACAGACATTTTAAATAAAGCCAGACGTATTTAAGAGCAGAACTGGTCTAACTTACTTCTGTTTTTTCATCAAGATGCACTTTTGCAACACTCATTTTGGGTTTTTTTGAAGGGCCTATTTTCAAAGTTTCACTTTGTTCAAGAAAACCTGTAGGTTCTAAAGCTGATGACAAACTTTTGGAACTTTGCATCGATATTTCAACTTGCTCCTTCAGATTAGACAGTTTCTTCCTTAAAGAAATAATTCTGAAAGAAGACAAAGTTTTTCATTATTGCTGTTGTAAAACCACAATATTTGTTGTTTCCAGTTTATAATTAAGCTGACTTTGCTTTTATTACATATTGATTAGGTTCTACATTTTCTTTGATTTCAATACTGATCTCATAATTTAAAAAAAAAAAAGTTTTTCATTAAAGAAAGTGGAGATATGGAATGCATTAGCTTTTTACATTAAAAGTTATAAGAAGTATTATTTTAGGAAAGCCTCTTTAAGAAAAGGCTTTTTCATCAAACCAGCACATGCGAGGCAGAGGCTGCAGCTCTTCTTGGCCTATTATTCCTTCCCTTCCACCTGCTCAGCAGTTCCAAAAATTTTGAGGCTCGATGAATGACAAGGAAGAAGTAATGAAAAATGCCACACAATGTAAAATTAAGGGCTGCATTTGGGTCTACAACTGAGAAAAATCCTTGCATGCTCAGAGTTGCAATATGGGATGGAGAAAGCACTTGATCCAGTGAGAGAATGGAAATAAATGCTGGGACTGCTTCTTAGATCTGCTATGTTGCTATGCCAGTGTAATATAATTAGCATGTGTTACTTGATTCTTTAGGAATCAAAACTAAAATGGTAATGCATCAAAAAAGCATTTGTTTGGATGGGTTTAACACTGTGTAAAACATCTTACAGTTATTATAATGAAAAAACAATGAAAAGCAAAAAAGGATGCTTTTAAAGATTTACAGCTCTTTGATATTTTCTCTCATCCTAAATGGTTGACTGATCTTTAATACAGCACAAAATAACAGGATAAAGTCAGTGATTATTTACCTAGCCAACGGAATCCACAAGTGGCCTGAAAACACAGACATTGAACTGAAAATCTTGATGTTGGTAATCTTGACAGGCTTTGTATTATAAGCATAAAGCAGCAAAACCTGTAAAAGATGGAATGGCTAAGGTGTCATGCAGTATGGTATAGTAGGTAGGCCTGAGCTATTTTAGTCATAAAAGATTATAATAAATATCAAATACAGTGTGTACTGCTGAAGTCTTAGATAACCGACCTTCAAGAAAGAGGGGAGTGTGATCTCATATGAATTTGTACTATATGCGGTCTTTATAGGTTTTAAAGGAATATTATTACGGATATAATTTCTTGGGTTTGAAATTTAATGATACCCCATAGACTCATCAACAAAATCCCACTTTTGTCCTAATCCTGGTCAATCAGTCCCACTTACACTCATGTCCAAAGTTCCATCTTAAGTTAGGCTGAACAGAGAGCTTTCACTGAACTTCCAAAGGCCCTAGCTAAATTTCCTATATGGCCTTGTTCATCGCTGTCATCATACTAGATTAAAATCCATGAAGTGTGCATAACTCACCAATCTAATACAGCTGTACCAATATAAGAAAATTAAATAGAATGTTCTCATCTTTCACTGCAATAATTTGCTAGTATGATTGAAAATATGCTTCCTAGTTGTAGCTGAATATTTTGATTATATAGACGACATCAAGAATATGGAATTCATGTACTAGGTGTTTTGAAGAGTTGTCTCTGGATCTCTACTGATCTGTATGGCCATGCTAAAGTAACCTGCAAAACTATATTAAGAGGTACATTACTTGCATTAACTCCACAGGGCTTCTGTAGCTTACTAATAGAGATAAAAGGGTCTAGTAGAAATTTTTACGCTGATCTGCTATGGCAAAAAATTTGGAGATCATGGATTTCTATTCCAGTAGCAGAAATTTTACCTACACCTTGTTCCCTTGTTTAAAAATAAAACAAATTCCATGTCCTAGTCTCTTGCTTTCCTGCAACCCTCCCATCTCTTTCATGTTTAGTCTGATCTTTTAGGAAAATGAGGTTTACAAAATCCCATTTCCCCTGTATACATGTGTATTTCTTTTTCCAACAGCCTCCCACCAAACTATAATTTGAACACATCAGTCAGCTGTAACCAAACGTAACAGAGTGAAGGTCTTAAACACATCAGGGATCTGCAACACGCATGAATACAACATGGCCTGGAAGCTTTCTATGGTAAACAAAATATTTTTTTGGCCTGCCAACAAAAAACTGTCAGTGCATTCTGTTTTCCTGCAGAGCAGGTTTGTGGCACTGTCAATATATAGCTCCCTGCTGTCCAGCTTGCCTATCAGAATATGTATAACTCAATTAAAAAGCTGATCAGTCAGAACATAAATATTCATTGGAAATGAGACTTAATTTGCTCCAATACCTATGGAACTTTTTTGCTCTAGTTATACCTTAGTTTCTGTATCATTTGATGACTTTGCCATAGAAGGAATGTACCACTGAATGTTAATTTCCTTATTTGAAGCATTTGCTGCCCTAGTCTCCATCTGACCGTCTTCTTCTGTGATGACAGAAACTGGAGAAGCTATTCTCACATGTGACATTTCTGATGTAATTTCTGTAACTTCAGGAGACATCTGAAACACAAAAATTTAAATTATATTTTCTTTACTGAAACATGCAAAATCTGTCATAATATAGTGTCTACTAGTATGACCTCCACTCCTGCACAAATATATGCTTATTTAGATAAATGAGTGGGTTTACAAGGTTACCATTTTACCAACTAAGGCTTTTCAAAGATCACCTGATAAAATATTTCTAAAGGTAATGCAAAACACCTTTGGGCTGACTCAGAGACACCCACAGTAACAATTATTGTTGCTTTTGACTTAGAATCATCATGGCATTATTGCTTTTGCTCAAATCCATTACTTGACATGCTGATCATGTCATCATCAAAATTTAGTGCTGAAAAAGTAATCTGTCAGCTATACATATTGGTAATTAAAATAGCATTCTGAATGTTAGAATAATGCTTTACTTATGTTTACCGATCTGTTTTCTCATTAGCTCTAGAACTAACAAAGTCAGTTAATTTTTGAGGATTTGTTGTATTTCCTAAAATACATATGGAACATTAGCACACCATCAAATAGTTACTGTTGGCTGTGCTTTCCCTTTAAAATTGATTTAAAGGCTCAACACAATAACACTATCTCTACTTTTTAAAGTGTCATGCAGATCTGCAAAGAACAGCAACCAAACAGTGGCATTTTGGGGGACTATGGAAGCTATTTGAAAAGGTCTTTAGTGACTCCATCATTGATTCCAAAATGCAGAGACTGAAAACAGCTGCCTGGGAAGTTAGCTGATTTCAAATTTTGAATGTTTTTCACTGCTGAAAAAAAGAAGAATTTGACACACTTTATTTTCAGAAAATACAGCTTATGACCAATACAGGGCAGTAAATCCAAGTGAGCAGAAGATGAATTTTTCACCATGACTTAATCTTACGCCATAAAGCCACTTATCATCCCTCATCAAAATTTAGTAGAAGTGAAGATAAAGCTGAATACATGCATGGCAAGTCATGTGTTCAAGCATACGGATATGTAGGTAGTGATAACAGTGGCCAAAGAGCATGGTATGGCATGAGGTATGCACAGATGGCCCATCTACTACAACCATCTTTCACATTTGGGACCTTTAGTTCAGTAATGAATCACCCACTATACTGCTAGCATGCAGTGTGAACAAAATTAGGAGAAAACACATATATGGAGGTGGGATCAGGCCAATTTATGCTGTGCCCCTGAACTAGAGCTCTTAAAATTCCATTTTATGTTATATATTTCTTTCTAAAACATGTGCTGTGTTTCCTTTTTTGCTGAACTTCATCTTTTTGTTTTTACATCATATTGAAACTTTTTGAGGAAGGATATTACAACTGCTCTTGTCAAACCTGAGGGTTACTGGATTGCATACATAAATATTTGTCTATTCAACTTTCTCAAAACCCTAAAAACAACAAATTGTCTTAGTTAAGTGTTTCCAGTCCTATATACTATCATGGAGTGGAATAAAAATCAAGCATGCAATATGTAACAGGACAGAGAATTTTAATTATAGGCTTAATGTAGTTTGGATTCTTTGTTCAGCAGACCTGAAAAAAACTTCAAGAATCAAAAACAGAATTACAAAGACACATGTAAGTGAACATAAAAATTCTTTCAAAAACTATATCTATTTGTACTGCTAAAAATCCCAGTGCTAAATTACATTTTTAAAATAACTTATACAGCCTTCTGAATAGTAAAATATTCTAAAAATGTTATGATAAAAATCAATGAAGCTTAGAATTAAAAAAAGTAAGAGCTTTATACTTGCTAGCTGTCTACAATAGTGAAGCTAACACATGATTATGCAGCTTGCACCCGTCACGAACATGACAGTGAGCTCTGAAGCTTATTATTCCATGACACTGTAATACTAATTATGTCAAAAAAAGAACAGGCAAAGTAAAATAATTTTTGATATATGATGGCTGTTATAAATGTCACATACCATATATTTACAATTTATTCAGTGGCACAGTCAGCTCTTTGTTGGGAAATGAGTAATGATATGCTGTCCAACACTGCAGAAAGTTCACCAACTCCAGAAGAGCTACTTTCACAAAAGTATTCATTTTTATAAGATACCAAGTTTCCCTCCTCAGGGCTCCACTGTCTCCATTTAATACTGAACATAACAGGTAAAAAATAAACCTTGGACACTGACTTTTCATTTTAATTTTTAAGTATTAGGATAATTATTACTGTGAGAAGTAGGATGAAGAAACTTTGAAGACAGTTTTACATTGGACAAATTTCATTCAGTGTTTAATAGATGTGCCATGGTAAACGTAGACTCCAGAATTCCAATTCAGGATTTATCTGAGTAATATATCCTGAGTTGCCTACATTTGAAAGCTCAAGTAGGTTGTTCACAAGCCAGAGATCTACAAAGGTTGATTTTCCAGCCAGATGATACTCAGTGAAAAAAATTGGTACACAAGGCCTTCAACACATTTTGAGAAAATATAACATGTATTTTTTTAAAAATGATGTTTTCATTATAGACCAAGTTTACAATATAGGCACTTGTACATACAAATTACAAAACAAGTATCAGGACATTTTTAGTATGATACATGGAGATTTAAAGCCTCAGTCCTACCGCGTAATGGAGCCATTTAAATTAAGTAGTAAAATAAAATCTTCTTAAATATTATTCTGCTTAATCTTATAGGGTCTAAATTCACTGGCTACGGGATGGAGATAATTTTTGCAGGAATAATAGCACAGGGATATTTTCATTTGTTAACTATATACTTCCTGCTTACACAGGATTTTGGTTTGGTACTGATCATCTGCATAAGGAATTTCATTCTTCTATAGTGCTCCCAGAAATACCACCATTGGAACTATCAAGAATCTGAGAGGAATACCAGTAAAATGTTTTTGAAACATCAGAAAGAACATAAGTACCTCTGAAGAATCAGCTGGCCTACCAAGCGGCACTTTTACGTCATGTAGCTCTTCTGGAAAATTCTCAAGACAACACAGTGAATATTCAGACAAATTTTCTTTAAGAAAGGAATGCATTTCTGCTATGCGTAGAACAACTCCTGTGTCAGAAACAAAACTAAGCTGTCCATCTCCTGCAGAAAGTGATCCAGGTCCTGAATTAGAGGCAGTTTTGAAAAGAGATTTTTTATTACATCATTATTTGCCATTAAAATGTAAAGTTTCTACAGTTAATCTATATTCACAAATTTTAAAAATATAATAGGCCTTGTAATTAATGGATTCTTACTCTGTTTGAAAGGTCTTGTCTACGTAAACAGATTCAATATCAAATCAACGCGTTTCCAACAATTATACTGATTGTCCTTAAATATTACTAGCTTATGCTGTTTGTATTGTAATTTTTCACCAGTGATCAGATAATGAAACAAGCTCTGTCTAGACGTTATAAAGTAGCATAAAATGGGAGATGTAATTTGGAGGTTTAGTTACTTAAATTCAGATGTGTAAGCACCAGTATGTTCACTAGATATCTAAGCACTTGCTAGAATAAAGACATATTTATTCAATACAGTCAAAATAAGCTTTAAGAACTTTTAAGAACCCAATTTAGATGACTAGTGGCTGATCAGCTGAGTGGCTCCCTAAGCTCCATCATTGCTAACTAAAGCTGAGACACGCATGCACACCTACTTATGTGAAACCGCTTGTAGACACTTTACTGTCCCTAAAGTTCTGTGGTGATCAAGAATACTGTCCCTTCACTTGGTACTGCAAGGGAAAAAGCCAGGCCTATCTGAAATTATTATTTTCAGAGTTTATAGATTTCTCTCTAAACACCACCTATATGTACAGTCTAGTTCCGTTCTCACCTATCAGGTCATCATTTGTATATCCAGAAGCTGGCTATCACGTGTAGATGCATAGTATTAGGGCCTTGTAATTAATGGATTCTTACTCTGTTTGAAAGGTCCTATCTATTACTGTCTTCTGTTTACAGTGAAACAACCCAGGTATGTAGATCACATCTGGGCATTTAGCCAAAACATATTCAGTAATGCTCAGCCTTCCTATTTACACTAGACTCAGTTCTCAAAAACACTACCTCAGACTGAACAGATTTATTTCTGATGTGACTTAAGTTTGATGTATCCAAAACTGAGAATAAATATTGATAATTAATTTTTAAAAAATGCTTCAGATATAGTAATAAAAATTAAGTTTTGAGAGGACTTCCTTGGTTTTTTGAAGGCTTATGAATACCTGTGAAGAAAGTCAGTAATATTTTCACTTATAGTACTTGTAAACTAACATAAGTCTTAATTTCAGTGAAAATTTTTTTGCAGTTAGAGAACTTAAAGGAACTCAAAATTCAGCTATTTCAGATGACAGCCTTTGAATCTGACTCTGTTGGCCCTCAAGAATAATATCTCACCTGTGGCAGTTTTCTAGAAGGAAATAAGAATACATACCAAATTGAAGGTTTGTGTCATGAATCCTTTTCAAATAACTGTGGTAGCGAATTAGGTGAACCCATGTTATTGTATCTTTCTTCTGGCTGGCCTTGGTGGCAAGACTTTCTGTTCCTTCACTTTCACTTTGCTTGTCTTCTATGATTTGTTTGTCTTCAGTAGAAGATGCTTTGGAACTTTCAGATAAAACATTGTATTCATCTGCAATCCAATAAGAGTTCAAGAACACACATAAATGGTTGGAATTCCACAGATATTTCTGCATTGTGTTGGAATTGACCAACTTGTAACTAAAAGTATAACTTGTCAACCTGGTTATGTTTTTCATACAAGGAAATTTTTTCAATTGTGCTTTAGTATTAGTTGAAATAGTAAAGAAATTGTTTCTCAAGTCATGGCCAGGAACCTGATTGGTCCTTCCACGTTAAAAGGAGTAGAGAGCAAGGTGAGTTCTCTCACTCTGAATGTGAATAAAACCACATTATTTCCACACATTGTTCAAGAAAAGGTATTTACAAAATGGAAACAATACAAAGAGTGATCAGTCAGACCTGCAGCAGTTGAACTTTGCAGTTATACTGACCTGAACTCTGTACACTTACGTATTCTGAAATGTTTACTGTTAGCTTCAATCCCATCCCTTTTAGGTATTAAACACACTTTCCATGAAATGTGTTCTTGATTAAAGAATAAGACAAAAAATAATCTTTTCTTTGTGCTGCCTAAAAGTTATGCAAAGTAAGGAAACAAACACCAGTACAGGTATCACTACATCACTGCTTATATTCAATATTTTTTTTCACTGTATAAGTACATGGCTCTCTCAAAAGCCTACATCCTACACACTTCTTGTCCTGTTTCTCACTCCAGACTGAACAAACATTATGTTAGAGTAATCCCTAATAGTAAACTTCCAGAAAACAGTTATGAGTGTTTCTACAAAATCTGAATGTCTCTATTATTCCTGACATTTCACTTTCAATTCCAAAAGTTAAAATGGCCACATTGTTTATAGATGAAAACTTAAACAATGTGTTTCACTAAGGGTTTTACAGGAAATATTTAGCATGCTATGCTGATAATTTCCATTCTAATTTACCTTTTTACATTTTAGCCTAGTATTGCTTTTCTGCATTTTCTATTCTTCTTTGTACTGGCTAACAGAACTATCAGGAGAAACACCTGCTGCATTTGGTAAAAGAAAAAATGATCTGTAATTGTAATGAAATGGAGCTATTACAAAACAATCAGATTGATGGGAAGTCTTAGCATAACACTTGTTTTCATAAACCAATCAAAACACATATGTTTAAACACTGTACAGTAAGCAGACATTGTTCAACTTTGCCAGTAGCTATCAGGCAAAGAAATTCAGTCTTTGTCACTCACTTGGGATGATTGAAATTAAGCCACTGAACCAAAATTTTATCACTAAATTAACAGTTTCCAGTTTAAAAATAAATATAGTTATTTTGCTTAGTGTTTATATAACATCTAGCAATCATTATCCCAGAACTCCTAGTTTCACTATTGGGTTTTTTAATCAAAAACTTTCATTTCATCAACTTCATTAGCTGAAAAATAAATACAGACATTGGAAATAAACCAAGCAAAGTTCTGCCAAGCTAGTGGAAGCATCTCTAAATGATAATCAATTGGACTGGAAAGACAATTGAAAAACTCATTATACTGACTTTGACTTTCAGAATACAGTACCCTGGCAGATAACTTTCCAAGAGTTTGGGCTTGTTGGTTTTGGGGGCTTTGTTGTTTGTGGTTTTGTTGTTTGGTTTTGGGTTTTTTTGTGGGGGGGATGATGAGGAAGGAGACAAGCTATTTAACACCAATATCTCTTTGCACAATCAAGAGTAAAACTGAAAATCTGCAATGCAAAGCTAATATACCTAGGGAAAAAAATTGGTTATAAGTCAGTGTTGAAAGAGAAAAAGCAGTGATGACTGATACAGGGCCCAAGAACCTACTTTAGAATTCTGGAGAAGTCCTGTAACAAAGGACCATTTGTGTTTCCAAAATTATGGTAGTATGTGCACTCTGTCTTTCTGAGCCTCTTTCTGAGCCTCAGTATGCAAACAATGAATTTTTCTTAACAAATTGAACACATGCAGAAGCTGATATTTAAAGACCCATGAGGTCTCTACTTAATACTTTGTACTGCTATGCAGGATGAGGATTTTGCTTTTACTTTCTAAAACTGAATTATAATTTTTCGAAACTGAAAATAAGATATTAAATGTATTACTAGATTACATGGCTTATTAGTTATTTAATGTTCTGATATTGCTAGGTATAAAGGAATACCAGATACAAAATCTCTGTACGAAGAAAGAAGATCCATAGAAGCAAATTCTGGGATTTTCTCTTGAACTTCATCTTTCATGCTGTGTTCTTTAACACTCTTCATTCCAATTAATAGCTGAGAAGCAAGCACAGCTTCACTGACCTAAGAATAATATTTATTTTATTCAGAACCAGTTCACTACAATATTTATATAGAGTTAAAAATCTTAAGAGTAGCAAGATGATGACAAAAATTTAATTATTAAACATACTATATTTTTAAAAGTCAGGCAAATATTCTATTTCTTTCTGACATATGGTACACATTATACTTAAATAAATCATTACTGCTGACAGCTTAATTACTACATAAGTGATTTCAAACCAGATATCCTCATCTGGATGCCACCAATGTCTACCCACATGTCAAATACACGTGCACACATATCAGGTCATGTGCTGTTTTATTTGCACTGAATCCACATTGAGTTAAACAGAATCAGATCTGTCCAAGAGAGATTAAATGCGCTATTCAAACTATTCCATTTTCATTTCCTCAAATAAGAGCTATGCCAGAAATTTCAGGAAAGCTTAATACTTGTCTTGTTTGCTTTTTCTTGTTTGCTTGTGTAAGTAGCATATGATGAAATTTAAAAAAAAACAAAAAGCATTACCTCTTCAGACTATTTCACCAACCTGTGTAGCAGCTCTTATTGCAATCCAGGCTTGTACTTTATAGACTTCTGATTTCAAAGCCTCTTCCTCAGTAGAAGAGAGTTCTCCAGAAGAGGCCTAAAATTATACACCAGTTCATAATTACCATTCTCATTATATTATGGGAAAACATAGAAAAAAGTCCTCCTACTTAGCAATTGTTTTATTTGCAAGTTGTAAAAATTGGCATTGATTGTAAAACCAAATTGCTAAAAATAAAATTAAAAAATTATCCAGAGCATACTATTTGGCTGCTCCTGAAAAAATTTTCTCAGAGCAGCTCATACTATGGTCACTACTGTATACAGTTTTGCTATCATTTTCCATTTTTTGCAATCTTAATTACCTCTTTAATATTACTAATTTTGCTTTCCGCCTATGGCTTGTAGGAACTTTAACATGGTTAAAGACACTTATATTTCTCATGCTGTCATTCATATTTGTATGGAAAAATTGAAATGTGGTAAAGTACAAATATTAGCATTTTAAAAAATGAGTTTGAATGTTATCTTTTCTTTGCAAGGTACAAATTAATTCATGCATAATTGAAAGTGAAAACCTTGTTAGTTCTGTGTCTTCCTATCTTATATAAAAAATATTTTAAATGTTATCAGTCAGTGTAATAAACATCAAAAAAGATCAAACTCTACTATATGATTTCTTTGTATGATTTTTCTAGGAGGATTTTCAGCATCAGTATGATTTTTAAGTCACTGAAAGTAATAATATGGCAAGGGGCACAATTTTCTAGCAGAAATATACTGCCTGCTTTGAAGAAGCCACTAGTCAAAAGATAGAAAACTTACATTTGATCTGGAAGGCACCATCTTATTTGTCCGTGATACATCCTCATTATTTGTGGCAAGATGCAAATATAATAGTGCTATTTCAAGGTATGACTGTCTTATTAACCTGTAAGAAACAGCACACAGAACAATCAACATTACTATCAAAGTAAGCATCACAATGATACAATCTGACTTCTGCATAAGACTAGCCAGGTAGCCTCACCAAATAAATAATTCATCCAGCCCTCATCATTTACTTAAAGTGTATTTTCTTTCAGAAAGCCATGGGATCCTGTTTTAAAGTCATGTGAGTCTAAAACATCCTTACTGCATGCTCAACAAACAATACATTGATTTAACAGTAAATCAAAATGTAATTTGCATTATATGCAGCAAATATTCCTTAAATAAATTTCAAATGTTTAGTATGCAATCTGTAATTCTGCAAGGGAAGTGATCTTTCTTTATTGCTTCTCTTCCTTCCTCAAGTTAAGGCATATGTCCATTGTCCTGGTTTTCCTGAAACATTGCTGAATTTGGACGAGTCCTCAGTCAAACTCTTCCAAGAATAGCAAAAATACCCAGAGTGACCAAAACAGTCTTTTGATTTCTCATAGGGCTCAGCTGAGGAACCTTCTTCTGAGTTCTGTACCAGAATACTTTACATCTTCAGACAGTGCTCACTAATTACTGCTCTCCACCTAGGCTTCCTTCTCTTTTCAGTGGTTTTTACAGTAGTATTGTAAACCAAGCAAAAATCATAGAATTATAGATTGGTTTGGGCTGGAAGGTACCTTTATATGTAGTCACCCTGTCTAACTGCCCTGCAATGAACGGGACATCTTCAACAAGATCAGGTTGCTCAGAGCCCCCTCCAATCTGACCTTGAATGTTTTGAGGTATGGGGCATCTACCACCTCTCTGGGCAACCTGTTTCAGTGTCACACCACCCTCATTGTAAAAAATTTCTTCCTTATATCTAGTCTGAATCTCTTTTGGTTTAAAACCATCACTTATTGTCCTATCTCTACAAGTCCTATTAAAAGGTCTGTCCCCATCTTTCTTAGAAACCTCCTTTAAGTACTGAAAGGCTGCAATATGGTCTCCCTGGAGCCTTCTCTTCTCCACGCTGAACAATTGCAACTCTATCAGCCTTTTCTCATTGGATAGGTGTTCTGGCCCTCTCATAACTTTTGTGGCCCTTCTCTGGACCTTCTCCAACAGGTCCAGGCCTTTCCTCTGCTGAGAACTTCAGTACTCCAGGTGAGATTTCACCAGATCAGAGCAGAGGGGCAGAATTACTTCTCAACTTGCTGAAAATCACTGTATCTGAAGAACTTCTTCAACATTTCTATTCCTTATGGGTTTATAACAGTCTTTTTATGAAGATTCCTCCTGGCTCTGCAGATTTGTCCAGATCTCCCCTGCAAATTAACTTATCCAAGCATAGCAACAAACTCCTGCTCATGTAGTTACTATTCTGGACAGAGTCATATTGCACAGAGTTGTTTGTTTATACAGTACAATAAGTTCTGGCTTTAGTATAATTTGTGTAAAGCAAAATAAAAAAGTCAAAGGGTATTGTTCAGTTCGAGATAGAGCAAACTAAGTGAGAAGATGGCAAATTCTACACTTTGTTGGCAACAATTTAGTTAACTTTCTAGTTTTGCTAACAAAAAAGAATTTGAGACATCAAGAAACAATTTTAATTAAGCAATCCCATAGATATCACGGGCTTGTACAAATGGGATCAGGATGTTTAGCTCTCTAAAACAAGAAAGCTCAGGTCCATTGATGTTGCTGTACATTCTTTTAGAAAGACAGTAGCAAATTAAATAAGTGTAGCAAATTAAACTTGCAAAATATCACCGCAGTCCATTTCTGTACCATCTTCCATCATGCTGACTGCTTGTTGAGGTTTATTACTATGCTACTGTTTCTGTGTTCAGAGTTCTGGTTCATTAACTTAAGTAACAGAATACCCAAACAAGCAAGGTAAATTGCTTCCTTTACATTGTCTGTAACCAGACATGGCACATTATTCATTTAGACTGGTCAAGAAACTAAAAAAACCCTAAAGTCCAATGTATCAGAGCTGCTTGACAGAATTTATTGGCTGTCCTGGCTCAGCTCTTCAGGCATCTTCTACGCTGATAACTAATGCCAAAGTCACTGTCCTGATATCTGTTACAAACACATTTCCTATGTTCCTTCTGCCTCTGCTCTTCTGACTATTTTTGGCTGCTAACCTTTTCAAGCTGAATTTCTGTTATCTGGAAGGGGGCAGACCACAGCTCATCTTCTAAAATATGGATAAACTCCCTGTTTAATTGATAGCTCTGTTCCTGTTGTTGACAGAGAAGGTACAAATTTGGAAACAGAACAGCAAGCTATAACTTTTCTATAGTGTAAAAAAATGCTTTTAAATGTTCTCAACATTTGTTTCAAGTAATAGAATAAATATACAATAGCTCTTCTATATTGCAATAGAAGAAAAGCCTCTAAAACATAAAAGATGCTCCACAGTAGAAGTCTCAAACCAAATCTCAAAAAAACTGTTCAAAAACTATATTCATATATGATTAAAGTTATTTTGAAAGTTATATAGCTAGCTTCTTACTGATATTTTTGATCATATTGCTGGCTGAGTTTTATAGCTTCCAAAAGGATTTCAACAGCTTGAGATGACTTGTTATCACCTGCTTCAGTTATCTGGCGTTCTACCTTACCTAAGAAAGAAATACAGAAAGTAGATTGTTGAGATATTATTAATTTTTTTCTGTGAGACCCAATCTGCTTTTCCCTCCAGGAAAGCTGAACAACAGAGAACATTATTTATTCTCCTCCTGACAAGCAAAATCTTTTCCAGTTTGTTTAAAAGGTAATGTACAATGCTTTTATAACAATTCCCTTCATAGAGTAGCAAAAACAATCACACTTGGGAATCATAATGACCCCTAGCATTTACTACTCCTAACTACCAGAGCATTGCACGTGGAGGAGTTAATGCACAGGCACAGGCCTGCTCTGTACTGTGCTATGCTGCACATACACTGTGGCCTTCAAGCCTGTGTTGTGCTGTGCACATCCCGTAGCCACAGGATTAATGTAACCAGCTTGCTGTAACAGAAGAGCCTGTTGGCAGCATCTTCTCAGTACCAGTGATTGCACCACCTGCCCTTTCTGAAAAAAGTGAGGCAGGAGGTTCTTATGAGACTATGCTTTCTGTTTGACAGTAGAAATTATGAACAGAATTGTTTTATCTTAAGAAAAACCTCTAACAGCTCAAAAGACCGAAATGAGGCAACCTTTCCACAGACAGGATCTACATGTTGTGCTACCCTCTGACAGAAGTGTGTTCAGTACTGCACAGCTTGGAGTTCTCAGTGTCTGCAGGAATATAATATTATTTACACTATCTCCTTTTTCTTTTACAGTGCTAACTCCAATAAATGGCATTTTAAGATATACATTACAGCATCTTGAATGTCTTTCTGGCTGGGATCCTCACAAACCAACACCTCCTGGTGCAAAACATAATGTCCTTAATCACATTAGCTACACCCTTTGATCCCTGATAATATACAGATGAAAGAAGTTCTACTGTAGTTTTGAAATTATTTGTAGCTTAATGCATCCTGATCTATGTGAGTGTGATACCAAATACAGGAGAGAGATCTGCAGCTAGAGAGTGATAAGTATCCAGTTTTGTTCTAGATTTACAGTAAAATATCTCCATTTTAAGAGAGGCCACATGCATAACGTTGCCTAGGAAGGCAATCACAATGTACAAACGGGTTTATTTACCGATCTGAAAAAGCAGTTCAGCTTCCATATCTAATTTTTTGGTTGCAGATGCTCTGCAAAGCTCCAGTGCTAATTCTAAATGTCTGAGAGCATGTTGCCATTGCAAGGGATCTCCTTTTGCAGCTATACAAGCTACTTTTCCAGCTAATGTGTTTCCTAAGGAAAAAAGAAAAAAAGAAAAGAAAAAAAAAGACAATTCTTAGTAAATTATTTAATAGACAACCAATTTTTGCAAAAAGAAATCAATTCCTTAGAACAAATGCTGTTACATATTTACTGTTATGATCCAATTCCCAAAAATTCAAGTGATTGGTGGATATAGATACAGAATTAAAATGTTGTTTCACTACTATATGATGCCATCGAGGTTTACCTAGGCCATTGAAAAGAAGCTCAAGCTAAACAAATCAACCCTTTCACAAACTAGATGGAAAAGCAGCAGTAAGCCACTTCATAACTTCATTTGACTTGGCAGTTGTAGCCAAAACCTTCACCTCTCTGAGCATTTGAAAATTCCCAAATTCCTTTTGTACTAACAATTTCTAAATGCTTCTTTGATGTATTGCATACCTCTTATACTGCAATCCCCAATATTCATCTGTGTTTATAGGCTCTTTCTAAAAATGTGGGTTCAGAAACATGAACTGGTCAAATACAATCATTACTGTGAGCAAGTCTGGCCATGCCTGCACTGACAATCAGTAAAGCACAATAAAAGAATGGATCTTTAGAGTAAACCAGCTGGTGCTGAAGACCTGACAGACACAGCAGTGTTTACTTTGGATTACCTCTATTCTCATCCTATGTGCTAAATACAAAGTGGTTGGGGTGCAACAGTGTGTTTTTGGAGCATATCTTCCTGAACAAGAATCCAGAATACACTGAGGCTGCTCCAGAATAAGTACTAAAGTGCAGTAAATGAATTCTAGATTTTGTAGTCTAGTATAAGTTGGAGCGACCCCAAATTAAGTTTAGCAGAAGGAACATGGAGACAATATCCCTTTCCCTATATTTGTTATACAGCAACAAATCTCAGACACATCTTAGAGGTTATCTTCTGTTAGTATCCAACATACTTCCAAGCTTCTTCATAAAGAAAAGTTATCAAGAAAAGTTGTTAAATTAAAGGGTGACAATGACAACAGGCACTGTTTATTCTATTGGGATGGAGAATTAGCGCTATTACTCCGCATGATTTGGTATCAGTAGTTAATTCCCATATAACTGCTTTCAAACAGATTGAACATGTACAGAAAGACAGAAAGAATGCTTAGTACAGAAGTGGAAAAAGTATTATTAGCTTCCACTTAAAAAAATTAATGTTCCCATCAGTTTCATCAAGCTATAACATTAATATTTAAGCCTTTGTTGATTGTAATTCCTATAATCATACCTTGCTTATGCACGTTGCACGGAGCCAAACAGGCACCTATTGTTGGGTTTTAAAATACTTTATTTGTATAATGAAAACAATGATTTACTACATTTACTTCTGATGCATCAGTTTATCTGCTGTTGCATAAAATATGAAAGAAAATTAACTAAAAGATAACAACAACTCATGTTTTTCTTACCGATTTTCATTTTGACTTGGGCTAGCAAGTTAATATGTGGCAGGTAGATATTTTTTGTAGGTAAGGCCAGGCAAGTCAATGTACTGTCTTCTATTTGCCGTTCAATGGGTTCACCACAAGCAAAAATCTATGAAAAGGGCATGCTTTGTAAAATCAGGTCGCAGGCAACAAATTAAATAGCAGTTTGAAAAAGTAACTTAGGTCTTGTAAAACCCTGGAACTCAAATGTGTTTTGTGAAAGAGCACCAAAAAAGGACTTGATATGCCTGAACTCCTTTACTTTAGTTTATACTTGTATTGCAGAGGACTCTGATGATGCAAATGAACAATTTCAATGAACTCTTGATTGAATTTAATCACGTTAGGTTCTGGTTTTTAGAAGAAAACTTCCTCAAATCAGTCTTTAAGAAATGGATCTCACAATTAACCCAAGCCTTAGAAAGAAACTGTCATGTCTACAAAGAAATCTGACATCCAACAAAGGCCAGAAAAGAAAAAGAAAATACCATGTACGGACCAGTCAAACTTTTCATTCATGGAGGTAAGACGATGGGGATATGCTGTCAAGTGTCAAGTCTCTTGACAGCTAACAAGACTCACAATTGGAAGTTTGAGTCAAGTGATTAATATGGTTCTTTATTACTTAAGGAAATAAATATTTCAATGGATTAAATTTCTTTTTTATGAAATATGAGGAAATAATTGTATCCAAAAATTTTTCTCTAGAAACTGTATCAAGAACAGGTAGAGTGCATATGTAATTTTGGATTACCAAATAGGTAAATGATTTAGAACTATACATTCCTCTCACAGATTTCATGTCTTTAGAGTAATTTTTTTATTACATATTTAAATTTTCACATGGAACTTATTTCTTCATACCACTTGTAACAATGTGTCAATCTAAAACATCATGCTACTTTATATAGATTGTCCTGATTCAAATAATTCTAAGATACAAAGCTAAATTCTTAAACTTGGATGCTCAAGAGACAGGAATTTAATGAGATGTACATCTTCCCTGAGGTGCTGAATATGAACACATCCCTCATTTTGTGAGTATTCTGCACCGCTTTAGCAGTCAAACTACCTATTTCAGTCTTCACATCTGGATGTGCATTTTGCAAGTATTCAGTATTTTTAAACTGTGTAAAAATACCAGACTACATATGTGAGTATGCATGATGAGTATGGATAAATAACTGATAAGATGAATTACTGCTTTACACTATTCTAATCTAGGTAAAACTGAAGTGATCAGTTAATAGGAATAGCCCATTTTTAAAAACTGTTAAAATAACTTCCAGAATATATAATTATGAGTGTTGGAAGGATTTTCAAATGTTGTGTAAATCATCAACATATACTCACTGCTTTAATAGTAAGCTCATGTGCCAAAATGAGTAAATTTAATGGTTCCACTGCAGAAGAGCAATGTTCAGTATCCTCTGCTACTTGCAGTGTTAGTATGTCTGCCAGCAGAAGCATACTTTTCACAAGAGTCAAAGAAGCTGCAGGGGAAATAAATGTATCCTCTTGGAGTAAACTGATGATATTCTGTTTGGACATAAACAACATAAACCAAAGGAGTTACTACTTTTCCTGTCTATTTATGACGACAAATCACACAAAGTGAAAAAAAATCTGTTTTAGAGGCACTATTTCAAGCTTATTTAACGCTGCCATCAGCTTTTCTGACTACACAAAAAATGCATCAAAGAAAAGTGAACAGTTTCTCCTTGGTTCTCAAACCTGCAAAAGAAGTTTAATGCCTGACACGGGACGTTTTTCTTGCAGGTCAAGAATAACAGCTTGCACCATCATTTCAGCCTGGGTCTCAGTATCACCAAAGGCTTCTGCCTCTCGTATTACTTCTTTTATCACACTTCTGCGCTCAGCCACGTCATTTTCTAAAAAGAATATATGAATAGTAAAAATACAATAGAAAAGACTTTATTGTGCCTTTTGCCATTCTTAGTGTAGAAGAAGTGGCTTCTTTAGTGTAGAAGAAGCCACTTCTACACTAAAAAGTTACAGAAAATATGACATTATAGATTCCACATTTACCACTTCATCAATTCTATGTCAAATTTACTTTTAAAAGAAAAGCCACTTAGTTTCTAAACTGCATTCTGTTTAATTCCATCCAAATGCATGCTTTATATGTAAGCCACCAACATAAATAATAAGATACTGTAGATTTATTCTACATATTCAGAAATCTGATTTTAGTTATAATTCCAAAATAGTAACAGCCTTCACAGGAATTATCCAGAAATGATTAAATAAGAGTCTGGCTACAGACTTAGTTTGTGACTTTGATACTTGAGTGAGCGTCAGAGTCTAAGTTCAGAGAACTTTGGAATGAAAAACGTTATTCATAACCAAACTGCAATAAATGTGTTTTGTAATATCTCATTTAAATTCATTTTAAAAATAATCTGTAACATTTTTAGTAGCTATACAGGACCATTTCATTTATCAGAGATACAAAAAGTGAAAAAATATTTTGAGACTTAAAACTACAAGTATTTATCAAGTGTTTTTTAAAACAAGCATACTTTCTTAATTACACTAGAACATTTGAAACTTGTACACACAAGTGGTTTATCAAAAGATAATGACAATTAAAAGAAAATTAGTATAATACTTTCTGTTTTCATGCTCTAGGGAGAGACTGTACTCAGAAATATATTTTCCTTATTGGATTGGATGAATTCAACACAAATAATTGTTCCGTGATAATACAGTCCCAGAATTAATGTTAATATTTTTTATTTTTTCAAAAGAATTGCATACCTTTAATATTACCAACACCATGTATCTGTGATACTAGTGCAGTCACTAATATTGTACGACACCTTAGCCAAACACGGACATTCATATGGTCTTGTGCTATTTCACTATGAGGCAGTTGAACATCTTCAACATTGGAATCCTAATAATTTCCAAAAGCAACAAAAATGTTACTTTTTGAGTCACATACACTACTACAAACAAAGCAGCAGGGCAGCATCAATCTAAAATAAATCAAATTAATACAAACATATCACAAATAATAAAAATATTCTAAGCAAAAATTTATTTGAAGGTTAAATACATTTTTTTTAGTAACAGGAGGACACTTACTATTTAAATTTATATATATGTATAAATAATTTTAGCAATTGAAAATTAAACCAGATTTCATGTGAAACTCCATAGATATATCTATATACTGTAATTTTTATGGAGAACAATTCTATCAGTTTGGATTTTATTCCTCTCAGAATAACTACAGAAACACTACACAAAATTCTAAGGCACATAGAAGTCTAATTGTAGAGAACGATCAATATCAATTTCTGGTACCTCACTAGTGACTACAAAGAAATTTTTAATTTTTGATTTTTAGTTTTTTGCCTTTCTGATCTTTAGAAAGAAGTATTTAATGTAATTTAACAAGTAATAATGTAGTACTAGAAGTGTTTGTGAGAATTCTCAGCTGAACTCCCTGTGCCATCTTTACATACTGTAAACAGTCTTCCTATTACTAAAATTCTACAGTCCATATTCTACAATTTGTTTCAACAAGCAATCAATGGACAATGCACCACTTGCATTTTACTTATACAGAAAATCATCATGGCTGACTTGCATTGAATGCAAAGGAGGAAAAAAATATCCATAGCTCAGTTAGTGTCTACAGGCATGTTTAAGAAAACAGGAGCAAGTGCGGAGAGACAGAAGACCCTGATATGCAACACAGGCAGAAAATAATTACATTGCATGCAAGAAAGTCCAGTCTCATTATGCATTACTCATTACAAAATCTGGCCTCACTGTTCAATTGCTCTGTCCACATGAGTCAGTTTGACTGCTGTGGCATCTGACCAACAGGGTTTGCCCATAGGCTTCCAAAGCACAGGTCAGTATCCCTACATGTTGGACAACAGAAGTTAGCTGGAATCTTGCTCAATGTGGAACACAGCAATGATGTGAACTGGTTAGTCTGGCTCTTTGAAAGAGAATAATCTGAAGTAGGTTTTCAATCAAAAAAACCTAAACTAACTGAATAATAAAAGATTTTCACCTGATAGTTATTTTTTCCACTTCCTAGTTGTTTGGGGTATTTAAACAAAAGGAAATTTTCAATGTGGCTATTTGAGAGTATACAAATTGTAATTCCTAACCACATACAAATTGTAATGATGATTATAGACACATTGAGTATACCTTAGGCAATCAGGTATCTGCAGAATGTCAAAGATCATTTTCTTCCCAGGTTAATGGTAACCAGATAATGCAAATGAGTGCTATGTTCTAGTATTATGAAAATCACTCAACACTTAATACAAGACTTCATATACTATGAAAGTTCAGTTTAAAACAAATATGCACACATACCAAACACTCCCTTTCATCCTTTTCTTCCTGAAAACGTGTCTCTTCCATCCTAAATACCTTTGCATCTTGGAGAAGTCGAATTGCAGAGAAAGCTAAAGCAACACTGTGATACAGAGCAGTATTATTTAAAAATACTAATTAGATTTGTCACTTTGTGCTTTTGTTAAAACAGATACTTAATTTTTACTATGTCAGAGATGCAAATCAGCTGTTATCAATTTTTGCTTCAGTAGAACAAAAAATTACACCTAGACTGTTTTCTAGGCACTACATTATAAAAGTGACAAAACATCAGTAAGAGAAAAAGTTTTGCCTTAACTTGATGACCATAGATAAACTAACACATATTCTGTCTGAGCAATCAGAACACTGTTATAACTTTAGTTACACACAGAATCATAGAATCATTTTGACTGGATCAAAACCAGTGATGGCATGCCTGTCTTCAGAGATGGGCTCTTAGAAATTAGATGTAAAAATACTAAATATTACAATATATATTAGAAGCGTTCTGTATCTCATCCACAACTAGAAAGGCAAGGTAACACGTTCCTCCTTAAAGCCTTTCCAGGCTATATGTTAATACCTCTGTTAAATGCACATGGCCAAATACAGGATCTTAGTAAATACAAAAAATGAAGCTAAGTGCCATTCCAGCAAAACCTCATCAGTAAGCAATCACATGGCATTAGTCTACTGACCCCTCCCCCAGCACAAATCCTAAATCCTTTTCTTGAGTTCACTTGAAGAGCACCTATAAAGATATAACACCATTAGAACTGATGCAGCATTCAATCACGTGTCAAAAAATGGTGGGCTGGGAACTCAAAATATTGTCAGGTTTCTTAAAATGTTAACTATTTTTTTTCCTTTTATGCTGTTTTGTTTCCATTACATGTATAAAAGTGTGTATCTATAACAGCAGACTTTGTGAAGACAATTATTGTCATGATCTGAAGACATCCACAAAGCCATCACAGTGAGATCTTTTTCATAACAGGAATTGTTGTCCAGAGAACCTACTACTCAAAATATTCTGAAAACTGCTAAAATCAGTATCTATTTGAATTGCTTTTCCATCTCTAATTGCAGATTTTTTTCTACATCTGTAAATCTCTACTTTCTTACCTCTTCTCTAAAAGATTTTTAGTTTGGGGTTTGGTTTTTTTTGGTTTTTTGTTTTGTTTTGTTTTTTTTTTACAATGCTACTTATATCCAGCCCACAGAAACATTTTTCTAATAACTCAAAAGTACCAGAGAGTACCTGTACCTCACCACTTAAAAGATTTTTCAATAGGTTAATTGTTAAAAATGTATAACCATATGATCTCATCTATGCTGCTTTTTTACATAGAGAGACTGTCTTTATATAGAGACTGGCTGCTATGAAGCATATGGGGGGAAAAAAAGGAATTATGAACACCTTAAAGTTCTTTTTACACTGCTGGAACACTGTGAAGAGCTTTTGATGCAATAGAGATTCAGGGTCTTTGTGAATTTACTGCTTTTGAGGTGTTCTAGACTAATGGTTGCAAAGGCAAAGATCTTGCACAAAGAAATCTGAGCAAGAGCTGCGCTACTTCTAAATTACTCATATTATTCTGTCAGCATATAGCTAACCACAGGATGGATAACCTCCAGAGATAAGAGGGTAGTTAAAGTCTTCCTATCATTTCTGATTCTATCCTGCTTGCTGTTTTTGTGCCGCAGACCTGGATGGATTACACCAATTCAGCACAAATAGACTCCAAAGTAACAATGAGAAACAAAGCTGTTAATATCTTGCCTTTTACCTCTCAGAATTCAATACTTATGAATCTCCTTCATCATCCCCTTACCTCAGTTTTATTCAGCAAAATGAAAACAGAATAAATCAGTGTTGAATTTGATGATAAGCTTCTTTCTAACAACGAGAAACTTGAAACAGAATTTGCTTATTAAAGCAAACAGACAGTAAGGATAATGCAGTGAAATAGCCCAACTGCTTTTCTTTCTTTCTTCTAGAGTTCTCTCCTGAAAGCAGGCATCAAAGTTAAAATTACAGCAAAGCCTGACTTTTTTCAAAACATTGTTTGAGATGGTATGCTGAACATATCTCAAATATGTTGGAGAGGGTACAGCACCTAAGAGTATATACAGGCTTTTAAGAAATATTAACTTCCTGAACAATACTGCTTCTGTTATCGACATTTAGCAATTCTAAAATGAGGCTGTTTTTACCTACATGCTTACATAAAAATTACATAAGTAAAAGATAGACCACAAACCCAAAGATTCATATATGTATTGTTTTAAGCAGTAATTTATTCACATAAACAGACCAAGACATATTTAGGAAATTAGAAAGCTCACATTCTTAGGGTGGACACCATGTAAGCACTCTCCTTGAGATCAATGGAACTAGTCCTGTACATACATACATGTATTTTTTGCAAGACAGAAGTTATAATGTGGAAGCTTCCCTTGATGAAATTTTTGTGACCCTCTTCTGCTGTCAGCAAGACTGATGTGTCTATATATTTCCCTTGACAAAATACACATCCTTTTATCAGCTGAATCAGAAACTGACAAGATGATCAAAATAGGAAAGTACAGCTGACTATAACAATTCCACCACTAAGTCATTTTGCCAAAGGAAAAAAAAAAGATGAATTTCTGTAATATCATGCAAAGTTTGATTTCTAGGCTGGCAGACAGAAAACATTCAGCTGTCTGAAGATATGTTTCATTTGTATCTGAGGCAGATATATCAGCAGTTGCCATGGAGGGCAGTGCAATAAAATTGTAAAATAGGTCGGAAAAAGCCAAACCCTTACTTTGTTTTTTGATGGCTTTTTTTCCCTGCTGCTGACCACTACCAATATATAAGGCCCATTAAACACCCATCAGAAATTTGAGTCACAAAAAATGATCCATAAAATGTTGACATCCATTGAAATCCTTGATATTTGACAAAAAGTTTCCTCTGTAAACCAACAGAGAAACTAGGATATAACTGTATGGCAAAAGGAAAGGTCCTGCACTGAAAATGGCTTTCATACTGGAACCAGTTTAGCGGGATGAGAAAGTTTGGGGCAGAACTCTACTAATGCAGGTTTTACCAAGCCTAGTTTCAAGCTAAGTTTATGCATGAGATATTTCTTTGGTCTGCATACTGCTCCTTGTTTACTAGTATTGAGTTTAATAAAGTTCATGACACTCAAAAGCATGATGAGGTCAGTGTCCAGTGATTGGTTGATTTCTATTTGACAATCTATGGTAAACTCATCTAATTCAGAAAGCACTGAAATAGATTTATATTTCATGATGAGAAATGTCCACAAATAGCCTTCAAGTTCTCACTTTGCATCTTCACTAATGACATTACTACTCAATCACAGAATCTCAGAATACACTGAGTTGGAAGGACTCACAAGGATCATCAAGTCCAACCCTTAGCCCTGCACAGGACCATCCCCAAAAATCACACCATGTGCCTGAGAGTATCATCCAAATACTTACTGAACTCTGTCAGGTTTAGTGCTGTGACCACTGCCCTGGGGAGCCTGTTCAGTGCCCAACCACCCCCTGGGAGAAGAATCTTTTTCTAATATTCAACCTAAACTTCCCCTGACACAACTTCAGGCCATTCCCTCGGGTCCTGTCACTTGTCAACACAGAGAAGAGATCAGTGCCTGCCCCTCCTCTTCCCCTCATGAAGAAGTTGCAGACTGCAATGAGGTCTCCCCTCAGTCTCCTCCAGGCTGAACACACCAAGTGACTGCAGCCACTTCTCATACAGCTTCCTCTCCAGGCCCTTCACCATCTTTGTTGCCCTCATTTGGATGCTCTCTAATGGCTTAATATCTTTCATATATTGCAGTGCCCAAAACTGCACACACTATCTAAGGTGAGGCCACTCCAGTGCAGAGCAGAGCAGGACAATCTCCTCCCTCAACTGGCTGGTGATGCTTTGCCTGATGCCCCCCAGGACAGTGTTGGCCATCCTGGCTGCCAGGGCACTGCTGACTCTGATTCAATTGGCCATTGACCAGGACCCCCTAGTGCCCTTTCAACAGCACTGCTTTTGCAGCATCTCATTCCCCAGCCTGTACAAACACCCAGGGTTCCCCCGTTCCAGGTGCAGAATCCATCACTTCCCCTTGTTGAACTTCATGTGGTTGGTGATTGCCCAGTTCTCTGATTTGTCCAGGTGTCTCTGCAGAGCCTCCCTGCCTTTGAGAGAGTCAGCAGCTCCTTCCAGTTTTGTGTCATCTGCAAACTTGCTTATTATCCCTTCCAGTCCTGTGTTCAAGTAATTTATGAAGATGTTGAAGAGCACAGGGACCAAGAAGGAGCCCTGTGGAACCCCACTAGTGACAGGTCACTGGTCTAATGTCACCCCATTCACTGTTACCCTCTGTGCTCAACCCAATTGCTCACCTACCACATGACATGTTTATCCAGCTGTGTGTGCTGGACATTTTGTCCAGAAGCCTCCTGTGAGTGACAGTGTTGAAAGTTTTACTGAAATCCAAAAAAATGGCATCAACTGGCTTACCTTGATCAGCAAGGTGGGTTACTTCATCATAAAAGGAAATCAGATTGGATAAGCAGGACTTCACAAAGCTGTGCTGGCTGTGACCAATGACTCCATTGTCTTTCAGGTGTTTTTCAATACTTCCCACAATAATCTTCTCCATAACTTTACCAGGCACTGTAATGAGACTGACAAATCTGTAGTTTCCAGGGTCCTTCTTCTTACTCTTCTTGAAAATTGGGACAATATTTGCCAGATTTCAGTCAGCTGTAACCTCTCTGGATTCCCAAGACCACTCAAAAATCAAGAGAGCTTTTGCAATGACATCAGCAGCTCTTAGAGGAGTCTGGAATGAATCCTATCAGTCCCCATAGATTTGTAGGGATCCAGCTGGAGCAGCAGATCACACAAAATTTCAGGGTCTACTGGGAGCTGATCATTCTTGCAGTCATAGTCCTCCAGCTTAGGGCACAGAGACCCCCTTGCTCCGCAATCCGTGTTGAAGACAGATGCAAAGAAAGTGTTAAACATCTCTGCCCTGTCCTTGTTCCTGTTTGTGAGGTGACCTCATCCTGTAATGGGCCAATGATATTTATATGCTGCCTATTACCATTAATATATTTGAAAAAAGCTCTTTCTATTGTCCCCCGTGTTTCTGGCCAACTTTAATTCCAGCTCAGTTTTGGCTGTATGAATTTTCTCCCTACAGTGGCAAGCAGCATCTCTGTATTCTTGTCACTTGGCATTGCTTCCTCTGGGCATATAGCTTTCTTTTTGCCTCATTTCCAAGGGAAGAAGTGGTTATGCAAAGTAATAAAAGATGAAAATCATGATTTTCCAGAAAGATAGTTAATGCATCATTCTAGGTAGTTTCACAAATTTCTGAAGAGTCTGATTTTTACTCCACGTTAGGCATTATGCTTGATGGCTTATGGAGATACACTGATTTGTATGTCTTTTTTGTGGTTTCTTAGTTCTGTCATTCTGTGTCCATCAGGCCCCAAAAGCATCCCTCTTGCTAAGCTTGTCTGTCATCTGTAATACACAGTGATGAAAATTAAGCCAAAGAGAAAGAATTTAGTTTTTTTTTCAGAAGCTTGGCTGATGCAGTCCTGGGTGGTAAAAATAAGGGAGAATTTAGCACTAACCCTGATGTCTCCAAGGCTTCTGTATTTCTAGAGGAACACTCAAGAAGAAGCTGCTGCCCGATTCCAAGCTATTTGGGTTATGCACATTGATGTGGGCCAGTCTCCTTTTAATCATTTCTCTTCACTCTAATAGAACATTTTAGTACTCTCTGATAACCAAATAGAGGAAGTATTCAAGAAGAGTAGTTTTATTTGGAAATGAAACCACTAGGTTGTCCTGAGGCATGACTCTTAGGTGTTTAAATGTGTATGGAGATGAACTTCAGACTCACTTCATGTGTCATCAAACATTTATGCAAGTTAAATTCATCAGTGAATAGTTTGCACTTTCTTGAGCCATTGCAAAGCATCATATAAATCTCTATTTGTTCTAATAAAATTTAAAACTGCTGAGTTTCTGTCTTATATCTCTAAGAATGGCGAAAGAAAGTGATTTTTCCCTCTTTCACTTAGAGCATATTTCTGTTGCCCTAGATGTGTAGTCTGGGGTTTGGTAGAGGCAGGTTGTACCTAGAACCATCTTGCATGATGACTTCTGGTGTTGTTAGTTATGAATACATTTTGAATTCCAGTCTCTATATTGTTAATTCAGTAAAATCCAGTCTTTCTGTTAATTTACAATGATTATTTGCATTTCTATTAAAAATCTTTTATTCCTGCCCATTTCTCCATCACCCCCTGTGTTACGCAGGAGAAACCTGATGAGAGAGAATGTCTGTCCTGCCATCTGTCAGCCAGCAAGGTACTGTCAGAAATTTAGTTATGTCCATTGGTCTCTGAAACATAAGGTTACAGTCTATATACTCTATGAGGAGAAAGCCTTGCAAGTAGACTACAGGAAGCCCCTACCCACTGTTAGGATTGCTGAATTCCAGTGAATATGACAATGTCTGTTGATGGGGCATTAGGAAAGAGGGAAGAATTTTTCTGTAAAGCTGCAAAGAGTATTGCAATATTTCAGTTAATACCATGAAGAGATATCACAGTATACATAAAACATCAAACACCATACAGAAAGACTTCTAACATTGCAGTAGCTTTGCAAAGACAGATGGTGTAGCACAGACAAGACACAATATTGTTTAGTCATTTGGTAGCTCACAGTCCTTCCCTAAACAATAGGGTTAGTTTAAAATCTATGAAAAACAAAGGAAATTCTGAATGCCTCCTGCCCAGGTTGGAAGGAACTGGCTGTTTCTTTTTAAAATGCCTTGTAGCATATCCTGTGCAAGGTATTTTAATGTCCTCCTTTCAAAAGAGTCAGACATCAGATTTGTCTGTAAGCAAGCACCATTTTCCCAAGCAGTGAAGCAGTCCTCATGATCAGTATCTCAGATGTCTAAAGGAATTAAATATCTGGAAGGATTTTTTTTAAAGAAAGCTCTTTTAAATAAAGCATATCAAACCATATGTTCAAGGCTACTTTAAAAACCCTCTCAAGACAGCTATGTCTGATGTTTACATATAAATCTTTTCTACACATGAACTTAATATAGTTGTGGCATTTTTTTATAAAGTGTTTTCCTTGTGGAGTGGGGAAGTCAGTTCAAACCTTAGCCTTTTCTTTTGTCTTGCAAATGAAATTAGCAAATATCTTCCAGCTGGATATTATAGCCTATATAAAACCTGTCAACAGTTATCCTGATGCATGTAAACAGTCAAATGATAACTTCTTCCATTAATTCAATCTGTAAAACTGTAAACCATTTTGTGTTATATTTTTATATTTTCCATCATAGGGTGTTATTAGCTGTTCATCTGCTTGCCTGTGCGTTTTTTTTAAACAAATAGTTTTAGCAAATAGTTTGAGTCTGGTGTCTTATATCTCTGCTAGCACAAGACCACTAGATACAGCTTCAAAGAATTTTCCTGAGTAGGATAATCAGGCATCAATTCTGATAATACTCACTGCCATGAAACCTTCCTAGTCTATATGTATTACATGGAAAAATTGTCCCTTAACAGCAACATCTTGGCTCTCTCTTTCCTCATCACTGCCCATTCGGGGTGATAGTGTCTAGATGAGATGCCAGCTTACTTATACCCTGCCAGAGGAAAAGACTCAGGGAAACAAGCCTTCAGAACATTCTGCATTTCTGAGCCACAAAGGAGTGATGGGGAGGGCTGTTCTAAGGCTGAGGAGGTCTGGTTTAGCAGAGCTAGCTGTTAACAGCACAGCTGGGTCCCAGCTCCATAGCTAAAACTGGTTCAGCACAGCTCTATGCCTTTCTGATGTGATTGCCCCTTTGAAGCTGTGCTGTTTAAACTCCTGGTAGCTGGCTCCTTTCCACCTCTTGCCGTCTGTCAGTCTCATGCCTTGATGTCTCTGTCCCCATCCAAGTCTCTTTCTATAAGGGTTGCTGCTGGTTTCACAGTGTGCTTTTGGCAATGGGTATAAGCATAAGCACTTATTTTTTTTCTAGATAAAAATACTTGGGCACTCTGTGTCCAGGTAGACAGCTGAGCCCTTAGTCAACGTAAGGTTACGAAGAAGTAACAAACCTACTGACGTGCTGGCTGGCGGAAGAGCACCAAGGCCATGCATGAGGCTGTGTATCTCTGATGAGCAGTTTCCCTGCTGACAAGGCCAAGCCGCCTGAACCACAATGTTCTTGCGTTTGCTGAAAAGCACAGCAGCTCTTCTGGGAATGGCTGTCTCATGTCCCTGAGGCACTGGGCATCTCTTGCTGGTCACCTTTTCTAAGGAGAACAACTTCTCCATCTGGAGAAATGAAATTCTGCTGGTGCTCACAGTCACAAGTGCAGGCACCCGTCCTGTTCATTCCTGTCTGGCTTAGGTACCACGACGCGTGCCATAAGCATTGAGCCTTTGATAAAGACATTAATTCATATCTTCTCCTCACCTGCTTCCCTCTGGGCAAAGAGTTAAACCCACCACCAGCTTCGCCAGCCCTCAGTACCAGGCCACACACCTCCCTAGTATGAAGAGTTCAGGGAAGAGTAACAATTGAAAAAGATTTAGTTGCACTTAAATACACTTTTAATAATGTAATATGTTTTCAGAAACCTCATTAAATAATTATAGTATTTTTCTTTATTTTTCTTCCCATTGTCACTGAAACAATTCATTTGTTCATAAGTAGAAGTGTTATTCTTTCTATAATTAGACAATGCTATAACTATAAAGGCCTTTAGTTCTAATTAGCCTTGGACAAGAACCTCTGATATCAGCCTTTGCACATGTTTGTGTACTCGAACCTCAGCACTGTGATGCTCAGAGGCATTTTTTTTCCTCTTTAATAAAGTTAGCTCATTTCTGTGTGTGATTCTTGGTAGGACAAGATCTGTTATGCACAGAATGTGGGTGAGGTAATCTTTGGTTTATTCAGTGAAGCTTCACGCATCATCTCTGTTCTTCCTTTTACATGATTGAAAAACCAGCTGGACAGGGAGATAGGATCAGAGAAATGTGGGTTCTGCTCTTAACTCTGCAACAGGTTTATGGAGTAATTTTGCAAACACCAGATCACCTCTGTGGCATTGTCTGCAAAACAAGGGTAATGATTTTTCTTTATCTGAAAAAAGAAGAACTATTAATATCAGTTATGGAGCAGTGAGGGGAAAAAAGGCTGGTTGGTAGCAAGTGTTTGCTATTAATATGCTATTAATGCATATTTGCTAACCTCAAAAGAAAACCAAAATATTAGGAAGGTGTATGATAATCTTTTTATTTGATGAAACTTTATATACTGTTTCCTTAACTGCAGCTGAAATATTTTTAACAGTAAATAAAATCTTACGATTCAACTGATTTGCCTTAAGATATTAGTAAGATACCTACCTTTATTCTCGTGGTCTATGTGAAAGAATCTTAGAAAACGAAAGAAATAAGCAATACTTCAAGAGGAAATAGAAACTTTCCAGTAATGACTCTGAGAAAAATTCGAAGTACCTATCAGCCACTTCAAACAAATATGTCATTGAGTAAAATATTCTTGGGAAAGAAAGTAGAGAGAGAAAAGAATGAAACCAACTTTTGTAAAGAAACACTAAAACACAATCTCTTTTCCTATTCCCTCTTGAGCCTATGTGCATTTTCTGATACATGGGCATATCTTACCTATAGCAAGGTATAGAGGGTCTTTAATGCAGGAATATTTGGGCTAATACGCCAGGCTGAAAGATTTCTGTCTCAATACAATACAGTACCCAAGTTGAAATCTTTAGTGCAAGTTAAAAATACACTCTCTTTACTTAAATGTCTGCTCTGAAGAGTGTTTGATCTATATCTGCCAGTGAAGTGAAGGATAAAGGTGCAATCTATGGTAGCCTGGAAGCTGGAGGTTGTGGGCACTCTATTGAAGGGTTCGCTGAAGCTAATTAGAAATGTTTGAGAATGGGAGGAGTTATGTCTAATGCCCACTCTTAGTCTTAAACCAGTATCATATGTCCTTAGAAATTAAGTCTAATCTAAAAGGATATTATAAGCTAGTGAGACAATAATTCTGGCATTTTTTCATAGAATGCCAGCTGGAATAAATCTCTCAAAGTGTTTTCATACTTTCAAAAGTCTATAGATAACTTATTCACATGATTTTAAGAGTTTCTCTGTGATGAAGATTCCATGCCAATGCATTTGGAAATGGACTGGCTCCTTTACTTGTCTGCTCTCTGGTATGTGATACAGACAGTGAGACAACAAAGAAAGCTCAAATCCTTACTCAGTCTTCCTGTATTTGGTACAATGAACATGTCTCAGATGAACGAGAATTCAGATTGCAATGTCCATGAGCTGGGTTCCTGTATCAAACACTGGGTTGGGAGATTTAGTTTGTCAGTGGCAAATACATGTAGATAACATATACGTAACATGAAGCTATGGGTGTAATGCTGAGTGCCCTGTTTGGCAACTGTGTGAAGTGGCCATCCATTGCTTAACTCTTCAGACTAATTAGACCTTCTGAAAAAACTTGGAACTAGGAATTGGCAGGAAAAGTTGATAGTGTAGGGGGTTGGTAGGTCTGGGTGTTGCAGACCCATCAGGCTCCAGAGTACTGACATCTCATTGTTCACAAACAAGTCACCCCAAGTTGAGATACAACTCACTTACCAGATGCACACTTTGTCTCCCAGTCACAGTGATTTTAGCAGAGTTGTTGGTTGTATGCAACACAACTCAGTTCTATCTGCACTGTATAGAAGAAATAAAGTGAGCAGGCAGGAAAGCCAGGCTGTGCTCCCTCAGGTGGGACCAGATGCATGAGTCACTTGCACTTGTAGAAGCCAGCAACTCACAGAGGTCCTACACATGTCTTGCTGTAGACACAGCTCCCAGCACCTTTCTCACAATATCAACTAGGACTGGGCCCTAACTGAAGGCACAGGTCAGGGCACTCAGAAATCAGGGCCTAGGTTGGAGCCTGATTCAGGAGAAAGTAAGGTGGAAGAGACTGTGACTCTTAGACCACTCAAACATCTTATAATCAGCTTGAATAGTTAGGAAGCTTACTTAGTTTGCTGTGATACAAGGGTCACAGGGTACCCCAATCTACTTGTCAAAGGTACTTTTGATGTTGCAAAAAGGAAAAGGTATATATGTGGCATCTTCTTTTGAATCCATTGACCAAGTTTCATTATATTCAGAAAAAAATGTTATAAGAAACTTTTAGTTTTAATTAAAAACTCATCCTTAAGAGCTTCTGTCAGTTTGATTTTCTTTTTTATTTTTATGGTAAGAAAAAGCTTTGTTCTCTTTCTAGCACTGACCTCATGGGTCTACTGTAATAAGAAACAGTTTTAAAGGCGTTTATCTCTATATATGAAGGCTGACTTGAAAACACCAGAAAATGACCATAAACATTATCTGTCCTTCAGTTCAACAGAACTAGTTGCTGATTCTTCCCTGAATAGACACTGAAAAAAATTTCCTCTTAGACCAGACAAAAGAAGTATCTGAAGATTATGTATAGACACATCTCCAAGATGATGAGGATATTTTTTTATTTATTTTATTTTAAAGTGGGTTTGCTTTGTTTTTCATAAGATACAAGTCTGGACAGAGCTACTTCAGCCTTGTGAACCACAGTCATTTACTTTTAACCTTGGAAGATTTTGTTAATGTGCATTTCCACATCAAAGGGGTGAGACTGGAGATTTGACCTTGCAGTAGTTTTTGTGGGTCATGATAAAATGGGTAATCTTGAAAATAACAGAACAGAGAACATACAGCATTATTCTCCAGTGGCTTCAAGACAGGTAAACTAAATTACGGTTACGTAGTTGCTCTAATATATTTTGTTAATTTTAAAATTTTTGGCAGTGTAGGAGAAGGACTGAATCTTGCAGCATGCCCTGGAATCAACTATTTTAATTCAAAATAGTAAGGCTAAAACTACTGAGGCCTAACAAAAAAGCAACTGTCTTCCACATTTAAGCAAGTTTTCTCTGCCCTTATAGCCTCCTCTGGGGTGCAGATGAGGCCCTTGCACTGAAGTCTAGATGTGTCAGACCTTTGTATGAACAGACCAGCTCCCTGCATCCTCACAAGCTACTGGCACAAATCGTGGTTTTGCTGTCGTTATGTTTGCTGTGAAATGAGGCTCAAGAAGTGCATCGTGTCAGGGTACAGCAGTTCCCCTGGGGTAGAGGATATGGAAAGTACTGTTCTTGGGGATTAAAACTTGGATGCCTTTTGAATACACTGCATCTGAAACAATGAGCCAAAATCACAATGGGTCAGAAATTTTGCCTCATGTGTTTGCTATTTGAGAATACTGATCCCAGAGCGCTGCTATGGTCCATGGACTTATCTTCATTTCAACACTGGTTTTCTGGAAAACAAAGCTTTTGACAGCCCAGCTACTTATTTCTCCATCAAACTGCCTCTGCTGTAGTGAGTTATTATCCTCAAATAATTTGCAGTGCCTGATTTCTTCCTAGGAAAAAGTCTAAGGAAGCATATTTAAAAGCTTGCACTTTGCTGTGATCATTAAATAATATGTGACTTAGAAACACTTTTTACATAAAAAAAAAGTCAAGTATTTTAAAAAAACTACTGGCCACTATAATGGCTTTTCATCCACTGTCATTAAAAGGACTTAGATTCTTTTTGAGGAGAATTCAAATGAGAAAGAAAGATTATGAGAATTTTTTACCAAATAACTTGGAGCATTTTTTACATTTTTTTACATTTTTTGCAAAAGTATTCACAGTTTTCCTTTAGCTTCAAACTTGCACCTAATTCATACAATGGAACATTTTATGTCTGATTTGTTTTTCACAATACAGCTGCAGAAGTGAGCTTCTCTCATAAATATTAAAAAGGAGATTAAACTGGGTAAAGGAATTGATGCTTTTCCATAGGTTAAATATTGAAATGGATGGGATTGTCCACTGCTCATATTGTGGATCCCGTACATTAAGTTGACCAACAGTCACACTTTCTTGCCATTGAATTTGGTATGATTGTGAAGCACTAGAAGGGTGTTTCTTACAAGCTGTGTTGATAATTGGCTGTATTTTTCAAAATCTCCTTGAGTCTTCTTGGCATTTCTCTAATGTCAGCAATAAGTCACAACTGTCATATAAATTTGCACATGGCCAGCCTTATCATGTAACTATATCCTTGCCAATACCATTGAGTATTAAAAGAAAACAAACCCTAGCCCCTAACCTGCCTCCTTTGACACTGGGCCCTATTCATCTCTCTGTGACCAAATGGAAAGCGACAGGCACTTCTTCACAGCATGCCTGCTATATGAACAAGTGTTGATAGCATGGGTTGAAAAACACAGCCTGGTGCCACCATGCTCAGCTGTTTCATCACTAGTTACCATTGTGCTGCCTCTCTTTTCAGGTTGGCAAGTGTGTTTCTAACTAGCCTTGCATTTTGTCTCCAGGGTACTGTATCTTTGGTGCTGCTTGCCAGTACAATAGATGAGTCTCTTTTCTAGTGCTGAATGTGATGCTTTTGTGTAGACTTAATCTTTGGTGAAACAGGTTCGTCCCTGCTGCTTACAAAATTTGTAGAACTCGGTGCCAAGAAGTACATCTGCTGTTGGCCCTGTCACATTGCTCTACTGAAACAACACTCATTTTGTGTTTCTGGGCTCTGCTGTCCTGATTTACTAGACACAATTTGAGGAGAATAGTTTATTTTTATGCTTTGTGATTTTTATGCTTTTTTTACTTACTTAACTTGTTGACTTTTCACTACACAAAAAACCACCTTGGTCTCCTGGTATAAAGCCCTTCCTAACACAGGGTATTATATACCCAGCCTTGGTCAAACTGGCATGGATATGTGTCCTTTGCATGCAGTGACATGGCCAGGGTTTAAGCTCTGAATTTTGTGGTATTCACTTTTCCTGTATTCACCTCTGGGACCTGAGGCTACTGTGCCTTGCATGGCAAGTATGTTCCTGAGAGGAGCCCCAAACATCTCTGTTTTCTTACAGGTTCAGACTATGTACAAATCTCTTCTGATCCTGTAAGGGGTGTTAGGGGCAGCTCGTGGAAAATATTATCGGCACAAGCTCAGACAGGCGATGCCATTGCAATGCATGCAGGAAAACAATGCCTTGTATCAAGTCCATTCCTGATGGAACAGCTATCATATTTGATTTTGTGCCTATCTTGAAGAAACTTCTAAAAGTTACTGTACATGTGAGGTGAATACTTTCCTTGTTATTTAATGTTAGCTTGCATTAGACAGCATAGTAACTAAGTGAACAGATAAAATTCACACTTGTATTTTATTCATCCAACATCTGCAATCCATGTCTTCCTGTCAAATATTTATTTGCACTACATTTCCACTGGCATGAACCATGCTAATGAAGAGCCATTTGTAACTGCCTTTAGGTACTCTTGCAAGACAAGGACTCTGCATAGCTCTTTTTAGTTAAAAGTTTAACTTTTCCCCAACTGTTAACTGAATGAGAGCCCTCCTTATCTTTGACACATTCAGCACTCACAAACAAGAAAGGCTGAGGCTGATGCCAAATGCTGTGAAGCAGAGAGGATAACATGAGAGGATATTTTTTGCAGTACACTCCACCTAATCTAGGCTCTGAGTTTTCATTCCCACCCTGTATTTCAGTTATAAGCAAGGATATCCATGTGTTGGCTTCAGTCTCTGCCAAGGACAGCAATCTCAGAGTAGCGGATTACTGTCCTAAAATAACAGAAGTCAAAGAGGTAAAAGGTTGCTTGTCAAGTCCAAGCAGTACTCCTGCTCTTCGCTGTCTGGTGTTTTGTGTAGATTGCTTTTTAAAGCCTCTTGCTCTTGTTCAGTCTCTTGAGAGACAAGTCTTTGCTTTAAAAAATCTCAGCTGACAGGCATCCTAAAGTATGACTCCTTGCTTAGCTATTATAATACTTCCCTCCTCTTCAGCCATAAACACTTGAAAGGAAAGCAGACCATATTGAAGGTTTAAAAAGAAAGTGGGATAAACTGCTCCTTACAGTGTAATGGACAGCGAAGTCTCAGGCTTTAAGAAAGACCTAGCATTTAATGGAATTTCATGTTTCCTCCCTCAGAGTGCAGCTGAAGAAAATTGTTCCTTTGCTGGTCCCTATGAGCACAGTATCCCTGAGCAACAGCAGAGCACGATGCAAACCTAACAGCTCTCCTGAGATACACTTCTGAAGCAACTGCAGCAGATCTGCCCATTTATTTGATTTCCAAGAGAATCAAACTTTGGGGCTTTTTTACTGTGTCTGGCTGCAATAAACGAAAGGCTGATTCAGCTCCCATTTTAAATCCTATCTTGTGAAAAGCTGCCTGTGAGGGCACAGTCACAAACCGGATTATGTAGGCTGCCACCAACTACCTTCTGGTAATCTCAACACTGCCCTGGAAGCGCTGTGAGTGCCGAGTCCTCTGTAATGCTGTCCCGAGACTGAACTTGAAACCATATTCTCCCTCTCCTGTAAATATCTGCTTGTCTCTATTGGCATGTATAGAATAGTGTCATATTTATACTAACTAAAGTGAGATCTGAAGAACTTTTGGTAAAGTTTTAATTCTTTTAACTGATGTAAAGACTGAAATGCCTCCTTCACTCATGAAACTGAGTAATTACCATTATCACCACAGACTTAGTATCTCTCATGTTTTAGCTGTTTTTATTTCCTATCTATCAGCTGCATCTGTAAGTATGCAGATCTGCTCTTTCTTCTTCTCTTTTTCTGGTGCCTTTTCTCCTTTTGACCTTCTTGTGCTAGCACGTCCCTTTGGATTTTAAACCTTGCTGGGTAGGCCTTTATGGGTAGGATTAATTCTTCCCCAGGTGAACTGGCTAAAATTTAAGCATCTAGTTCAAACTCTTTATTTAGATTCCCTCTATAGCCAGTGAAGAATGACAGATACCAGCAAGGATGGGCCATCTTTCTCATCTTACAGATCTCAGTGAGGCTGGGCAGACTCAGTCCTCTAGAGGTGAATTTCTCTCTGTATTGTGTAGCACATCTTCAGATGCTTGATCTAAGGGTCCAAATTGTGATATCAGTCTCTAGATTCCTCTTTGGGATCTACCAGGTAAGCCAGCTCTGTTTCTTGAGTAATTTTGAGTAGGAATTTAGAATCAGGCTGAGCTTTTTAAGTTGAAGGCGGTATTTGAGTAGCATGCAGTGGTGGATCAGGATGATTAATGGGACAGTGTGGGGCAATGATATACTCTAATACAAGGTGCTCCTAGTTGGGGTGTAACCTAATGTAAAAAACCTGCCCACTTTCCAGCCTATTCCAGTGCTTATATCCATGCTCCTAACCTGGCAGCTCGATGTCTTTTCGCTGTGAGCATCAGTGAGATGTCATGTCTAATTAAGGACAGTTCTGGCCCTTGTACTCCACAGAGCAGCTATGACAATTTGATGGACTTTTAGCATCAATATATCTAATGTATCTAAATGTATCTAATGGTCTAGGAAGGCAGATGGGCTTTCTAATCCTGTGGCTCACATTCTACAGGCAATGTCCTGCTGACTTCATTAAAGGGGATCTACCATTGAACACAGAGTTGCAATGCAATCAGGATTAAAGGTTTGGGCTTAACAATTCATCAATCAGCCATTTCATGAAAATGGTAGTCACTAATTTTTGATGCGCTCATGCAGATTTTCTCTTTACCTATATGGCCTTTTCCTTTACTTTGACATTTTCCCCTTGGATTACTTCTTTGTCCACCATAACACAGACAAACAAGGAGTCCGACTTCACCCAGCGCTTTTATAAGAGTCAGACAGTAGAGGGTGCAATGTGAGCAATAAATTTATCTTCTAGACATTGTCTCGTTTGATCATGGTCACCTTTCTGACTCACCAACTAAACTGGGTCCATAGTCAACACCTGAGCAATGTACCATGAAGATAGACTGTGGCCAGCTTATGAGACTGATGGAATACCTAAATAGTCAGGTTAAAGTAGTGTTTTGCAAGTAGTCAGTTGACTATTCTTTCCATCTATTACTCAGCATAACTCTGGGTGCTGATGTGGATAATCTAGATAGAACATAAAGCCTAGTCTTCCTCTCTTCTTTCCAAATGCTGAGCTGTTCCAATATTCATGGGGGTTTTTTATAATTCTGACCATGAATCAAGATCATGAATCAACCTGTTCTTGGTTTTGTTAAAGAAGGATCATTAATTATTCATACCCTGGCAAAAGGCACAATGAAATAATTAGACATTAACTATGCACTGTAAATCAACCATGAAAGGAACAACTTCCAAGCTGAGACTATATTTCATAAAGATTTATATCATAAAATACCTGGCAATTAGTTTTCTGGTTTTCTGAAATAAAAACAAGGCTCGTCTTTTTGGCAGCTTTTGATGAACTAGAGATGAAGACTGTGAAGAGAAATTGGAATGATCCTGATTTTGCCTCTTTTCATCTTAATGTAGGTCCTTGGGTTAGAGACACTCAGGCTTAGAATGTCTAACACAATCAAACTCTAATCTGGCAAAATATGGTAGCAAAACAGGTAAATTACAATCTAGTGATTAGTTAGTATAAACACTTGGCAAGGCAACACTTAAGCTTTCAATAAGCTTAACGGAAAGCATCAATTCATCTGCTGGGCATCTTTCAGACCAGGTCTATGAAGGCATCCAACATACTTGTTTTTGTTTGCTTGTTTGCTTGTGTTTTTGTTGGTTTTGGGTTTTTTTTTTGGTAGTGCAGTGGGAAAAGATACCATTTAATGAAGATTTTCACCAGCATTTGAGGGAATATGCTTTTAAGTTGTTAACTCTGTGAGCATCAATATCTCCAGCATGTATTTCAGTGTTTTAGTGGGGATTAGTGCTCTCTGGACTCCATCACTATTAAGTAAAAGATGAATCACAAAAAAAAAAAAAATAAATTGTAAATAGCCCACAACAAACCCAAATGACACCTCATTCTAGAACTTCACATTCACTAAACAGCTTTATGTGAAGTGGAGTAGTTATGACTGTTGTAGTACAGTTTACTTGGGATAGAGAGAGAAAGACCAACATATGCAAGAAAATGGGCACCAGCTGAATCAAAGATGTTGACCCATTCTAAATGCCTTAGTGTAGATAATTTAAGCACTTGTGTTTTCTTATTGCACATGTCCAGCTTACCAGACTTTAAAATATGTGATGACCTGTTAAACACACCCATTAAACACACTCAAATACAAGACATCCACAACTCAGATACACCACAGATGTCTTTAGGCTGAAATTACAGAATGAAGCTTTTGTCATAGTGTAACTACTTTGAAAAATCCAACACTAGGCTACACTACTGGACATACACCATTCACAGTTCTGTGTATTTAGTGAATGTTTGGAAAGGAACACTGAAGAACACCTCCTTGCGGGAGAAATTTGAACCATCTCCAATGTAAACATGAGACCACAAAAAAATAAGTGCAGAAATGATGTTATTCCAGCAACACAGTTGCATGCTAATGTTAGGAAACACATATCATATGAACTTATGAACCTGTGTGTTCTTGGAAAAGCACCATTAATACCATAAAAACTATCTCAGGCTATAAGTTGGGTCATAGCTGTGCTTCATTTGGAAGAAAAAAGTACAATTCTGTTGAAAGGACACGAGAAGGGAAAACCGTTCACCTTAAGCAGTATTGAAAACTACCAACTCCTACTGAAAAATTCACAATGGAATCCAAAAATATATCCCTATAAGCAGGAAAAGGAAGCTATCATTGGCTAACACAACCACTGGAGAAAAATGTTCAATCAGAGGATCAAAATGAATGTGTTATAGCCAGGTACAGGAATCCAAAGCTGGTTGAAAACTGGGAGGTGTTACTCTGCTACAGGAACACAGAGCACTTGGTGTTATTCTGGTTTTGCAATCAGACAGGGCTTTTTACAGCTATCTCTGCATTGCCATGTATGCTTCTCGACCATTTGTACTACTTTGATAGAAAACACAGTGCTGATTAATAGTGGCAATAAGTATCAGGCAAACTCTTTCTGTCATTTGTTCAGGATTTTCCAGAAATTGTTGAATAGATTTTTAGACAGAAGTGGAATCAATAGCAAAGCCTTTCCATTGTATATAAATTCCATTCTAGTGCCATAAATGCAGTCTGAAAGATAAATATTGTCTCAAAAATGTAGCTACATGCCATACTGGCAACATAAGGGCATTCCAAAAGTTTTTGAGATGCCTTATTTTTGTTTCAGTCACAAGGTTCACAGCATTCAACAGCATTGATTTTTCAAAGGATCATTTAAAATCTATAAACAACTTCATGGACCTGCAGACTCGAGGCAGAATTTTATGACATTATTTCAGCTTGTTTACAATGCATGTAATGATCAGTCCCAAAATATGTCAATCTTATGTCTGTAGCAGCTACAACTGTTTTTACACAAGTTTCTGAGGCATTTGCACTTTGAGACTAGTGTATATGTTTGTGTTTTGACTGTTCAGGTTGGACGGTCTGGCCAAATTTTCTTCACACTATTCTCTACCACCTAATAGATTTGCACTGGTTCACAGCATGACTGACTTTGCTCTCCCTTAGCCCTCACCTCTGACTCCCAGTGAAAAGGATTGTGACTAATATCTTTCAATCAGATCTTCAGAAAAAGATGATGACAGGACTCTGTCTTCAGATGTTGCATTATTGAATTGGTATCACCCTTCTAGAGAAAACTGCTTACAAAAAGGCAATGACTGCAATGACCCAAGAAAACCACCAGACATTTTGGTCTGGGTCTAATGTTGATCTCTTTTAGGCAAGAAAGACATGCTGTGTTGTGTTGCGTTGTATTTTGCTGCTACTCCAAAACCCTCTTGCGTGGTCTGGATGATCTGTGCGAGTGGATCTGGTGCCAGAGAGAGGACCACTGTTCCTCCATTCTCAGAAATCATCAAACATCTCCCAAATGCAATACTGAAATTACCTCCTTGAATAAGCAGTTTCAGACTAGATTGATGAGTCTTGCTTTGGTCACATGCATAAGGACTTATGCTGTTAAATCCATAATAATACATAGTATGAAATGGAGATGTTTGTATTTGATGTTAATCCTCCTCTGAACTAATTGCTGTTGAATTACACAAGAGCTTTCTTTCTGTGAGGCTGTTCCCATCCTGGGGACTCCCGGCCAATGAACAAGGAAACAGAACCCAGAGTTTACAAAATAGGAAACCTCCCCATGAGTCTGGTCCCATTTGTAGGCAGGCTGCAGCCCCAAGGTGGGAGTGCCCAAGTAGAGGACTCTCCAGCTTTGCCTGCCCCTTTGTTCTGGTCAGCTGCTCCTGGCATGGACACCCCATCAGCCCATGAAAAAGCAGCTGTCTGGGTCCACCTGCTCACAGGGGCTCTAAATGCCCATATATGCAAATGTGCATGCATGCACACACTCCACAAACATTCATTGGAAGGAAAGACAAAGCAGATGAAGTAGTGGTAGCAGTCTGTTTTCATTTCTGGTTGTTTGCCAACATTATGGACTGTGTCCAGCAAGTTATTTGTTTATGGCATTCTCTGAAGAACTACTGGAGTGACAGAATTGGATGTGTCCTTGCCTAGAGAATGAAACACACTAACAGGCAAAAAGACACTTGCAATGATAAGACCCACTCTGAATTACCTCTGAGAAGAAAACTGTACCTGACTTCACTGTCTAACATTATTCATGGTCTGCCTTTGGTCACACAAATATAAAGAGCTTTCAAGGCAGAAGAGAAAAAATTGTCATATACCAGTGGCTAGGACTTTGCCTGGGCTTGATGTGTATTTTTTCTCTGGAAAGTTTTATGCACCAAATAAATAGCTTTGATTTCTCGGTAACATGAATTGCTCAGAGGAGCACATACATCTTTACAACAAATGCAGAAAAGGAAGAAATTAAAAAAAACCCAAAACTCTCCTGGTTCTGCTTTCACAAAGTCTTTCTAAATGACCAGAGAGGCAGGTGTAATGCAAAATCCTCTACCTAACTCGAAAAAGGAGCAGAAATTGCTCCTTCCTCCTCACGCCTTGCATGTTGACAACTTAGCCAGCTCCATGGGCAGATTTCCTGTTTCTAACCTTGTAACAATTGATTTTTCCCAACACTGTTTTTGTAGCAGTGAGGAAAATGCCTTAATATGCCATGATCGCTATCTGTTTCCAAGTTTGCTATGGCACTTTCCTGAATCCTCATCTTGCACAGGGACCCTTCTCATGCTGCATGCCCCTTAAACACAGTTCAGGATGCATTCCATGACCTGGAGGGCCAGCATCTGAGAAATGTTGGCTGCATTTGTACAACATTTGATCCTTCTGTCAAATCCAGAAATACTCTAAAAAATCTTGCATTCTCACATAGAAGACTCTGTCCTACTTGGTGCAAATCCACAGCTTGGGCTCTGGCTCCCTGTCAGTGAATGCAAAAAATGAATCATAGCCTGAACAGAAGTATATTATGTCACAGGGGTCTTTGTGAAAAAAAGTGGTTTAAATGCAGCTGCCACTAGGCTATGTGTCATGGGGCTGGTAGACAGCTCTCCCTCCTGCCTTACTCAGGGCACCTCAAGGCTGGTGTAGGACCTCTCATTGTGTAGTCATGTTGGTGGGGGAAGACACCTCCTTTGGGAGAAGGAGAGCTGTATGACTGATATTTCAGTTTTCTTGAAGATCTAAGTCAAGAGTACCTGCCTCCCTTAAGGCAATGCCACACAGCTCAGCACATGTGTGCAGGCTACCTTCCTGTTAAACCAGGGTGCTGGCTCTGTGGGAGGTGGGTGACAGCTGGGTATACATTTGGATTTCACCTAAATGGAGTTGATACTTGGCTGCAGCCAACAGCTCAGAAGTATCTGTGGGTCCCTCTGTCTGGACTTCCCCTCTTTCTCTCAGTCAAACCAGTCTTTGACGGGAAGAGAGGATAACTAATTCCTGCCATTACTCCTTATGAACAGAGTAGACTTTATTTAATGAGGATCAATGGCAATGTCAAGATCTTGTGAAAAGTGTGTGAAGGTTGGCTTTTGCAAGGAAGAAAGTAGTGTGATGAGTACCAATATTGTAACAGCATCAACTAGTGAAAAAGCAGTTCTTTGTACAGTTAAGTATTAGTGATGGGATAGAGATTAGGAGAAACATTTATCTGAGTGATGTGTATTTCACCAGTATCTGAAATTTCTGAGTGTATCAGCAATGAAGAGATAATGGGGGAGAAGGTTGGTGGAAACAGCTGTTTATTTATAGAATCAAATACTTAAACAAATACATAAGAAACAGGACATTTTGCCCCTGCCTACAAAGGAAAATATTTTCTTTAAAAACAGCTAAATGCTAAATATTTTCATATGCTAGATGCACCAGGATGGTACTGGCTAGTGCCATGAGGGAAACTGAGTAGAGAGTTTCCACATTCAGCAAACCTTTGGGAAAACACACAGTCCTCAAGATACTAATTGAGTTGGCTTAAGCACTTGAGTTGTTTCAGTGTGAAATGTGGCTAGTCTTCATGGTCTAAGGAAAGATTCTGGTTGATGAAAAAATAGTGGAAGAGCATGACCAGAGACTCCGAGCAGCTCTGAAGAGAACAAGATTGGCTGGAATAACCCAGAAAAACAAAAATGTAGGAAAAATAAGGTACCTAGGAGAAAAATGAACATACCACAGAGCACAAGAAGGTCACTGTGAAGCTCAAGCTAGCACCTTATACTCCGTGGACAGGTAAGGTCACAGCACTTCTCTGGAGCAGAATATGGGAACATTTATGCTTAATTCAGCTGCCCAAGTCAGTCACCTAGAAACATTATTATGCAAAGGTGAAGCATAGTTCTTCAGTGAGTAGGTGTTGAAAAACTGCAGGAGTTTGTTCAAGATTTTACAGAAATAGGAAAATAAGAAACGATAATAAAAAGAACTTTTCCTTGGATAACCCACAGGAACACTGCTGTGAAAGGACTACTGCCAATAAACCCCAAAACCAAACCCATCAAACCTCCAACAAAATGTAAGGCAAGTTTCTTGCTTGAGGTCTGAATCTACAGATGTGAAAATGTAATTTTTTGTTTGCTTGTTTTGGTAAGAGGTCTATTTTAGCTAAAAATATCTACAAACCTCTTCTGTGTTTGCCAGAAGGGTCTAGTAATGTCTCTTCTATACATACAGAGGCAGGTTTTTTTCAACTATGAAGAGAATAAAAACTTGAAAGAGACTTGGTTTCGGCAGATAAATGTCTTAAAGTGCCATGGGGAAAGTCCAGGATTATATTTTGACAATGTCAAGTTTATAAATTCTCCTTCAAGTCTCAGAAAAATTTTTATATGAATACCACTGAGACAAAGTTCATCTGGAAAAAACTATCCAGATTACTGTATTGCCAAATAATTTTTTTTCACTTGCATATTAAATTTAGACATGTCTTTCATTTTGTGCATCTCGGTTGTGGTTTAGGAATAGTAGTCCCCAATTTAGTGCTTCCACTGAAACTCTCCAAACCATATGCCGCTTGCACACTCCCTCCTCCCCCTCCTTCTGCAGTGGAATGGAGAAGAGAATTGGAGGCACAAAAGGTGCCTCCAAACTACAACCACAAATGGGTTGTGTCAAGAACAATTTACTGGAAACAGCCATGAGGTAAGAAAATGAACAGTAGCAGCAACAATACAGAGGCACAAGAAATAGGGCCCAAGAAAGAGGGCACAAGAAAGAGGTGAGCGATTCACATGGAAGACCCCCAATAATAGACAATACTTGACTGCTCCCTCTGCCATGCTGTGCCAACCTGGAAGAGAGCCTTTCCCTTGCCCTCAGAAATAATGTGAGCTGATATAAAATAACCTTGGAGTCCTGCACTGTTCCCTGCTGACTACTGCAAAAATTAACCGTGTCCTGGCTGCAACCAGGACAATCTTGCACAGAAGAAAATATGAGGAAAAAAAATATTAATGTGTCACATGAAAATAATTTAATAACAGAAAAAAGCCATGTGCATGGCCAGCTATATTTTGGATTGGTCTCCAAATTACAGTGAGAGCCTGCAAACTATTTATGTGCTGTCTATGACAGAAATATATTTAAAAAATATAAAAATCTAAGGGGCTTTTTTTTTCTTGGCAAAGGAACATTGATCTATTGAAATAAAAATATTACCAATTATTTTGTTAGCCAGAGATAAAATGAATATTGGAGTTGCCCTAAACTGTTGCTGGTTTCCCTGAGATACTATTAAGAGGAGTCATTACCATGCATATTCAGATTCAGGTAGCTAGACAGATTTTTCAGGAAAAGTATCCTGATGATTTTACGGAAGTCTGCAGATTTTTCTGATGGTATATGATACCCCAGAGATTATCCAGACACTTCTTAACATTCTATATTGTCCTATGTTCTTCAATATTACATTATATTTTTAAATAGACATTCTGAACTATCTTAATGCTGACAACAACTGCTGCTAATCTGGACTGTAGGAAGGAAGTTGTGGGTAGGAGGTCTCTCAGAAGAGCCAGCAAGAAGAGTCTGTTGCTATGTTGTGCTGGTCAGAAGGATAAAATTACAAACCACAGCTCAGTTTGTCCTGTACCATACTGTGCCAGCCTGTGAAGCAGACCCTGACAGGCACTTTGACACTGCATAACTATTGAACAAAACAAGAAGAACCTTGTTTTCAGATCTTCTTAAAGCTTCAGCACACTGTTGTTGCTTTATAATCATCAAGCTACTGAGGCCACAGATGCCTGTATAACAGCCCTGCAGCTTGTCCTGGAGGTCACGAGGTCAATCCCAGTCTTGTTCTTATTTAGTGTCCCACACATCACATGAGTAACTGGAGACCATGCTAAGGGAGTGGGATCCCGTCCTGGAAATTAGATGCTTTTTTGGGAATGGTTTTTGTGCTGGGACAGGCTGTGGCTGGATAAATTTACTCTACAACCACTTACTGCCATATGAATGGCCCTACTGATAAAGCTTTTGTGTTTATGTGCTTGCTAACTTCAAAGGACTCTATTGCCTATATTAATTCAGATCAGATTTCAGGAGCTGCATTGAAATCCAGTAAGGGCCAGATGGCTGACTGTTTGAAGAAGAACTTTTATGTTAGCTATTAAAAAGAAAAAAAAAACAAAACAAAACACACCAAGCCCAGCACCTCAAAACCATCAGCTAATAGCAATTTTAGATTGATATTTCTGTTTCAACCATTGTTCTCTTTTTGTTTCCCACTCTCTTCTTAACTAAATGGCAATTCATACTCCCGAAAATTGTCTCAGCCTCAAATTAAAATCCTTGAAGCATTCTGTTTTTTATTTCCTGTATATCATATTTCCTTGGCATCGTCCTTGGACTGTACTATTTGTGGTTCAGTGAGGACACAGCTATCCTCTAAATGCTGGCAGAGAAAAGCCCCAACAAATCTTGTCTGGCAGTTTTACTTAGTAAGCTAAATTATACAAGCTGCATAGACAATAGTACATTGCTGTTGTGAGTGTAAGTCCCATGAGCAAGACTGACAGCCCTATCAGCTCTATCACCAGCAAGCAGAGACTCCCTCTTTTTTCTTGCCTGACTTTCACCCCTTCCCTGCCACCCCTCACCTGCCACCCCTCAAACCTTCAAATTCTATTTTATAAGAGCATGTGGGAAGGCATGCTGCACTTATATATTCACTTGCACAAAATATTTATCAGGGTACCTGTTAATTTGAGACCCTAATAAAATAAGTTTAGGAGGTAAGGAATTCTGCAACAGGTAACACTGGAGTGAGGAACTGAAAGGAAAGATATTTGTCACTTGACTGTTGCTTGAATGAGACATTGACGTTGCGGTAATGAGTAAGGAACATACATTTTATAGAAATGGTGGTGTTTGGTATTTGGGCTTCTGTGGAAATATCTAAATAGAATGAAAGCTAATAAGATCCTACAGGAACTTCAAAAGGCTATAATAGAAATGATGTATATGCAATATACCTAAAGTATATTGTTTCATTTAAAATAGTTCTATAGTCAGCTATATCTAGATTATAGAATAAACACTGTTCAATTCTACATCGTGTTAAAAAAACCTTCTGGATTTTTTCAGAGGATCAAGAAAGCAGAGGGTGGAGAGGGTAAAAAGATGGTTCTGTGATGATTTCTGACTAGATGTCAGACTGTTGGAATTTTAACAGCTATTTAGCTACAGTTGAGTGAATAGATCCCAATAAGTAACTGAGCAGATTATTTTCTTTTCTGCACATGGAATTAAACATAAGAAGGTGATGGTTCTCCTCACCACCCCAAAACTCATTTTGAGATCTTTTAAACAGTTTCTATACACATAAAATACAGACTGTGCTAGAAAAATAAGGCCATTCTCCATAAGATTTGTGTAATAATAAAGTTCAGCAATGACTGTGAGATATAGAAATATGACAAAGGGCCAGAAATATACTTTGCTGCTGCCAAATACACCTCATCTCATGTAAATTATCAGTTTCTTTCAATAGTTGGGGTTGCTATGTCTTTTCCCTGGAGAAACTTTAGTGAAACTACTTTGTCTTTTGATGTACTTGGATCTGAGTGTATCTCCAGCTGGAAAAAAAAAAACAAATAAGCATTCCACAAAATGTGTTAAGACTTGTACATTTGAAAATCAAAATCATATGCAAAGCTTTGGATGAAACATATTGGTTTTGCAATGTGGTGTAATTTTGTTCACATTTGCACTTCAAAAGGCTATAATAGGGAAATCCTAACTCCACTGCTGAAGAAGTTTCTAATAAATCAGTCTTGAATATATCTTGCAGTGCTTAGTTACAAAACTCTGAGTCTCTGCTGCTTGGCCAGTCTGTTGATATTTGTATTGCCATGAAATTGCAGACTCAGCAACATCTAGCACGCTGCTGCTAACCACAAGTTCTGAACTACTGTAATGACCTTGCTCAACAAACGCACTCGCTATTTTTGACTCAAAGGCAATTTACCAACCAGTCTGTACATTCTTTGGTTGACATTCACAGAAGTTATCATGCATTTTGAGGGTTGCTCAATGTATAGCTGGGAGGTATTTTTGAACAGAACTGAACATTTTGTAACACTTCTGTTGGCTTTTTTAACCTGTAAATGAAACATGGTAAATAACATCTGCTCCTTGTCATGGGGTTAGGAATGTGATCTGTTTTGGATGTTTATATGGGGCACTCTGATAGGAATCTCTCTAAGATGTACCAAATCAAAACAGAGCTTGACCAATGGCACATAGTCCTGTGATTTACAGGCTAAAACAAGTTTCAATTCCAGCTTCCCTGGTAACTCAGGCTTTCAGCTGGACATACAATCTCTGTATCCCTGAAGTGGGAAGAACTTACTAATCAGAGTACTTTCCACTAGATGATGTCTGATTGGAAAGAAATAAAATAGAAGCAGGGAAGGACAGGGATAGTATTGTAGCTAATTCATTGTTCACAATGCTGCATTATCACTTTCCTCCTCAGAAGGGTAGGTGAGACAAGAAAATAAGATGGAAATACTTGAGGTGTTTTCCCACAAAAAAGAAATTTAGTAAAGCAAAGGCAAAGGTCACAAATGGAAGCAACAGAAAGCAAAAGATTTATTCTCTATTTCCCATCAGCAGACAATGTTCAGCCACTTCTTGGGAAGCAGGGCTTCAGTACACATAGTAATAAATGAATGCTCTCCCCTGCCCTGCTGCCTCCCTTTAGTTTTTATTGCTGAGCAGATGCCTTAGGGAATATCCTTTTGGTCAGCTTGGGTCAGCTGTCCTAGCCGTGTCTCCTGAGATCTTGACCAACACTGGCCTCCTGGTGAGGTGGGAATGTTGGTGAGATGTTCTCGGTGCTGTGCCAGTGTGCTATCTATAACTTTCTAGCTACCAACACACAGCACAGCTCTATGAGGGCTTCCATGGGGAAAGTTAACTCCCTCTCAGCCAGTCCCAATACAGTACAGCAGAAGCATTCTGATCAGAGTATCCTGCCTGCTTCTTTATCAGAGTTCTTCTCTTGGTATCTATGTTCTTGCTGCTGCCTGTACACAGTCCATAAATACTTCTTTTCCAAGTGTACCTTAGCCTTCCTGAGGTACAGTTTAGGGGCCTGAGTGTCTACAAACTAAACATGCTGAATGTTAACATCAGTCAGTTCAGCTATAAAATAAATCAATGGGAGAGCAGATAATTTTTTATTGTGAGAAAGAGGTATTTGCAACTCCTCTCACCTCTCAGATAATAATTCTGCAATGTTTTTGTGCTTAGTTTTGAAGATAACTGCTTACTTTTAGAACAATGACTTTGTCTGGAAAAATTCAACCTCATGTGCAGCTGTTTGTCATAGATACAAGCCTCTGAAAAAAAGAGGTTGTAACAGAAAGCAGGTTTGCAGCCTCACACTAGGTTTTTTTCTACTCAGGCTATGATTATCACGATATCCACCTGGTGTGGGAACATGCAGTGCCATGTTCACAGCTGAGCTTAAAGTAGGACAGTTTATACCCTTTCTGTCTACTTAAACACCACAAAGTGAGCTGTAGCACCCTAGGCTCTCAGCTGTTGGGTGGACAGATCATGACTGAAGCAAGTGTATGCACTAATTCGCTGCATTTGAAGGCCCAACATCCCCAAATTACAAGATTTCTCCATATTCTCACATGTTTATCAGTCTACAGTTGATAAACACTCTTTATGAGTCAGGGGAAGGAAGGTGGTAGTGAAACTGAAGGCAATGCCTTCAGAGCCAGCAATTTCTCTTTGGAAAGGTGACCTTAGCTAGGGGATTTTCTTAGTTTCTGGTATCTGTACATGGTAAGTGTTGTAAATAGAAGAGAGATGAGGATGGAGTCTGGACAGTATCTGTGGGCTGCTGGGCAGTATTTTTACTCAGAAGATGACTTGCAGGAGTTTCTGCAGTCCTGTTGAGCATTAAGGGGATTTGAGGTATCAAAAAGAGCTGAATGTCAGTTTCAACTTAAGTTTCATGATTAATCAGAATCTATCAAAATTAAAAGAACATGAAACTGCAACAGAGATGTACAGTGGAAGCAAACAAGAAACAAAGAACAGGCATGGTTATTGCAAAGTGAGAATTACATTGCTTTAAAGGCCTTTTACTGAAAATCTGCAAACTTATGAGAGACTCTGCAAACTGTGAATATTGCCTGAATGGAATGCTTGGCTGCTATAAGAAAACATAAAAAGTTGAGCCACACGTAACCTGTCTCCCATCATTAAATAGCACAGCTGGCTTATGTCCACACTAATACTTTCCTGGGGAATTTTCTCTCTGCATCGCTTGAGGCCCTCACCATCCTGTGTTGGTCTTTTCCATTTTGTGCTTGGTCTGTGTTTTCAGTGGAACTGAACTTAATGTGCCTGATCTGTTTTGGTTACGCCTAGAGGTGGGCACAACCAGTTTTGGGTTCACCATATTTTAAATTAAACATTTCTCTGTCCTCTGTGCAAACCCCAGACCCATCTGACCACGGAAAATGTTATTTCTTTTTTCCTGTGTGTGTGAGCTTTCACCCACTGCTCTACTTCCTGCTTTCAATCAAAGCACCAAGGGGAAGACAGCAAAAGCAGAGAGCAAATGCAAAACAGTAATGTCATAAAAGGGGCCCACAGGCATGAAAAACAAAACCTTCATTGGTTTCCCACATATGCACTTGACCTTGAAATGCTGATTTTTTTTTCTTATTTCAAAGGCTGGACTTCTTTATTTTTCTTCCTTTTCTTCAGTAAAAAAAACAACTTGATTTGAACTCTGTGGTGGAAAACTCGAAGTGTAATCAGTATCCTAAACTTTGCACAACTCTGTGGATCATGGCAGCAACTGTCGTCACAATTAAATTCAATTAAAGAAAGAGGAATGTAATTGAAGAAATCACTTGTACTGTAATAGGCAAAAATGGGAACAAAGCGCTTACAAACCATGTTGCAAGCCTTCATCAACAAGTCAGGGTAATGAACAATTTCATCTGTAAGCATGCTATGCAATGACACAATGTCTTCTCATTATCAATATGTAATTGTTCATCAGGAACTAATAAAGTCCAAGAACAATCCAGTGGTGTCCAGGAAAATTACACCTAACTGCTAATGGGACTCAGTGAAAGAGCCTAGGGGTTTTCTAGCATAGAACTCTGGATTTTAGCAAATGTTTCCTGACAGTTTTTGGGAACCATGAAGAAACATATTTTTTCTAAAGATCCACCCATCATCCAATCAAAAAACTATAAAATTCGTATCTGCTGTCCAGTCGTTTGCAAGCTGCACAGTATAAGCTTTTTCATTGCTTTTCAGTATCTGACAAAGCAAATAATGGAAATGTTTATAGAAGAGTGCATCACTTCAATATTACTATAACTTCAGGAGCTATTAATTTGAGATCTGTTCCTGAGATTTCCACCCAGTGCTTGATCTGCACCTTTACTCTCTTTCTCTACATGTTGTGTGTCTATGCTGAATAATCATTGTTCAGCCAGTAGAACAAGGAGACAAGAAGCAAGACAGTTTTTGGTGACGCTGAAAACATCCCTTTTGCAGTGCTTTCCTATAGTTGCTTCTGAAGTTTTTCAGTAGCTGTGTAAATATGCTTCTGTAGTTTCTTCTGAAGGACAGATGTACTCCTGGCATCTGCTGAATACAGAAATGGTAAGGACAGTTTTCTGGTTGAAGGCTCTCACCTATCAGAGAAAATCTCATGTTTGTGGGCAACGTATAATTCAGTGTGCAATGTCTTAAATTAAGATACTGGTCTTGCACACAAAAACCAGGTCTCTTCATCCACTTTACAAATTACTTACTATGGTTTTCCCTCTCTGTATATATATATATAAAGAACTCACTACCTTATCTAGGTATGGTATTCATATGTTGTACAGATAAACATTCCCACTAACTTGAGCAGGATCTTATCTTTGCAAGATACACAGTTGCCAGATTAGTCATAAATAAATCTTGTGGATATCCTGGAAAGTGGATGCTTTCACTGTTTTCTCAGAAATATTTTACCTCAGACTGATGAGACTACCTTCCTGCTTGCTTAAAAGAAACTTTTAAAAATATTTTATACTTCATGTGTGAATTGAGCTTTTATATGGGAGAACTCACTAATATATAGAACTCCCTGTTGACTGTACAGCTGTCAACAGGCAGTAGAAAATTTTATTTGAGTTTTCTTCTAATTTACTTCCACTACTTTTTTATGGTAACTGAGTAAGACCAAATGCACTTGAAAAAATAGCAAGTCAAAGTAAGGATGAATAAGTCATATTCATAATGCCTTGTCTGAAATTTCAATCATATTGATCTGTGTTATCTATAAATCTGATATCCATTAAAAAAATCAAACCAAAACAAAAGTTTCTGCTCTCAATCTCCTGAGTTTAGTTCAAAGCTGTTTTCCACTTGATGGAGTTCAGGAACTGGAGCAAAGGCCTTTCATTTGCTGAGTGCCCCAAGCACTGCTAAATGTAGTCCTTCTTTTCTCTAGGCTGAACAACCCCATCTCTCCCAGCCTGTCTTCACAGGAGGACTCCTCCAGCCCTCAGAGATCTTCATGGTCCTCCTTAGTTTATAATTGGCTAATAATTAAAGGTTGGCAAGCTGATTCCAGGTCAATAGTAAAAGACTACAATGGACATTCTTTGCTACCTTATTCTCACATCCCAGGCAGTCAACACAGAGATCAGTACCAGCTTCCCTGAGGTCTCCATACAGAGCTGGGAATTATTGCCAGTACTGAGGAGGAGCAGATTGTCACAGTTGGTTGTCTAGCTGGTGTCATATATATCCCTAATACTTCAGTGTAGGAGCAACCTAAGCTTTATCACTGTACCTAGAATGCCCAGAGCAAATAAACCAGTTGTAAGACTTTTGATGACCTCACTCTGTAAGCTGCCCCTCCTTTGAATGATCCTTTGTAAAGTGCAAACAATCTGTGCTTGGCATTGTAAACGGGTGTCATAGAGGAACTGAGGCAGCAGTTCTACCAGGAAGTCCCAAAGTTTACTTTTTCATTTAATCTATGACTCAGTACACCAGACATTAAGGTTGAGCAACAGAGACTTTTCTCCCATGTTTCCATCTCTGTCCTTCATGGCCATTGCCATGCTAAATTGTCATTGTCTTCTAGTTGATGGGGACAGAATTTTTAGTGGGGCCTGAAGGAATAGAACAAGGCGTAATGGTTTTAAACCAAGAGAAAGTAGATTCAGAATAGATATAAGGAAGAAATTTTTTACAGTGAGAGTGGTGAGACACTTGAATAGGTTCCTCAGAGAAGTCGTGCCTGCCCCACCCCTGGATGTGTTCAAGGTCAAGTTGGATGGGGCTTTGAGCAACCTGATTTAGATGGAGATGTCTCTTCTCACTGCAAGGGCATTGGACTAGATGATCTTTAAAGGTCCCTTCCAATTCAAGCTATTCTATGATTCTTGGGGCTGAACCAGGCGGTGAGGAGGCCATGACCAGTCATAGAAGGGCAGAGCAGCTCAGGCTGAAAGGAAAGACATGGGATTGGCAAATTTTTTTCTCCTGGGACAGACCTTGGCTTCTGGGCTTTTTAGCTCTGTTCCCACCCAGGTGCTCTAGAGTAACAGCTCATTCATGTGCAGTGACATACTCATGTGCAGGAATGTGTTACTACACAAACTGTGTTTGCCCTGCTGGGTATTGCAAAGCTCTGAGCAGTGACTGAACCACACCAGAGAAAATGCTGGTGAGAAAACAAGATGAACAGCTTTAGGAGGCTGGCAACAAGGAGTAGAAAGCATATGGTAGAGAGTGGGAGAAGACATCACTTGTACTGTCATATGTGCAGAGTTTTTGGGGGAAATAGAGCTGGAGTCATCATTTGGGTATATGGAGATAGGAATCAAGAATGGTGGTGGTGAGTTGAGGAAGCTGAAGACAAAAGGTTATATTGCTGTGAATCAGGGAGTATCAAAGGTATTTTCTTGAATAAAATAGTTAATTTTTAAAGTCTTCTTGCCGCCTGCATCGTGTATGCTCTTATGAAGAGGAACACAACACTTATGAAGGGTTGATGAAGAGGTAAATGGCTGACTCACAGAACCAATAATGCATTGTATTCTGAAAGATTTCACACCTTCACCATCACTGAAAAGATGTGAACCACAATGACCCTTCATTTCAGATAGAGAAAAAGAGGCTACTGTTGCAGAAATCTCCCTTTTAGTGTGGACTAAAGAATTTCTTTTCAGAAGAAAACTGAGATAGTCACATTTATGTATGGTGAGAAGATTAGTTTTTCCACTTCAGAAATAATCCAGGATAATAGAAGGGACAGCTGATTGCTGTGGAAAGGTAAAAAAAGAAAAACCAAAACAACAAACACCAAAATCCCCAAACCCTAACTACTTCTCTCTCTAATCTTTCATAAAACACTGTGCTTAGGGTAGTGAAGATGGTTATGCAGACAGCTTACAGAAAGTATGGAAGAGAAAGAAAATCACTGCCAGTTAATGCCAGTGCAGAAGATATATTCTCTAGGATACTACTGGGTATATATTGGACAACTACAGGGCTGGAACACTAATGTGAAGTGCTTTCTCCTACCTCCTGGAGCCTCAAATCCATAAAACCTAGAGGTTATTTCATTGTCTGTCTCACCTTGTTATTTGGTTTGTCCATGAGGATTTGCAGCCAGATGGAAGAACAGGGCTGAAAGGAATGGGGAGATTGAATGTCTAACTTTGACAGATATGTCATTAAAAACAGACTGCTAGCAAACTGTCATTTTCTTCTGCTATTTAATCAATAATGCATCTAATTACTCTCTCTACAGACTGATATTTTAATTATTTTACTTCAGATATAGTAGGTACATTGTGCTTTCATTTTTCTAGCCTGATTAGCAAAACAACAAAAGATCAAACCAGCTTTGTCTGCCTTTTCCCAGTTTGAAATTCAGACTGTTTGAATTACTCTTGAATCCACAAGAGTGGGTCTGGGTACTAAATGGGAAGCTACCAGTTTGGTTGCTTCTGTTGGCCTGGGTGTTTTTCTAGAAGGAATTGCCACTAATGTTAGAGGTAATTTTCTTAATAACTCAACTCTATAATATAAAGAGATGGAAAGAATACAAATCCCAGACTGCATTTGTTCTGATTCTTGGTAACTTCTGAGTCTCCTTAATTATGCTAAGTGTTTCTTAAGGCACTCAAGAAATTACTGTGTGTGAAATGCGTTTGTGTGGCATGTATAGCAACATTCACTAAACTTCATATTCAGATAATGTGAGGCAGTGTGGTTGGGTTTTTTTCAGAAACAGGAAATCAAGCACAAGTGGGACTTCTTCCAAACACTGACCAGTTTTTTCCTGACTCCAATTTTGCCTTGACCTTTCCTGACTAATGCAAAATGAAGCTAGCTGCGGGGAGAGGGTTTTTTTTTTTCCCAGTGTTTATAATGTAAGAGTCATGCTGACTGAAACAGAACTGGGCTTGTTCTCTTCCAGTGAGCCACATAATAGCTCCTTTGAGAGAAGAAGTGGAGGTAGTGTGGAAGGTCATTCACTCTGTTTCTGTACATGCCAAGAGGATGCAGGCAAATGGTGGTGTGAATTCAAGCAAGTTGAAAACACCTGATAACAAGACACAAGAGGGCAGCTTATAAACAGGAGGAAGCAGCAAGGTTCTGAGACTTCCCACAGAAAGCCCTGGGTATATAGATAAACAAACACACAACTCTATTCACAACAGTTTTCTTTTCCTTTTCGCTCTGTCTCTTTTTTTTTCTTTTTTTTTTTTTTTAAGAAATTATTTATTTACAGAATTTTTCAATCAAGTTTGATTCATTTGAGGTTAAAACATATTTGTTTATTGACTCTATTTCACCAGGTCTTTTTGGCCAGATCTCTTCCCATTTATGAATCCCTTCTTCAAAATGCATAGGGGCATCATAATCCATAACTCTTATGAGAACACTTGGACATTCTGAGTCATCTCGTCTGTGTGAACGACTATGTTGTCCTACCTTTGACAGTGTAGAAGATCAAGAGAATGATAACTGTTCTAGCCTTGTTCTAGATGAGGTTGCCATTGTCTGTCTCTGTTTGGTTAGTAGAGGGAAGGGACATGACAACCAAAATCAGGCACCTACTGTAGGTAATCTGCTTGCCTACAGGCCACAACTACTTTTTCCACTGTGACTGAGTTCTGGCTGCCCTTGACAGCTGAGGATGGACTTACTAACCTCTAACTTCACTTTTGACACTGCTGTTTCAGAATAGCTCAGTAAGCCATCAAAGTGAGATTTTTTTCGCCCAACTTCTGTCATCTACAGATTTGGAGATCAGTGTAAGCAGAATATCCAGGCTCCCGCTCCTCTCCAACCACCCTTGATTTATAACAGACCCCCTAGCTATTGGGATGAATAACTCAACCTACCCCATCAATCCCCTGTGGGAGGCAGAAGGAACTGAGATATCAACTTTCCACAAGATGTCTCAAATCCTGAGAGCTTGTGAAGTGGCTCTACTACACTTTGCCCTTTTCTGGTGTCCCCCAGCTCCTATGTGGGTGCTGTTCTCTTTGTTGCCAAACTCCTCACTTTTAGAGAGAGCTGATGCTGTAAGAGAGCTTCAGCATGCCTTCAACGAGGCTGGGCGCCTGTAACAGATGTAAAGCAGTAGGACTATTCCCATGCATTAGGTTACATGTATAGTGCAATGTGTATGTGATTTGTTAGTGTTAATCTGCATCTGTTTCTTTTTATTGCTGCTTGGGGGCATATTTGTACAAAGAACGGCCATTTCAGCAAAGCCTACGCGCTCCCTAAATGCAGATCTGAAGTCTTGCCAAGCATCTGTGGATGGGAAGTCAGTATTGTGAATAGCATGTCCCTTCCTCTCATTGTCATTTGTATTAAATTAGTGATATTACTGTAATGCCTAGAGGCTGCAAATTAGGTTTAGGGCCTCATTCTGTTTGGGTCCTGTACAGGAAAATCAGATCACACTGGCTCTGCCTTAGGGAGCCTACACTTTTGCAAACCTGCCACCCACATGTACTTACAAGACATACTTGATTTGAAGGGAAGGGATGGAGGAATGTGTTTACTGTTCGTAGCATGACACAGAGCAAGTGACCATGTTGCACAGGTCAGAGGCAATGAGAATAAGCAAAAGGCACAGCTGGTGCCTATCTGTAGCTCTCTCTGTACCTGGGACTGCTGGCTGCTTACCTGTAGCATTGTCTGTACCCAGCAAAGTCTTTACTTTGTCAGACTGGGATCACTTGCCGTTCAGAAACAAGGTCTCTACCTTCCATGGGGTGAACTCCAGCCCTCCCATGAACAGCCCTCCTTGCTGCCATGGCCTGCATGCCCTGTGCTGGAACCTGCTCTCTGAGCAAACAGAAAGGAACATGTTCCTACTTACATCAGTGTGATAAAGATTCACCACCGAATCTGTTAAAACCAAAAGGGTAACATTCAACTGTACAACATATTTTGAATAATTAAATATTGTATTAATTCAGCTGTTGCTGCTGTCAGTTTCTTTTTGTAGCAAATGCCTCAGTAGGACTGGAAGACTAAAAAAATGTGTTACACTTTTTAATGTTGAGAACACACTTTTCAGTGACAATCTTCTGATTTTACACTTATTGGAAATATTTCCATCTGAAGTAATGCAGAATTTTCTTCTTTTTTGCCCCCTTAACATGCACTGCAGTGTAGCGGATGATGCCTGTTGTATGATGCATTGTTTATCACACACTACAAACAATTTGATAGAATAAACCAGTACATTATGCCTCTTTTTAAAATATGAGATTTGAAGCCTAGATTTGAGAATGTACACAGTATATAATTTCCCTACCTTTCAAAAATCTGTTTTTCCTCATAGTCATTTCTGACAATGACCTGCAAGTCCAAACAAAATTATTCCTTCCTGAAGATGTCTTTGCCCTTTCCCTCTTTTCCGTATGTGGGTACTTTGTTTTGTTTTTCCATTGCAGACTCGCCAGACTAAGACTGTTGCCAATTCTGACATTGATACTCACCTAGAAAAGTATACAGTCCAAGCTGTGCCTGAAAAGAAAACACCTCTATATTGAAAAGATAATGTGGATTTTGCAAACAAACATAGACAGGAGAGGACAGATAACAATTTAAGCCTACCAGTTTGACAGCATCCCTTTGATGTGTCAAACCTTTCTAGCTGCAAATGATTTCCATCCCAGCTCTGCAAGGAGCACAGGTAGGCGGTTGAACAGCATGGAGTCAGTGCCAGGCTGGCACAAATATTGGGTATCACCTTTTACCCCCTCTGTGAACCTGCAATGATCCCTGTGAAATGGAAACCAAAGATTTCAGCCCTCCTGTTGTAAGTAGTGAGCTTGAACTTTCTCTGAACTCAGTGTGTTGAAGTCTGGAATAATTCAAGAGGAAAGAATGAAGGATTTGATAAAGACTAAAACTGTACAGCTTCAAGTTCTGGGTAATGCACACAGGCAGTTCTGAATACTGAATGAGAAACATTACATATATGTAACAGGAATGGGAAATATTACAGATATGATATGGGTTTTTTCTGAGATTCCTCTGGTTAAAGCTGTTGCTTCCTTGATAGTGCTACAGGTCAGATAGCTGGACATATCACAGAATTAAAAATAACACTGTCAAAAAATAAGGGTAGCAAGAAGGCTGATTCCTGAAGTTCTGGTATATTCTTTTTTTTCCTATCAGGTTCTGGCAAAAGCTGTGGAAAGGAGTCTAATAGATGTCTGTGTTTGCTCCCACTGGTGACAAATGGCTAGTCTGATAATGTTATCTCTGGGAACTGACCTTAAACTGCCAAGTTCATTCCATTTAAAATATCTGCTGGATTAACATGTGGTTTGAACACGAACCTGGGATGTGCCAGGTGCCTGGAACAGTCTCTTGATGTCAGTGGCAGTGGGGCACTGTGTCCTGAATATGTGTGGGAAGAACAACTACAGTGTTTATTCAGAAAATGCCCATTGGCAGCACACCTCCAAAACTGCTGCTGAGTCTCTCTAAGGCAAAAAAAACCCACATGCTTTGAACTCGTAAGGGAATTAGCCTTTCAAATACCCCTTTCTGAAATTAGTCTTTAGCTTTTCTCTCTCATTGTTGCAGCCTTGTTAGAATACATTCTTTGGTGGCAAATAGGGTTGCAGAGCTGGAACCTGATGGTGACTCCCACTCCCTTTCTGCTGGGAAGCTTTTAAATATATTAGAGTAATATTTCTCAGGGAAAAAAAAGGCAAATAAAAGAATGTGTATATGCTATTTATTTGTGATGTGCATAAATATTTATAATTGAAATTTGCATCTATGAGCTGTTTACATGGTCAAATTCTTAGCTAGGAATGCAATGTAAGTGCATATAGAAGAACTGTTTCTGTGAAGAATTGTGTGTCTTCCTTTCTCACTTCAACTCAACCTGCACTGAATGTTCCTCATTCCTGCAAAGAAAACTGATGGTCTCTATAAGTCAGGAGTGTTCTGTTCATTTTAGGGATGCTTGCCCATCCACTACCTCAGATTTCATAGAAAATAACAAATCAGATAAAGGTAGTTGTTATTATGTAAATGCTGATACAGTGACACAAATTGTGGCATTTAAAATTAATCATATACATTTATTTCATTAAATGATAGACTTCACATAACAATCCTCTTTACATCAGAACTCATGTTTACCATAGCTTTTATTTTTTTTTTCCTGCTTATCTGTGAAAGTTTCATCCAGAAGTATAACTTTTAGATAGATAGATTTTCCGCTGTGGGTACAATTGACTAATGTGTTGAATGCTAGCAGAATTAATGACACTAAAGAAAATGCCATTTTTTTTTTCCAGTTCTGTGACATATTGAAATTCTGTCATGAACTTTGGAGATGTAGTGACCCTTTTGGTCTAAGCTGGCTTTACTCACTCTTAGCCATATAAAAGTCAGTCGGGTTCAGCTAACCTTCTGCAGTTTATGTAGATCAGGCAACCAAGCAGCCAATTCATCTGATCTCTCTCAAGACTAGTTTGGGAGGAGGTTAGGCACCTTCCTTTGTGATAACTAATGTGTCACATGAGTCAAACCCTATCCTGGTTTAGGAGGAATGGGAGTACAAGGGCAATGGCTGAGCCCTGCACTGCATATCAGCCTGGGAGGTGCCAGGAAGGTAGGGTCTGAGTTTGACCTGACTGCAAGAGGACAAAAAGGGGATCTCCAAGTTTCCTACTGATACCCTTTTATGACATCTCTGTATTGCCAAAACAAACAAATTAAAGGCCAGGGTTTGTACATGAAAAATGTAGCTGAACAAATGTAACAAAGATAAGTAATAATCTTCTGATCAGAACTAAAGACAAGGCTGAAAAGATTGTGGTCATAGCACAGTAGGCATGTTTCGTGCATGTTTTTGTTATGCATCTTGGAGGTTTTATCAAGTCCTGATACATCATATTGCTAGAGCCCATCTCAGATGCGATGTAGGTCAAATGAACATTGTGCATTCAGCAAAACTTCATTCGTCTGATCTACGTCCTGGTAATAAAACATTCCTTATTGACTTCTGTGGAAGCCCAATCTTTGTAAAAAAGAGATGTAAACAGAAAGGCTTCTCCAATTACTCCTGTAACTATGTCGTGGGCATTCAGAACCCAGTGAACACAGGAAAGTTAACAGGGCTTTCACAATTCATTGTGATGATGAGTGGCTGGGATTCTTGCTCTAGCCTTCCCCAATGCACAGTAACCACTGCCATGGGAAACCACTTTGTATTCCTGAATTTCAACCCCCTGTTGTTAAACAGTAGTTGGAAATACTGCCAGGAATGGTAATATTGGCAATGGCTGAGTTTTAGTGAGCTGAAGAAGGGTGCCCATACATTTGATTAACTGAAAACATGATAGCATCTTTCTGGTGTAATCTTCTTCCCAGAAATGTATCAAACTGAATGGTGCTGACAAATGACCTGTTCACACAGCATCTCACTCCACCATCTTCTCCACTCTCTGTGATGAATAATCCTACTCAAATTTGCTGGTGAGAGAAAGGAGATTGGCTGGATGGCAGGGAGGGGAGTGTGCAAGTGTGAGGAGAGCTGTCTCTGAATCAGCATCTGGTTTTAAAGGGCATTTTTCATAACTTTTGGTTTGGAAATTTTTCACTCCTTTGACTGATTATTCATTGCCTTCCACCTGAACCAAAAAAAAAAAAAAAAAGAAAAAAAAAGAAAAAAAGAAAACAAAGGCATTGTGAGGATCTCTGGGTGGGCGAATAGAAAGACAGCTCTTATTGGACTCCAGAGCATTTGCTCCTGTCTCCTCCAGTTAGAGAGTCCAACAGCTGTCTTCATAAGTAGTGTCACTCAGGATTAGAATAGTTTTACATAATCTGGACTGGAGTGGGGAATCCAAGCTTTTTGCTGGTCAAGTGGCAGGTGGGGAATTTAAGCTTTTATAGTAGGGCCACAATTGCTGCTCCCACAGGGATTTTCTTCTGCTGTCTATTGATTTATTATAAGCTCCAAAGTAAAGACCTGAGGATTAAAGTGGGGGCAGGAGGTTATATATTCTGAAGAAAAGAGAAGATGTAGAGGAAATCTAGATCTATCTTGCTGCTGCTGTGCTGGCTCAGACGGATGGCCTATGTGCCCTGTTTGTGACCCCTGTGCTGAGGAGAAGTGTTTAAATTGCTGGATCACCAGCTGACATGAGAAAAGGAGAAACTACTATTTTAGTTATGGGATTTTCTTTGTAAATCTATTTTTTGTGTATTTTTTAATATAAAAATACTCAATTCCTCATGTTTTCTCTGCTCTAATCACAATCCATGCCTTTGTCAAAACTGTGTCACCTGAGGAATGACTTTTCCAAGATAGCCCAGACCCTCTTCACTGACATGAACTTGTGAGGCTCTCCTGAGATCCCACAGACCTACACTCATTTCTCCCAGCAGAGGGACTGGAATAAACCTAATGGCAATGTCTAAGGCAAATCACAGTTTAGGAGATGTAAATCTAAAAGAACATCAAAGGAAGCATGGAGTGCACTGCTTTATAATTATACAGGGATAGTGTAGTAAAGGTTTTTCTGAATAATACCTCTGTGGTAGATAGGAAAATTAATCCAGCCTTAAGCAAATATAGTAAACTAAATAGAGCTGGGATTTAAGTGAAAAATTCACTTGCTTACGCTTAGCAGACCATCCCTGCTGTTTGCATTTGCTATGACATCAAACTTCAGGTGGGGGCATGTTTACATGTTAAAGTTAATGAAGCTTGATTGCAGCAGACCTGCCCTTCAGCCTTCTTCCTCCATAGCATGCTGATTCCAGCCAGAAAGTGCCTGGGCTCTGCCTGCACCACCACCCGCTGGATGCCAAGGCTGGGGTGATGAACTGCTTTTACACAAAGCAAACTTTCTTTCATTGGGAACAGGTGCAGTGTTCTTTTGTGTGAACAGCTGGGAAAAAAGTAACCCACCCCTTGCCTGCACTTGCTTCATTTAAGGCTAACTGTGCAGGAGGAATAGAGTCAGAAAATGCTAAGCAATTTTTTCTCCATCTGTCTGCTGTGGAAACACTTTGTCTTTGACTTGTATCACTAAACATCTTTTTTGTCTTTATTTGTCCTTAGTATGTGTGGAGCTACTTCACGATAAAAATCAGTTTCAGGTGTCTCACTACATATACCTTACCTTTGCCATGCAAAGTTGCTGCATATAGATTCTGGCATCTGTTGCTGGGATCCTGTCAATAGCTCTGAATACTGGTGATCATTATGTAGCTAATCATGCAATAACTCCAGCCATGTCTTCCCTTAGATTCTGGGTTTGGCAGAGAGCATCAGCCATTGTTTTCTTGTCCTAATGGTAAGACATACTAGTGAAGAAACCCTCACTTTGTCAAACATGCAGCTATGTATTTAAGACTTAGTATAGTAGTAGTTCCAGTGAATTCAAATGAAGTTGTAGGCTGGCCTTCATCAAAGGAACCAAAGAAGAAAGGCAAATACACTCATGCATCTCAGTGGGACGTGTAATCTAGTAATAGTACTATAGTTAAAACTCATGGCATACCCTTATCTTTCTTCAATAAAAAATTTCTTCTTATGTTAGATTCAATGCAAGAGCATTTTATTATATCAGATTCTTTGCATTTATGAAGATTGCAAGCAATATATTTACATTTCCGTAAATAGGAAATGAGGAAAAATAATTCCAAAGTGATGTTAAGCCCGTCAAAACCAACTGCAAAATTAACTATTCAAGTGGGAGAAGTCAAGGAATTTAGCAGTAGAGCAGTTGTTAAATTACTGGTTTTGAAAGAGCATGGTATTTTGTGAGTAACCATCCATCTGAAACAATTTTGCTTGATAGTTATAAAATGGCTATGTGTATTCAGCAGGAGTTTCATAGTATCTTTAAAATCTAAAAGACTCTCTATATTAGCTGAAATGACTAATTGAAAGGCAACATAAGTGCCAAGAATTGGTTATATGACAGAAATTCAAAATTAATAGATTCTGGTAGACCAAAAGAACTATTGACTACTCTCACTTTTGCAGCATCCTTTATTACAAAATACTCTGCCTAGTACATAACAGGAAGACAGTTACATGTGTCATCATAATATTTCACATCAAACTTGGAAATCATTAACATCAAAAAGATGATTATTGCAACTTGTTATATTCCTGAGCATATATTGGACTCAGATGTAAACGATGTCAGTTTGGGAGACATTTGCAATATTGATCTATTTTGATCATGCTTGGACAGCATGAGGAGCCTTGAAATTTTTACTGCATAGCGAGTGCGTTTCTTTGTTTTTGTTAGGTCAGGGCTGTCTCAAACAGAGTTCTTCTGAGAAGAAGGGGAATTTTACAGTAGTTCAGATGAACTAGTTACTATGTGTTCTGTCTTGGTGCTCTGTTGAGGCATATTTTCCATACTTCACATTGCCTAGCATAGATTAATTCCTGACTTTAGGTTAGATTACTGTTTTCTTTACCTTTTCCTCTCCCTTCCCAGTCAGCTGCAATCACTGTTCACCACCTTTTCTAATAGTCTGGTAATAGGAAGAATTTGGTGGTCTGTGCTGGGATGTCATTGTCACGGGAGGAGGCATAGAGCTGTGTTTGCTGCATGAACAAGTTCTTCTTGCTCCCTGGAATGAAGAAGTAGGTTGGATGGGAGTGTCATAGGGGTGATAGTCCAGGCTCTTAGCTTCAAGCTGGACCATGCAAACTTCCAGACTGGCATGTGGGAAGGCAGGACTGAAGCCTTTTGCCTTCCAGCCCAGCACCCCAAAACCGAAGAGACTTGAAGTGAGATAAAAAGACAGTAAATCAAAAGGATATGCTTTTTACAAGATATCTAAGTAAATATGGGTTGGCAGTGGATGTCCAGAGTAGGTTAGCAAAAACTAAGACAAAAATTAGCAGCAAGAATTTGCAGAATCTTTATAATTATTAGAAAAAAAAGCAAATATTACATCTCATGCTGTAAGAGTTACTCAGACTTTGACTACTGGAAATGAGGGGGATATTGAGGGTGTGGACTTTTATGTTGACCTGCCTTGATTCTCTCCCCTTCTGTGGGGGCCTATCTATCTTCTCCTTGACACCACTGATGTTGTTGGATGTTGGATGTTGGATTGTCTGGACATGAAGTTAATCTAGTCTGGACTGTTTTATTGGCCTGAAATTATTTTTATAACATTTGATATGTATGACCACCCATAGGTGGTCCTTTTCCTGATGTTATTTTTCCAGTCAAGGTCTGGGCAAAGCTATAATTAAATGAGGACAAGTACCCAGTCCTGACCAGGCAAGCTGCTGTCCTACAAAGAACTGAACTTGTGTTAGTATTAGAGTATACATGAGCTTGCTCTTCAACACTAACACCAAAAAACTAAAAGAAAAAAACTATCAGAAATCAGGAAATGCCACCTTGAGAACATCCTTCAATATAGTGATAATGATAAGTTCTTCCAACTACCTTGGAACCTTGGAACAGAGCTGTGAGGCTTGTTCTAGATGGGACTACTGAAAATGAGCAGGTTACTGATGTTTTTAGAACTCTTTATGTTTTTATGTTGAGAAAAAACAGATTTTGTCTAGTTTCATCTTAAAAAAAATCAATAATTAGATATTTATCTCTCACAGTCTGCTTCCCTGGTTCCAGCAGGAAATAGAAAAATACCTGCAGTACTCTAGTCACAGGTGAATTTACTGGCATTAGGAAATAAAACTTTGCTGTTATGACTGCCTACTGGAGTATGTGTTCCCAGTCACAAAACTGGGAAACAGTTATTCCTCTGTTGCCCTGACCCCGTCTTCACTGCAGATGCAAGTTAACTTTGTGCCAGGAAGAATGAAAAGGTAGGAGACCACTCAGCAATGTCATCTGAGCTTTTGGTGGTGAAGCCTAAAACTAACATTGTATTTGGTTAGTTAAGTGTCACTTATCATATACTGGGGGCTTTTCTCTCCACAAAATTGAAATAGAATATAGGGGTAGCTCAAGTCTTACCACTGTGCAGAAGGCACATGTGTATTGAGATTAGCTGGCATATCGAGATCAGCTGGCAAAACATCAGTACAATCTAAAAAAAACCCCAAAAGTAAAATATCAGTACAAAGAAAAATCTTATTGAATCATAAAATACCAGGTTGAAAGAGACCTCAAGGACAATTCGGTGTAACTTTTCTTGGCCGAAAAATATAGATATAATATTTTTTGTCAGAAGCATCTGACACGATGCTTCAACACGGAGATGGTTTGATTAGATGATCAGAGCAACCAATATTGTCCTTAGAAGCTTGTGGCTTTACAGAGATATATCTAAAGAAAAAGCTAAGCTGGTGTCAGCTCAACAGTGCAGACCGGCTGACCAAGTGTGATCTGTTTGAAACAAAAAATGATGTTGTCTCCATGTGGAAAACTAGAAATTTGTCAAGTAGTTTGGCTTAGCAAGTCCATAGTGAAAATGAGAGTGGAAAGCTAAGCAACTGTATCTCTTGGCTTGGCTATAAAAGTGAAGTCAATACGAAAGCCAGGAGGCTAGGAGCCCTGGTGCCATGTAGGAGCCAAGATCACTGAGCATGAGAGACAGATCTTCGAGCCTTGGCATGAGTCAGCATTTTCAAGGTTGCTGGGCTCCCTACACCAGCAGGAGAAGCAAAAACGTCAAGATGGACCAAGATACCAGGCCTTTGCCACTATTGGAGAGGGTGCAGAAGCCTGGAAAGCTGCACATGACAATCTCTGAAAGTCCTCAGGTCCCTAAGGCAGTTTTAGCGTGAGCCTCACAGCTGCAGTGTCCTGTCTAGTGTCATCATGACACAAGGCTTGCCAGAATGTTGTAATGATAACAGCCTTGCACAGGACCTTTTGATTTTGGTGGACTGGCATTTTCTCATGAAGTTAATTTACCATAGCATGTTAATTCAGCTTTATGATACCTCAAATGGTATTTCGCTGCATGTTTGTTCTAACCTGCACAAGTAAATGTGGGTAAAAATACACCCTAACAGCGATGAGGCCAGTTCTAAGGGGAAGAAAGTTACAATGGGAAATTTACAGGAGAACACAAACTTAGATGACATAGTTTCTGGTATATCAATGGTTTGTGGACAGGCAACTGAAGAAGTTCTAAACTCACTGTTTGCAGTCTTATCCTATCCTTTTCCTAACGTATTTACACCTTTCCTATTCAATCACACTGTCTGCACATTGCAGACAATGCTGCTAAGCACTGCTTTGTGTCAGTCACTAAAAGCTCTTGTTCCTTAGGAAGTTTCTGTCTGCGATCTCTAGTGTCTAAAATTTGATGCAAGTGAATTGACAGAAATAATAGTTCATTACTCTAAAAAGTTGCCTATATTGCACTAGTGATCTGGAAAACCCCATACTTCTTTGGTTGCTGCAAGTTAAGAATTCACTGTAGTCATGTGGGCTGACTGCTTGTCTTATACTGTGTGTGAGTCACGGATGGGAATTTTCTATCAGATGTGCAGGAGTGATGCAAAAGAGGAGCGTTTACTCTTCTCTTATACATTAAATGTCACAATATTAGAAAAGCATTCATTTTACAGAAATTACCACATTAAACTTACTTTTTGATTTGAAAATAAAATGAGAAATGTATTCAGGAATTTTTTTGTCATGTAGTAGCTAAAAACAAGGGAAGTAGCCTTGCTAAAAGTTAACTTCTGAAACACTTTTCCAAAAAGGAACTAGCTCTTATCTTCTAAGTACGATATTAACAGGAACTAAAATAAAAGAACTTTGAAAGAAAGATCACCACATAGGTTTTTTTAGTAAGAAATATTTATCATGATTACTAGGAAGTTGCTAGAAAACAAGCAGACAAGCTACACTTCAGGGACTAGGTTATTATTATCATTACGGTAATAATGAAGGAATATGGAATTAGTAATAGTAAACATAACTATATCAATTTTGAAATATTTTCATCTTCCCTCTAGTTATGTGAGAAATAATACATTTAAGAAACATACACTGTTTACACTGTAATTGTATATTTTCATATCTTGTCATGTTCTGAGTTGAATTTAAATTTGAATTTATTAATTTAAAAAGAAATTTTTGAATATAACTTAACAATTCTTGTAATAGTGCTTAATCTCAATTACTAAATTCCATAGGCTACCAACATTATCTTCTTTTTAGTACTGTTTTTGTTTGGAAAGCTAGATTTGAAAAATAAGCAGTAGGGAATGCCCATATATGCATATACTTGTGTGTGTGTGTGCCTTTAAACATGTCATATACAGGCTCAAACTGGAACACAAACAAAAAAAGAATGCCCAATAGATATTACTGAAATGCTGTCTTGTGTAACAAACAGCTATTACACTGTGTATTCAGACAGTGGCTTCTCAGCGCTGGAGGCTCTTGTCTAGTGTTCATCTACATGGATAACTCTGATCTATAGAAAGAACTTTCAATACTTTTATCTTCAAAGTTCTGTACAAATACAAGCTCTCCCTACCCTTTACTCCTGTGAAGCTGAAGTTTATAACAAAACCAATAGCTAAGGTTACCTGTGTATTTTTGTTCCTTAGGGCTTTTTTTTTTTTTTTTAGCTGTCTACAAGGATTGTGACATTTTGGGCTGAAATTTACTCTGTTTCTGGACTAACTATATGACACAGCCATTGTGTATGACGCTCACAGAACAAAAATCCATGTATAACTGAAGGCTGTTAAATTCAAAGGAAGGAAAATAATTAAGGTGTTAGCATTTGACAGAACTATGCAGAAGGCCTTTAAAAGGACTGTTTTGGCTAAGCATGAAAGAATAGTGAGATATGAGTCTTCCTGAGAAAAATGTTTGTCTGTTTGGATCTTTGATGACTTGGCAAAACACTAGCTGATGCCATGCAGGGAAGAATCTTCTATTAGCAGAGAATGACAGGAAGACAATCTAGCAAGTCTTTCAGACACTGGTTTCTGGACTCTCCCCTTCCTCCCATACAAATAGAGAGGAAATTAAAAGGAGAAAAGTGATTAAAAAAAAATAAAAATGTATTCCTCTGTGACACTCCCTTTGCTTCCTAATATGATCTCAGCAGGAAGTTCTGCAGCAATAACCTCTCTAGTGAGATTATTGATAGAAAATGGAGGTGCTAAATGAATAAGAAAGAAATAAATTATGATGTTTGAAGAAAAAATGTTTCAGTAGAAATATGGAGTAGACTAAGATGCTGAATAAAGGTTCTAGCTGTTTGTCTTTTAATCGAAGCTCTTCATCTCATCCTTACATTATTTGAGTTTCTAACATAGCTATAGAAAAATTAATAAATATAATAAATGAAACAAACCTCCTAGAAGTCTTGCCCAGGCATGGCTGGTTATACAGCTGAGCTGCATTTTACTAGTAATATTTGACAAATTTCCAGTGTTATTTGGTGAGGAATTCCTTCTTGTGGAACGCTTAAGTAGATATAGCAGACTATCTGTCAGGTGTCATATCAGGGGTTGAGATCCTGAAGCAGTTTGTACTAATAGAGTCACAGAACCATATAATCACAGAATGGTTTGGATTGGAAGAGACCTCTAAAGTTCATCTAGGTAAGCCCCATAGGCATGGTTATCTTTCACCAGATCAGGTTGCTCAAAGTCCCATTCAAGCTGGCCTTGAACAGTTTCAGGGATAGGACAACCACAGATTCTCAGGGCAACATGTTCCAGTGTCTCACTACTGCTATTATAAAAGAATTTCTTTCTTATGTCCAATCTAAATCTACCCTCTTTTGATTTAAATCTTTTACTGTGACTACAGATCTTGATAAAATGCCTCTGTCTTTCTTACAAGACTTTATATGTTGAAAGGCTGCTTATAAGGTGTCCTCAGAGCCCTGTCTTTTCCAAGCTGAAAAACCCCAATGGTTTCAAGCTATGAGCTCATTGAAGGGGTTTTACTTTAAAAATATACAAGGCTCCAAAAGTCTACTCACCAGATTTATTAAAAGGGCCTTCAGATCTTTTAATACCTTGAAAGAGCTCATGGGAGAAGATCCTGCAAATGTTTCTCAGGAGGTCAAGTAACACACTTTTATCAGTAAACTTTAGAAAATAAGGGAGCTTGACAAAAGTTTAAGGGGCAACCTTCAATCAAAACAAAGCATTCAACAAAGCATTGACTTAGCACATGCATGCAACTTCGCAAAATCCAACTCATCCAGCTTTAAGTTACCCAAATATCAAGAAAGGAGATTAGGAGAAGAAGCAGCAAAGAAAGAGAGAGAAAAGGAGATAATTATAGCTATCAACCCAGATCCAGTGTAGATCTAGCTACAAGAGTCCAGGAGATGGCAGGGACACGTGGTGTTTATTTTACCTGCTCTGTCTTCCTGTGGCCACCCCCAGCCCCTGTGGGACTTCTGGCCCACTAGCCACCCTTGGGCTGGACTGGGGCTCTAGGGTGGGGTGTGTTCCCATTGTGCCAGTGATGGACAGCTGCCCTGGGGCTGCCCAAGCAGCCTCCAAGAGGTTGGGGTCTGGAGCAAGAGACCTCTTCACCTTTGTGAAATTTGACCTGTCCCTTCACCCCCCCACACACACTCGAGTTGGTCTAAGCCAATAATTGATATGCAGTGTCTCATAACAACACTGTTTTTCTTCACAGGAAAAGTGTTCCATCCCTCTGATAATTTTCATGACTCTCCTCTGGACCCTTTCTAACAGGTCCACATCTTTCTTGTACTGGAGACCCCATGGCTGAATGTGGTACTTCAGGTGGGGTCTCATGGGACCAGAGCAGAGGGGAAGAATCACCTCCCTCAGCTTGATGGCTACATTATTTTGATGCAGCCCAGGAGACACTTTGTGGGCTGCAAGAACACGTTGGTGTCTTGTGTTGAATATTTCATCCACCAGTACCCCCAAGCCCTTCTCCACAGGACTGGTCTCCATCCATTCTTCCTCCAGTCTCTACTGATACTGGTGATTGCTCCAACCCACATGCAGGACCTTGCACTTGGTCATGTTGAACTTCCAGAAGTTTGCATGGATCCTTTCTCCAAGCCTGTCAAGGCTCTTCTGGATGGCATCCCTTTCCACCAATGAATCAACTGCACCGCTCAGCTTTGATACAATCTGCAAACTTGCTGAAGGTTCCTAAAATAAAAATGTTAAAATTAGTCTAACTTTTGCTGTTCTACTGCAGTCATGTTCTTAGGCAGTACTCAAAAAGAGCTCTGAGGTGGCATTTATAATGTGATGAGACCTCAGTAAAACAGATACCGGAGGGGAGAACTCTGGAGGGAGGGAGAGATAAACGTGTGTGTTTTTCTCTGTCAGGTAACTATTAACAGACAACTGCAAATATGATCAAAGGAGAATCTTCCTCCATGTTGAAAGCACCACTTATTCCACTTTCAGTGACCATATTTTCATATTACCTTATTTATGTTGTGTGCAATTTTATTTTCATGTTGAAGAAGACTGACAGGAAATGGTGGAACAGAAAAATAATCGTCTTCCTTACATCCTGCTGTTTTTCCTGGAGTAGGCATACCTGGACTGGGAGACAGACTACATTCATATCAAACCAGTTCTGATATGGTGCAAGCGTGAATAATACTATTTAATTTAAAATAAATCATTGAGTATGCAATTATGTTTTGTACCTTGAACAAAACTACTGAAGAAAAGATCTATTTTTTTTAATTTTTTTTTTCTTTTTTCTGCAGCCACAGTCCTTTTAAAAGGATGTAACCTCCCAATAGCACACAGGCACTTCAGTGTACCATCATCTCCTCTTTTCCTGCAGAGGTTCTTGAATGCTTCTGAATGGCTGTATAGCTGGCTAGCCAGTAACTTTGAGCAAGAATATCTTTTCTAGAAGAGGCAAATCCTCAAGAATGAACAAATACGGTTAACTGCATGTGGCTGAGCTTGATAGAGCTGCGACTCCTCAAATGCTTCCATCAGCGCTGCCTCTGTACAATCCTAAACATCCACTGGTCTGATTACGTGACTAATGTGTCTGTCCTTGAACAGGCAGAGATCACCAGCATCGAGGCCATGCTGCTGAAAACGCAGCTGCGCTGGGCAGGGCACGTCTCCAGGATGGGGGATCACCGCCTCCCTAAGATTGTGCTCTATGGGGAACTTGCCACCACTGCTGCAAAAGAGGAGCCCCGAAAAGGAGATACAAGGACTCCCTGAAACAATACCTTGGCCATATTGACCACCATCAGTGATCCACTCTGGCCTCTAATCGGAAGAAATGGAGAGACACTATCCATAATGCTGCTGCTTCCTTTGAGAACACACGCAGAATCAGTCTTGAGGAAAAAAGGCAACACAGGAAGAACCGTGCCTTGCCAGTAGTGCCAATGGAATCTTCCCACTGTGCCTTTTGAAATGGGCCTTGCCTATCTTGCATTGGCCTTTTTAGCCACCAGCGTGCTTGTAGCAAGTGTGGGTAGAGCCCTTCCCAAATCTTCATTCACAAAGCCTAGCCATGATGATGGTGACTCTAAAGTACTTTAAAGGAGCTGCTTTCTATTTTATCTATACTAATATCACCTGGAAAGTTTTCTTCCATTTTAGGCATCAGACCATATTTAAGAATGGGATTAAAATCACATTACCTCAAATTAATTAGTTACCTTTTTCTCTAGTTTTTCCAGGTAAGCAGTTTTGTCCAGGTTACTGTCTACTCAAACCAGACTTTTTTCAATAGACTATCGTATAAAATTGTGATGGTTAAAATAACTGGTAGAAAAATTATGGAAAATATTGACTTAAAATTTGTGATTCATGTGAGCAAAGTTTTTTTTAATCATTTTTCATGTTTAAATTAGACCTTTTTGTTTCAGTTTCCCTTGCTTGAATTTGTTAGACTTTTGGTTTCATTTGGATTTTGCTAAAGACTTTTTTTCCTATAAATGAGACTGAAAAAAACAATAAAAACTTAAAAAGAACTTATATATTCTTATCACTCTTTACCCCCAATTTACTTTTTATTTGTTTTGGCTTGGCCATATTTTGATTTTCTGCTTTTGACTTCAACTCATTTCTTTCAGTCATGATTTGGGTTTGCTTTTGCTGTCTACTTAGTTTTTTCTATCATGACTTGTTTGGATGATTTTTGTGTGTGTGTATTAGGTAGCAGCAAAAATAGGGCTGCTCCACAAGGAATGATGAGCACTGAAGAAAAGGTGACCAGAGCACAGGTGCTGCTCTCATTAAGAGGGCACAGCTCTACAGGATCTGACTACTGCATGCAGAGCAGGGTACTGATAACAAGATCCAGCCAGAAGACCTGGTTTATTGAGCTCTTAGTTTTTAGAAAATACAAAATTATTCCTATGCTAATAGCAGTTCATTAAGTTATCATTTATGATAAGGTTTTTCCTTAAGTGTTAACTGACGCTTCTTCAGTTTTTATGTATGACTAGGAACATAACTGTAGGATCGTGCACCACAAAACGTGTCACCTGATACACACAAACAAGTACAAAAATATTAGTGCAAGGCTTTGTTCCATTAGCCTTTCCACCTGGATTAGGCCATAGTGCTCAGAGTCCAGCTACCACCTTATTCAATACATTATTGTATTGAAATTACAACAGAGAATTGGATTGACCCATGTATTCCCACAATATATATTTATTTGTATATATGCTTTTCCAGTGCACTTGAGATATATAGTTCCTACTAGTTGTCATGGTTTCTGCCTGCAATCTTAATAAACTTCTTAAAGTGTTTTGAAGAGTGCACAAAAATACCATCCTAGGCAGGCTGCCAGCTGGAAGGATATTATAAAATACTGCACTTACTCACCAGGGGTTTCCCACAATATCTCTCCAGCTGGCAGCCTGATCTGCTAGACAGGAGCCTCTAGAAGGTCAACACTGTACCTGTTGCTGGCAGATTTGATCACACAGTAGGGGTGGGAGTGTCCCTGGAAGAGCTTTTAACAAGTTCTTCAAGCTTAGATATTTGTGTGGTTTTACTTCCCCCACACCTTTGTGCTTGATAGAAATCTGCCAGTTTAAAAAATAACATTAACATACGAATGGAAAATTTTCCCAGGTTGTAGAAATATTCACAGAATATTAATATTTCTAAATATTGTCACCCTTGATTTGGGAATAGTGAATCTTATATCATTAGAATAAATAGGTTAGTCTTGTACCTCAACAGAGATCTGTAGTGCAGATATCAAACAAATCACTCAGATTTCATTAGGTGACTAAATTAATATGGATAGTACAGTAGTTTAGCATAAGCAAGAGTTGCAGCTTTCTAAGTGGTTTAGGACGATAACTTTGACAGGAAAAACAAGACAGAAAGGATTTGTGTTTCACTAGTCACATAAACTCATTTTCAAAATATCATTGAAGGATGTGAAGACTACTTTTTGTCTGCTTTTCAAAACAGTTTTCTCACTGTCTTTATGAGGACCATAAAAGAGGTTTCTTGGGATAGTTTCTCTTCTCTGTGGTGACCAGTGACAGCATCCAAGGGAATGGCCTGAAGTTGTGTCAGGGGAGTTTTAGGTCCTATTTTCAAAAAAGGTTCTTCACCCAAAGGGTGGTTGGGCACTGGAACAGGCTCTCCAGGGAGCCTGACAAAGTTCAAGGGGCATTTGGACAACACTTTGGCACATGATGTGGTTCCTGGGGAAGGTCCTGTGCAGGGCCAGGACTTGGACTTGATGATTCCCATGGGTCCCTTCCAACTCTGAATATTCTCTGATTCTCTTCTTGAGTCTGAAAAGTCACAACTCTCTCAGCCTGTCCTAAAAAGAGAGATGCTCCAGTCCCCTAATAATCTTTGTAGCCCCTGTTGGACTCACTCCAGAACATCCATGTCTCTCTTGTCCTAACAAGCCCAGAACTGGACACACCATTCCAGATGCACTACACCAGGGCTGAGTAGAGGAGCAGGATCACCACCCTCAAACTGCTGTCAATGCTCTTTCTAATGCACCCCAGGATACCATTGGTCCTCTTGGCCACAAGGGCACACTGCTGGCTCACAGACAGCTTGTTGCCCACCAGGACCCCCAGGTCCTTCTCTTCATAACTGCCTTCCAGCAGGTCAGTCCTGAGCCTATCTGAGTGCATGGGGTTATTCTTTCCCAGGTGCAGGACCGTGCACTTGCTTTTGTTGAATTTCAGACAGTGTTTCTTTGTCCATCTCTCCAATCATTCAAGGTCCTTCTGAAGGGCTGCACAGCAGTCTGCAGACCCTGCCAGTGCAATCGGGGCACCCACAGTAGCTGCAAAAAACTACCAGAATGAAGTGCAAGACTTTCTTAAGTCAGAAATCCTGGAATCAAGTGTTCATGCAAGTATATCCAGAGAAAAGTCTACAGGAACACAACAAGTTTCAGGCAATTAAAGAGTAAATAATAGTAATAATAATCTGTGATTGTTTTGCATCAAATGTGATTTATTTGGTCTTTGAATTAGCAGTTGCATAGGATAGCTCAAGTGTCAGCAAACTAACAGTGAGCTTTGCTAGAGATTCAGTTTCAGACTTGCAGATTTGTCATACAATAAGCAGAAGTCAGATATGTGTCTCGGTGAAAGGGTTCTCAGTTTCATGTCTTTCCAAAGGGACTGTGCTAACAGGACCTTTACAATATAGCCAACCCTTCACTTCCTAGTGTACAGAGTCCATCAGATTTGTCTAGTTAACCAGATTTAAAAAAAATTAAAAAAAAATTACTAGCTCTCAGTGTTACACTGTCACAAGACTTTCACTTTAATAGGAAGAAAACCAGTCTCTTCAGTATCAATGTTTCAATTTTCTTCTGCTATCTGAAGGAGAAAAAAAAAATCATTGATGCCACATTACTTGAGTTTTCTAAACTTTATTATGTGATCCAAATCAGTAGAAGAAAAATACTAGATATTTGTGAAAGTCTGAAAAGATAGAGCCTTTGAATAAGACAATTTCACTTTAGCTTCTTAGACCTTGTGCTCAAGTATGACTTAATAAGCAACGTCCGAGAATCACTTCAGACAGAGTAGTCCATTATATTGAGGATCATTATGTTGTAAGAGTAATGTAAATATGTTAAATAGATATGATATAAATCTCTCTTGGAAGCCAATAGACTTTATCAAATGGCTTTTAGAGGTTTAATTGATGTTTTTGCAAGACTGATCCCTTAGAAAGGTAATAGAAGAAGCTGAGTGACGCTTTCAGAATGAAGTTGCTTACGTGATGTTGTAAATTCAGGTATGTGTGTAGCTTTCCTTTGGGACAAGTCCTTTGTAATGAAGATAGAGGCTATGTTGATCAAATATAGAACTAGAACTATATACTATATATATATAATCAAATACTAGGATTATACTGATACTCAGAGTGGCAGATGCATTCCCCCACAATTTGCTATACACTAATGAAAGAGCATTTGTCTCCATATGAACAAAGAACCGCTGGATGAGCCTCAGAAATTTGTCTTGCTGCAGAGAGTTTGCAGAATGGACACAGGAGGTTTTCCACTTTTTATTTTCTTAATTTAGAAAACAATAAGGTCTTTTGAAAATACAAAAAGTCCTAGCTTTTATGGTTCTATTATTAGCACTGTCATTGTTGCAATCTATCCCTCATTTTAAATTTGTACCTTTCATCACATCTGATTTTATTCTAGATTGTAAACCATGAAACAAATATTATGTTTACCATTGCCAAAATTTATGTTTACCAGAGGTATGCACTGTGTATTACGCTTACTGTGGTCTCTGTGGTCTCCCATTACAGACATTTTTGAATAAATATTGTTCATCAAAAAATAAATTAAGCTTTCCATTTCACCTAAAGAGACAGTTTAATTCAGAGAGCTCAATTAAACTATCCTTGTATCAAGTATATTAATCGAGATGATGGCTTTAAACCATAAATAGTCATATTGGTGCTCATAGCTGACCGATACAGAACATCTGGAGATACCATGTGATTTTTCTCTTTAGTGTTTTTGCTACTTTGAGAACTCCGTGATATAGAATTACATGAGACAAGGAAGATACAGATTTGCAAAAGTAAGAATAGCATAAATGCATGATTTCTGGATACACCCTATTTACACAAATTACTTTCGAAGGACTTTAAAAGTGAAGTTCTTTTAAGTGTTACAGAGCAAAGCAGGAGAAAGTAGCACAGTAGTAGAGATAGACCTGTTACTTGGACATTTTATTTTATAGTGTTATGCACTGGGACTTGCTACACCTTAGGGCCAATAATAAAATTTGTAATCCAAACATTAGAGAAGTCCCACATTTACAAGGGACACTTCCTGAGTTAATGTTCTGGATGGTCTTGCGGGGTCTATGATTAGTTTCCTAAAAATTCTAATGCAGATGGACACAGAAATTTTTTATTTACAAAAAGCATTACAAAGAAAAATACTTTTCACTCAAAAAATCTGAAGGAACTGTCCTTAAAATTTATTGCACAAATCAAAGAATACTACCTTTAAACTGAATAAATTATTAATACTTATGAGACAGCAATTGAAACTGAAGCATTTACCTTGATCACATCCACTAAAAGAGAAAGGAAAAAACTTGCCTTTGCATAGCCATTTTCTGTCATAATTAAGGTGAACTTCTTGAAAATTCTTTGGAATTTAACTGCATAACTTTACCATAATCACAGGAAGATTGATTTAAGGTAAGTAAACTTAAGCTTAATAAACTATTAATGATAACATACTCCTTCATACTCTGTACCACCAATTCTATCTATACAAGGACTGAAATGATGTAGTTAATTTACTTTAACCTCCTTACTTATTAATTTATATGTTCTCACACTTACATTTTTCTCCAATATGAAACTCTACTTTGTGCTTGTTAGAAGAATTTTCTGAGCTCAAAGACTTTCAGAAGCTTGATAATATTGTTAGAGTACAATCACTATTGATATAAAGCTAAATAATTAAAACTTTCCTATAAGCAAACAGAATATACTTGACAAGTGGTTTTCTCAAAATTTCCTTTTTTTTTTTTAATAACTTTCTAAAATAAAAGTATTTGAGTATAATAAATCCAAGTTTACATTCAATTCTACCAGTCTTTGAAGAAGCAATTAGAGAGACATCAACAGGTGTTTGAAATAAATCTGTAAGATTATTCTGGAGCTGATTTTGTTACGTAAAGACACCTTGTACTGAGAAATAGTTGAGTCAAATAACAAAAGAATCATAATTATATGGCTTTCTAAAGGGAAAAACAAACCGAAGCACTATAGTATTTCAGTTATTAGTCAAGAATTTAAAATACTACACGCAAAGTATGTTGCAGTCTTATCAGAAAAAAACCCCAAGGAAATCCATTAATTTGTATGTGACTGTCCTAGTTCAGCAGAAGGGAGCAGTTAACACTGGGTGGGAGTGATAAAAGCTATGTATTCTACCCCCTCTATTCATTCCCCAAGAACAATGGACCATTCGCAGCA
>JAWWEE010000040.1:45495699-45538744 GCA_035221455.1 Xenops minutus | reverse complement strand
TGCCCGTGGACACACTTTGTCTGACCCTTCAGTTGAGACCTGACTAGCATGGGAGACCCTACCGGAGGCATGAACCATCACCAGCACAGCTCACAACCTCATAAGGGCACACAAGCTTCTCCCGCACGACACGGGGGTGTCCATGGAGAAGATACTAATAAAAATGTATTGTTAAACTACTATCTTTCTTACACAGATTAATGTAAAATTACAGGTATGCTAAACAGAAGAATTCTTCTAGCTAAAAGTTCAAAACAATGTTTGGGATTGAACATCTACGTAGAGTTAATATATTTCTGTAAGTACATCAAGAGGAAATGTTCTTTAGGACAGTAACACAGGACATTCAAAAACAAAGTAGAAGTCAGTAGTTCAGAGATAACATTAGTGCTCTCTTGTACACTTCAAAATTATATGAAAACATATGACCTAACATACCGAGAATTTTACTTTAACAAAACCAGGGAGCATTGCAACTTTTTGTTTGTTTTTATATAACACTGTATCATAAAAACACCTCCCAGAGAAACCATAGGCAAATAACTGATCATTGTTTAAAAAGTAAAATAAAGCAATAATGAAAAAATGAAACACCCATGTAAATATATTAATGGAGTCTTTACAGATGACTGGTAAGATTTAGAATATTAATGTAGAAATAAAGAATTTTTTTTTTTAATCTTTGGTAGTCAAGGCTGTAAAAGACAACGGTGTTCATAATATTACTTACCTGAAAGCTGCTTGATGTCTTTGCTGAGAAATACAAGCAAGGTCAAGTTTGGCCTCAATTAGAGCCTCTAAATCTTCTGCAGAATACCGAGATATGTCCCCATCATATTTTCCCTGTATGTTCTGTACAAGATGACTAAGACTTTCTTCAGCTTCTGTCAATAAAATCCCCTAGAAAAGAACACAGTGTTGTATGATTTCAAAAAATAAATAATTAAAACATTTCTTTAAAAGTATTTTTTTCTGCTATCACTGCACCTTAAATCAACTTAAATGCAATACGCTTTTTCTATAAATGGGGTGGCTGTGTGTGTAATTTTGCTTTTCTCAGGTTTAAAGAATTACTGTGTTCAAAGCAGCAACATCTTAACTGTGCCTGTACTATTGCCTACATATTTTAAAGCTCAGCAATATTACTCATTAATTTCCCATTCTTTATCTAATAGCTACCCTTGATAATTTTAAACTATACTACTAACCATGTTTAGTAATTTTAAGCAATAAAATACAATATTAACAGCAACATTAAAGATGTTGCAAGGATTATTACATTCTTTCCTAGCTATACTTCGACAAATCCTTCAGTGCAGTATTTATCCTGAAAGTCCAACTATAATTTACAATCTTTCTGATAAACAAAGCTGTGAAAAACAAATCTAAAAGGAAGTTAATTATAAATAAAAGCTCAATTGTGGAGGTTTAATCAGAATTAAAAATTAATTTAAAGGTTTGTATAATCCTTTTTTTGATCAGTTTCATCAATGAATTCAGAGCTCTACTTAAAAATAAAAAAAAAATTACAAAAAAAAAGAACAGTTAAAGAAAAATCAGAAAATAAATATGACTCTTAAATGAGCCCTATACAAATTAAATTCATATTTTTATTTTATTTTCTAGATGCTACTTTCAAGTTATACTAAAACTTCAAGTTTCTAGTGTATAACCTATACCAACTGCCATACAAAATCATCCTCCATTCTTCAGATGTATTTTGTGCATTACTTTGTTTGTAACAATGGACAAAAGTAGATACTTCCAAAGTGGAAGACCTCTTTGAAATAAGAGTATCTCAACCCTTAATTTTGGTCTTTTAGTGATGTGGAACTGCCAAGCAGAATGTTTACGATTAGACCAAAAAAAATCCAACCAAACAAAACCCCTTCAAACAAAGAAGCTAACACGATGTGGCAAGTTTCCTTCAAAATAAAGTATCAGAACGAACATGGAAAAAGAGACATTTCACATATGGTAGAGAACGGTTTTCCATTTATTTGTAAAGCGTACTGCGCCATCAAAGAGACTCTGACATTCTACAGGTGGCACCCTCTGAAAGGAGAGGATTTTATCTTGAAATCCGATTCAGTCTTTACCTTTTATGCTCAAATAGTCATACTGAGATCTGATTGGGAAAATATTTCCCATCATTTGAAAACTACACCAAACAATCAACACTTCATGCATGCCTAGTAAAATTACAGTCAGATTAGAAACAGAAATTTCTAGTCACCTTATTCATACCATCCTCTGATCATAATTACTGTTACATTGAAAGCACGAGCAATGTTTTTGGCACAATCTGCAGTTTCTTAATTCTTTTTTCCTTAAAGCCAAAATTACCTTCAGCATGGCCATATTCAATTCATCTTTACAGTCAACAAGCCGAACCATTGTGCTTCTTTGCTCCTCTTGTCTTGAATTCTGATCAACATCAACTGTCAAATACATTTCAGATACAATTTCAGATAACAGACACAGAACCAAAGCATTCTCAGTAATTTGAAGAATATGGCCCTTTTCTCTCTACTTACAATTGGGACTTACAATATCAAAATAAGTAAGTAATAGTGGAATACAGCTCTAATATTAGAGATATTAGCTTAAAAAAATCTTCGCAAATATTAATGCTTTTCATTTCAATAATGACTGATTTTTTCAGCTGCATTTAATATGAATATTGTTCACAATATGACATATTGATTCATATGCAGTTAAAAGCAGAAAAACCATGCTTGAAACACGATGCAGAATGAACATGCTGTTACTCCATCCTTATAATTACCTTTTACTTTTGATGCTGCAGCTTTGCTTGTCTCTGTCAAGCTGCTGTCACCACCAGAATACACATGTTTTTCAACTTTTGCAGGTATATTATTTATTGTGGCAGCAAGACAAATGATGAAATGCATTTTGGTTAAGGTTAATTTATTCATAATTTGTTGGTTGCACAGTGGCACCATTTTTAAACACAGACTCCAATTGAATATGTCTTCCAGTACCTACAACAAAATTAGCAAGGGGGACTATTTGAAGTTACATACTTCACATTTTTCCTTATCAAGACATATTCTGCTTCTATTAATAATTGCAGTTATCAACAAGTAACATGAAAAATATTAGTAATGTGCTCAGTTCTAAATGAGTTGCTGTTTTCCTTTACAAACTTCACCCCTTAGTAGCAGTTGCTACAGCTTCAGTGCTCAGTTTTCCAGCAGAAGGTTCATCTTTGAAGCTATAGCTCTTACTCTGTGCAAGTTCTACTTTTCTGCATTGTAGGTAAAACTGTAGTTCAGAAATCTAACTCTAAGGCAAGTCTGTTGTTACAATTCACCCTAACTAGAAAGATTAAGCAAGGAAAAAAGTTATTTTATCAGACCATTCTAGCGTATTTCATTAAATCTTTGTTATTCGTTAGAGTATCCTTGTTTTAACTCGAGTTTAATATTCTCACTTCAAATTAAATAAATTTAGAAGTTGAAATACTACACACATTTGCAAAATCATAAGGAGCCCAGTAAGAGCCCCATATGAACTGTGCCAATCAAAAGCTCAAGATAATGTACTACTTCAAAATAAATCTGAAACTAGTGAGATCAAAAGCTGTCAAGACAGACTTCACATTTCTGTCTTCTAATATCAACTGTGGTAGAAGACACACCAGCTTACTGTAAACAAAACAGAGAAAAGTGGAGAGGACAAGTGTGGGGGGGTTCATTTTTCAATTTAATGGTACAACTTCTTCACATTCTGCTAAGATTTACCACTCCTAGCTCAATAGATCTGTGAAAGAGTTACTAAAAGGAAGTTATTAAAACTGAAAAACACAAAATAAGTTATGTATGAATATGTGGTTTTAAATAAAATGAGAAAATGACTGTTCATCAATTGGTTTATATAATTTTAAATATTTTTTGTGTCCCCAGGAATGAACTTCATCCCCATCTGAATTAGAACAAGTCCATGAAGACAGCTCTGGTTGATAGAAATTATAACATTAAATGACTGATATTCTCAGTACTTCAGCAGGATAAACACCAGACCTTATACATCACAACAAAACCTGAATAATTCTACTAGCATTTTGCACAGGTGAGTCACACATTTTTACATTTTAGCTCTCCCATCTAAAAAATGGTGATAATTGTATTTACCCCTCTCTTGAGAGATCAGCCATAAAATTTAAAATTGTAATCTATTTAAAATGGTAATCCATTTAGAAGAATATGTTTTCTATTTACTGTGTTTTTTTATAATAAGTATAGTTTCTGAACTAGGAAATCTCTACCTTAAGCCAGAGAAACAAATATTTATGTATAGCATAAAGTTTTTAACTCTTTCAGATTTTTTTACCTGCAAATTTGTAACAGTCAAGAGAGATTTTGAGGAGTCAAATTTCAGTAAGGCCTGTAAAAGGGACAAAACCAAAAATAGGTAGTGTGTTGAAATATGAGCATAAAATAAATGAGTTAGCAAAGCAGTAGAGAAGTGCAGTGCATTTCCAACCTACTTTAGAATTCTGAAAATACCAACAATTACTTAGGGTTTTATACTTCTGAACCATAACCTGACACCCAAAAGTATCCCTACATATCCTATGCCATTCATCAGGAAAGAGACATAAACCAATAAAATCCTTTTGCAAATTCTAGCTCTATAGACACCAAACAGCTTTTATGTTCTTTACATTTCTGAATTCCAAAGCCAACTGCAGACTTAGCACACGCCTACTCTCCTTTTCACCAGAGCACAGATCTGTGAATGGAATGAAAACAAGAGCTACAAGTCAAGATGAACTTAAGACCTTAGCTTCCTTTGAGCTCTTAAAACAACTATTTATATGTGCTTCAATTTTCCAAACCCTAACCCCAATTCTAGTCCTTGCTCAAAACCTCTTTACCTTTTCACCAGGAGACAAATCTGTCTACTGAGGGGGAAGAAGAGGCAGAGGTAAAGATCATTTCCAGCCTTCATTTATTAACTCTATAGTCCAGACGTAGCCCTGTTTCATTCATGTCATTCCCTGGAACATGGGTCCATCTTATTCTGAGAGCTGTACACAAGTCCAGCTAACATTTAGCTTCTACACATGTCACACTCTAACCAGAGATCTGATCCTGAACCTCCTCTAGTGTTCACCCACTTACCTGTGAAATGACAAGGGACAAATCAACCATACCTCATCCTAACTCTATGAGTTCTTCAACAAAACACAAATTAAGAAAAGGACTTAAAGATGCATTTTAACCTGATTAGTATCAGTAAGGAGTAAATGCATTCTCTTGTAGCCATGAACAGGGAAGCATTTCAGAAGCAGTCCCAGTGAGGATGCTCGTAGGTCTTTATGGCTCACCCTAGAGACTAATGTTGCTTGGGCTTTAAGGAAAATCACCAGAGTTCAGTTTCTTATTTTCCCATGCATTTAGTATGAAAGTGTCAGTGGCAAATTAAAAAGGTCACCATTTTTCATAGGTATTTTAATTCTACTTTTTATTAAGTTTATGTTTCATTTAAAATGGAGTACCACTTCAGGTTAATCTAGGAGAAGTGCTTGTCCATAATTCTGGTTTTTTAAATGTAAATATTTTTTACATTCTATTATGAATGCAATTGTAATTATTCCATTGATAATTAATCTAGTCACTGTTTTGTTGGCTATTGCTGCTCTGTGCTAGCTATACCAATTGTGAGGCTGCAATGCAAGGCGATTCAAGACCATGGGTCAGAGGGTAACTCCCTCTCAGAAACTGCTTGGGTGGGAGGGGTAAAATTTGCTTTCAACTCAGGTCATTAAACTCAACCTGCAGTGCCAGCTTCACTGTCCCCAAGGGTAAAGAAGCAAATGTGAAGTCATGGAGGTGGGTTAGGAATTCCCCTTTTAGCACTGGCCTCTAATTATCACCAGATTAAAAATATCCTAGAAATATAATTAGAAATACCATTTATTGCATATATGGAATATGACTATACAATCAAGTTAAATCTACATTGTCAAAAAGGATGTCTCTATCTGTCCCACTGGTCTTCCACCAGAGTCAGAGTCAGGTAGAGGTTGAAAATGAACTCTAAGATCATCATGTCCAATTGTAAACCTAATGCTGCCAAATCCCACTAAACCATGTTATTAACTTCCACATCTACACATATTTTAAATGCTTCCAGAGATGGTGACTCAACCACTTCCCTGAGCAGCCTGTTCCAGTTGTTGACAACCCTTTTGGTGAAGAACATTTTCCTACTATTCAATCTAAATTTCACCTGGTGTTCAGTCCAGATCTCTAGAGGTAGCACATATACTCAAAAGCACATCACCTACTCTAAAGCACCACTCAGATAAGGGAGACCTTGATTACACTCATTCAGGATTAAATCATTAGATTATTTTTTTACCATATTATCTGCAGCACTCACTGTATCGAGCAGTAGACATTTCAAAATTGATTTTTGTTCCTGCTGCTCAAGAGAGAAAATGTCATTCAATGCTTACTATTTGATCAATCTATTGAAAGAAATTTAGGAATTTCTTAGGAATATGTAATAACTTGCAGATATGGAGTATGGGCAGTTATGGAGTACTTGCAGAAAATGGAGTATTCGATGTTATACTTTTCTGGTATACCTTCACTTTTTCAGTTGTTCTGTATCCTGCAGGTACTTTCCATGGAATTCTCTCTCCACAATTAAGCAAAGACAGTTCATGAAAGGCTTCTGTAAAAAATCCTATATCTGTAAGCACTTTAATCTGTGAAAAAATAATAGAGCCTTTGATTTAAATAATTATCAGTTATTCTTTTTGCTCAAAATAAAATGTATTTAAAGGTATTTTTCAAATAGATCTGGCTTCCAGAATAGTACATTAATGGAGAATGTTCTCCAATGTAAAGAAATCTTTTACATATCATAGTGAATAAGTGAAATTTCAAAGATGGGTCTTTCACTTTTAAAAACAAGTTTTTTAAAAACTTGCTTCTGACAAAGCAAAAGAACATAATTCTTATCTTCTAACAGCTTTGAGTGTCCATCCAAGATCAGCCTCTTATTGAAATCTGTTTCATAGGTTTTACTCATCTTAGTCTCGTAGTACTCAGCTACTATACCTAATGCATATCAGCATTTCCTGAAAGTATCTAAACCCACTAATATTTCTACTCTTAAAACCAGCTAGATTCCTAAAAAAACAAACCAAACCAAACCAAAACAAACAAAAAACCAAAGAACCAAAACAAAACAGCAAACCAGAAAAAAAACCACAAAAAGCCACTACAAATTATTAAGAAAAAACACCTAAAACATAACCAACAAACAAACATTAGTGAAATGATAAAAATCTGTTCTCAGATATGGTGGAGACTTGTTCCACCACGATAGAGATAACAAATCCAAAAGTGAACATTTTGAATAAACAGTCACTGATCTTTTGCACCTTAAAAAACGTTCAAAAGAAAAGTAGAACATAGAACAAGATAAAAAATACCAAGTAAAATTTTGTATTGAGGAAGGAAAACCTCCTTCTTGTTAAATACAGAGTAGAAAAAAAAAAAGATGGAGCAAACTCAATCGCCTCTGTAGAAAATTAACAGTAAAACTTATAAATAACTCTTCATACTACTAAAATTGAGAATATAAATAATAATTGCCTTTAGAAAGTAGCCCTACAATCTGTTCTGCTAAGAAACACTAAGCGACAGCTGAACTTTAAATCATTATTTTTCATACTATTGATATACAAAGATTAATTTGACTACTTAAAAAACAGATGAAAAGTTTATTTGGAATATAATGGGATGTGAGAAAGTTTATTTGATTACCTTGAAGATTCTTCCTTCAATACATTTAGCCGTGTCCTTACAAATCTCCGAAACAATATATTGGTATAATGAGAACAATGGTAAAATCTGTAGTAAAATAGCATGTCATCTAGTTATAAACATCATACAGGGTACAATTATGGAAATACACATTGCAATTACATATCACAAATACAGATATAATATAGGATTACTGCTTTAACTGTTACATATCACCACTACTTCTCTTATGCGCTGTGAAAAATTAATGTGCTAAAAAGTTCTTCAACTGGCTAAAGCTAACCTCTTATACCACCTTATATGCAATTCTCAGAGCAGCAAGAGAAGTTTCTCCAAATTATTGTCTGTGTTCAAGGTGAATTTTTCTACTACATCATTAGTGAGTAAACCCACTGGAAATAAGTGGATATAAGGGATTTCTAAAACTCTGCATTTTGATGCCCTATATTTTTTTCAATGCAAGTAACAGAGGAATAGAATTCTGTAAGCTTTATAAAATAAACACAATTAAATCCTGCAACTCTCTCGGTGAAATTATACCAGTTGTAAAATGTATTGACAATTTATTTGTATTCATTTGAGATTGAAAGCTTTTGCAGGGGTAACTAACAAAAAAAGCCACAAAAATATTTTAAAATTGAGTTCTATTAAAGTGTACAGACACTGTATATCCTCCCAATATCTGAAGGGGGCCTACGGGGAAACTGGAGAGGGACTTTTTGTCAGGAGCTGTAGTGGTAGAACAAAGAGTAATGGGTACAAATTGAAAAGGGGAAATTTTGTTTAGATATTAGGAAGAAGTTCTTTACTGCAGGGTGGTAAGGCACTGAAACAGATTACCCAGGGAGGTTGTTGTTGCCCCAACCTTGGCATTGTTCAAAACCAGGCTGGATAAGGCCTTGAGCAACCTAGTCTAGTGGGAGGTGTTCCTGCCCATGGCAGGGGAGGTTGGGGCTAGTTGATCTTTAAGGTCCCTTCCAACCCTCAACATTCTATGATTTATTGTTATATAATATTTCAGAAAAAGCAGATTCTTTCCTGGAAGATTCATTTTTTATTGAAAATTAAAGAACTTCCAAAATTTAAATACTGTTCAGCTTTTACATTTTTCTCCACTTTAAAATGCCCCCAAGCCTGGAAAAAGCTAACAGCATTGTTAGGTTTTTGGCAAATTTACTTTAAGTTTTCATAAGGTAGCTTAATACTTCTAAATTTGTATTACAAATGCTTGATATAAATGTTTTAATTGTACCCATACAGTTTCCTACTGATATTTTGAAGTAGTTCAACAAAATAGTCTTTGAAGTTTTATTTTTAATAACACTTGAATCTTGATGTGTTTTGATTTAAGTGTCAAATCAACTTAGCACCCACCATTCAAAACATTCCCACACAATAAGCATTCAGTGGAAATGAAGTTCTCATCCTACTAAAACTGCAATTTCTTTGACTGTGATCTATGACCTGGATCTATATTCTGCTGGTACAAGTGCAGAATCAAATATGTACATGGCCACGTGAAGCAAGCAGTCAAATTAAGTGCCCCTGCCTCCAGGTAACTATCTGCTCCTTGATGTCACTGGATCTCCCATAGTGAGTTAGATAAATAAACTAAATAAGTAAGCTGAACAACAGTGAACTCCAGTAAAGCAGGATGGAAAGAAGCAGCAATGGCAGGTAAGAGAGACAGCCTGAAGTTCCCAAAGAAATCAATCCAACAATGGCTGGCTGACAAAAAAAAAAAGGTATAACATCTTTCTGCCTCCTCCTCTCTAACTTCTCTTCCATCTCTGCCTCTTAACCTCTCCTGCTGCCAGCCATGTAATCCTTCCCCCCTCCCTAGCACTGGCTCTGCTACTTGCAGGACCTTGCCATAAATGCATTCAACTCATTAAAGCAGGAGGAAACTACCTACTTTTTCTGATGGAGAGTTTTTTGTCATGCTTAGAGTTGATTTATACAGGTATATAATAATCCCTAACAAGAAATTCCATTAGAGCATACAGGATTAAACTAGAACAGAGAGAGAATTGCACCTTTTTCAGTCCTAGTAAGCATTCAATCTATTTATTCTAATGCACCTTTGAAAGAAGTTAGATTAAAGTGAAAATGGTCAGATGTTAAACGGAGGAAATAAGCACATGATCAACATAAGAGGTAAGCTGTAAAAACACTCCAAGAATAACAGAACATGAAAAGGAGAAAGGCAGAAGGGAGTTTTATTTACTGAATGTGAAAGTAAAATTATTGAAAGCGTTTTGGACATACTGCATTTAAGGTAATTCTCAGTACAGCATATTTAAAATTGCATATAATAGATTTCCTCTAAAATGCCTAAGCTAAGTGAACCATGTGTTGTCATCTTCCAGAATAAACAAATTCCCTGTATATGCTAAAACTTGTATACCTTGCTCTGTCTCGGTACCACCTAACTATATAGGTATTTTCCTACAGGTTCTGAGGTTTAAGTACACCCACAGAGAAAAGTAAGACTCAATGACTTAAAATTAATTTCCACAGTATAAAAATACTACTTACTATTAAATTTTGTTTTGCATAATGTAGTTCAAACATAAGGAAATCCAGACTTGCAACTACAGTAGAGATATCAGCTCTGTAGCGATCAGAGAACAGATCAATACCAGGAATAAGAATATTCGCTTCATATTGTACAAAGTCACAGTCAGATGTCGGATGTGGAAGAGAAGCTCTAAACAGGGTCTGAAAGTAGTAACAATGAACTATTTGTGAAAAGATGTACAGGTATTAGTGAAATCCTATGAACTCCAATTCATAAATGACTTCATAAATTAAACTCCATTGATGCCTTAAGTATGCAGATGTTTCTAGACAAAACCATGAGAAACCTTGTTAGAAAAAATGCTTTATGTGTGAACTTGATGGAGGGGAAAAGAAGGCTTCAAATCGTCTAGGGACTCTCTTCCATCATTTCTGGGAGAGTTACTGTCTGTAAGGCAAGTTTAAAAAATCTAATTCCATTCTCGTTCCACCTTTAACTAGGTCAGCTAGTGCAGCTTATCAGCTAGTGCTTAAATCATATAACTAAAAAATCCTATGAAATTTAAGGAAATAATTTAAATGTTTCTCCTTTAAAAATGGAGGAGTGCTAACACTGTATCTGATGCTGGATATTCTTTCCCAATTGTGTTTATTTTAGTATAATTAGCAATGATATGCTAGCAAAATTTGCATTTACATACTCAGATCTGAGATATTAACAAGCCTAAAGCCTATACCTGAGGTGGAATTGAAATAAGGTTATAAAAACTTTCCAATTCAAGGAACAAATGAAGGGCTTGAACTTCACAAGGTACAGTCACAGTAATTGATTATATTTTTCAAGACAATTACCCTGCAAGCTGCTCCTATCCCAATTAATATCAGACCCACTACAGTCAAGTCACAATTATTTCTACCATTATACACCTGGAACAAATGCTTACTACTATTTCAGTCCAAAGGAGGAATCACCATTGTTCAGCTTTGTAACTGTTCAGCAATTACAGTTCTAGAAGTTAATAAAAATTCTCCTTTACCTTTGTTTCTTCAACTTGTTCTCCCTTTGGTGAACCTAATGAGATATTAAATGTAGCCTAGCACAGGTCACACAGTTACAAAAATGGCACAAAATTTTAGAAAGCAGTAATTCTTGTTTTGGAAGAAGACAGAACTTCCTGAAGCTGCACTGGGATGAGTAATCATTGATCCCAGTAGAGCATGACTGGCACAATACTTGCAGTTCTTTTTCCTATACTACTTTTATTACTGGTATCTTAAAACTTCCATTTAAAACTAAATTGTAATGCTTTCTTTCTCTATATTTTTTTCCTGAAAGTTTGCAACCTTAATTTAATGATTATACTTCCTTTGTAGGTGAAACTGGATCACTTTTACTATCCTCTACTTTTAGCGCAAACTTCTTATAAGCTGAGATTTTAGTATTAGAAACGAATATCAGTGCTAAAAAAGATTCAAAAATTTCTTTTTCTAAAGAGTTTGTGCTCTTGGTTGAAAATTTAAGACAATCTGTAAAGACTCTACAGATCTAAAAGACAGCACTCTGCTGTTGTTGATGACATCCAGCTCTTCCTGAGCAGAATCATTCAAGTGAAGAAAAACATATTTGACTGTCAAATATTTTAGTCATCTTCACTTTTCAGTATTTCATTATTTCTCTGAGACACTAGCCTCCTATTGAAGTGATAATTTTTAGGCTGTAATACAGGAATAATGTTAAAAAACAAAGAATAAAAACATCGTATCTAGTGTGCATAAATTCTCAACTACCTTTGATCTCCATTTTTTCCTTTACAATCAAAATGAAAAGAGAAATATTTTAACAGAGGGTCATTGAGATTTAAGTTTTAGAAGCAATTTGTTAGCCTCATGGATTTGAACTGACATTACATTCCATAATAATAAATACATACCTTAAAAAGTATAGCAGAAAAGTAGCAGTATTTTGTTCTCAATCTCATCTGTGATGTTGTTATATACCTAAAGTACAACAAATAATAAGGAATAAGGACATGCTCATCAATATAAATTATTGACATTCTTTTTTTTTTTAGTCGAATGTAATAATGATGTTAACACAATCTAGATGTTTTCCCTACTAGAAAACAGCTGCCTGTTCAGCAGGTAGGTGCTCAGCTCAGAAAGAAGCATTTGACCAAAGACATACCTAGACAAAAAGGACTTGTCTTTAAAGAAGAGAACCAGGCAATCTAAGTGAAAAATTCATCTTATACAGAACTGAAAAAGATAAAGCAGGTTAAGCAACTCACACCTTAAAGAGTATTTCTTTCCATAAAGGAAGTCTAAGATAACTAACATATGTGAATTTTTACATGGTAGGTGTCTAGCTAAATTTAATGACTCCCACACAGTACCTCACCAGAGCTTTAAACCATCCTGGTAGCAAGGTACTCCTCTAATCTACAATATTAGAAATCTTTGATTCAATATTAGAATCCTTTAATCTATGTTTTATATCTTGTGACTAAGTTGCTGTAGAAAGAGCAACTTAAGGGAAAGATGTTTAACTGTCTGAGTCAGGTCAGAACAAAAGAAATACCTGGAGGAGAAACCAGAAGGATAGGTCCCTCCAGATCCTGCCAGCCTTTGGAATGCACACAGTAACAGCAAAGGGATAGTATATAGGTGCCAAAACCACTTATAAAAGTAGCTAGGGATTGGGTCTTGCCTAGTTGGACCTGAGACTGAACCAGAGCTCAGAAATAGAAGAGCAGTGGTTTACAATCCGCTTAAACTCACTCCTTTTCCTTTGGGTTGCTAATTCGTAGTGTGGCAATGCCATTTAATCCTGAAATACTCATGCTAATACTTTGAAAGCTACCAAGGTTTACAGATATTTTACAGTGCTATTAATATGACCTGCTCCACAGGTAAAGCAGTTCACTGGGATGAAGTTCTGCCCTTTCCTGATTATAGTGTTTCTAAGGTCATTCAAAGCTGTCTTGGATATTTCTGGATTTTACATTTTGTATGATACATTGAGGAACAGCTCAGAATTACATCCACAGTGTTTTACCAGCAGTCAAGGAGTACTGGACAGAAACATTTATTGATGGTAATTCAAATTTCATTTAGTTCTAATTCACCAGAAAACTAGTACTTTAGGCAGTAAATCTGCCCTCAAGATACATTAATATATAATAGGTGCAAGGACTTGGGAGATGTGATATTTTGATTGAAAATCAGTATGACTGTAAAATCCTATATAAAATGACTCTTTATCATTTTGGTTTATTTCAGTGATCTCTCCATATAATATACAGGGACAATTATGATCAAAGATGAGCACTCAAGAAAAGGGAACAAGCAATATTCTCCAAAAGAGCAACTTCTGTTCTGAAAGGACAAATTCCTCTGCTTTTGACAATTCCTTTTTATATCAACCTTTTATTGTTTTTTTTTAATTAATTTCACGTTGCCTAATGTCCTGGAGAAGCAATTTGTTTAACATATGAAAGACACAAATATAGGATACTTACTGAGCTATCTTAGCCACTAGGATGGCTGCATGTAAACATCCCCAAGCTCCAGCCTGAGAAAGAAATGTCTGGCTCATATCAGTCCATCTTTCAACTGCAAAGCAGTCTGTAGCATCTTTTGATAAACCTAACTCTTGCCAGTTGTTAAGAGCATCAGCAATGTCGAGTGTTTCATCAAGGGCTTGACACCAATATTTAAAAGCAGCTCTGTAACATAAAAAACATTATGTTGCTGACATTTTCCAAAGTGGAAGATAAGAGTTGCTTCATTTTTCCTTTATTGCCTTAGATATAAATAATTCCGATTGGGTCAAAAACTTAAATACAGTTTCTACAACACAAAAATGATACCATTACTGGCCAACAGACTTATTGGAACTCAAGTTAAATCATCAAGTATTAGATATTACTTCTTAAAAACACAGAGATGCAAAATTAATTTGCTTAATGGCAATAAGGTAACTAAGAAAAATAAACAATGTCTAGGAAAAAACCTCTCAAAATATACTTAATAGTGAGTTAGAAGAAAGAAGGTATAAGGACTTGAGGACAGCACAAGAACATACAAGACAGGTGAGGGGTATAGGATTTCCAATTAAAAAAAAATTAAACAGTGCATTTTTTTAACACAGTAAATATGTACCTTTTTTTTCCAGCAAAAAAGTGAAGATTTCCAAGTTCATGTAGAGCCTGTACCTTAAGGTCTCTCTGGTTAGTCATTTCAAGGATTCCTGTTATTTATTTTTAATCAATTAAAAAAATTATGGTCACATCATTAAATCAGTAATTGAATCTTGAACAAATTTTGCTTGAGGAGACATGAATTCACATAATGCAACGCATGATTTTTTTTTTTTAAATTTATTGGACTTGTATATTTTACCTTCGAATGTACTGTTTCTTATTTATACTAACTTTGAAAACCAGAGTAGAATGTATTTAGGGACCTAAGTTTTTGTAGTTTTGCATATTCAGACCTCTCAAATTTGGGATATAAAACTGCAAAGCAGGTCTGTGGCCCTGCTAAACAACACTGCCTGCATACTGCACAGTAGCATGCTCACAGGCTCCTTTTTAAATCCCTTACTTCAAATAAAACCACTTAGAGCATGTGTTGACCTAGTACACTTGACCTGTTTTGCCATACAGCAAAAACAGGTAGAAGTGAGGAGCTCCAACTGTGTGAGTAAAGCCATAACAAATATAAGACAGAAGCTAAGTAACTCTGTCTCATATTGAAATGCACAGAATCTGAAAAGTCTGTTTGCTAGGAAAAAAACTGTCATGGAATTAAAATTAATCTGCTAAACATTATATCAAATTCTGAATTGGAGATTAATGAGTATAACACCACTGAAGTAATGTGGTTTTTTCATAAACTGAGATAACTATCGAGATTATGAACCAACTAGTGGCTTGTTTAGTATCTAATGCAGATTTCCTCAATCAACAGGAAGAAGTGTTGTGTATTTCTGGAAACCAGCTTTCAGACAGTTACAGCTGTCTGACAGAGGAAAATAACACAGAAATAAATATATATAAACATAGATAGGCAGAATGTTATTACTTCTTAGCTGTAAGCAGAAATTTATCACAAAAATTACCTATTGTTTTTTCATAGGAAGAGATAATTACTGAAAGTTGTGGTATTGGTTTACTCTCAACCATACTGGAGAAATTAAATTTTTCTTGAGAAAGATCAGATGGTGTTGGTAGAAATATCAGTTCAGCTCCCACATTGAATTTCAGGCTTCTCTTTGAAGAGATATGACAGCTGATTGCTGTTCCATCATTTTCTAGATCAAAAAAGGGATTTATATGATCATTTTGAAAGGTATTATACTATTTCTAGCACCACAAATATTTCCATTTTATTCTAACAAATATACGATTCCCGAGTACCCGAGTATTTTCATTGGGTTTCCTATGCTATAATTCTGTTTGTGTGTCTCCAAATTAAACTTATTTGACATAATTCATTGGTCACTGTAACCAAATGAAAATATGTGCTCTGCTAGTGAAAATAAACTTGGGAAGATCTGACAGAGGTATGGCTGCAGACAGACAAGTGACACAGCAGCATGAAAAAGATCAGGCTTAGCACTTGTGCTTACGGAACTTCATATAAACTCCACAATCTATGTTTTTTCTAGTTGTCAATAACAAGTAAAAGTTAAATTTAGAAAAATCTTTTCCTTTCACTCTTTATTATTTTAAATGCATATACACTTTATTGAGTGAGAAACACTTCCACAAATAACTTACCTTGTGTGTGTGCAAGAAATAATGAAAGTAGTTTTCTGCTGTGTCTCAGCGCTCTGCTGTGATATTTAGATTTTTGTAGAGTTTCTCTAAAGCATCTCAGTGTATCATTCACATCAAGAGGCACACAAACTAAGGCTTTTGCCTGACTGTCATCTAAAAGGAATTAATAGTTATGGAGAATAATTTTGTAATACATAAATATTTGTAGTAAATCACCCTGTAAAACATATTTTAACAATTTCACATCTTCAAAACTAAAGTATATTAAAATTGTCACTTTTTTTTTCCTGTTGGTTTATGAATTGGATCAGATTATTAATCACCAGGAACACTGATTCTATTGATAATAGTGCTGGTTCACATTAACTTCTGGGTTTATTGCTGGATACTCAACAATATCGACAGAAAACTGGATCAAGACCACCAACCTCACTCACACACTGTAGTTCATCTGGCATCTGGATGACAACTGCTTTTCTCTGCTTTCAGGCACAGTCTGAATATATTTTAAAAGATCTTGACAACATTACTATCCATCCAAAATATCAAGAACAATAATTTGAAGACAAAACTGAGTTTATATTAAAAGAAACATTATAGGAGTCATGGAAGAACTACAATAAGGAGGGGTGGGAAGTTTTAAAAATCCAGTATGGAACAAAGAGAAGAATTTGGGAGAAAAGAGAACACACAATACTGAAATGTGCTCTGACCTGTAGAATCATTTTTCGTCTCAGGATAGAAAAAAGATCCAGGAAAAATCTCTTCACTGGCTGAATGAGGAACAGGCAGCTGTAATTTGTGCCCTATGTAGTTTCTGCAACTCATCTAAAAAGCAAGTTTTATTTCATGAGAATTGGATAATATTCAGAAAAATCAACATTTGGTGCTTAAAGTATTTAAATACTCACTCATATGACAAAATAAAAAGAGGACTAATTAACAAAGACAACACTGACCCATAACTAGTACTCTTGTCAGTAAGAGGTGAAACATTCACCTAAAAATTGGACATAAGTGTTTCGAAGATATTGAACTAAACTCGTTTCTTAGTTGGTATTTGCCATATTCATGAGCAACTCCTTGATGTTCAGCAAATACTCCACATTTCTTTCTCCAGATGAATGCATGCTTGCACAGATCCTGTCACTGTAAGTGTACCTAAAGGGCACACTGCCTTTGAAACAGTGTAATCCTGCATAGGGATAAACAACCAATTCACAGCTATTTCTGGACACTGAGTGGCATTGCATTATAAAATATAGCCATCACCTCCAAATTTTTAAATCGATTATGTCTTTTTTGAACAATCCTTATTACTATTAACACTAGTCTTTATTCTTTAAGTTATATTTCAAAGCTATGATTACTCTTCCACATTGCTCAGTTACTGGCAGTATGTGATGGTTTGCCAAGGTCCTCTTTTGTAGACTAAGGACTATGCTCTGAATAGCAGGGCCTGAAAGAACTCAGCAGGAAACAGTTTTCCAGGGAGACCAGATAGACCACCTCAGCTGCCCTTCCTGAGCCAGGAGTGACTCCAGAGTCCCCACAAGCCCTGGGCACCACTGTGCTGTCTCCAGATAAGGCAGTGGCTCCTGAGCCCCATGTTCATGTCCAGAACAAACCTGTGCGGTACTCCAAATCCCACAGCCCACTCCTCTTGTTCAAGTCCTGTCTTTATATTAGTAAAAGAAACATACTAAGACTAGCCACAGTGCAATTGATTTTAGCAAGCCTCTTAAAAATAAACCTTACATTAAATAAACAAAATTTGAAAAAAAAAATTAAAAAAAAGAAAATCCTAATTTCTGAGAGCCATTTTGATGAAAAATTTCCAAATGGCACTGTTAACTCAATATATAGAGCCATGGTTTTAATGAGAGTAACTTGCTGAGCATCCTAGGGGATTTTTTGTTGGTGCTCAAGTCCTTTTAAGTTTTTATTGGCATTGTCATTGTTTGCGTTAACTCAGTTTTATAACTTTTGTTCTTTAGGAGCAGTGTTTCAATGCAGAAACAAAGCAGTTTTTTGTATTTAATTTTAATTAATCACAGAGATTGTGCATATCCAATAAATGTTTTCAGGTTAAAAGAATGCCATTAAGAACTAACAGGAAATTAGATTTAGGCTCATAATATGGACTGGGTATGTTATGCATGGAAAAACTGTTCTCTGGGTCATCTGCTGCTCTTGGAATCATGTCATATAACCATTTTCATGCACTTCAATTAATGATGTTCATTAATTTATTATAATTGACTGTTTGGGACTATTATGAGAAAACATATTAATCTAATCAGTGAAAGTGCTTCTCCATATTTAGTTCACATTAAGAGTCAGTGCCCCAAAAAGAAATCTGTGTTTCACCTTATGTGCATTATCAGACAGGTATTTCATGAAATGAGATTCATGGCTGTCTGGGTCACTGATTTCCTGTATCCTTTCCAGCAGCTGCCTCTGAGCATACACGAGCAGCGGGCTCACTTGTTCTGTGTATCTCTCACTGGAAAAAAGCAAAGTATACTAATTAAGCAAAATAATGGTATATTTAGCTACATAATGTTAATTTTTTAGTTTTCATTGGAGTTGGTTTAACTTACTGTGTAAATATATTAAACTGTACAGTGATGTGTACCAGTGCTTCCCACTTCTTCATTTCATATAACAATTCTATTGTTTTCAGAATCAGATGACATATCCATTTCAAGTCAACCACATTCACATCATCCAGGGGAGGCTGTGGATGAAAATTAGAACCACCATTCTCATCCATAATACCTCCTAAACAACTGGGAATGCAGAAGTCTCCTTCAGGATCCACAATCTAAATTGAAAAAAACATTATTCTATGTGTTATTTTCAAAAGTGGTTTTATGATAAATCAATTACAAAGATTAGAAAGTACTGTAATAATCTAAAAACTTGTTACAGAGAATAATTTGGAGGTATCAGAATATAATGCAAGAAAGAGAAAACTACCTCTAGTGAAGCTGTGATAATAAAGAGTATAATCTCTTAACAAAAGCAATTTCTACCTTAAGAGAACTGCTTGCTTGTAGTTCAGTTATCATATCAATGATCGTGTCTGATGCCAAATAAAATGGCAACCAGATGGTGTTCCTAAGAAAACCCCAGGTAATGGGAAATGTATCCGTACGGGAATGTGAATGGTTAGCAATCAGTTGTAATTCTAGAGTATAGTTCCAAAGTTCTCGACAAGCATTTTGAAGCAAGGTCCAGTGGCCACCACGGTGAGCAAGAACCTATACATATAATATAATTAAAATACAATAAACAAAATATAATTATACTTTTGAAATGCAGAAATTAAAAGCTTCATTCTTTTATTGCAAACTTAGGCATAGGTCATCTTTCAGAATTGCAGTCTAAGCATTATAGAACTTTAAGATTTAAATTTCAAAGAAGCACAGATTTATAATTAAATTGTTCTTTTTGGAGTGAGAATGAGAAATAAAAATTAATTAACACCACCTATACATGTGTCTTTACTAGGGTTTAAAAGAGTTTATGGGAAGAATAGTTAGTCTGCAGTTCCTTTCAATCACCAGGTTTTTTTGTTTATAGTGTGACATTCACTAGGACCTGTAAAGGGAAAGGCCAGTCTGCAAATATTTTCAGAAAAATTTAACAAACTCGATAAGAAAAGTTATGAAGATGAAATTAAAAACAGAACAATTGCATAAATTATTGCACATTTGATAGAAATACAGATTATGATAGGTAATATGTCTGACATTTAATACATTGCACTCAGACATTTTTCAGAAGATGTGAAATCATTATGTCTACTCACTGAAACTTTTTTTGAAGTTTCTAAAGTTTGGGCATTTAAACATAGAAAGTGGTAAGTATTGCAGCACAATGCTTAGTAATTAATAAAATGTTTAATAAGAAATCATATCTTACCACTGCTTTTCTTAAATGCAAGAAGATTTCTGTAAAATGCATCAATAAAATGGTATGTGGCTGAAACTGGTTCTCTTCTTTGGGGGAATGAGAGACGGGTCTTTTTGTATCTTTTGGTGTTTGAGTTCGAGGAGTTCGACTCTGTTTAATTCTGCGCTTGGGAGATTTATCTGTGCCTGAAAAGTAAAAGTTCAGTGGTTAAAAATGAGTTAAGGTTCTCCAAAAAAAAAAAATTTAAAAAATCAGTCACCAAGGATTTTCCTGTGGCAGCTTGATACTTAAGTGTTGGGAAATGCCAGTGTTAAGGTTATCATATTTATAAGGTTATGATATTTAAAATATAAGATGCTTTTACTTAAGCATTGGGAGAAGCAGGAATGAAAATAAGTTTGAGCAAAATAACAATGGGTACCAAATAGTTTTCAGCCTCAAAGCCAAAATACAAACGTCACAAAAGGTAACTTTTAGACAAGAAATCACTCAGCAAGGTCCCAAGAATCTTTCTGAAAGAGTGGCCTCTTAAAAGGAGATGTTAGGAAGAAAGGAAGATTTCTGACAAATTCTGTGATATGTGTAGAATTGCTTCATTATTTTACTCAACATGAAATATCCCCCAAGCAGGAACACAAAAGTTCATGGCAGGGGAACTGAACTATAGGTTTCAGGCAGAAGCTAATTTCAAGCTACACAGCATTTGAACTATATGGCAAACTACACACTTTATGTAATTCTTTTATTCAGAATTGTTGCAAAGGCTAGGAGATGACAAACAGGACTTCTATCAGGTATCAGCAATTTTCAGTGACTTGGTTCTCAGTGACTTGTCAGCATCACAACAAAACTGTTTAACTAAAAGGAGGCTGTTGCAAAGAGAACCAGTGAATTCAAGTGCTAGCTTTTGTCACACCTCCTTGGAAAAGGCAAAGAGGACAGTTGATTCTGCCTAAGGAAGTCCTACATGGAAGGACAGAATTTTGACCTTTACAGCTGTGGCAAGAATGTGTCCCTGAGGCACTACTGAAAAGACCAGACCTGTGACTTCATCTTGAACTTACAGTGCCTGGGCAGATTACTTTATGTTGACCTGTGTGTTATCACTAACATCTGAGGAAATCAAAGTCCTACATTTCACAGTTACCCACAAATAGGAGCCTTTTGGCTCCTGTTGAAACCTCATAGGATGTAATTGAAAATAGCTGGAAGAATAGAACAGTCAAACGTGAAAGACAGAGAATTGAAGTGAAAGTGGTAGAAAATAAAAAATTGGTCCTGTGGTAGCTTCTTGACACAGAAAACACTGGGGAGCAAGCCGTAGAGAAGGAAAATGAAATTCTACTGAAAATTTCAAAGATAATAAACTTCAGTCTATAATTTTAAGAACAACTTACAAAATGAACCAGGAAATTACTGACCTGCTAGGAAATGTAAAGGAAACTACAGACCAGTTACAAACCTCAGAAACAGAAACAAATTATCAATGCATTCAGAATAATCTGGAATATTATCAATTTAATAGGTCTAGAAGAGTGTGGCACCTGCAAAGTAAAGCTAGTATCATCAATTCTTTTGAACCCATAAATTTGTTACTGAGGTATAGGATAAAGAATAACAACCTGATAAAACATATTTATCAATACAATTAAAAATTCTCAGATTTCTTAGATATGTACCATCACTAACTATGGTTTTTGTTATACTATATATGCCAAAAAATTACAGAAGGCAACTGAAATCTAGAAACATCTTCTCTTAACTTGGCATGACTGTTTTCCCAAAGGTGATGTGAAGAACTAATGATGGAGGCCAAGACAGAAATTAAAAGAAAGAAAAAGCTAAGTTGAAATGAATTTCAGTTGTCCACCAAATAAAAGTTCTTACCAGTTTGGTTCTTATCAATTTGGTTTTCAGTTATTTCTGACTTTTCAGGTAGAGGAGGAGTTGATTCTTTCATGTTACTCTCTACAGCTTCTCTCACCATCACAGTGCCAGAATTGTTTAATGAGAATATCTCAGGATCCAAAATATTGTAACTGCAGAATGGGAGAGAGAAGAAAGCACCAAAAAAAACCCCCAAACACAATATCAAAAAGAATTCAGAATACACGGAATTCTGTTTCTCAGAAGTGATTATTTTCCAGCAGCTTCAGGAATCAGAAATAATGAATGACAGTCAAATTTTATAAAGAACAAAAAAACCCACAGTATGATATATTTCAAAGCTGTCATCTGACTGGTCAAGTGAGCAACCAAAAAAGTGCATGATGTCCACATGATGGAAAGCAAAACTTGTTACATAGTAAATCTATTTGTATTTGGAAGCTGAACTGTTCATATGACAAACTGACTGATGCTACTGTAACTCACATCTGTCTACATTAACAGCAATAACACAATAATCTATATTAGTAGCAATCACTGATAAAGCAGTAAGATATACCTCTCCAGATGCTGTGAACCACAAATTCCAATATTATATTGCTCTTCCAGGTTCTTTTTAAATAAGTGGTAGTGTGCAACTGCCAGATAGATATTCATCTGAGACCTCCAGGGCATCTCTTCAAGACACATGTGACGAAATCTCCTTCGCTTTACATAATCACCCAGCAGTACCACTAAGGTATAATGAGCTGCTTTTTGCAACTTTTCCTTGTCTTTCCTACACAAAAACATATGAAGAAGCTAAAAATAAAACTGTGTTTTCCTGAAGTTCTAGAAAAGGAAATTATGGTAAAGATACACAAAAGTATCCCATTGCATAGCCACAGACATATTAAATCTCAAGCATATGACATTTCTAGTGAAAAGATTTTTGCTTTAGTCCAGAAAAGCAATTATGCTTTCCCTCTTTAACTGCCCTTAGTACACATTAAATCCTATTTTATATTTCATCAACTTCCATGATATTTGTCTTAGTACTTAAGAAAGTTTAGCTCTGTGTTTGAAGTTATTTGTACCTGAATCATCCAAACAGATCATTATAGCAAATACAATGTGCTTCACAGAGTTTGTTTAGGAGATGGAGGGTCTACTATTATACTATGACTTTGGATAATTCTTTTTATTGCTTTGATTTGCTAGCTAATCATCCTCAGTGTGAAGAAAACAAAGTATTTTGAATTCGGATGCCTGTCTTTAATTTCCAGCCATCATGTTTTTGTCTGTCCGTCAGATCAAACAATTCTGTATTATCTCACACACATAGATTGCTATATTTAAAACAAATCCCTTTTTTTTTTTTTTAATAAACTGTAAACTGATCCCTTCATCAAACTAAATTATTTTTCTGCCTGTTTTACACCTTTAAAATGTGGGCATAGTATTATACCATGTACACTTATGATCACATTATAGAGCACTACTATTATGTAAGATACAAAAGAGTAGCTGAAAGAGCAAAAAACCCAGGGTAAGTTTAACATTTCCACTTCCACTGAAAGCCATGAAAATCATTTCAAGTAAGGTGGGATTTTTTCTATCAAGGAGGTAAAAAATGGATGGTTTATGTGAATATTTAGATGATTATATGTAAGATATTTTAGGTTATTTAAAACACTTCCAGAATCAGTTACATGGTTGCTTATATGCAAATATTTATAGTTCTCTACTTGCTAATTGCTGGAAGCATAAGTGGCCAAAATACCAGGAAATGAATACTACATGTTCTTTTAGGTCAGAAGGTAGTGGTTTTAATAATATATATAAATCCCTGCCAAAAAAATAGGAAAAAGAATATTTGTTTTTATCAAGAAAAGGTTTTCTGAAAGCTACAGAACAGATAGTCCAAAAAGACTAGCACAAGGATGACAAAAATCATTCTGAAACTACCTGAACATCAGGAAATAATAAACACGTTTTTATTAGATTTGTGTCAGGCAAGCTCCTCAACACAATTTGAGAAGCATTACAATATGCAGATTAACATAACTTTTCCACCTTGACAAATCAACATGCTAACACAACTGAAATACATACTTTGATTATTAATACAAACACTTGAAAATCTTCAACACTTGTTTTCCCAAACAGAAAGGAGACATTCTTTTCTTTTGAGTGGAAGCAAATTTTATACTAAATTAAATCAGAAAAAATAGAGGACTGCAGAAATTCGTTTCTTTGATATAAAAAAAATTAAATATACACTTAATTGTAAACTAAATTTCAGTCAAAATATTTTGTTTCTGTATATGAACCTGACAACACCATTCATTTACCTTTGTGATTCTGAAGAACTCATTATATCTGGATTTTTCTTTAAAAACTCTCTAAGAGTTGGTTCTTTTCTAGTAGGAGGCTTTGAAGGTTTCTTCGAAGCTGTTGCCTTTGGTGCCTTCGAACCTGATGCCTTTGGTTTCTTCGAAGATGAGATTTCCATTCTCTTTAAAAAAAATCTTTCATGAAAATCTTAAATATATTTCAAATATTTATTAATACCCACATTATCAATTATTTTAGGCATACAGCAGTTTTGCTTATGCAGGAACAGAAAAGAACATTAAAAAAATAAATTCTGCAACCAGTTGTCAAAATAAGACTACAAAATAAATACTTAAAAGTTCCAGAAAGCTTCACAATTTTTCTCTCTAGAGAAAGCCAGCCAGGTCCCCAATACCACTACTTTCATTGCAAAAATAATGATCGTTCTTTTCCTATTATTAGAAATTATTATTATTACTTATTATTTTAAATAGTAACACTTTGCAATATGAAAACTGAGACAGAAAAATTCTTTCCCTAATCTATCTCAGATGCTACCAGCATTACAACATTACTAGATGGTTATGAGGAAGAAAACTCTTCCTCCAAAACAATATAAATCCATTAAGATTATTCTCAGCTACCAATAAAACCAATTATTTATTTTAAAATAATTCTGAACAAAAAGCCTTTACAGTGCAATTAGAGTATCTGCATAAGGAGTAAACAACTCCTCATGAAAAAGTGTAAGCACAACATATTGTACAAAAAGGCTTGAGCAGATCTCCTTAAAGTGAGGGTACCCAAGGCATTTCCTATTAACCTAATGCTTTTTCAAAGGCAGCTGAGGAAAGTTTTCACTGATTTTTTTAATGCATTACTGTGATTTATCTTGAATTCTCACAACTGGTTTTTTAGATAAACCCTGTGCCAACTTTTCTTACTGCTTTTAGGAGTGCAGAGGTGAGCTGAGGACTACAGTTTGTATGCCATATTTAGCAGTCGTGCATGTCTCTAGTTGAAGGGTTTATGAGACAATTTTTAAACATTTATTTTTGTGCTTATGATATTGCTGCCCAGTAAAACCACATGACTCCTTAAAAAATAAAACTCACTTTCTCAGCTCCTGTAGGGCGCTTGCCTTCTTGCAGAGGGAGAGAACGTGCTTCTGCTGAAACTCCATCACTACATAGGAAGGTGTCATTCCTCCTGAAAAACAAATATTTTTAAAATCACCATCATAATAATCATCATGTTAAACTCCTTTCAAAATTAAACATTATCTTTGGGAACATATAGGGCACATGCAATTCTTATTTCATTAGCAGCTTTAAGTTCAGTAGATTTTCTTTCCTTCATTCCCTTCAGAAAATAGGAAGTGCTCACTTTCAAGGTTTATTACAGAAATCTGAATTTGAAAGTAACAACTATCTCATCTTACTAACTCCTAGTAAAACAAAAGTTTGCTTCACTACACAAATTATACTACAGAATTATGCAAATAACTTCTTCATGATCAATTTTTTTGGTCTCTTTTAACAGCAATTCCTGTTCCCTAAAATATGTATCTACTCTTCATTGATTACTTTCAATTCAGATTTTAGAAATACTGGTGGGTACTTTTTAACAAGTCAAAGTTCTTTGGCATCCTTTTAGGTATATGTCTACAATTTGTTTCCACTCATCTTTTCTGTACAGAATATCTTTTTGACACTATAGGTAGGCCCTGCTTTTGATTTAACTCAGCATACTTTTTTTAATGGGAAATGGCCTTATTATTATGTCTCTGTGTATAGTCTGGTCACAACACAGTATTTACTGTAACTATATAATCCTCTGTGTTCATGGAACTTCTGCAGACTAGAAGTCATGGAAATTACTACAGATGGGTCTTCTACCAGGTCTAACATAGCTTCTGCTGCAACTGTGACTGGTGAACCTATGTAGTGGGTTTTGCTGCTACTATAATAGAGATCTACCTTTTCAAGTAATCTTCCACAGTGTCTGCCCATTCCAGAACGCATTGAAACTTCTCTTCATTCAGGACTTTGTACAAAAGTTGAACAAAGAACTCAAGAAAACGTGATTGATTTCTGAATTTGATCACTGCAATAAAGTAACAGATAACACAGGTTTTGTATTTAAGCTGTAACAGGATTCTGAATTCAGCTACAATTGTGGCTATGTAAGTCTTAAAGCACATATTTATATCAGGTTGCATGCTGATGAAGAAAAGGCATGCTGATACTAAAATCAGAGGTACACAGTAGCAGTTGCTAAATACATCTTGTAACTGGGCATTCAGAATCACAAGCTCACTCTATTTTCATTCCTAGAATGACAAACATTCTAGGGACAGAGACTTGTGTGAATTCCTCTTCCAGTAAAATAATTAAAGTGGAAATGGGGTATCTGAGTTTAAAAAGAAGATTATGCACAAACAGAATCTTTGAAAACTTGATATAATTTTTTCACAAAATATTAGCTCATTTTGAGGGTTGCTAGAAAATAAATGTCTTTCAATTTCGAATATTAGTATCTTATATACTTAGCATCAAATCCAAAATAATTCGTTGCATACACTTCCATATGTGACTATATTAAGAACATTTTATAAGCTGTTGTTTATAATCATGTTTCACTTGATTTTGCTTATTTGAGAACCAAATGAAAATAACATTTCCAAGATCTTATTTCAAGCAAGAACAAGACAGCTTTACTGACAACTTTCTAAAGTAAAGAAGCCCTTACAATTAAAATAAACACTAATTATCCTACCTTCTTGATAAGCACGCTCTGAATTCCAACATGAAATTACAGGGTAGAGGAACAAAGGATATTCCTGCCCTGTAAGCTGTGATCCAGGAGCTAGATCAATAAAGAAATCAAATCCATTATGATAAGCAGTGATACTGTATGATAGAAACTCTACCAGAAACCAAAATTGAAGACTAGAAAAATCCTTTTTTAGCACAGAGTTTGCTTTTAAATCTCTCACTCTCATCAGGAGAGAAATTCAAATGCTTGCTCTTTCTTATAAGTGGCTATGCAACTGAAATAATGAAGAGCTTACAGATGTGACTGATGAACTTCCAGCTACTAGACTAATAAGCAGATTGTCTGGAGGTCACTAGAACAAAGATCCATGTAAATCATATGTGGAAGATAACGTGCAGAAAGGACATGTCAAAAAATGTATTTAAGGCTATACAGCACAAACTGATCACATGATGTTACTAGTGGCTAGTGCATACATACATTCTCCTCATTTGGATAGTGTAAGAAGGTGAATGTTTTTTTTCTTAATATCAATATTTATGTAAATACATAAAAATGTATTTATATTCTATAAATATTTTATATAAGTGTAAATAATATGTACAATATGTAGATATAAATAGTAAATATAATATATAGGACAAGAACTTGTATTCAAGCTTATGAGAGTTAAACACAACTGCATTACCAGGTGATGATCACCAGAGCAAAGTTATGTGTGCCAGTTATTATTTTGCCTTAAAAAAGAAACATACCCTACCAATTTTGTGCTTAGGCAAGTCCTGTGGTTGAAAAGATCAGCAAGTCCCTGAGAAAAGCAAAGTTAAAAATGCTCTCTAGAACAAGTTGTAGTAGTGGATCAATAGCTACACGTTCCAGTGACAGACAGCAGTCAGTTTAAATCTGTTGAATCCAAATAATGTCCAATTAAATAGGACAGCCAGCAGGAAAAGCAGATGTTTTAAATTTTCTTTTTAGGACAATTCACACCCTTTCTTAGTACTCTCTCCTATTTGACAAGTTCAAAAATATATTGCTTCATATAAGCATTTGCACAAAGAATAATTCCTCCCAGAAATTTTTAAAGGGAAAAAGATTTGAAATTTAAATTGTACTGTGTATGACATATTTTGGTTTTCTTTTGAAAGAGGCAGATGCTGTTCTTTTTCCTGTAGACTGTGTTGATCCACTTTTAAAGATTTCCTATGACAAATTTTTTTTTCAAAATATTTTTAGCAGCATGCCCTACAAGTGCGCACATTGTCCTAAACCACTTATACATATTTGTAAGGACTGCTGTAAGCTTTGCATGGCCTCAGCAAAAGGCTTCTTCTCAATTTGTATCCTGAAACTTATTGACAAAAATGCTATTCCAGCAACAAAGCAGGCTTCAGAGATCAAGTATTTGTCAGCTACTGAAAATGTGTTCTTTTCTAACTGATCAATCCATTACTCTAACTTTCTATTAAGTAACCATGAAACAACATTTTGTTAAGTAATCAATGTAATTTTCAATTAACTAACAGAATTCTTTCATTCTGTAACTTGTTCTGCAGGAATGCAGGCATCAATGTCAGCAGCAAAAATGAAGGATCAGTGCACAGATGAATGGAATTTTTGCATCACTCTTTATTCCGTTTATTACAAGAATGCTTTCTCTTCTGAGACAAATGCATATACAAAGATATTGGATGATAACTGGAACATGAGTCATCAGTATGGTCCTGCAGCAAAGGCCAGTTGCATATTGGGCTACAGGAGAAACAGTACAGCCAGCGAGTAAAGGGAAGGGAGTATTCCCCTCTATTCAGCACCTGTGAGACCATATCCAGGTTGCTGTGTTTGGTTTTGGACAGTGTAGTACAAGACATCGACACACTGGAGGAAGTCCAGTGAAGGACAACCAAGATGATAAGGAGCTATAGTACATGGCAAAGCAAGAAGAGAATGAGGGAAATTGGTTTATTCAGTCTTAAGAAAGGAAGGCTAAGAGAAATCTATACCTACCTAATCAGAGGAATACAGAATGTGGAGACAGACTGCCTTCACTGGTAGCACAACAGGCAATAGAAACAAGCTGGAAATCAGAAAATTCCAAACAGATATAGAGAAAACCTTTCTAACCATAAGGGTGGATCAACTATTGAAACAGGCTGCCCATAAAGGTTGCAAAATATCTTCCTTCAGAGACATTCAAAACTTGACAAGTCTCAGAGCAACCTGATCTAACTGGACCTGTTTTGAGAAGGGGGTTGGAATAAATACCTTCCAGAAATGCCTTCCAACCTAAATTATTCTACAGTTCTATCCAGGCTCCAAGGAGTACAAGATGTCATGCAAATACAAAGGAAAAAAATAATTCAAAGTTGATATATTCATTCCTGAGTTAAAAAGCAGTTAAAAGCAAGTATACATGCAATTTCTTCACAAAAAGGACAATTTCTGTGAACTTTCTTCAGGAAGCATTTTCTCTCATAAAATTTCCTGCAGTGGTCATTAATACTAGCACTGGTGGAGTATTAAGATATGCTATAAATGTGCAGTGGTCTTTGCCACTGTGTCTTCTGATTTAGGAAGATAGAGCACACCTACATAACAAGGAACTCAATTTATACAGATTGGAAAAACTACATATTTGCAGAATAGACCACAAAAGAACATCCCTTTGGAAAAAGAAATCAGTGTTCCAGTGAAAATTATGAAAAATAAGATTAAAGGTCATTACACACTTCACTACCCGGTATAAATAAGATCACTGAAAGTATTCTATTTTCATTCATTTATCATGGAAGAGATAAGAAATAAAAGTATTTCTTAGGTAAATATATTTTTCCAAATAAAGCATAGAAGACTCCACAGAAAAAGACATGAAGTGTTTCAATAATACACTCACCTGGTTCTGTCAGTCTGAGGAGATCTGATTCAAGAGTGCTTAGATTTTCAGCTGCTTTTGCCATTGCAGCTAAATGGGATTCCTTTGAGGAACTGGCCTGAAATATCCAATACTTTGTTATGAAAGCTCAGCTTTAACTTAACTAAAACCAGCATGTCAATAGCAGAATTTAGGTTAGATCTTCTAAATCTGTATCTGATAACTTCATCAATATGATGAAAATTTTTTCAAGTCAACTAAAAATCGTGTTCATGATTTCTTAAGTACAGCATGTTTTGTCAAGCAGTCTGTTCAGATATGTTGTTGTCACATCATGTAGGACTTCCTTAAAAATGTAAAAATGTAGAGCAACTCCACTTACTTCCTTGGAAATTAATCAAGAATGTATCATTGCCAGGTTTTTTGGTTTGACAAATCACACCATTTTCCAGAAAACATAATCTTTTTTAGTTTATTTACTGCCTACAGAAATCTTCCTCTGGAAAGAAAGTTCTGTTTTGTTGGGGTTTTTTTTCACTTTGGTGAAAATAAAATTTTCAGTCAGCCATACTGGCTGAAGATATTATATTGTTCCTACAATCTTAGATATCTTTCTAATTTTCGGTATGACCCTGGGAGCAGCTAATGGAAACTCAGCAATAGAGAAAATTTTGCTCTGAATCCTATCAGTGTTCTACAGAAACCCTATCCTGTTAGCCAATTGACACTTTTTTTCTCTCTTTAATACATCTCCACTTCATGCTCCCACTACTTTCTTTCTTCCTCTCTCATTTGTTCCTACTTTCTTAGCTCTTTTTCAAGTCTCCTCTCCAGTAAAATCTCTTCTAAGATTATTTTAAGAAAAAACAGAACAGTATGGAGAATCAATATTTTACTCTAAGTTGCAGGAAATCCTCACAATCTGCTGCACTTCTTTGTAATTTAAGTACTAAGGTCTTTGAGCTTGAAAGTTCTTCCTCCCTTGAGATGTACTTTTCAGTCTACACAATTCCTAAGATACTCTACATGACCCAGTTTCAAACAGCTTCTACACAAAGTGAAATGCTAAATTTTTACACTATTTGGGATATTTTTGCTCTTCTTTAATTAAACAATTCTTTAATTGTTCTTCTTCTGTCTAATAAAGCATTCCTGGAAACTATATGTGAAGATCAGTTAGGGATGCTTGTATAAATATCTGAAGGAGCCTCTTGGCTCTGACTTGTAACATTGCTAACCCCACTCCAGTTCAACAAGATGAGACACTGTACACACTGCAGTTTACTACTGATCTTAACAAAGAGGGCTACAATTAAATAGAAGCCTTTCACCTGTACTTTGGGAAACTTTATTCTGCAAGGAAACTCTTCTTCCTTATTGTCACTTCTGAAGTGCCCAGAGAGGTTGTGGACTCCCTATCCCTGGAGGTGTTCAAGATCTGGCCCCTCTGGATGGGGCCCTGAGCAACCTGGTCTAGGGGAAGGTTCCCTGCCCATGGCAGGGGTGTTGGAACTAGACAATCTTTAAGGTCCTTTCCAACCCAAAGCATTTTATGATTCTAAAACAAAAAAATTAATAAATTTAGTCTTCAAAAGAGTAGAATACATTTAGAAAAAAGTAAAAAATAGAGCAATTACTTTTACTTTTTTGCTAGTGTGTGTTTCTCCAGTTTTCATAGCTCCAGACAGGCAGAGTGAGACTGTTGGTGACAAATCCAACAATTTTTTCCCATAGTTAATGATAATTACTGCAAGTTCGTATTCTTTCCATGAACGTAGTACCTATTAAAGAATCATCTGTTATATAACTTTTTTTCTTTACATAATATGTAATGTTTCATTATTTCCTACTTATAATTGTCAAAATGCATGAATATTACAAATAGAAATAAATTACTCAAGTTTCTTTTAATTAAAAAAAAAAAAACAGGACTGTAGACCTGTAAAATAATTGGAATTGCAGATATCTTATCTATGTGTTCTACTTCTTCTTAGCCTATCCCTCAGAGAATAGAAAGATTTAACCAGAAGTATCTATTGCTGTGATTGACACTCTCCCTGTTCTCAGGCAGTACAGCTATCAAAGGACATGAAGGGTAACTAAATGATCCTCATTTACCATTCTGGTATCAAGGGCACATTTTAAAATCCCAACTGTATTAGTGAAGGGAGTGGTGAAATTTATTTTAAAATATGAAATTTATAAATTAACAGTATAGGGAATGTTTTTAGATGGTTTTATTTGCTTTAGATAGAGCTCTAAAGGCCCAAGTGCTTCCTACCGTAGGTAAGCTAACTTCCTATAAGGATGTTTGCCTTTGCAATACTAAGTAAGTGTATAGATTGCCTTAGGATAAATACAGTACATGACCGGACTGTAACTCAGAAGAAAACCATATACCATGGTTTAATCAGAAGCATTTGCAATTTTCTCATTCTGCTTGCTATTCTGTATGCCATTCTGTTGAAATGCTATCTTTAAGTAAAAAAAAATGAGCAACATAAGTGACAATCACTTAGCTGAGGAATCCAACAACAAACCATCAAGGTTTCAAAGTTCCTAACAGGCTTTATTTGCATCCACCTGGGCCCTCTCTCTGTGGGGCCAGGAACTCCCTCTCAGCTCAAGCCTAAGCCTAAAGTTCTTGCCAGCTCCTGTGTGACAGGAACCATGGTCTCCGGCTTGGTCCAAGCCATGCCTGGGCCTGGCAATGGATCCACTGGACTGGGAACCTGATCCATGGACCAACTTAGCTTGATCTCAGACTGCTCCCATCATGACGGACCAGCCTTTCTGGCTATTTCTGACCCTAGCTACACTTACCAGACCTTATCCTGACTTGTGGACTAACTTTCTAGCTTCAGTTCTGACCTGCCTCATCATCACAAACTCACCTGATAATCTCTTGATTGAACCTGACTACCAGGTGGTGCCCTGCCAGCCATGGCATTGTCCTTGGCTCCTGATCTCACAGCCATGAAATATTTGATTCATACAAAGAAAATGTCAACACTAATGCTTAAGAAACAAATCTTTATAGAAAGAATGAAAACTGCAGAGCATTTTTAGGGTTATTTGATGCTGATCTGGTCTGGTGAGGTGAGCACAAGAGATTCAGCTCCTATAAAGACCGGGGTGAGGAATTACTAACCCAGAAGAATCCCTCAACCTCTTAGCCACAGCTCAGCTTCAGTATGAGCTCTCAGTTGAGGTGCACTCAAAGCTAGAGGAAAGCTGACTTTTTCAGTATCATATATTTATGATAGCAAATAATTTAGCTGTAGCATGTCTCGATACCTGGGGGAAAAAATCCAGTACCATCCTTATCTCACTAAACAAATTGAGTATCTGAATCATAAATGTCATCTACAAATACATATTATGGTTAAAAGTCAAGGTGTTTATATTTCTACCAGCCTGTGAGACTAACTAATGTAAAGTCTCTTGTATCTAACTAGAAAATAAATCAGGTATGTTAATCTGGCTAAAACTACAAATATGGCTTATTTCCAGTAAGCAAACTTTTAAACTTGTATATTACATAGAGGCCTCACTGAAAATAGCATTACCTTAAATGTAAAAGTACACACGATGATATAAAATATAGATTTGATGTCATGGACTAATAGTTACAGTCTACTTTCTGAACAAATGAATATTTAAAAATCAAAATGTCATTATTATATAAAATGCACAGATACAAATATACTAATAAATATTTGTATACCTTTGCTATTTTTGAATGTTGTTTCTCTTGGATGTCATTCTAAAGGCCAGCTTACTAAATCTCTTTTTTTTGCTCTAAATGATAATTTAGATATATCTCAAATTAAGCTTGAAGCAAGCACAGTAATACATTTCATACCTTTGCTGTATAAAATGAAGTACAAGCTATCATATGCTGAATACTTTCATAACATCCTGCCTGTCTCCGCTGCAAAACAGCACTTGGAATTTCTTGGAGAAAAGCCAAGCACTTAATGAGAATCTGTAAATACAAGGGTTAAAACAAAGTTTGGAGTCTGCAGCACACTTACAAGTCTGTACCTCCATACAGCCTACTGTATTTGATGGTGAACTTTGAAAGTACTTCGAAATCTAATGGATAGAACAAAATGTTAGCTCTACAAGTGCATATAATAAAATTTCCATTTAATTTAACAGTGTCAAGATTTCAACCACAGTCCTTTGGAATAAATGACATATTAATATAAAATCCCAGATATTAAATTACAGATACAGGATGGATATTTTTCCTGATTTAATTAATACAAAATCCAAGAATACTTAATTCAGGAAGATGACTGGAGGGCTACTTTAACAGATACCAAGATGGTCAGAATTTCAAAGGAAAGAAAAATATTTCCAGCATGCTGTAACAATAAAATAGTCCTTTCCCCCATTTTTGTCTATCAGACATGAAAAGAGCATGTGAGTAAAATTATTTTCATTTAAATTAGGAAATATGTGACAGGAGCCATTTCCAGTGGCTAGTTATACCTTTAGTAGGTCATCACAGCCTAAAACTTCTTAAGAAAGAGGTTATTCCTAATGAAATAGATTATATTTTTCTTCTAAACACTCTTCTAAATCTTTCGGGGCCCTAACTGCTCCTGTAGTCCTTCCCTGAGCATCCTCATTGGAGACCTCCCCTCACACCTTCTGCTCAAGGGCCCCAGAGTCCCAATTAAACTCAAACACAAGCCTTCTGTCCCTGCTTGAGCTGTGGTATTGGTGTGCTCCTCTTCAGTTCTTTCTCCCGGATGGACCTTGGTCCTGTGTTGTAGACTTGTCTTCGGTCTCTGGCTCCAACTCCTGCAGCCCCTGACTGTTTCCCCTGAATGAACCCTGGGCCAGCCTAATAACTTTACCTTCTCTGGAGTGTCAGTGGCTCCTCTTAGCAATACCCTGCTCTGTCTGCCATGCTCAGACCCTGCTAGTCTGTGTCTTGACTACAGTGCAGTCACTTCATCCTTTCTCAAGGAGGGAATGTGCTCTTACTGCTGCTCCCTAACAAAGCTACCTAATTATAGGGGGGAAAATTGCACATATCCTGGCTGAATCTAAAACCCACATCTACTGCTTCAGAAAGGAATCAGGTACTCTGTTTTCAAAGAGAAGGTGCTTGCTTCCGGAGAGGAGCACATGCCTGAAAACTAAAGACTGCATTATCAAAATATTGAATAGCTTTCTCTTTTTTTAAGAAGAAAATTGTATATGAAGCAAACATTCAAAAAAAAATTAGACAAATGCTGCTTTTCTTTCCTCAAAAATTGCCATCTACAAATAACATTCAAGTAGAAGTTACACTGCAGATTCTGCTACAGTTTAAAATACCAACAAATCGTCCTGAAGAAGCAATCAATATTCTGCAGTTACCTTGTCATATCTGAGACCAGAATGTGTGCAGCTTACATTGAACATATGTGCATTGGGGACACATGAAACTATAAAAGGCTTTTCTTTCTGCAGCTATTAGGAACTCAAAGCCTGGATATTTAGCTCTCCCACTGTACTCTCTATTACAAGTTTAATTTGAATCACTGTAACTGCAGGATTTGACAGCTGCTTTGTCTTAAAATGGTCTCACCTGAATTACTGGCACTGAAGAAATCTTGTGATAAATAAGTGGAGCAAGGAGACCATAACATTGCACAACAGACTGCAGGGTGTAACTTTCATCATTTAACCAGCTGCTAAGTTCAATAGCCATGGTCATTGCTTCACATTCTGCTAATCTAGCAACCTGTAAAAGGAACACATTTTGATTTAAATATGAATTCTGTTGCCTTAGATCATTTGAAAGTCGAAGAAGACAAACGTTATTACAGTTTAAAAAGTAGTGTAAGCAGCAAGTAAGATAATAGTTTAAAAATGAATTTACATTGACAGCTGTTAGAAGTGTATTAAAAAAATGTGACATTCACAATTCTAAAGGAAATAATTGCCCTTGTTGTAATTGTGCACTCTGAGCTTGCCCCTATAATTTACAAAGTCCGGATACCAACCTCAACTTGTGTTGAGTAGAAATTTCACTTGCTAACCTCTCAGAGTAGGTAAGGAAAGGATAACAATTCCTTCCTTTCCCTTCAAGTTATCTGTTGAAGTCATTACAAGTGTGAGTAGATCCAGTAAATTCAATGAGTAATCAACTGCTCACATTTTTTACAAGACAAGTAATTCAGAAAAGAAAATAAGAGAATAGGAATGTAATAAGACTGGAGGCAAAGCTTGACTACCCAAATAAAATAAAAAAAAGGAGGGGGTGTGTCATTAATATGCCATTTTACTATAAAGAAGTCTGAAATAAGTAGAATATTAATATATTCAAACCATGAAACCCTGTTAGAAGTTAAAGCTTAATTAAAATATGTATTAAATAGCAGAAATGTTTAAAATGAAAAAATCAAGGTACATCTTAGTAGGACAAAAATAACAATTATTGTACTTCTTTCTTAAATTATAATCTACCATCACTGAAGTCAAGGCAAATCCTTTCTCAGTAGGAATCAGTGGGGTTTGGATCAGGCAATAACTGATTCAGAAACCATCATTCCAGCAAGCTACAAATAACCAACAGCTTCCAAAATACTTCAGAAAAAAAGACCATATAACTCACAGATAATTGAGTATTCTGTAAATAGGATTAGTAGATTGCAACATCTATCCTGCAGTGATGAAATAAAGCTGATCAAAAAGTAAAATAAAATCCAGTATATTATTTTAAACTACACATACTTGCTCCTTATAAAAAATCTCATTGGAACAGATGGAATCACAGAAGAGTGATCCTTCCATGACATTAATGTCACAGACAACAAATATATTCCTTAGAAAGAGGTGTAAGGTAACAGGAGAAGTCTGAGATACAACTTCAAGACGTAACCTACAAAATACAAGAGCAAAAGAACAGTGAATTATGATTCAGATCTCGCATGCCTGAAACTGCATTATACTAAAATGAAGTCCTCAGTTTTACAATTATGGATAAAAAGGCTTACTATAGCTTCTTCTAGAAGTAAGATTTATGCCTTTAACTGAAAAAAAATAGCTTAACATTGATAAAATAAAAAATAAAATAAAATAGTAAGATTCCTTTTCAAATTGGCGTCCTCCTTCTACTATTCTAAGACAACTTTCCCTTATTTCTATCATCTAATTCAGTGAAATTTATTTTGAACTTTCTTTGAAAACTTGGGGTTCTACAGCTTATTTACTTTCACTGTCTCCTTTTACACATTATTCTTCTGTATTCTGAAAATTATACTGTTGTCAAGTCCATTACTAAGTATTACGAACAGACTCCTTTTCATCACTGATGTCTTTTGTAATACAAGTTGCAAAAGAATCTCTTCTATCTGCTTTTCTGTCACATTGTTTTTCTGGTTTTTTTTTTTTTTCTTCCCTGAGGGTTGGGGGGGCATTTGTCCTTGTTATATATTTTTAATATTTTTGTTACAGTAAAAATCCTATGATTTTGAAGTACAAGAAATAAATTCCTTCTTCTCCTCGATTGTATTTCTTGAAAGAGACTGAAATTCGAGAGGGAAGATCAAATAAACTCATTCACATATTTGACATTACCAAGGTATCACCAGCAAGGCTTCTGGCTGGAAACAAGATGTTTCCTTTCCCTCCAGCTCCCTCTACTGTCTTTTTAAGTCCTGTCTACTTTCAAGCTAGTCCAATTTCTTAGCTTCTGATCAGTAAAACTGAAACTACCTGATACTGCATGTTACTTGCAAAAAAAAAAAAAAAAAAAAAAAAAAATAAAAGGCTTGGACATAGCTGTCAGAAAAGCAAAATCCCTGAAAATGCTTTGCAGTTTAAAATAGTGTGCTATTTAAAATGGTCTGTCTTCATTTGATTTATCTAAAAGTAGACTCATTCAAATATTACCTCTAGAGCTGTATGTGTCCATAGAAAAAATAATTGCTTATGAAAAAAATATTAATGAAAAACAAATGCAAAAAGAAGCACAGTGACCAGACTTGCATTCACTCTTTGTTGTCTAGGCAAGGGATAGATGTAAAAAAACCATATAATCATGAAATAGGAAATCTAGTGACTATGTGCCTGCATCAATGCAGTCTGCAGGCTGCCTGTAAATCCCAAATGCTGCTGTGGCATGTTACATCAAGACCCTTGGTCAATTTGTATGCCTGTTATCAGACACACAGGGGCACCTGAAGGACAGACAGGATATACACCAGTGGTCTGGCTGAGCCTGGAATAACAAGACACACTACTTTCTCCCATAATGGGAATCAAAACACACAAGTCTACACTATCTGCTTGCAACCAAACAGCATTACTGTAAGAAAATCACAAGCTCTGATGCAAATATATAAAAACAATATAGAGAAAAAACTAGGTATATCTCAGAATAGCTGGTTACTGATTATTCTGTTTGTAAAGTGGAAATGGAAGTATTCTGACAAATCTTAGAGGAAATCCCCCTAATACCTATTTCTTGAAATAAAAATCTTTATTTCTTTAATTCCTGAAACATTCAAGAACTATTAATACACATGCAATAAAGTTGCTTCTTGTCATTATGGTTTCAAGACTAAGTCAGTCTGTCAAACCAAAACAGCGATGCTGTGAAACTTTTCTGTACCTCCTCCACAAGTTTGCCAAAACTTTTCTAAGGAAAGAATTAATCTAAAAAGAATTACACACAAGTGAAGATGATGATTTGTGTTCAGTTATATCAGATGTTACTTCATTATCAAATAACAAACAGTTGACTTACAATTAAAAATATTTTTATGATATTTCATGTCTTTTACTTAATAAAAATCTCTTTTATCTGGGACTAAAGTAAGTTTTAATATATTTTTGATTCTGAATCTATTGAATTTCAGTAAATTCAACAACAGAATTTCTAGGTGGGCTTTGCCATTATGAAAAACCTGTAATATTATGGTTGAACATTTGAAATTTATTTAAAAACTAATCGATTTTAAATATCTCTTCTAGAGTCCTTTAATACATGCAAAGATTATTGATAGATTATATAGCCACTCCAAAACAAAATAAGCAAGTATTTACCTATTTTGGGTGATGTTTTTGACAAAATTTTCACAATTGCTGAACTCTACTGCTCCCTTAAGTGAAAAGTCAATAGCCCAGTGCATATCATACATTTTGCATATGAAAATGCATAACACAGAACTAGCACCTGCTTTATAAGTTTCCCAACTATCTTAAGAAAACAGTCATTATAAAGAACTAGGCGTGCAAATCCTAGCAGTTCCATAAATAGCAAAAATCCTCTGCTAATTATAAAACACTATATTTTCATAACACATTTCACACTTCTTTTTTCAGAATGTTTTTCATGTCGCAAGTCCTAACAAAATTTCACAACCTGGAACTCTAAAATAAAATGTGCACATCTATAATTAACTATTATTTTAATTTTGGTTTTGCCAGTTACCTTTTTTCAGATATAGTCAAATTACTACTTGCAGAAATAACAGCTGTATTGGCAGGCAGTGGAGAAGAATTTGAAACAAAATAATCCCACATTGGTGAAAATGTTTCTCTGGCTAATTTAAAGTTTCCAGTCTGATAGGCTACCTACAAAAAAAAAAAAAACCCAAACAAACAAACAAACAAACAAACAAAAACAAAAAAAACAAACAAAAAACCCACAACCAAACAAAATTTAGCAAGTTGACATGTTCCTCAAATAGCTAAACCAGACATGATTAAGGTTTTAAACCTCCCCCCCAACATGTAAATTTACAATTTCTAAAAGAATTTTCTGACATATTTAAATAAAATGCATGTAGTAACAATCTGATTCTGCTAATATTAGTTTGGCTCAGATTTAGCATCAGAGAAGGCAAAAGAGTTTCTTGACTGTAGACCAAGGATCTAACTTCTCTGTGGAATGCTTTAGAGGTCTTGTGTTGCAGTTTTTGAAAGCACATTATTTCTTATAAGTTCATTTTACTTTTGCTAATACTGCAGAATGCCCTGCTGCTCTGGATAATGGTATGTAAATGAAGCCAAGCAAGTAGGCATAAATTCTTACTCTGAAATATTTTAGGAAATCTTCTAATCATTCCCCACAACTTATCTATAGGGCTACATAATTTCATTTTTCTCCATGTCACAATATGTTTTAAATGTCCTTTACTAAGAACACAGAAAATTATCATGATAGTCTAACAGAACCTTTGTGATCCTCCACAAATTAGTTACAAAACTAACTTCGATATGAAAATCATTGGCTTTGATACTTTGTAAGACCAATCACATTTTTCATCCCATACTGTAATGACTAAGAAGATTATTTCTAGTCCTTGGTCTCCATCACAAAAACGAAAAAAAAAAAAAGAAGAAAAAGAAAAAAGAAGTTAAAGGCAGACTGAAAAACAGGGACAGAGGTCAAAAAACTAGCTGAGAGTTTATTTCCAATAATTTTGAATTAAGAATTTAGTTACTTGGATACACCATTTCTTACATTAAAATTGTGATTTGTGCTTATCAAGCTTTTGGCAAGCAAGTCTTGCATTTTTACCAGATGCAGTTTTAGAGCTACCAGTGAAAACAAGCAATTACAACCAAATTAAAGTATGTGTTTATTATCACTTCCTGACCCTACCTGAGTTAGATAGGCTCGAACAGCAGTAGCAGAAAGGGGCGGATAAGCAAGGATTGGCTTAGTCATTTCCCCAATGGCATCACCAATAAGTTTTCCATCAGAAGAATATGCTGCAACTGCAAATACGTATTTCTCATTGGCATCTAAGCCATGTATTTCCAAGAGACTCTTCCCATCAGCTGGTATCTGCCAATAAAAATATTTTCTAGTTACACTCACTGTACATACTAAAAACAAATCTCATATTCTAAAATTCTATAGCTAAACAAATTATCTGGGATACAAAGTACAATCTAGATTGTGATGTTTCCATGTAATACTAGGTTCTCAAAAACAAGGAGAAAACTGTGAAATGACAGGTAAAAAAAAGTACCAGTTTTCTCTGGAATGCTGTCATGTATACAAAGCACATAACCCAAGAGAAATATCAGGAGCTGGAGTTTTCCTAAGATACTTTTGTCCATGTGAACATGCACACTGTGATTGTGCATGCTTGCAGTTACTGAGCTGGAAACATTCTGGCCCTGAGCTGTGCTTTCAGAGAGAGAGCATATTGCTCTCCTCCATACATGCCACCTTCTTGTATCAGATATGGGCAGAGGATAGCCCAGGTCCTTTCAGCACAATTAACAACATTTTCAACTTTGTGAAGAAAACATCATACTTTCAAGAACTTAATTTTTCCTTCAAGCAATTTTGCACCTGCACTTTAACACCACAGCTCACTCCTAACAGGCTTTTCCACTTTGCCCTCCATAACCAGAACAATTTAAACAAGGTTTGAAGGTTTCAATGTTTTTGAGATCATCATAATGTAGCATCAATACAGTGCACTTAATCAAACACAGTCTCACCTTCATAAGGAGATTTCTGAACAACAGAAACCCCTTTAAATGCTGGGACTGAATCCCATGGCTTATTTTCTGGCTGTTTTCATAACGTATTAAAGAATCATATAAATATATAAATATATAAATATTAAACCTGCAGCTCCAAAGCTGGGCTGTTACAACCTACAAGTCAATGGTGTCTGAACCTGTAGGTTATTGAAGGAGTTACATTATCATGTTGTCAGAATTAAGCAAGTCAATGTCTGGTTAAGAAGAAATGGCTGATAGAAGTTACACAATTAAGAAAAATAATAAATTTTATATCCATTTATAATTTATCTTTTATTGAATTCCTAGAGAGAGTAGTGTCTGAAGCACACTCTAAAAATACACCAAATACTTTCTTTTCATTTTGCATTTCTTAGATATTACTCAAAAAAACATAGTTTTAACAGGCAGAACAAAGACTTGTTTAAGTTTTTGAATAATTTAATTTATTATTCCAAAAAGATTCCTAGAAGTTTTTTGGTCTAAAGATCAAACAGCTTGTCAAATGCTTGGGCAGTTACATGATTTAAAAAATATATCAGATATATAGATTTAGAAAGTTGGTGTTTTTTAGAGGAAGAGACTATGACCCAAGCAAGTTTTACCTCTCTCTGTCTTACCTGTTCTCCTGAATTTGGAAGTTTATTGTTATTTAACCTTACTTTCGTATTACTTCCTCCTGCTACACAGCCAAAAATACTATACCATGAAACCTTTGAAGAAAGTGAGACAAAATTAGTTGGTACACCGTACTATTTCCAACTTTTGCACAGTGTAGAATGTACAAATTTTGTGAAAACAGTCTACAAAAAACCCCACCTTAGTTATAAAAAAGGATAGTTTAAATGCACTAGAAATATCAATTATTTAGCTGTACAACTAGATATACTACAGTGGTAATAAAATCAAATTACTCTCCATTATCCTATCCCCTACCCTGAACTACCCTATTCCTCAAAGCCTTCCCAAAGCACAAACTCTGTAGGTCATCCTGTGGATTTAAAGTCACCTAGATCCATTACTTGATGGAGAAGAATGATATTCTTCTAAAGCTGACATCAGGTTCTGATTCAGCAAACTACCTCTGGTCATACCCTTAAAATCAGGCAAAAGAAATGCAGATATGAAGCAATGCAGTGATATTTTTCAAACCAGCCATGTTCTTAGCTCCTATTGAAATCAATGTCTTTTAATGTCATTGAGCTGCGGATAAGCTCATTAGGCATATCATCTACACTTTCCAATCTTTAACCAAGGAAGAATGTGAGCATACAGTCCTGGATCAGTGTTTAGTTGTGTCCAGTGAGATCAAATATGGAAACTAATTTTAACTTCATCTCTGCAAAAGTGGGTAGATGGATTTCACTAAGTTATGCATTAAACTTCTACTAAAAACTGTAGTAAGTCAATTTACTTTCTGTAAACATTTAAACAGATCTGAGATTTAGCAGGCGAGGTGATTTTTCAACATACAAAAAGTCTGTACAGATAAAATGTTCATTTTTCTTGTAATAAATATGATTTAGATTCCTAGACGTGTTGAACTTCATGAGGTTCTCGTCGGTCCACTTCTCAAGCTTGTCTAGGTCCCCCTGGATGACATCCCTTCCTTCTGTTGTGTCAACTGCCCCACATAGCTTCCTGTTGTCTGCAAACTTGCG
>JAWWEE010000040.1:45460975-45495599 GCA_035221455.1 Xenops minutus | reverse complement strand
TTGCTCCATGATCTTCCCAGGCACAGAGGTGAGGCTCACTGGTCTGTAGTTTCACGGATCGTCCTTTCTCCCCTTTTCAAAAACAAGAGTGATGTTTCCCTTTTTGCAGTCACTGAGGCCTTTGTCTGACTGCCATGACTTTTAAAATATGATGGATAGTGGACTGGCAACAACATCAGCCATTTTCTTCAGGGCCCTGGGCCATCATCAGGTCCCACAGAATTGTGGCTATCCAGCTTCATCAAGTCATCCTAAACCTGCTCTTTGCTTAGAGTGGGAGGGACTTCACTCCCCCCATGTCCACCCAGAGGATCAGGAACTTGAGAAGTGGGAAGCCTTACTGCCAGTGAAGACTGAGTCAAGGAATTCATCGAGTACCTTGGCCTTCTCTATTATCAGTCACCAGGAGTTTACACTTTCTGATTATCAGCGGAGTACACTCTCCTTTGTTTTCTGACCTGTATACTCATAGAATCCCTTCTTGTTATTCTTCACGTCCCTTGCCAAGTCCTGCTCCAACTTTGCCTTGGATTTTCTGACTGCATTCTTACATGTTCAAACCACATACTTCTACTCTGCCCTGGTCACCTGTCCCTGGCTCCACTGGCTGCACATTTGTTTCTTACTCCTCAGTTTGAGAAGTGGATCCTTGCTCAGCCATGCTGATTCCAACCTGTCTTGCTCCATTTCCAAACCTGGAAAGAGAGCTCTTGTGTTCTAAGAAAATTTGTCTTACAATGAATACTGACTATTTTTCAGAAGGAGTTATTGAAATTGAGAAGATTATTTTCAGTAAATGAGCTTTAATATCGGAAACTTTTAGAGATATTTTGACTCCTAGTACAGGAACTATGTATATCTAATTAAGTCCTGGGTATACATTTATCCTAAGAAACTAGTAATCCTAAATACCCAGTTAATAACTTCTTCATTAAAAAAACACCTTTCATGTCTGCTCAACAGCTCTGCATAACTTTAGAAAAAAAATTCTTCTAGACTATCTGGATATAAGAATTACAAGAATAATAATATGTACAAATAATATAAGAATAGTAATCATATTTCGCCATCTAGTGGTCCAATGTGTTGCAGTCACTCTCCTGTATCAAACAAAATGGTTTGAAAACTTATTAAAACAAATGAATTCTAAAGATTTTTTAAGGTTTTTTTATACTCATTAAGGATAAAAAGGACTAATTTTTCCATAATTAATTTGAAATTCACTAATAGAATTGCAATGAAACTGCAAGTTATAAAACAACTGTTCACAGAAGTATTCTTACCACCGTTAATAAGATTTGAGTATAGCTAGTGTATTTTTGATACTTCAGCATTTTTGAACCCTTCCTGGACATGGGAAGGAGAATAAGGTGGAACAGTCAGCATGGATTTACCAAGGACAAATCACACCTGATCCCTAGGACTCGCCCCTGCAACAAAATTATTTGATTAGCAGAGGAAGAGAGAGGAGTAGATGCCATTTATTTTTCACAGTAGTGCATGGTAGGAGGATGAAAAACAAGAGACTTACATTGAAGCAATGGAGATTCCAAAGTTTTCCCTATGAACATCTTGCCCTGTTGGAACATACTGCCCAGAGAAACTGTTCAGTCTCTACTCTTGGAAGTTTTCAGAACTGACTGGAAAAAGCCCTGAGCAACCCGGTGTAATCTCACAATCAACCCTACTTGGCGCAGAAGGTTGGACTAGAGACCTCTCCTAAAATCCCTTATGATTGCATAGTTCTGTTACTCTACATATTCAACAGAAAGTAGATTTTTCCCCTTGAACTGTCACTTCAACATTTCATTAACAGATACTTCAGTGTGGTATTTTCTTGTATCACATGATGCAACAGCCTTGCATCTCTTCAGAGGGTAACTAGGAGTATATCAGCCCCTAAGCAAGAAAATGAGCTTTGGATAAGTGGAATAAATAAGCATTAGACAACAGAAGCACCAAGGAACATGATGTATGAGATTAAGAAAGTTTCATGCAAATGTGAAGGTCAAAACAGTGAGTCATGACTGACTCACAGAGGGGAAAAAGGATACTTAAGTAAGTCAGAACATAATCTTCTCAAGAACAGATAAAATTATGATTGTACAGCACTGTTGAAACAACTTTTTCTCTTGTGTATTGTTTAGTTATTTCTTATGCAGTCATCATGAATAACATTACCTGAATATCTGAAGAGAATGGGGCTGGTTTAAATGTCATGGAGCAATGGGATCTAGAAAGCAACAGAGGAGGAGGTGGAGTTCTGCTTGTTTTCTGGCTGCTCATAGCTTCTTTGAGACTGTGATAAAATGCACTTTGTTCAGCTTCAACTTGCTCAATTAAATTTAGTGCTGTCTATGATTTAAATTAAAACAAAAGGGAGAAACTATTAAAATATAACAATCAGACAGACTTAACACTTACAAATGGTTTTCAAATTATCATAGAAAATTTCACTGGTATGCAGAAAACTTTTACAGATTTTATTATCATCTTACATCCTAAATTAAGATAAACTGTACTTTGTGCAAGCATGTATATATAGATTAATTTCACAACTAGGGAATGCAGGGTTGCATATGAAAAAGACAGGGCTGAAGCATATCCAATTTTGGAAGAGCCTCTAGGAAAAAAGAGAATGATTACAAATAATGTTGATAAGCAATTATTGCCAACCAGTGATTAGCTCCAACAAGAAATAAAAAATACATCAATTCTTATTTAGAAGAGAGCTGGAAACCTAATCTAAGGAATTTCTGAAGGAGCTGTGGAAGTAGTTAGACTAATTTTCTGTACTTTAAAAATAGGGGAAAGAAATAAAGCCTAGAAATGAAGAAAAAGGAGAAGAATGTGAGTCCTGAAAAAGTAGGACTAAGCCTTCTATCCTTTGGTTAGCTGTAGATAGCTGAAAGCTGACTAGCAGTCTGTGTCTTGCAAAACTGTGGGGGCCCCCTGCACATAGTGATTATGTGGCCATTTGTTTGGAGATCAGGATACATTTTTTTCTTACTGGACTGAGTGGAAAATTGGTAGGCTTCTTCACCTTAATTCCATTGTCGGGATGAGAGAAACTTAACTTGGAAATTTAATATGCAGAATGTAATACTTCTTTACTTGTGTATATCTTTACTTGTGGCAAGTGTCCAGTGCAAATCAAAGCAAAAAAGGTCACCTTCCAGTGCTTAAGGATGAAGGATGCCTTAGACAAACTATATTCTTTGTAAAGATGAGAAATTACATATTGCTACAACTAGAGATTTTATTTGAAGCCTTTTAGTACCCTACACTGGACCAAGGATTTAGGCTGAACTGAGGCTGAAAGATAAACTGAAAAAGAAATTACCAAGATATCAGTGATCAGTGACAGTCCTATAATCTTGCACTTTTAACAGTTCCTTGTTTCTGTCCTCATACACTTAGCAGACTACACCATAGCAGATTGTCAGGGATCAGTGTTCTATCTCACTGACTGATGGGTCAAATCAACCATTTTGTCTGTGTGTGTCGGGGAAGGGGACCAGCCTCCAGCACAGCATCCACATGGTCAGCCAAACAGCCACCGGGGTCTGTGGCCATGAAGGCTGCATGGGGGACCTGTCAGCCAATACTGTCCACCTGGTAGCCTGCCCACAGCACACCCTCTGGAGCCTCCGACTAGCTGGGACCCTCACTTTGGCCAAGGGGACCAGGAGTGGCCAGTGAACCAAAGGTCCCACCTGGAGGGAGTGGCCACAGTAAATAAGGAGGCAGCACGAGGTCTCCATCTTGCCTTGGCCTGTTCTCCTTGAAGCCGTCAACATGTGACCCTTCAGTGGTAACTATATTTTTAAGCTCTGCTGATGAGGATGCAACTTTCATGAACAGATGCTGGCACAAAGCTCAATGGAAAGACTTTAATTGATTTCAAGAGATTTTGAAATGAGCCAATGAAGAACTTTTAGCCTAAATAAATTCCAAAATCCCAGTTTCTAAACTGTTCTTTTAATAAGTCCATGTCATCATCACCAGCCAAAGTATTCTAAGACAACTTATAGATCTTGGAAAAAGAACAATGTTGAAGGCTGCAATTAGGAAACCCACATGACATTTTGGCAAGGCATATGTTCATAACTGCAAAGTCTGGGTGATTAAGTGTAGAAAGAAAGAGCATATCGTCTTTCAGGTTTCCTTCAGTTTCGATGTATGCACAAAATTTCGGGATGTGCTCTTTCCTTGTTTTAAGGTCACTTCATTCTTTTTTTGTAATGAACCTTCTCAGGAAAAAAATTAACAGTAGAAGTAAAAAACACACACTGTCCCTCAAGTTCCTTCCATTTTTCTTCTTTTTGTAAGAAGAAGTGATCCCTGACTTAACTATACAGAACATGAAAAACTGTGATAACGATAAAAAGTTTCTATCATATATTTCTTATTACCTCCAGTAACTGCCTTTGGGAAGTAGTAGTTAACTCTTCAGGAAACTTCTGTGCAGCCTTTTGCATCAAAAAGATTGCTCTGGATAGCTTATTCTTTTTTATTTTTTTCATTATAAGTTCCTCTATAAAACAGATATTTTAAGACATTTATAAAGCAGCAGCAATAATTTATTATACTTCTGAAATCTTAATTAAATGTCCTTACCTGTTAAATAGTGGGAATCTTTAATATTTCTCACATCAGACTTACTAGACTTAAGACTTCTGTCATCCACTTCAGCATCTGTGTGGGAAGGAAATGCTGAGTTATATATTTTGATAGTGCTATTATGAAAGATTCAGTGAGAGGGGTTAATATGTAGCTTTGTAGTAAAGCTCTGCTCCATCTCATGTTCTTTTCTTTAGTTCAAGTAGAATTTCTTGGACAAATCATGCCACTAAAAATATTCCACCCTCCTGCTCTAACATCTTTAGTAGTTATACCAACATCACAGAAGAAGAGAGCTTTTGTTTCATCATAAGGAGCAGGGCACAGGGGGGCTCTACAGTGTCAAGTTAATACTATTAATTAATTAAAAAAAAAAGAGCAACACTAAGAATGAGAGAAAAAGTAGAGTTTTTTCAGAAGGCATTTGGCAAGAGAGGGATATCTGTGACTGGAAAGATATAAAAACAACTTCCCAGGAGTAGAAATTCAAATTAGAAAGAGAACTGAATAAAATACTCAAGTTATTCTCTGGAGAGAAAATCAGCATTACAGAAAAAAAATCTGTGGAACATCCCCCAATTTTTCTTTACTGGCATTGTAACAGTTAATAATTAAAATACAACAACAAACTGTCTAGGAATGAAATCCACTACTTGTAGCAAAGTTTAACTCCCATTGGTTGAGTAGAGATTAGAGACTAGTATCATGCAAATCCAAATTCTGCATATTCAGTACATTATTTCTGTCTATCTGTGGCATACAAACTGTCTAACGTCAGCTCCTCTTCAGAAAGCAGATATTTCTTATTTCTTAGTATTACAAAATATACTAACAAAAGGACTCTAATTGAGCTATGAAGATTATTTGACTTTAAGAAAACCTACCTTTTGTAACTTTAAGAAGTTTCACAGCTACTCGATGTTGGGCCTGGATGAGATCCAAGTGTAAATCTGCTACAAAACCATTGTCTGTTCCTGTTTTATCATTATCATGTCCCAAAACAGAATTCAAATTTTGCTCATTTGAGTCCACCTAATAAATAGGAAGTGGCAATTAAGCAAATGCAAACTTTTGTAACTCAGCTTACTGCCTTTTTCTTAACCTCAGTATTATTTCAGTAAATTAAACAACACTGAAATTTATTATTTCTATGTAATATGCAGTCAATCAAGAAAGCACGGAAGGAAGCAAAATAACCACAGAGAGACACAAATAATGGAGAGAGAAAACGAGACAAAATCTTAGTGTCAGTAGGAAACTGGATCAATAATAAAGATGAAACTGCAGAAAAATATGGTTTATTGTGTTACCAGTCCACAAAATAAATATCATATTGTTGTCGAATTATGATATTTAGAAAATCTGAACTCTCATCAACAGCAAAAATCTTAATAGTGAACAGTTGCAAGCAATAAATATTAAAAGGATTTCTGTTTTTAATACATAGAATAAATCTATATATTACAACAATTGCAAAAGAAAATTGTAAAGAAAACAAAAAACTTTAATAATTTATTACTGAAAGAGAAAAATACTATTTCAGCTTGAGCTTGTTTTGGCTGAGGTAGAGTTAATTTTCTTCATAGTAGCTGGCGTGGGGCTGTGTTTTGGATTTGCGCTGGAAACAGTGTTGATAATGTCAGGGATGTTTTTATTATTGCTGAGCAGTGCTTACACATCATCAAGGCCTTTCTGCTTCTCGTACCACCCAACCAGCAAGTAGGCTGAGGATGCCCAAGAAGGTGGGGAGGGACACAACCAGGAAAGCTGACCCCTGCTGATTACAGGGATACCCCATACCATACAACATCATGATCTGTATATAAATCTGGGGGGAAGATGGAAGGCGGGATGTTCAGAGTGATGCCATTTGTCTTCCCAATTCACTGCTATAAGTGGTGGAGCCTTGCCTTCCTGGAGATGGCTGAACACCTGTCTGTCCATGGCAAGCAGTGAATACATTCCTTGCTTTGTTCTGCTTCTGTGCACAGCTTTTGCTTTACCTATTAAACTGTCTTTATCTCAACCTCTGAGTTTTCTCAGTTTTACCCTTCCCCCATGTCCCTGTGAGGGACTGAACAAGCAGCTGTGTGGGGCTCAGTTGCCAGCTGGGGTCAAACCACAACACAGATAAACAGAGATTTGGGTTTTTCTATTCTCTTCTTACATGGGGCAGGAAGACAAGGTACATTTGATAGTGCTAAGATTTCCAAGTATAAAGAAAAGATGAGGACTCTGCCATCAAAATACAATTTATATTAATTTATTTATAGATAGTGTAGCTTTTTGTAAACTTTACCTTTGTACAGCAGTTGTCAAATATTGACTTTCCATCTGGTAGGAGCGTCATTAAACGAGATGCATTCATTCCATTAATTGCTTTTTCAAGACTTTCATAAGCAATTTGTAATTGTTCTGCTGGAGTTTTCTGAAATGAAAACACATAAACACATTTTATAAGATAACAGCATTAAAAACGATAAAATGAACTATTGGAAGTAAATTGCTATTCTTTTCAGCTGTCGTAGTTTAAAATTTGTCAAATAATTTTTACGTAGGCACTGCATCCCATGCTTTCGGATACCCATATTAATGTTTTAAATTTCAAGTAGGGCTGATTTTCCTTCGGCTCTTAAAAAACAAACAAACAAATTAAAACCCCCAAACAAACAAAAAACCCCAAAATATTTACTAACTCAGAGTTAGCTTATAGCAGAATGAAACTGACCTTAAGGAATTAAGTTGAAAATACAATATTTTTCACAAGCAGTTTTTCAATGTCCCCTTAGATGTTGTTAATAAAACACTCTTTTTGTCAGAAAACACCACCTTTAAGTAGACTGTCACTGAATTAAACCTTTTCATGTGTGTAAGCGTTAGACATATCATTGACAAAACTTCTGAATCCTCAGACTAACACATATCTTTCTTTCTTAATGTGTTTTAGTAAGTCATTTGATTGGACAATTCTGCAAAGTGCTGAGCAGTTAACACACTGAACAAAGCAAGGACACTCAGGATGTTTCACCTATTGCACATGACCCTTACAAAAACAAAGAAGCAAAACTACAACACAAAATATTTTCCCAAATGAAGCAATGACTAAAATTTCTACCATCTTAAAAAATGTGCTATTAAACCATTTAAAGTTGGTACTACATATAGGCATAAAAGAGGGTATACAGTGGAAATCAGTATAACTATGATGTAAATGTTTCAAATAAAACTTTCTCCATATAAAGGATTGATAAATACCCAAGGAAAAATTTCACATTTTATTTCATTTGAAAAAAATCTGCTTTTTTCTCTTCACTAGCAAGATTGTGTAAAATGCTTCATCTTTGTAAAACTAAATACAAAATTGTATGAAAAGCTTTAAGCAGAAATATTCTTATGCCGTTCAAAATAATTGTATTAATGAAGATAATTTAGACATTACCATCAGTATTTCAGGCATCTCACATGTTTCATCTTGTGAAAGAGAGGCACTTTTTCCTTTTTTTATAGGAAGAAAAACAAACAAAAATGAAATAAACACAGAAAATGTTAGTACCATTTGATTAGCTCTACTACTAATTTGTCTGGCAATAATTCAGTTTTCAGTGCTTGACTGTGAGTCATCATTATATTGATTCTTGAAAAGCTTTCTGGGGCTTAGACACACAGCTACAATATGTACAGTTACACTAATACGAGATATGATTAACCAATAATTTTGTATTTTTAAATTTACCCTGTATTTCATAGCAACATTATATCCAAGTCAATGAAACTCCGACTCATTTTGTAGTTCCTCACTTTGTTGTAGTATTCATATTAATTCTCCATTTTGAAACAAATCCAAATCTATTATTATCTCGTTCACAGTGGATTTAATGCTAATTTTACTTCTAGGAGGATTTTTAAGTATAGGAGGTCATATTTTTATTATGTATACCATTTCAATTTAATATTTCTTTAATCAGTATTATCACCTTTTTAATGTATACTTCAATTGTTTAAATTATTTCCACTTATAAAGAATACATCCAGACTCGTGTTTTCATTTTCAAAACAAGAGGAAGCAATTTATTAGTTCTTGGTTACAGCTCTCTAATTTCATGTCTTCACTGAAGTAAATCATTTTTTTGTCCTTTCAGATGGACAACCTTCTAGTTGCTCCTTGGGCCACTTTTGTCTGCTTATTTCTGCTTGTTCACCATCTCTTTCTCATAAATAAGAAAATCTATATTCACTTAGTATTCATTTAGCAAATAGACTCTTTTCATTATAGAAATGTGCTTGACTGGCTATTTGTCAGCCTGTTTTGACCAATGGCTCCTACCTATTCAGCTTTTTTCCTCCAAAAAGACATATTTAAACTGAATGAAAAAGAGTAGAATTGGTTCTACAAGGCGGTAGAACCAGTCTCCTTGAGAATAGTATGATTTTCATAACACCACCAAAACCAATACCTACTCTATAATGAATAGCAGTTTTCCAAGGTTTTCTTACTTTCAAAAGGGCAAAACTATTATCATTCCTTTCTGTTTCTAGATATGGTCTAAAAGGATCCTTAACTTTTTGGTCTCTAGTTACCATAAAACATTTATGAGAACTATGATTCATATTCCAAGATACACAATAACAGAAGATTTCTAAAAATACATCTAAATATTCATATTTTACAACATTAGTCAGGTTTTGGAAGGAAATTTGCTTAATGTGATTGTGATTGCATTACAATAGTGTCAGCCAAGTTCAATTTCAAACACAACTGAATTCCTATACAAAAATCAAAACTACGTAGACAAGAAAATGAAATTGATGACCCCGTAAAAGCAAAAGCTTTAGTATGACCTCAACATTTTCCTATTTTTTTTGGCCTGCCACTAGTCAACCAGCATTTGAATGCTCCAAATAAGCCACCGCATGTACTGCCTTCTGCCTAGCCAATATTCAGAGAACTTATCAGTGATTTGAGGCTACTCTGAAGGGGTTAAGAGACATATAGAAGGCCTGTGGTGAGGGCCAGTAATAACAGATGTAATTCAAAATGAGGTTACTCTGGTAGAACTGGAAATGTAAGGAAATAAGGCATAAATCTTATGAAAATCAGGTTTCATTAGTTCCAATTATGGATTAAATTCTGTGCAAAAAATTTACCATTCTACTCTCAGCAATCTCTTTACAGTAATTTTTGGAAAAGTTTTCAACTCAGAAAAGTTCTTATTTGAAAGTCATTCTTGAAAGAAAACTAAATATTTATTGAAAGCTTTACCTTCTCTTTTCTTAGATTCACTCATCGAATCAGCTACATTTTCCAATATTGCAGTTAGATATAAGGTTATCTCTGCAAACATTACATTAGTGTCTGCTATGCTGCTCTTCTCAATTACTTCATTTATTATCCAGAGTATTTGAACCCACTAAAAATGAGGAGATGGGAAAGAGTCAAGACAGAGTTAAAACAAAATTTTGGAAGGTATTTATGTATTACAGGTGTATATATGTTTTTGCACTCAAAATTGTTTAAAAATATTCCTAAGTATGCACACAATTCCTTTCATGGACTGGGCTTGTTCTTTTGAATGCCACCAGACTAGGATGCTGAATTTACACTGCTCCATAGCCCATTTCTTCAAATATCAAACCTTTTTTTTATTTTAGAATGTTATTATTCCTTCCATTCCTTTGAAAAGCTTTATGAATGTTCTACAGCCAAACTTTTACACCTCGCTGTAGTGTAGTAAGTCTTCCAGTAGATTTAATCACATGGCTCTCATTTATCCCCATATCTTTCCACTTCAACAGTATAAAAGAGATCTGAACACTACTGTTGTACACAGAGAGTAAAAGTAACCGTACACTACCTTCTGGTGAATCCCTGAACAATTTTACTGCAGGGATCAGGGTCACAAAATTAACTTCTCCAGACACTGTTCAGTTAGCATTAACTGGCAGCCCAGAGAAAGGAGTGTGAATTACCCTCAGAAGACTGCATTTCACCAACAGCATCTCAGTCTCAGGAAAAGTTCAAGGTAAGACTGTGACTCTGTCCAGTGGGCCATCTGCCTTGTCTTAAGCTGTAAGGTTTTGCCACTTTGTTTAACTGACCTAGAGAACTTCCTTGAAATATATTCATATTTTCTGCCACAGCACACCAAATGCTTCTTCTTATATCAAGTCCAAATGCTTTCACTATTTTAGCTTCTTACCACCATGGCTCACTGGCAGAGAAAGGGTTATTTTACTAGAAAAAGACTAGGAGATGTTTTGATGCTGACATATGCGAGCACAGCATGCTCAAAGCATATACACAATTCCTGTTTTCATTGAAGAAGACTATCTGTATTTTATCATAAGAAAATGTACTTGGGCTGGACAACAGTATTTTAATCTTGGCTTAACTATAACAGACTGCATTCTTATTAACAGAAATACATTATAATGAAAGAGTACTTGGTAAGCTTTGTATTTGTGGATATATTCTAAGTAGTCACTTCCACTTGTTTGGATTTGCTCAAGTTCCGTTTTACACTTCTGCCACAAATACATTATTACATCAAAAAGTATTTCTTTGTCAGGATGGACATTCTGGAAAGAAAAAACAATATAACTGTGGAAACAGGTAGGCATATAAACACATAATTCAGCATATCAACAATCTCAACATTTTTCAACATAAGTAAATAAAATTATCATAAGTAACTTTCTTACAAGGAATGACAACATTTTGAAAGCTTAAGAAATAATTAAGTAATTTCTGGTAGACCATCCAAGCTTTTCTTCTCCCAACACTACAAGTGAATTTAATGGTTTAGGGACTTTATTCCTTTTTTGTATTGACAAGCTCTTAAAAGTAACACAGACAAGGGAAAGAGGGAAATGAAAATTACATGAGAAATCGAATTATCTGTGAAATGTTATAATAATCAATACCTCCTGGAGAAACTTTACTCTTTTTTTTTAATTGCAGCATTTAAATATTTGCAGAAGAAAGTCTAAATTAATAGTTTCATTTTGCATTGATGCAGTACTTCCATGGATTGTTGGTAAATCTTGGATGATGGAGCAGTGAAGAACAACTTAAAGAGCTTAGAAGAAGAAAACCTTAGATTGAAATATCTCACAACTGAAAGAAATGTTAAACCACATCTGCACCTTGTGAAGAGAATAATTAACAAATTCAAAACTCTATTCATTTACCCTCCTAACTAATGTATTTTAAAAGGCAATAGAGTCCATCTATTCCGTGTTAAACACATTCTGATCAGTAAGGATCAGTGCACATCTTTATCATCATTTATACCAGAGCTGGACTAGCATCTCAGATGCAATGAAACCTGATATATCCAACTATCTATATACTTTACACTTGGTTTGAGCACAAGACTTCAGGGATATTGATAATGAAAGTGGGGGGAGACAAAGACCGGAAAAGAAGTAAATCAAAATTACTTTTGCTGGTTTGGTATCAGCAAGATGTTAGACTGCCTCAGCTACATCACATAACTTCATCATCGGTGAATGTTTTGTTAATCAAGGAACAATTTGTCTTTCTTCCCTGGACAGATTAGGTATCGTGGAGATTTGTGGGAAAGTGTAGAAGAATCAAAAGAGTTTAAATCTAGGTAAGTACCTCCATGAAACAGAGGTCATGTTAAAAATCCTAACAAATGCTATCTAAAGGTGTAGCTACCTCACAGGAAAGGTATTTTGACTGAATATACTATGCTAAAAACGTGTGTGCCCCAGTTGTATTCAAATTGTGTCAATACTCATATCTAAAATACATTTTGCAGTTTAGATGTATGCCATGTTAGCAGAACAGGTTTTTTCTAAGCGAAATTTTTGGATCATAAACTATTGTAACTACTGTAAACTATTGTAACATAAATGCTAGTAGTGGAGATATTATATATATCTGCATATATACAACACTATAATGTTTTCCCCTCTCAGTAACACATTAAGGGGAAATCTCAGTTTCTGCAAGTAATATAAAAGTGATTACTCTGGGATTAAACCACCAGATGTATAATGGGATTAATTCTGTAGCAGAGACTTCATCACAGAGAGTCCCACTCTCATTGGTTTTGCTGCTGCTGCTTGTTTGAGCTTTTTGCAGTGAGAATTTACCTTAAATTGCAGACATACTGCTGCTATAAAGACATCGTTCCTTAGGGTTACTGCCCCATTTCTATAAACATTGCAGAAGTGTTTTCTACAGCTGACCATATTTGCCTACCTAAATCTAACATAGGTAATGAAATTTGACCTCTACTTGATTAGCTGAAACATGCAATCAGCTGTATGGTCTTCCAAATAGATTTAATATATATTAAACATTTTTAAGTAGCCTGATTACATAGCACCAATTTTAGAAAATTAAACTATTTTTTAATCACAAATTGACCACATTTCATAAGTACATCTTTTCATTTTTTTATATTCTTTCAGTTTGTTAATCATGCAACTGATTCCTATGGTCTTCAATTATATGCATTCATCACAGATTAAGAGAAACACTGAAAAGAATGTCTCTAATTCTGTTATTACCTGCTGAGATGTGGAGACACAGGAAAGCACTGTTGTTGCCAGAATGGTAAAATCATCATAAGGTTCTTCATGCTTTAAGGAACCCTCTACATTTGGTGTTTATAAAAAAGGAAGAAAAGGAAAGGCAAGACATTATATCTAATAACAAACCTATGTTTGAAAACATCTGAGTGATTTGACTTACCAAAATATGCCAGCAGATGATATGGTCTAAGAAACAGTAAATACAGAGGGGAATATATTCTCAAGTTTACTCCCTTCTGTGAAAAGTGAGCATTTCTATTTTTAGGTAAAAAAGTTTTCAAGAAATTTATGGGGGTTTTTGATTGTCATAGAATTAAACTGCTGCTACTCTAACAAGTTTTTTTTGCTTCTGTGTAAAGAAATGTTGCATAAATTAAGTACAAGAACAAGAAAAACCCCCTCAAATATGTCTGTTTCACTTTTTTTCTGAACACATCCATTCTTCTTACACCTTTGCTTGTAACTTGAGGCATGTTTAACATCCATCATGCATTTCACACCTAAGGGAAATGGTATGGTCATACTTTGGCAAATGAAAACCAGACAAAATTCAATAGAAGGCAGTTTCTCTATTGCTACTTGTTGTCATAGAATATTTTATGCATCATATTACATAGTTTTAAAATAATTAACTAAATCTTTTTGTACAAAAGTATTTGAAATTCAAACAACTATAGCTGAACAACACTCACCTCTAAATGTCTGTGTCTGTTCAGAACCTTGAGGTGTGCTAGCTTCTTTGCTATTATTTTCACTACCAGAAAAACCATGTTCAGCTTCTCTTGGAAATAGTAAATGTTGCATCAGTGTAAGAAGTTTGAGTTCCATTTCAGCTTTCTTCCATGTTGGGTCATTTTGAGCCTAATTGAGAAGAAAAAAAAAAAAACATAGAAATTGGCCTTTAAAATATCTACTTTGAATACTCTTCCTTACCCTCACAGAAAAAGACTAAATAAAGAATGTCTAAATAGCATCCAGATTACCTGAAGAAAATTAACAACAAGTTCAATAGCAGAATCAAACACCTTCCACTCTTCATAGCTGAAAGCTAATTTTATGAATTTCACAGCAGCATCTCCAGACACCCCTTTTTCTCCTGCAGTGATGACAAAAATAGTTTTCTGTGTTTTTTATATATATATTCATAAGTTTATTTAAAGTTTAATTCAATTTAATAATTTTGCTATTGATAAATAGAAAGATAAAACTCCATGTGTTTTTGAACAATCAGCACAATCTTGAAGGGTGTCTTAATAGCTCTACAAGAAACAACAGCTTTATTATTTTGTGATAATGTCTATACTTACATGCTACCTAATGATATATCTGCAATCATAGAATCATAAAGGTCTGAAAAGACCTCCAAGATCATCAAATCTATCCTTTAACCAAATACCATCATGCCCACTTAACCACATCACAATGTCCTGCTACATTCCAAAGAAGCTGTACTATTATTGATATTAACATGCCTGTGTAGAGAATACCAACGATCTAGTCCTTTCTGTTGCTGAAAGAGCTTAAGTCTGGGATCACTCAATAAAGACCCTTATTGCCAGAAATTTAGATTAAAAATTGCATAGAAACACATACAACTTCTTTCAAGATAGTAAAAATTTCTCATTACTGTGTCAGAAAATGTTCATGTACACATAGGAAGCCTATTTGCTCTCCCTTCAGGTTTATCCAAAGCCCAGCAAGGCAGAAAAGGGACTTTGTGTTACTGCATCCCACTTCTCTTCCATAAGAATGTACCAGGATATCATTGCAGAATTTGGCCTTTGAATTATTGTTTAGGGACTTTAACACATCTAGATGAACTGCTATGTGGAACAGTATGTGATTAAAATGTCCATATATTACTATATGTTATTTAATAAATCTTGTGTTAAGAAAATTGCAATGATATGTGTATATAATCCCTTTTGAATGCCTTAATATTGTATGTATGAACAAACATAGCTCATAAAATATCCTGAGATGGAAAGGAACCACAAGGATCATCAAAGTCCAGCTCCTGGCCCTGCACAGAACCACTCCAAAGGAACACCATTTTGCAGTCCCTTTATGCATAGAATTACTACAAATGTGAAAATTAATTCTACTTACTGAACATTTGCATCACAGGATACAGAATAGTTTGAAATTCAAAGCTTGTTTACCTGCTAGTATCAACTGCAGAAGGGTTGATGATGGATTAATTACAGCAAAATGATTGGTGTCACTGCTCACTCCACCTTCAATATAGACAATTCATTAAATCACTTTATAATGTCTTTGATTTATTACATTCTAATTTAGCCAGTAAAAATAGCAAGAAAATATCATTCTGAAGTGTATTTAGTCTCTATATATTCTTTTATTGACAAAATATGTCTATACTTATGGCTATATTCATCCCAGAGCCCAACAAAAAAGGTGTGGAAGGAATCATCTAGTCCAGTGTTTTTCTCAAGTTTCTAAATCTAACTTTGAGTGATTTTTAAAAATAAATAAATCAAATACCATGGTATTTTGACCTTACCTGGCTTTTAGACTCTCACCCAGCTGCTCTCTCACTCCCATTCCACAAAAGGATAGAGGGAAAAAATAAGATTGAGAGCTCGTGGGTTGAGATAAAGTATAATTTAATAAGAAAACAAAGCTGTGACTGCAGGCAAAGTCAGAAAAGGAATTTATTCACTATTTCCCATAGGCGGGCAGATATCCAGTCACCTGCCGAAAAGCAGAGCTTGAGAATGTGTAGCAGTTGCTTGGGAAGTGCCCCCATCCTCTCCCTTAGCCACAGGTGTTAGTGCTGACCATGATGTTCTATGGAACAGCCATTTGGTGAGTTCAGGTCAGCTGTGCCAGCTATGTCCTCTGCCAACCTCCTGCCCACCCCAACCTACTGGCCTTTGGGGAGAGGAGGGTTGAATAGACAGCCTTGATGTTTTGCAAACACTCTCAGCAATAGTAAAAACACTGGTGTGTAAAAGAACACTGGTTTAGCCATAAATGCAAGGCACAGCACTGTAAAGGTTGCTACAAAGAAAGTGAACTTCAGTTGACTTAGAAAATATATGCGAAAACTACTGTAGATTTTTACTGATATGACAGACCAGAGAGATCAACCTGGAATTTTCTCTCACATTTTACAAAGCTAAGAAAGATTACCTGCTTTTATAGGTGATATTGTTATTAATTAAATATATGCCTTCAGGCAAGTTCTTTTTTTTAATGGAAAAAAAAAATAAAAGAACATGGAGGTCCAAGCTCTTCACCAAGACCTATTTTGCTTCTTCAAGCTGTTACCTGAGAGGATTTGTAGGCCTGCAGAAAAAAGCTCTGAAATGACATCACAAATTTCAGTTTCATCAGGAGCAGGTGGATGAGGGGGCAACAGATTCCTGCTACTATCAGAGAGTGCTTCCAGGATGGCAAGGAACTGAGCTGCGGCACCATCAAACATTTCCACCAGCAGCCGTTCGGTAGTAGTGCGAGGCCAGGGCAACTAAGTAAGGGAAGACAATTTAAGCCTTGTGACATCTCAACCAACTTATAATAAAGCAAAATTTCTTTCAAAACAGTTTCCCATCAGAAACTAAGTACATGTTTAAAATTGTTATTAATTTCATGCTTCCAAGGCATAGCAAAGCCTCATGCTAAGTGGGTACAGTACTTAAGAAGGCTAACAATTTCATAGCAACCAGATGCACTGCTGCATGGTACTTTACTTCAGAAATAATACAATAGAAATTATGAATGAGAGTATAAGGCCACGTAGTTTAAAACCATGCACATCTCTCCTTTTCTAAAATGCTAATATCATCTTCCCTTCTTTCAAGTTTGTTCTGAGTTTTATTAATAAGTTCTGTTAACTATGAAACTGAAAGAGTACAACTTTCTGCTTGTGTATAGCACCACATGTACTTAGAAGAATTCTATCATATATTTATCACATGGAAATAGTAAACTAAGAGAAGGATTATACAAAATGTTAGACTTACATTTAGTGCTTCTTTTGGCCTAACTCTTGAATCACGTTGAGAGCTTTTCGTCTTTCTTCTGGATTCATATACTGCTCTCTTGAAAATCATTACTGACATCTCACACAAAGAAAAAGGTAAGTAAATAACTATGTTATGTGTTCTGTTCATAGAGATTGTAACTACCTGTTTATAATGAATTGCAGGATGATACCTTTAGAGTGGCCTCTTTAAAAATCTTTTCTGTTTCTACATTCTCCAGAGAAGAACTGATATTTTCTAATTGCTTCAGTTCATCAATTTCAATCAGACCACGGCGAGCAAATACCTGTCCAAAGAGTTAAAAAACAAAAAAAAAATATATTCTATGTTCATATTCTGTATGTTGGTATTTTGGTATTTAATTTAAGAACATTCTTGAATTCAAACAACTACAAAGAACTGCAATGAAAGTCAGGTCATGAACAACAACTGAAAATGAAAACAAAACCTTTGTAGAATACCTTTTGTATACACGCATGGGAGCTGGCCACTGCTTAATGCTAGAAGTCTGTAACTGTGAGTATATTACAAAGTACCACTGCATTTGAGTTGATTGCTCATTTACATGTGGGAACACACCTCAGCTTTCACATAAAATTCGGAATATGGGCAGAACTCTAAATGCATACAATCTGATGATAAGCAGGAATATTTAAATAAATATCTTTTGATTGCATCTGAAATGCTACATAAGGTAAATCAGGATACCTCTCCATGAATGCCGGCTTGACAATCAAAATAACACTGAGAAACTGCAGTATATAGAGTGGCTCTCCATGTCAAATAATGTACAGATAAGAGTGGAATGGATGATTCCATACATACACTGGCCCACAGTAAGTATTCCAGGACCTGTATTGAAGAAATTCAGTTTCAAAATGAATGCATTTTAACCTACATAAATACACTTTCTGTTACTAAAGGAGAGATACAAAGACTTATCCTCACCTGGTAGGACAAATTAAAAGAGAGAGAGAAGTATCACAGAAATTGTATTATTTTTTAATATGTTTTATTGACTTCAAGCATTGCTCCTGCATCATACTGCTTTTTTCCATCTGCAACCGTGGTCAAGCATTATATTTTAGCCTTCAAACTACCTTAACTACTCCAGTTCACTACAGCCTTGCCACCAGACAGAGGTCCTGCTCTTTTCTCTCCTCTGTTCTTATCTTGAGAGTTATCCCTCTCCTTTCTGACAGTTCCAGTGATTAGTTTCCAAGATCGGCAAGCTTATTTGGGCTGCAATGGAGTCTGTCTCCTTTGGTGACAACCCGTGCTTAGATTAATTTATAACCATGGAACTAGACTGTTGGTCCTTAATTTGCAGGGCAACATAGTCATTGCAGCAGTCTCATTTTAAGAATTAGTCCTACTAAATTGATTGACCAAGACCTTCCCCTTACTGTTTTCTTTGGGTCAGCTGTTCCCTGAGGTATATAAAATGTGCACAACCTAAATTAAGTCAATACCTACAATCAATTCCTCTGTTTCCTCTATAGTAGAAACCTGAATATGTTAAAGGAGGTGCTAAATCACTTCTGATTTCAATACAAGTTCTGTGTGTATACGTATATACATATATATATATGTATATATATATGTATATTTTGTATTAAGGTTGAGTCAGATTCTATTCAAGTTTTAGGAGAAAAGAGTAAAGCTAAGACAAACAAAAATTACATTCAGTCAAGAGGAAAAAAGCAAAGGGGAAAGGCCAGGTCGTTTTTATCAAGTATTTACGACTAAAAACCCAGCCACCAGGTGTCAGTACACTTCCACATTTCAGGAAACAAAAGACCCGTTCTTGGGATACGGTATTTTTGTCCAAAACAAAGCACCTAGAACCCTCTCAAACATATGCCATGTCAATGTCCAGCAAGACATTGCTCTGGGCTCCCTTCAACAGCTGAGGAAGGAGCAGAGTCATGAAGGCAGGAAGGCTTAGAAATCGGCCACTTTGCAATCTAGACATTTTCTTTCCATGTGGAAAAGTACTACTATTGGCAATGGCAATGAAATAAATCAGGGTACAGTGTTATGCAAAATACAGGTGCATTTTTCAAACTTCTGCAGATTTTTCAACCTTTTCAATTTATTTTGCCATACCTTAGCAGACTGACCTATCATCATCAAACGTCTGCATATGGTGTAAATATGAATAGTACCTGCAAAATAAAATAGACCAAAAGACAGGTAAGTTCTATAATCCTACATGAAATTTGTTATGTTAACCAGCTGAATCTTTTTCTTATTATCTGAGTTGTTATTTACAGAGCAAAATAAACTAATGACTTTTCATGAAAAAAAAATAATGAAAAAATAAACTAATGATTATTCTATAAAAACTTTTAAATTAGACAAGAAAAATCCATTTAATTCTTGGGTGATATTAGTTTAAAAAATACCTACAAAATTAAGTGCTATAATAAAATAATTAAATTTTTTAAATGTATCAAATTTTTAGTAAGTAACTGATGGAAGGAAAAACCTTATTTTCGCCCCCAAATGCCAATGTCTTTAAAACAAAATACTACTTCTCATCACAGACCTTACCTTACATGATTCTTTTAGTCTGTCGTGGCACTGTCCTGGCAGACAACACCACTGTTATGTGCTATTAAGTATGATAAGTGTCATGAAGAAAATTGATAGCGAGTAGAGTTTTCAAAAGCATCAAAGTGACTTACAAAAAAAACCTGTCAAAAATTTACTTCACGTAATCTATGTCATAAAATTGCTTTTCAAAAATCAGTCCTAGCAGTATAAAAGACACTGCAGTTCTGAGGGGGGAGAAAGCCTATTCTTCTGTCTGTATGAATGTTCGGAAAGGGACACCTGTGGCAGCGGAAGGCAGCACAATGTCACCTGTCATAGCTCGAAGGGTGTTATTATGCCAATAAGCAAGCACTAGAAAGAGTTCTTTTTGTCAGTCAAATGTGTAATGAGGTACAAAATCTATTGTCTGAAATTGCAGAAAAATGCTCAGGAACTGGGGAAAATCTGAGATACTTTCTAATTAAGAGTAGATTATTGGCTTGGATTGGTACAAAGACCTGTCCTGCACACAGGTAGTGGGGTGTAAGAATGGCAGATGAGTATAGTTTAATTTTAATTCTTCTCCAATAGAAACAGACAATAAAGCACACACCTCAAAAGTAGGGACTGATGGCAAAGCAGTCCCAGCAAAACAAACAAAAGGGTGAGAATTTTTACCAATTATAGCTCAGAGAAAGTAAGTTTTTCAAAATGAAATTTCAAACATATAATCTCCTCAATTTATATTGCAACAATTGACCATGGTAAAACCAATTCGTAAGTCTTTTGACTTTGACTAAAGAACATTGCCTTTCAAAGCAAAAATATACCATTGTTTTTCCTGAAATTAAAATCTTGATATACCATTCTCCTTTCATCTAGTCTGAAGAAGTTTCATTCTTTTCTCATCTTTTCCTAATTCAAGCATTTACAAGTAGCACATTAAAATCTTATACAGAGATTAAAATTCTTAAATGTCATTTGGCATTTTTTAGAATAGTTTTATTACTAACTATACCCTTAAAGGTACTTTGACAGTAATTTTCTACTCTTAGATCTGTAATCCTCTTTTCAAAAAAAAACCAAAAACAAACAAAAAAGAAAAAAACAAACAAAAACTCCCGATTCACACCAAAACAAACTCATTAACAAAAATATTTTATTGATAAAAAAATCTTGAGGTTTTTTTGTTAATCAAAATTCACTCAAAAAATGCCCTTACTGTGCTGTACATTTTATTAGTACACTGTAAACAGTTATAATGAAAAAGCTGTTGCTTTTATAACAGTCCACCTGAAAAGACATACTGTGTAGAAACTTCAATTTCAAAATCCTTTCTTTGAGAAAAACAAACCAACCAACCAACCAACTACAAAGAAAAAAAAAAACAAAAACAGCAACAAAAAAACACACAAAAAACAAACAAACAAAAAACCTAAACCTACTGTGAGTGAAGACTAACTAGAAGACTAACTAGAGATTTAGTCATGACCCTTAGGTTGACCTTAGAGAATGTGTACAAAAGTTTCCCCTCACAGCTTTGCTTAGCAAAGAAATGTAAATGACAAGCCTGAGGTACCGTTGTAGATAAGCCAACACAAATTCTCCTGAGGTAGAGCCACTTGCATAGTGAGTCGTAATGAGGTCAAGACATTGAAACAAGTCTGCAGGGACTCTTGATTCTGGAGATTTCTGTCACTGCTGCAAACCATCTGATAAATGCAAACATTTCTCGCTTGCAAAGCATGGAACTAAAACACACAGAAACACATATAAAATTAATTCAAATACAAACACATGTCAGTTCACATCAGCAAAGTACAATGAAATGGTGAGTTAGAAAAGATCAAGCATACCAGAAAAAAAAAAAAGCATGACATTGAAATGAGCATTAGAATACAGAGAAAGTCCTAAAACTTCAGGGTTGCTGTACCATTAGCCTAAATCAGTTTCCACTGTGTCACAGGATGAAAATGCACATAGTGCACTAGGGCTGCTGAAAGGAGCGTAGAGAGAATGAGGCATTAAACTATTCAAAGAATCTGGCCTTTAACTCGGCTTCTCTGTAGATGTCTTCCATTAACTAAGGCAAGTCTTAACTTTTCTGGACATCTCCATCTGTATTACCAATATCATATTTCTCACTCTCATACATTATTTTTCTCTTCTACAGATGGGTTGCTTCTTCTCTTCCTTGTAATACCTAATATAACACGATTGCAGTCTTGGCTGGAGTACAGTGTCATATGAACAAACCAATATCTGAGAAAATTAACTAAGTGGGCTATGGCCTGTCAGTACCCATCAACCTTTCAGAAAACTATTAATCTGATAATATTTGAATATTTTTTTCGGTTAATTCACTGAAGCTTGAAGTTTGAAGCTCTGAAACTCCATTTCAGTGATTTTCTTAGTGTTACACTAAAAAACAAAAGCTAGCTGCAGAAACCTGACCAAAAAAAAAATTGCGTCTAAAGCCTTTAGATGCAATCATATGACACATTATCATTTTCCATTTCCAATTGTAGGGATCATTGTCAAACTAGATTCCATAACTGAAAATTCTTTCTAAGAAGCTGAGCCACATTTGAAAAATAAAAATGAATACAGAAAATCTTTTCTATCGTGATATCTGCTTCTGGTTTTTAAGCAAAATATCTGTATTCTCTTCACTAAACACCTATTTGTACTCTGAGTACAGGAATATGAATTTGATTAGCTCAATACACAGGAGATGCTTACCATTTCCATTCACTGTTCTTGCTCACAGAGTAACTTGCATTAGTTAATTCAAAATATCCACTATGTATGAAGATAGTTTCTCAGCAAAGAACTGCTTAAGGTAAAAGCTAACATGTTTTTAGCATTTCCCCTCTACCTACTGAAACACCTTCTTCCATGGATAACAAAAGAAATAGTGCAAGTCCCTACCTCGATAAGCAATTAACAATAAAGGATGCCAACACACTCTTGAGGTCACCCAGCTTCCCAGAGCTTAAAGAACTTACAAAACAGTCTGCCTTTTCTGTTCATAAATAAGCCACAAGTAGTAATGCCATGCTTTTTTCTTTACCGTCATGAGCTTTTTTTACATGTAGTGTTTAGAGCATTAATGGTACAAATTACAGGACAATGTTTTAGTTGTCTTGCCCTCTGTCTAGTTCTTATATCATACTATACAGAAATTTCTACAATTGCAGGACATTTATCAAATTTTGCCCATATCCTGATTCTGACAGTGGATAATAGCAACTATTTCAGAGCAAAAACTGCTGTAAACAGTTACAGAAAACCAGTTCAGAGAAAACTGCCTTTTTTAACATTAAGTTGATAGTAGTTGGCTTATGCCACAAAAGCATCAGGCACTCTTAAAAAAAATACACCAACTCCAGATGTTCATATAACACATATGACCACTAAATCTCAATATAATTTATAGCAATAAACTACTAAAGATTAGCTCATGCTAATATATAATTAATATGAAGTACATTTGGAGAGGATAAGATATTTACTTTGAATCTATTAATGTTTTTTGACCAAAAAAATTTCAAAAACCACAACCTACCGTAAGTGCTGCATTTTTGTCTCTGAAACCATTTGGAAAAAAGGTGGATTTAAAAACATGCACATCATTCACGATATCATCAAGGTTTACAGAAACGAACTGTTGAAGGTATCTTTCATAGTGTAGAAGAGCCAACTTATATTCCTGAAAAATGAATAATATGTCCTCTTCATAGTTTGCATATTACATTTCTATTTCTATAAAATATGGTGGTTTTTATTATCATTACATAAAAAAAGCATAAATGGGAAAGAACAACTGGGAGTAAAACACTAAGTTTCATATAAGTATTCAGCAATGCAGTGTGAATACAGCATAAGAAAGGCTGAAATACTTAAAAGAATGTGTTGTGCTTTGTGAGTTTTTGTAAGTTTCTGTTCATTCTAATAATAAATATGAGCTATCAGAGAACAACTGTAAAGTACGGTTCTGGGTTAATGTAATAAACTCACAGTATTCCTGGAATGTCCTGCAGCTTTGCATCAGTAATTACAATGACACTACAATTCTGAGAGAACTATTCCATAATGTGCAACTTTGTAAACAATATACAGACATCATTACATCTCTCTTATTTCCCTGTTGCCAAAGCCCTTTTTTATATATATATAAAAGGAGAGAGGAAGATTAAGATGCACTAAAAAAGAATGAAACAAGTGATAACTGGAATTTACATAAGGCCAAGAAATGAGCATTAATAGACCAGAAATTGCCACTGGGTCTTTAAGAACTGTTAGCAAACAGGATGTTGAGCTTTATATCTCATTCAAAACAGAGCTCTCTAGCAGCATGTTGAACCACTCTAACATCATGCTGAGACTATGGTTCAGATCTGACTCAGATGTGGAAGTGTCATTTACTGAATCACCACCACCACTTCCTGTAGCAAAGATTATAGAGAGGTTTCTCTACCAACTTCACTAACTCTAGCACACACACCAAACAAATGCTCAGGGAAAAAGTAACTAATTTTTATTCATAAAAATTATCCTTTCTTGTTTAATCACAAACATTTCTTGCACTTGCCTTTTTTTTCCAATACAAACTCCTACTACCACAGTAACACTTACCTTGATTTTTTAATCATCTGAGGAGTCTAACTCACATGATTCTATTGTCCTCTTTGCTGTGTGACAGCATTACCTACACACAGAAACTCTGACTTTCCATGAACAGCTATGGGCAGTCAGTCACTTGTGTAGCTTAATACATAGATTCAAGCTGTGGTAACACTTAGAATCCAAAGCCATAGTTCAGAATACCATTAAGGTAGTTACTGATGCATAATGAAAAGGTAATTTCTCTCCTAAAAATTTAACATATGGGTGTATGACCAGAGATAACAGGCAGATACAGGCAGAGAGGGAGGCAGGGAAAAAATGAGTCAGTACTGATCAGTATGATGACTAATGGGCTAAGTAACTTCCAGATACATGACTTCATAAATTTAGGTGTGTCCTAGAAAAGACATAGCATATGTATAATAGGAAGGAATCTAAAGTGAGAAGACATTGAAAAAATAACAGGAGGACAGAAAGCTAAGTTGATGCTTACCCAATGACTATCTATATGCAATCATTATTTATTAAAGACTACACATCATTAATTATTATATAATGTAAAAGCAGATTTAAAAAAATCAATAGTGGTTTTTAACTAGGAGTCAAGAGAGGTACTTATGGAATAGGCTTTACCCCACCTATCACAAAGCTTGGTGTTACATCACATCCATCTTTCCTGTAATACATTTAAAATTTGCAGCATTCATGTCATGTTGTTTTTATCTTTTCTTTCCTCCAGGAAAAAAAACCAGATAGAATGAAAACTTGGTATTAATTATAAAATTAAGTCAAAGAAATACACTTTAAAATGGGAGTTTAAAAAAAAACAAACCCTCATCTCAAAGTTTTAGGCTGGCCAGCAAAACAACTTTTTCAGCAACACTGATGACTTTACTGTAGAAAAACACATTACACTAGAGAACTGAAGTGGCAAGCAGAAGTCTTTACTCAGCCCTCTAGATTACTTTTAGTCAATCTAGGGCCAGGTCATTAAGCACCTTGAATATCAAGGATCAAATATTTGAGTGGTGCTATGGGAAGCCAATATAAAGTACAGAGAGCAGGGTTTGGTGTGTTTAAAATAACCTCAGTGATTTCACTGTGAGAGCAGCAGCTCCCAAATACTAAAAGCTTCATGTTATGTTCCAAGTAATTCCTAGGACCAAGAAGCTAAAAAACTTTAGGAAATTATGAACATGAAGAAAACATGAACGGACTTGCTAAGCAATGAAGGGGCTACTGACAACTGCTGTTATTCAAATCTCCTTAGGCATTCCTGTCTTTCTAAACCTACACCATGAGCCTGTATGTTCAACTAGAATGGTTCCACAGCACACACAGTTATGGACTCTTCTATATTCCTTCTTCAAACTACCAGTGAGTGCTGAGTGCTGCTGAAGTTCAGCTTCAGCTTGCTGTTCTATATTCAGGAGGCAGGCCACTTTTGCAAAATTCTTTAGGGCAAATGCAATGAGGGATATATAAGACTTCATAACATCTGCATGATTCTCATACCTTTCCTATGGTCTGTGAGAAAGCTCACCTACCAGGCACATGTACATACTTTCCATAAGCAGCACAAATAGCATTTATCCTTGCTGTATTCCCTAAGTGAAGGACATAATAGTGAAAGAACAGCTTCACTAAATATGCTCCTCACATGTTTTCTTTGCGGGGGGGGCAGAGGGGAAAGTGGGTAGAGGGGTGTCAAAATTTAATATTCTTGTTCTGAAAAAAGTATGAACTTTGTTTAGTCTAATTTTTTAATTATGTTAAAAAGTAAGTAGAAGTTACAGAAACAATTCCAAAAGCATTGAAAAAATCAACTAATACATTATAGACTTCTACTAACTTTTGTTTTATAAATACAATTTTCCTATTAAAATCAACCTTTTAGAAGACTAATATCAAAAATCTGTGCCTGAAATAGGTCTGAAAGACTGAAAGACAAAGTTAAAATGCATATTTCACTGTCCCATAATAGAGACAAACTAAATAGCCAGAATTTTAAGCCAGGAAAGTATATTGACCATGTAAATGTCTTCTAATATGTTCAAGGAAAGTTTAAAAATCCACTGATGGATCATTGCAAACACAAAATCACAGTAAGCAGACAGCATCTATTTGGGAGTTGTTCCTTACTCTAAATGATGCTAATTCTCTGCAACTTTAAGTGTATTCCCTCAATCAGCTTTTCAAGTACTGAACCTTTATAATAAATTAACCTATAATTCTGTAATTCTTCAGTATTTCTGTTTCATAACTGTACCTATCAGGACCACATATCCTTCTTCAAACCTAAAAGAAATTACTTGCAACCACTTTCTAACTATATATCTCTGAGCTGCTTCTGAGTGTTATTCAGTAACTACCCATAAATGTCCCAGATCTTTTGACATGACCTTCTGACACAAGTATCACTGAAGCAGTAAATGGCTCAGCCCTGATGCATTTTTTTTTTCCCCAGGAAACACAAAGGATAAATAGTATATAAGAATATATCTTACTGAGTCAGATCAACAGTTACTAGCCTGGTACCTCAACCTGAACAGTAGCTAGTAACAGATGACTTTGGGTATAAAAATAAAGTTATCACATACAGAAACATCTCCCAAATACTCTCAACCTTCCACAACCTAGCTCCTTGTTTTAGTTGTGATCTGCCTTTTTTGAGGCGACAAGTGCACACATAATTCAAGAGGCAGGAGCATCACAGATACATACATTGTGTAAGTGTACTCTGGTTCTTGTTCTCTGTTCCTCTCCTGACAATTCTTTTCATTCACATTTGGTTAACTGAGCATTGAGTTGAGTCAGTGGAACTGCTCTATCATTTTCAATTTGTACTTAAATAGCATCTAAAGGCGCAGTCAGATATTGTACTCTATCATGTTGAAACACCAAATAAACATTAAAGAAAGATTTTGGGATGTTTAAAGAGGCAATGGGTGCATAGAAAACACAGATATAGAATCCAAAAATCAGGCCAGTTTTACAAAAAATAACCAAGACAAATACCAAGTCTCACTGGACTTATTTTGTAAAAGTTTTTGCTATTTTCTAAAGAGCTGCCAGTAAAACATGATTAAAAATTAAAGTAGCATAGAAACATAATGAAAGAAAAAGACTGTGATTGAACCTTTTCTGATTTCATATGACTTACTTTGATCTGAGAAAGGGTATCACCAACTTTCACAAGTCTTTCATTGTAATACCACGCTGGTAGTTGTGACTTATATTTGATCCAAATGTTAAACAACGTATTTGCTCTAAAAAAGATACAGGAGAAAAGGTTTAAGATTAAACCGTCAGCAGACCTGTCATAACAAGTAAACAAATCAGGAAAACTTGAAATTGTGAAAACTCTTTCTTCCAAATCTATTTGAACTTCTACATATTTCAAAACATCATTAAACCTAGATTAACAGGCATACAAGAACATTTCTGGGTTTCATTTCTGTCACCAGATTTTATCACCCATTTTAAATAGAATGAACTTTCTCTTGTGTAAATTCTTACTAAAATGTCTTCTTATTAATACCCTTGCATTGTTCAAACAAGGTCACAAGTGGAAAATCTGTCCCACCTTTCAGCTAGTATTTGAGATGTTCTATTTGGAGAAACAATTTGATATTTTTAACTCAATGATTTACATCTCACAGCAGTTATTGGACTGGAAACCACAAATGTTATGAGCAGGAAAAAAAATCCCAAAATAACAATATATGTCATGTAACCGCAGCCTTGGGAACTTGTATCCATGGAATAAACCTCTGAGCTATAGAGTATATAGAGCTATGATATATAGAGCTCATGGTATATAGAGATACACCATGAATCATGAAAGAACAAAATGACACCCTTATTAAAATAAACAGGATTTTTTTGGCAATAGTTGCAATGCTCTTCTGTTGCCTCTGTCTGTTTTTCTAGCCACAGTTGCCACCAAGGACTTCTTTGTGCAACAAATTGCTCATTTTGCTGAACCAGCAAGCCTCCCATCCATGGTAAGTGACTCTAAGCAGTTTGCCTCCGCTGCAGAGGCACTGACTACATCATGACAATACTAGAGCACCTACTCTCTGTGGTTCCATGGCCCAGTGCCCTCACACGTACAACTTCCCCACACTACACTTTAGCAAAGCTACATTCCAACTGGAAAACAGTAACTGTCAGACACACTGGCAATAAGCACTGGGACTTTCAGAAAAGAATCCTGTTACCAAATCATTAACAGTATTGACAGCATTCACAATGCCAGGCACCTCTTACATTTATTCTCTTAACAAACCACTTGTACAGAAGCCTTAGCAAAGACTGCCCTGTGAAACTACAACAGCTATATTATTCTTATATAGCAATTTATGAGGAAAAAACCAACTGAAATAAGAGAAATTAATATTCAAAGAAAATACCCATCTAGCTGAATTGCCATGGGTAAACCTTATGCTTATTGGTGTGAGGTAGGGGGAACTTTTCAATCTCTTAACTTTTCAATCTTCCAGGACAGTAGGCTAGAATGCAAGACACTTTCTTAAACTGTTTTCTGACACTCAGGAACTTGGAATCCATTCTCACAGCCTCTCAAACAGTCTCATTTCATCTTATAAGAAAATTGCCAATTAAAAAAAGCACAAAGAGTAACATTTTTTCCATATAGAAAGCTGCAAGCCATCTTTACATTTCAAGGTGAAACAGATAGCTTTATGAGAACGTTGTCAAAATGATCTTTACAACAAAGAATTGCAACAATCATAATATTATTTTTTTTCTAAAAGCACCATCTCAGCACAATTCTCAGTTCTTGAAAGTAAGGAGGAAAGAAATAAGTAGGACATTCTAGAGGTGTATCCTAAAGGAAAAATGTAGAAACAGCACAAACTAGGCCAAAAGAAACAATATGAATAAAATGTTCTAAGATATTTTTAAGAAGATTTTTTTTTAGGGAAATCATAGCCCAGTCTAATGAAGGACACCTTCCAAAGTGGAAGTCCCTATTGGTCCATCCATAAAAATTAACAGCCTGGGTGGCTACTGACTTCTCACACTGAGAGAAATACTCCACACCAGTTAGTACATGCAAGGAGGCTCCAAAGCAAAGGAATCTACCAGGCATCTGAGCAGAGTTCCCTTGGACTATCAAAGGAACAGGCTTACGAAAAGAGAGACTTGATGAATATTATAGGGGTGGAGAGGGGGTTGGGAAGAAGGGGAGGAAAAGGATAGTAAGAATGACTGTGAATAAAGGTCTGGAAAGGTCAGACTGATACATTTCTTTAAGACTGATCAGCTAGTAAGTCCCCAGTGAAAGTCATCTTCTTTTTTTTTTTTTTTTTGAATGCTCATATTAACATATGAGATTCTTACACACAGTAAGTAACAAATCTGTAAGAAACTACTTTGGCAAAGTAGTGACAAACCTGACCAAACTTTCAACTTCAATGGAAAGATTAAGGTAAAGTGATTCACTACAAGTGAGTTCATGACACAAGAATGTTCCTTTGACACAGGCAAAGGAGGGGAGTGAGACACTTCTCAAACAGCTCATCAGCCTTTCCTTTAAACAGGCTGGAGGACATCAGAGTAACAAGTTAAGCAAGTGAGTTCTTAAAAAAATACTGTGCTGTTGGAGTTCAGAGGTGCAATTTTTTTACTCCAGCCATTCTACGAAAAATAGAAAAAATTTCCTTAAGGTCCACCTATAAGAGTGTGTAGAGGGTAAGGCCCATGTCGCTAAATCTTTACTACAAGGATTCTCTGATACTGATCAAAAGATGTGTTATTAAAAAGGGGTGGCTAAGCCATACAACATGAGATAAAACCAATAGTTCAAGGTAATGTGCTCCTGTTGCCAAGATAAATGTGGTAAAACAACTTCTTTAGTTGAGGAAAAATTACTTTTGATTGCTACTTCTGATTGAAAAAATTTGTGATTCCAGGGCAGGTCCTCAGCAATTTTTATTTTACATTAGAACACTGCAAGTACCTAAATTATGGCCTTACTGTTGACCTATCCACACCAAAGGCTGAAAGCATTGGAGGGAGGAAGCTGACAATTTTATTTTTTTAAACCGAACATACTTGTCACGTGAAAGCTGGTTTTCTTGCTCTTTGAATAACAAGAACACTTTGATCCCAACCCATGCCAGGAAAGGTAGATTGATAAATGACAGAGCAAGAAGTCTTTAGAGCATTTAGGAAAGCATCTGTAATAGCCATTACCTTCAGAAGTTTTTAGGAACAAGACTAAAGCTGGTTCTGCAAGCAGCACATGCTTGCAATGAGAGGCTAAAGAGAATCAACTCTGAAATTTCACAATCACAAATAAATAGTCATGACTTTGCTAGCTGCCTGAACATGTGTTATTAATCATAATTCCAGTCTTCTACATCTGTGCTGTCCCTATACAAATAAAGAACACCTCAGGATGCAGAGCTACTGGGAGCTTCATGCTACACAACATTCTCAGTGCCCTGGAATTTTGGTAGGCATCATCACCAGTGACTTCTGGGATCAAGACCTTGGTAGCATTAGTTCTCTATGATGAACACTGAGGATTTCCCCAAATATGAAAATGCTCTCATGCCAACCAAGTCATGGTCATGGGTCACGTTCACAAAATATCAGTTTGAATAAGACAAAGCCTACTTAGGTCAAAATATTTGAGACTGTGAAGTAAAGAAAGGCTTGGAGACACTGTTTACAAAAACTGGTAATTTGGCATTCCATTGCAAACATGGAAGATGCTGCACACCTTCCAACAAAAAAATACAAGGAACATATAGAGCATTCATTATTGGCAATTTTGGTGGTGTCTGAAGCAGTCAAGTGGTGTTCCTTCTTCTAAGGAGGCCTAGAGAGGATAACTTTCAAAATAGTCATACAGATCATCTAAAGAAAAAAAAGAAAGGCCTAAACTACAGAAAAGCTTCAAAATAGCAAAATGCTGAAATCATCTGCTGAAGCAATATGAAAAGATACTGAGATTCAAAACACTAGAGACAAAAACCTGGATGATACAAAATGATGATGGACAAAATACCTGCATGATACATCTTGGGCCTAGATCTTACAATGAACATGCCACATAAACAAATTAGAAATCCAGATAGCTTAGAAAAGGAAAAATCTCCAGTTCAGACAAATGCTAGGCTGCAGAATCTGAGTACCTTCTGAAAATGCATACAGGTTCTTTAGAGAAGGGTAATTTCTGGACTACATCCAGGGAAAGTACTGAGTGAAATATGCAAGGGTAGAAGCTGCACCTAAGTGATAAGGTAACCACACTGTAACCTAACTCCTGTGCTTTTTTTGAAGGAACTTTTGATATCCTGGGAAAATTGTGGGGTTTATGTTAAAGACCTGCAAATTTGGAATAGAGCATTGTTTGGACAACAATAGAAAATGAACTCTTTACCTTAAAAGAAGTAGTTGAGTTCTTACATCACGATGTACCTAAATGCTACATGAGAAATGCACAGTCTGTAAAAGACATATGCATGCACTATGAATCATACACCGATTACAGTTGCTCTGTCTTAACTGCAGTACAAAATCTAGACTTATGCATACCCACAGATATGCATGTATGCGGGCAAACAAATATGCACTATTATCCTTGCCATATGCTCTGCCCGCACATATGTGTATAAAAATATACCAGCGCAGACAGAGACATATGCAGGAGCAGAGCAGTGTGGTGTTCCCCTCGTGCAAGCGCATCTTCCGAAGGCACGGACGTGCCCACAAGAGTTCACCCTCGCAGGCAGCCACGCACGGCCGTGGGCTGCTGGCTGCTCCAGCGCTCTGAAGGGGTGTTCCTCCCAGAACGCTCAGGCAGCTCTGAGAGAGCCAGCAGTGCTGGCTGCCAACTTTCCACAACACCTTGGGCTTTTTTCCTAAAGCGCTGACTTCTAGGAAGAGGTGAAAAAAGAGCGGTTTTCGGATTTTGGAGGGGTTTTAAATAATCTCGGGGGCGGGGGGGGGGAAGGAAACGGATTGCCGGTGCTTTGTCACACTGCTGGAGAAGCCGAGCAGGTGATCAAACCCCTGGCTAGCTCCATAAGGGAGCACGAGGGCAGGGGCTGCCCGGCCCGGGGGATGCGGCGGGAGGAGGGGGCTGGGAAGAGCAGCCCGAGAGCCTCGGGGGGCGGCAGAGGGGCTGGGGCGGCAGCGACAGAGGGGAGCAGGAGGAGGGAGCGGCAGAGGGGCTGGGGTGGCAGAGATAGAGGGGAGCAGGAGCAGGAGGGAGCGGCAGAGGGGCTGGGGCGGCAGCGAGGGGAGCAGGAGCAGCAGGAGGGGGGAGCGGCCGAGCGAGGGCTCGGAGGCGGCGGCAGCGCCAAGGGGGCCGTGCCGTGCCGGCCGGAGCGGGCCGTGCCGTGCCGCGGGGCCGGGGGCGGTGGCGCAGCCCTACCCGCGGCGGTGCAGGTCGTGCTGCGATGGCCGGGCCTCCCCCGCGCCTCCCCGCCGCTGCAGCAGCCCCAGCGCGCCCCGCAGCTCGGCCTCGAAGGGCGCGGCGGGCCGGCCCTGCGGCACAGCGCGGTCCGCCATGCCCCGGCACCGCCGTCACCGGGCAACGCGGCCGGCACTGCGGGGGCACACCCCGCACACCACACACTGGGCACTGCGGGGGCACACCGGGCACTGCGGGGGCACACCCCGCACACCGGGCACTGCGGGCACTGCGGGGGCACACCCCGCACACCGGGCACTGCGGGGGCACACCCCGCACCCCGCACACCGGGCACTCCGGGGGCACACCCCGCACACCCCGCACACCGGGCACACCGGGCACTCCGGGGGCACACCCCGCACACCACACACTGGGCACTGCGGGGGCACACCGGGCACTGCGGGGGCACACCGGGCACTGCGGGGGCACACCCCGCACACCCCGCACACCGGGCACTCCGGGAGGTGCGGGATCACGGAGCGCCAGAGGGAGAGAGCCCGCAAGGATCATCGAGCCCTGCACAACACCATCCCCAAGACTCACAACAGCGCGTTTCCCCAGGGATGTCGCCTTGAACTTAAGGATTATGTCACTGAACCTGCCTACTGCACGGCTACGGAAAAAAAAAAAAGTGTGCTTACCCCTCTTAATTGTTATATTTCTCTATTCAAAACAAAACAAACAAACAAAAAAGGTGACAAACTAGGAAGCAACCAGGCCATATTTATGTTTTAGAAGCAACCTATGTGTTTCGAAGTTCATTACAGACGCTAGGTAAAGAGGTTTGGGAGGGATGTGAAGGAAACCGGCTCCGTCGCCGCGTTCATCATCGCGATGAGCAAGGGACAGCTTAAGTGAAAACATGAAAGGGAATGCTTAGAAATACGAGTGAGCACTGAGTCCCGGCAGCCAGGGCCAGTTGGAGGCAGTTTCTTCACGCTGAATGGAAAAAGATAAATAGAGAGGAGTAAGGCAAAGAAGTACCTGAAAAACTCATTCAAGTAATTCATAGATGACAGTAAAGGAACTACCCTTCGAACAACTGGAGAGATGCAGCATCGGCATGCTGAGTGATTGGAATCAGAAAATACTGCATCAGCAAGGCCAAAGAAACAATACATCTCCAAATCATCTACATGTTATAGGGAAGGTGCAAGAATTTTAATTACCTCCCGACTAACGTGTCTGACTCATTTTACACACTGACTTTGTATTGTATCCCACCTACTGGGAGTTGTGTGGATCCATCGCCCAACAGGTATTGTGCGACTATAGGAAGATGTTAGAAGAAATCATTATAGGCGATTCGTATGCATGGAGTTAATTCCAGTGACAATGGCTATGCATTTAGGTGGCAGCAATTTAGGCTGAGTGCAAGAGGGAGTGGGTTCCTCAAATTTCTGGGAGGCAATAGAAAACGAAGCCTGCAATGAAAAGACATGGCATAAAGGTGTTGATGCAGGGATTTAGAAATCACTGGGTACAGAGACAAGTTTTACAGGACAAATGAAATATGAGAACTTGGCTTGGAGAGCAATTACTGTTACATTTAAAGATTTTGCCTGTGCTTTGCCATGCTAACCAAATTGCTCCTCATGATGGACTCCAGATGACTAATAAACACTGACCTCTTGTGAAAGGAGGCTTGTGGGCCACCGTGAGTACTGCTGGTGGCATCCAAGTCCCTCTGAAGTTCTGAACTAGTTTGTCTCACTAGATGGTGCTGCATCCCAAAGGGCTGATCCGCATTCACGGGACGCAGACAGCACTTCACAAAACCGCAGACCCTAGAAGCTTCAAGGGGGGG
>JAWWEE010000040.1:45440129-45460875 GCA_035221455.1 Xenops minutus | reverse complement strand
CCCCCCCCCCCCCCCCCCCCCCCCCCCCCCCCCCCCCCCCCCCCCCCCCCCCCCCCCCCCCCCCCCCCCTGGAGAGACTGGAAACGAGACGGCTCAGTAAAACTTTGCATATCTCTAATATTTTGCTAGCAGATGATGGAATGAGTGTAACATTTGCCATTTGGATTAGTGTTTCAGCCATAGAAATAAATGAGTCAAAGAAAACAATGAGAGGGAGTATAGCCATTCTCCAAAGGGCGAGGTTACAAAACTAGGTAAAGATAAAGCTTTAACCACTGTAAGGTTACCCAGGGCGTAGCTGGTCAGCCAGCTCATGAAGAATATTCAGTCTAAAATTCCCGTGCCACAACTCGACAGGGCCCAAGTGTGCATTCCCAGCTAGGTGGAGGTTTAGTGTAAGGAGGGCAGTTCTGACCCTCTCAGCACCCAGGGTGGACCATAGCAAGGAACTACACCACCCCAAACACTGTGGTGTGTATGTAATTTTAATCCTGGATTCTTACAATATTGATTACTCGTTTACTGTGCTGGGGAAGACTCAAATTTATACTTCAGATAGTCTCCATCTAACATTGGAGGGGTTGAACATGTAATGAGTCCAAAAGTCAAAAAGGCTTATAGAAAAATGAATATAACTTTTTAACTTTGGAAAGAGTATTAATTCTTCAGAAGCATTCAGCTTGTATAATCTGATATTTACAGAGAAAAGCTTGGGGTGCACAAAACAGTAGGAGAGTGATGGCTACTCAAGTTGCAACAATGATAGGATAATTTCCTCAAAAAATTAAGTATACATATCAGTACCTATACGAATTAGAAAGTTTATAGCAATTCTTTGAATTACATATGTCCCTACACCCTAAAAAAAAGGTGATCTCTTGATTGGAAGGCTAATGATATATTCATCATTGGTAGGTGAACATTTATATAGTAATTTGAATTACAGTAATATTAGGGAGAAAGTAGGTGAGATTATGGAGCATTGGCACAGACAGGATCCCAAGAAATGGAATTTAGGTAAATTGATCAAGCTAAGCTGAGATGTTATTGCAACCTGTGATTTAATACCACCAGGTCATACAGGAGGAAGCTACCTCAGAAACAGAAGGACCCACAAAGAGTTAACTTAGTAAAAACCCATATAGGAAGTGTCTGCTCTTGTAGCTACAGGGCCAAGAGTATGCTTAAGTTGGAAAGGGGAAAAACTTTGCTGTTAACTCATCAAGCTGCCTGCTTAGTTCTCATGTGTCAGTTCCACTTGTGTGAACAGCAGTGGTTAATAAGAGCAAACAAAGAGGGGAAGCACTGTATGGTCACAGCAGAGTTGGGCAGGAAGAGTGTCCAGTGATATCTAGGTACAGGAGCTGAGGTAATGTCTGCTGAGCCCTATTTAATGCATCAATAGAGGTTTGCTTCCTATGAATAATTCTGAGATGCATGTTCGGATCCCTTCCTCTGGTGCATGTAGCCAATGTACACCTGAATTATGGCACCTATAGATTTTGCTGTTTGATATTCAAAGACAAGAGGTAGTCATGGGTGCTGTATTATTAGGCTTCTGCAGGATAACTTTACAATCCTCAGAGATTTGAAAGACCTAGATTTATGTCATCTCTTTCTTGACACTTTCAGGGAAAATAGTCTAAGTGATTCTGGGCCATCACTTAGCATCTTCAGGCTATTAGGCTAATGAAGACATGAGACTTTAAAATAATGCTTAACTAGCATATTCAGAACTGGGATCTGCATTTACTCTACATAGTGCAGTATGCCTGCCTGCTCCCGAGTGTCAGTGGGAATCCACTTCCAGTAGGGAATCCCCCCTTTTAGTAGGAGTGCATTGCTGGACTTAAAAGATAGAAGTAAATCTAGAGAAAGAAGCAGTGGCAGATGTGTGTGATTCTCATGGAGAAATTCAGTTTGTGAGTTAGTCAAAAGAAGGTCAAGGAAACACAATGTCTTCTATGACAGTATAGCACTTGCTATTCAGACAGTGTGGGGGAATCAGGTATGATACAAGAGAATAACTCTAAGCTACCTTATAAAGGCCCTCAAAAAGCTGTCAGATATCTAGAAGAGGTGAACTAAGTTGCTGAATGCCAGGAGTACTGGCACTTTAAAAATATGATGAACTTGTCCAGTGGGAGGGGAAAAAGGAAGAACTTGGACTGGGCTTACAAGAGGCAAAATGTGTGCTGGAATCAATGTACCTTTTAAATAACTAACATACAGGAAGCAGAGAGGTGCAGCAGACCTGCTATTAATATATAATAATCTGTTGCTATTGCAACCTGTGACACTTGTCTATACCTAAAGCTAATGAGACAGATATGGGAATTAGAGGGCTTTTACGGGCAGCTATGAGAGATTATACTGACATAATTTCCTTCCCACCTTCATGCTTTAAGGCTGTGTGGTAGAGCTGCTTGTGGCAACTGATAGTGAGTGTCTTTAGATACAGATGCCTTACTTAAATCTGCCTCTACATTCCATCAGAATTTGTGGATTTGTGGATTCCTAATGTTCTCTAAGGGTTACCTGCTACCTTTCCATGGAAGAGTTAGTGAGGAGATGAGAGTACTGTCATGTTGTGATGGCATTTGTGTATTTTTTGCTGTACCATAAAGAAACATATACTGAATTAAGAAGGTACATGTGTGATTGCAAAGGTAGGGAAATGTGAAAAGATGGTGAAAATCACTTACTTAGAACACAATACAGATAACTTTTCAAAAAAAAGCAGCAGTTTGTGTCCTTTACCGAGACAGTGACACATATTTGTAAAATATTCCAGTACCAAACCTGTCAGTGAGCAGTATAAAAAATTTGTCAGACAGTGGAACGGTCTCTGAATTCTGGAACATAGATTAATAAAATAGCTGACGCTTGTGTGTCTATTGACAAGCAATTGGTAGTCTTTTAAAGTATGTGGAAAGATCTGGGGCAGTTTTAATGCAAGTGAATGCTAAAGAAAAATGCTAGCTTTTTACTTGAAAACAGTTGTTAACTTCACTTCTGATCTAGTTCATCGGTGTTGTAAGAAGAAGGGAAAAGAGTGATCAACACAAAAAAGAACTGCAATGACTGAGAACTGTGCAAGTGCCAGATTCTTATGGAACCGTGTTTGAGTTTGGGGTGACAGTTGTCACTATGTTTTGGTCGTATCATATGAAAGGCTTCAGTGCCAAACTCTAAAGATGAATTGTGAGCTTTCAAGGTTATAATATAAAAGTAATTAATTTTTTTTCCTGTGCTCACAAAAAGTTTTTCTCAGTTTCCTTTTATCATTAGGGAAATATTCTTAGGCATATATATAGATGAATCCCAGTTGACTTACAGAAAATGTGTTATTTGGGAGAAGTGATCTTGTTCAGTTGAATCCCCCCCACACACACACAAAGAAAGTGTAGGAGTGTATAATATTTGTGTGAACAATCTGTGAGATTTAACTCACCCACTCGGGTTGTATTGTCATGCATTGAGTGGGTTAACCAGTATTTGGGGAGGGAGATGCAGCAGGACCGATGCCTGAATTTGTTAGAGATTTAAAAGATGACAGATTCAGAGATCTGCTTTATGGACTTAACTACCAAAGGTAGCAGTTGGGTATATCAAAGTCCATTAGTGACTTTCCAAAAATGGAAATACTGCTTCAATGAGAGAGTTTGACTACAGTTCATGTTATTTTCTATATTTGTTTAAGATACACTTTATTCCAGTTTACAAGTAAATTCTACTCAAGTGGACATCAATTGATATAGTTTATTTTGTAAAGACTTCCAGGAACTAACAAATATTTTGTCTAAGGATGTACTAATTTCAGTTCACCAGACAGACCATGGAGGAAAGTTCTTGTCTCACTCAAAAATCTTGCCTTAAATCTCAGGAACCTGTAGGGGTTCTTCTAATGAAGAAGCTATGCCTAAGGCTAGTTAGAGCAATAGTAAAGAAGTCCTGTGAAAAAGCCCTTCCAATCATAAAAAAGGTGAAAGTCTGAACAACATTTTTATTGATGTGCATGGAAGCTGCATCTTAGAAACCCAGGGAAAAAAGTGGAACACTTAGCTATCTGTGGACAAACCTAGAGAGAGGCCTGGGCTAAGGACATAATCCAATTTATTGAGCAGAGAGACAGGCAAGATAATTATATTTTCTATGGAATGTGAAGAAAGAAGTAGCAGAGATGGACTGTGGAAATGATTTTGTATTTTACCTACATTCAGCTTAAGCTAGGTAGGCATCTACTAGTTAGATTAGATTTTAGAAAAAAAAGTGGTGACATGTTTTGTTTAAAATGCATTTTCTTTATAAAAATTTTCAAGACAAACTTTAAATGAGAGGAAGTATAGCCTATTGCAAGAAATAAATTAGTTCTGAAGATCTTCCCAAATTCTCTTGAAGCCAAGTATGACTGTGCATTTTTATTCATATTCTCCTCATGTACATTTGCTGTTTATAATTCTGAGCTGCTGTAAATGCTGTAGATAGAAATCATCTTGGGGAAATAACACTATTGTTTGTGTACATAACTCCTGAGTAGCCAAACACATCCTTATCATAACACTTTCTCTGTTGTGCATTTGGTCTGGAAGTACTCACAGGATCAAAATAGACTCTTCTAGGAATCATCTATTGGCACCAAACAAAGGGTCACCTAAAATAACCTGGTGATGCCCTCCAGTATTTTTAGATCAACACATTTCTGTTCAGGCCATTTCTTACTGTGTCACAATATGAATTTTAAAACTTTTTGGCATCAGTTGCTTCCATTTTCTGTTCTTACTAGTTTTGCACTTGCTTGCAAGAATATTTCACTCCAAGGTCAAAGTATCTGCGGATTGAGGTTTTTTCAAGCAGCTGACAGAAACTGTTTGGGGCAATAGCCTGACCTTGGACTAAGAGATATAGCAGCCTGGAAGTCAGCAGTAGAAAACAGCACAAAGTAGAATAGTAGATATTTGTGATTATTAAGCATTGCTTATTCAAGAAAGTAGAAAAATACTTCTGTTTTCACTTAGTTATTTCGTATTTTTCTATAATACTATTTTTAAATATTCTATGTAATTGTATTTTCATTTTTTTCTAGTGATATAACCATTCTGAGCTTTTGATATATATTATTTCTAATAATGATACATGTAATTATGTAATTGTGAGCTTTTATTGTAATACTTTAGAAAATTAATGTTTAAGAACAAGTAATTGTTTTGCATTCCTCATACATGTGAAAAAATTAAATAAAAATAAAATTGTAAGCTTTATCCTTTGCTCCATCAAATTTTCAAATTAGCAAAATTGAACTATTGCCTTTTCTCTACATGATGACACTTTAGGACAAACAGAAATTGCTATCAGTGCTTTCCCATGTTTAATTGATGCAATAATAAAAAGTGGTGGCCTCACAAATGTAGATGAAATGTTGGTAGCAAGGTTTGAAAATTTTGCTAAAATGCTTTCAGGTGGACATATGGCTCTTCCTCTGTTAGATATGGATATACTAATTTTTTTAAACTCAGTAGACCTACTTCATATACTCTAGCATATTTATTACATTTAGAGACAAAACCACGGTATTTGCCTCTGTAGAATCAAAGTAAATGAGCTAGATTGCATTCTTTTTCTGTATTGTTAGCAATGGAGTTGCTTAATAAATTATGCTTAAAGAAGCAAATTTTCTTATGTTGTATCTGTATAATTCCATTATAAGACTGACAGAATGGTTCCTTAAGGACAGCAGACAGAGCTTCCCTGAAGTAAAGCATTATATATCCATCTGAGTTAGCATAAAGGTAACTTAAATTTAATTTTTACATCAGAAACAGAATCACTAGGTATCAAACATGAATTAAAAAAAAACTATTATAATTTGTAGGTCTCAGATGCCCCTACATTAACAATTTGGTTGTAATGAAGGGTATGCTCATGAAGTATCCCCCGTTCTGCACTTGTATGTTACAGAATGATCTTGAGTGCATGAGTTGGACTCCCTCTGAATGGACCTAAGCTGAAATGTGCACTCCAGGAGCACATCCAACATCCTCCAGCTGGTGCTGGAGATTCAGTCTCTAGGAATAGACTAGAACAATTTCAAAGTAAAACCCCCAAAATGTGCATTATATGAACATTTCGTCCCTGGGACTAGTTGTTTCACAGTACAGATCTGCTCTGATTACAGTTTTCCATGTTAATATAGCCACAGACCACTTTGCTAATTGGGAAACAACATTTTTTTGAAGCAAGATGAAAAACAATTATGCCATTTCGGGAGAGTTTTTTTTAAAAATACTTCTGCTTGAAGACAGCCTTCTAAAACACCACTACTACCTCCACTTTGCAGAGAGAGAAGAGGGAATTGCTTACAGACTTTATGCCACATGTTAAGCATTTTTTACTTGTCACAGAACTACATGTTCTATTTGTCTCAAAGACCTAAAGAAAAGATTTTCAGTGTCCTCTCAGTGCCATTAACACAGAGGACAACACTGCAGTGTTTATAAATACCTAACAAAACATGTCAATGCATTGTGTATGGTATCGTATCAATTTCAAGGTTGACGTTTACGAATAGGGCCTATGCCCTAGTTTGTAGTTTTTCTCATGATTTAGTTAAGCAAAAAGGACCACTTCATTAAGCTCTGCTATAGAAAGTGCTCTCCAGCTGTGGAATTAGTGTCCTTTTCTTTATATCTTTGGTTTATCCCCTTAAAATGAGAAACTTTTTCCTAGGAGCCTCCACTTTCTCTAGGCTACTCTCCATAGACCATGGAGAGTATGCTGGACAATGGACAATGCTGTCCCTAAGCCAGAGACCACTGTGTCTGGGCAGCTCAGAAGGCAGACAGCAGATCAGTCTCAGACTGTAAGACTCAGTGTCACAGCTCTGTTTCACTACAATCCTTTGCAGGGACTGAGAGAATAGAGAGCCTTCCCTTATTGTGCTGCAGATATGCATGGTTCCTCCAGAGAACTCATAATAATTTCCTTAAAACACTTACTAAGAAGCATGTCTGAGCATAATGTTTATCCTACTATAATAGTGCTCCTGCTGTTCGTTCAGCTATCCCAGCAATACCCATTCAGGAACATGCACACTCCAAGGAATGTGCTTCTCCTCTGTGACTTTTCAGCATTTATATGATCTATAGTTCACAGGAACCTAATCATCCAGGGAAAGTGAAGATTGGCATGTTTTCAGGCAAGTGTAAGAAAAGGAAATGAGTGGACCAGTGCCATAATGCCAAATCTCCATTTCAGTGAGAGGTCAGGTGACTCTGTTGCTAGTTCTGATCTGACATCAGATGCAGTATCTGAGCCAGCTCTAATCAGGCTTAGCCACTTGGCATAGTGCTGAACTGTGTGGAAATACCAAAACAATGTAATTACAGCAGAAGGATGTACCAGAACAGTCTGTCTCTGAAGTCAGTGTATCTGGGATCATGTTGTGTAGTTCTGCTGGGGTGCTACTTTGCATAGTGTGGGTGTGCATTTAATGGCCAATATTCATAGTACCACAGGTGCACAAAGTGAAGGATCTGGTAACATAAAAGTATGGAGATGACAGGATGGGAGAAACTTGATAATGGGATGCAGAGACTGTGATTTGACTTGGAAAGCTCAAGGGCTCTGTAAGGTGTGGCATCTGGCATACAGGGAGAAGGAAGTGTAGTAGATCATAGTACAACTTCTGTTGTAGTTGCAAAGGACGGAAAAGGAACAGCAGAGGAGAGGAAGGGAAAAAGGTCTGCAGCATCCTAAGTGCCTATGATGTTTAAGGGTAGGGACCTCAGAAGGACAGTCTTCCCTTAAGAGACAAGAAATCATGCCTTGTACACGCTGGAAGTATGTCCCTCAACTACAGCTCCAGAGGCTCCTCAGGAGAATAGTGAGAGACAGCCTGGACAGAAGAGGGAAATACATGAAAAAGAAAAAATGCCTTCTTCAGAATCTTTCCTGAACGAAATACTTTCACTTTCATGTATGTTTGCTGTGGTCAGGGTTTTTGGGCAAAAAACAGGATGAATTTAGCTGTGGCAGTCCCTAGCCTCTATTTCTCAGATCTAAAATTGGGAAAACTTCCTTTTGATAACAATAACACTGACTACTATCTAGTTCCAGCTCTGTGTATGATAGTGATGCTGGCATTAAAGGATGAAAAAGGGGAGTTCCAGACTCATTTTATGGGTAAAAGGATCTTAATTCCTAAGGTGGGTTTTGATTTTGTTTGTTTGTTTGGGGGGGTTTTGGCTGGTTCATTTGTTGGGGTGTTTTGTTTGTTTCAGGTTGGGTTGGGTTTTGTGGGGGTATTTTGCACTTTTGGTTTGTTGGCTTTTTCACAAGCTTTTGCACTCTTTAAAAATAAAAAATTAAGATTTCTAGCAGAGGCAAAGGGGAGGCCTACAGTTTCCATTTTCTGAGGTGTTCTTTGGAGATGCAGCTGGAGTAGAAGTCAGAAAGTAGGAGTGCTGATTGGGAAGATGAGGGGGTCAGGCAGATCTCCAAAAGCAGGTAGAGCGCCCTCAAGCCTCTGACTTACGTTTTCAGAATCAGAAAATTCAGGGTTGATGGTGCCAATTATGTATGCTGGGTACAGCAGAGATCTGAGATAAAGAGATAATGGTCTTTATAGTAAGAGAAAGGCAGTAGCTGAAAGCAATAGAAGAAGAAAGCAGAAAGAAAGGAAAAACATTTAGTGGGGGTAGGTCAAGGCATATGTTTTAGCAATGGTGCTGGAATTTCAGATCTTTAAACCTCTTCAACAGATGATACTTCCTCTTTGGGGCTCTGTAGCTATTAACATGGAAGCGAGACATTAAAATGTAGAGAGACAGTCTGGCACTTAGTCCCTGAGAAGTTTGCAGACAGGGAGCTAGCTGTGGGAAACGTCCTCAAGGAAGATTGTTTTGCCCTGAGGCTACAAATGGTGAAACATGTTTTCAGCATTGCTCCTAAGCAAAGGGACCTAGGGAGACTCAGACCAAAATGATCCTCTGTCCATTAGTGAGCTGTAAGAGGTCTCAGTGTGTTTTGGAGGGCTTGAAGATGTTGATGTTCGTAAATGTCATGGGATGACTTTTCAGGTTCACCCTGTTGTAGCCTGAATGATTTGATAATGCCTACACTACGCCTTTCTTACAGCCTAGGGATACCAGGATGTCTCTGTACTTCATTAACTTTCTTGGTAATATGTTTGTTACCCAGCTTTGGTCCAGTGACTGCATTTTGTATCCTTTTTTTATTTAGTTTCATTTTACTTTTTTTTTAAATAATTTCATCTATTGTAAGGTGATTACTGCACTTTAATAACTTACCACAGCATTTTGGAAGTAAACAGTTGATTGGTAGTTAGGCTGAATCCAATTCCCTTTAAAAGGCCAGTTACCCAATGACAGGTCACCTGTGAAGTTAGGGAATATCAAGAGCAGCCTGAAGCTACTCTACACTGTACTATTCAGTGAGTAGATAAATTTGTTAAATTTCAATACTAATTGTTCCTCAGGCATCATAACTATATATGAATTTACCCCTCTTTTTTTTCTTCTGTTCTGTGCATTCTGTAGTACATCTATTGTCATAATTTAGTGCATCTTTATCATTTCCTTTGACTATTATTTTCAATAGATAATACCTCAAAAGTAGACACAATTAGATTATTGAATAATACAAACCACAAGTGACAGTTACAGATAGGAAAAAGAAAATGCAAGCTAATGGCTAGCTCAACCCTCATTAAAGACAAAATGTAACATTTATGGTAAGGTTTCCAAATTCCTTAAGAATCCTATATAGAGCCTAAGGCCTTTGTTTCAACCCTAGAGCTGTGCAGCTCTTCCATTTAATGTGCACAATAACTGTTCAGGGAAAAGGAGGTTTTTGCATTTGCAGATGCATATGCATTCAGTAAAATGGTCTTAAGCAATTGGTGAATAAAGTTCTCCAGATCATTTCTACCTCAGTAGGACCTGCAGGACTCAGAAACACACTGATTTCTGAATCCCCTTCTAAAGGTCACTCTGATGTCTGAGACATTTTTATTTTATCTTAACTCAATTTATCCTGGTCAGCACCTCAGGCATCTTCTCTGTTGTAGTTATTTGACATCCATCATCAGTGCACACTAACAGGATATTCTATTGCAAAGCAGTAAAAATCATTATGGTGAATGCTCATATCCCTCCAGAAGGCATTATCTTTTAAAAAACCTAACAGTGCATGCCATATCAGTATGTTTTAACAGGATAAATTGAAGCAAAACAAATATCTTAATTTTACTTCTCGAGTTTTTGTGAGAAACAGGAAATACAAAAGGAAATTAATACATCCAGCACCCTTGGGTAATAATTATAGGCATTTGAAAAGCAGTCACACAGAAAAGAATATGTGCAGAGTCAGAGACTGCAGTGACCTCCCACACTGCAAAGTTCTTTAGAATTACTGAAATTATAAACAAAGTAAATGGTCTTCTTTCCCAAACAGCCGCCTCGATGTCACTCGTTTCCACATTCCGGCTTCTGTCGCTGCATCCCACACTCTCTCTGTTGCTAAGTGCTTTAGGCTTCTGCAATATGTTCCAGCAGCTCCCTGTTTCTCTCAGATCTCGAAATGTGCTATCATCTGAGAGCAGAATGTCTGGGTTTATCTGACATGGTAAGAAAAAAAGATTAAACTGTACCAATTACAGTTTCCTAAAGAACACTAGAATTTTCCATATGAAAAATGTCTTTGCAATCTTGCATGTCCTTTCATAACATTTTGTTAGAACATGTTTTCAATTCACAGTAGGATCTGTGAGGGACTGGGGCACGTTATGGCTCCTGGGAGCAGCTGTAACTAAATCCTGACTGTGACAATAGCAGCACAGTGTACCAGGTACTCGCAGAAGCTTAGATCAGTATTGCCACTGAGCTATGAAAATAAAGAAGCTCATAAATAAATGGAAATAATAGGGAAAATTAAAAAAAAAAAAAAAAGAGAAATACAATAGTTAAGAATTTACATAATTTTCTAATTGTATTAGTAAATACAGACTGTTTCATCTATTCATCATTCTGACTTGATTGGTTTCTTCTACTCTTGTAGCAGGGACAATAATAGCTTCCATTTAAGAGAGAATGTTGTCAGAGTTATTCACCCAGCTATGTCTGTCTTTTTTTTTCTTGGTGAGTAGGCATGTTACCAAGTGCAGTTTTCAGCCTGTGTGCCTTTACCCATTCTGGGGTACAATTCCACAGCTCTCCCTATATCCTTGCCTACCATACCAGCATAGCTTCTATTGTGATTGCTGGCAGGTTTGCTCTATCTCTTCTAGTCAATTAAAGATGAGCAACATCGGCTCTTTAATAGTGATTAAAGAGCTGTTTTTAGTGATTAAAAAGTTAACATATGTAATTAAACTGTGTGGGCATCCCCCCTGTCAGATAAAAGAAACATTCTCGGTGCATTTTTAGGTTAGATTTGGCATTTTCCAAAGCCAGCTCAAGGTATGGGCAAAGTAGGAAGTATTTTCATGAAAAAGTAATTAAGCAGATAAGGAATAGATTGGTAGGACAAAACAGTTGATACTAAGGCACCTAATTTTCCATTATATGTGTTTTGGGGGTTTATTCTGGATTATATTTAGCCTGGTCACCGGAGCCAAACACCTCCGCTACACATGTATTTCAAAGCTTTCTGAGAAGAAGTGTTAGGTATGTGCTAGAGGACCTTGTGATGATGCAGCTCACACGCTATTTTGGAACCTCTTGTCCCCATTAGCACTAGGGTGCATGTGGAGCAGATTTGAAGCAGAGCTTCTGTTTTCATTTCCTCCTTAAGGAGTTTAGTTTGTATGCACCAAAACCACTTTGAGAACTGAAACACCACATGGTAAGTGGAGACAATGCACTATTGCTTTGAAACAAATTGCTAATGTAGACACAACCTTTGACAGCTGCAGAGGGAACAATCTGCTGGTTCTGCTATGGCCTACGAGAGGAGATCAGCTGCTTTAGGCTGAATCTCTTCCCTCTGTATAGACCACCTTTCAATATCACTGCAGGCCTTCCTGCTCTTCTATTGGTGCTCTTACTCCTTTTCCTGTGTCCATTCTCTCATGGGAAAAGGTCCCTGGTCTGCCCCATTACCATCTACATGAAAGATAAAGGAAGTGAACTGTAGATGCTGAAAGATGGTGCAGACTGTAGACAGACGACTAACAGCTGCATGAGACCTAAGCATAGAGATGCCATACCCAAAGAGAACTGAGAGAAGAGTGTCTCTTGTTCTGAAATAGCTCACTTGCTAATGCTGCAAATTTAGATTAACTAAACAAATTCAAAATTTTTAAAACCATGTTTCAGCAAGATGCTTTCTCTCTGCCTCATTCTCCCTACATGGCAGGTAAGAAAATTTCTTGTTAAATCTGTCTGGTTTCTCCTGGTTCCTGGGCCCCTTCTTTGCCTCCAGACATGTTCTTTTAATAACCGTGCTGAGACAAGAGATATCTTGCCTCTGTCTTCATTCCTTCAGTTAGTCTGAGCCTGGAACCAAAGCTGATAACCACTCTTTTCCTTAATCAAAACCCAGGATGAGATTTCTGTTGCTTGACATCTTAAAAGCTTCTGTGGAGGGCTGGAATTAAGACACCCTCTACCCTACCCTACTGTTAAACAGCCTGGGCTATTTTGAAGCAGAGAATACCAGCCAAGGCATGCAATATGCGGCAAATAACAACTACAATGCAGTGTAAGAATCAGCTGAAAAGCATGCTTCATCCCTTTCTACCTGGACAAAGTAATGGCACAACCCCCACCAACCATGTAAGGTACATCTAAGGGACACATAGCCCCTGCACCACTCTACTTCCTGCTTCTTTTCCCCTGAAGCACTGGTTAAACCAAGTAGATTTTACAGTGTAGTCACATGCTCAACTTGCTAATAATCAGCTCAGTGTAAATATCGACACAGTGCTGCAGAGAAGCCCAAATGTCATCGTAACCGTTCCCTTGGATCACTTCAGCATGGGCAGGAACAGAGAGAACAAAGATGCCAGAGGACAAACAGGTGTGCTACAGCAAGCACGGAAGAGCAAAAAGGAGAGAGGCAAAACCGTGACAGAGATGGTAAAGCTAGGGTCACCTGGTCATCCAGCTGGACTGATATGGTGGGAAAGTAATGCCCTACAGAGCAACTACAGATCCACGAGGGGTGACACTAGCAATACAGTTTTCAAGCTTTTTCTATGTAGAAATACTGGGATGAAAAAATATCAGGACCAGTAGTCAAAAGAGTTTTGAATTCAGCTGACAAGGGCCAAAAGTAGTATGTTTAATTGTTCATCAGCTAGCATCCAATTAAAACAAAACCAAAACATAAAACACCAGGTGTAAGTTACAGCAGTTTGACATCTTTGCTGATATGCTCCTATGAAGGGCAAGGAATAATGTGGGTAGAAGTGACCCATATCTTATGCATAAGATCAACATAAGAAGCACCAAGACATTGTATTGCAGTGATGTGCCTACTACAATTGCATAAAGACAACCCTCACATCCTCTTACAATAACTACAAATGTCTCTTTAAGGGCAGTATACACAAATGCAGTGTATTCTCTGAACTCTATTCTCAGTATGTTACTAAGATACGCCTGTTTCTATGGAGAGCTTATTGGTGGGCAAAATAAACTGTTTTGATGAATTATAAAAAAGGTAAATTAATTTTTCAAAGCAAAATATTGCATGAGAATGCTGATGATATGAAATCACACTAATAGAGAATTTCATGTACATAGTTGCCACCTCTTTATTATTTTTCTTTTTTATTTCTAGTAGACATTTATCTCAAATTCTGTATAGTCTATAAACTGATATAAATTCCTATCTGTCCTGCAAGGTAGTTAACTAACAGTAAGAGGCACCTATGTAATGGCTACAAAAGCTCCAACTGAATATTTCTTTGTTTTTAAAAGGTAAGTATAATTGTACAGCAATTTACTGTGGATTATAAGTATCTGCATGACCATGAATATGCCATGTTGTGAAGTGAACAAAAGAGCTTTGAAATAAGAACAGTAAAGGCAAAGAAGGAGAGAACAAATAAGTATGTTAAATAAAGCTCAGTATTTTATTTTAACATGCTTCTGTGGTAACAGCTAGACTCTACAGATGACAAATAATAGATATGTGGGGGCTTGTGGCATTCCTGCTTCTTTTTTGTTTATAGCTCTTATTATTTTATTCTGTCCTGAAACAGACCTTGAAAAAAGCTTTTCTTGACTTAAAGAACAGTTTAGTTGATCTATCAACAATTTGGCAAAGTAAGAAGCTACACAAAAAGAAATCAGTGAGGCATTTAACAACTAAATCAATTGGAATTTACGAGTGACCTTTTTTTTTATCTTTACATCTGTAGAAATTATTCAACTCATTTGAAGATGCGCTTTGGTATTTTCAGTGTCAGAAATATTCCATAGGTTACAGATCAGTTTTATCAATTGTCTTATTCAACCTTAAATGCATATGTAGATAAGTAGTTTCACACTGGCACCTAAGAAGAAGCATTTCTTTCCATGGGCAGATAGAAGCTGCCATCTATATCCTTCTGGTTTTATGCCAACCTTTTTTCTCTCTCACTTGGTTGGAGTCTTCCAAATCTAGCACCAACATATGAATATACACATGGCTGCCTAAAGCAGGAGGATTCATAGGACAGTAAAAATTAGTTAAGAGAAGTCTGACTGATCTGGCTGTGCTGATTTGAAAAAATTATAGACCTCACTGCTTTGTCCCTCCGAGGCGCCAGAGGGTACCATCCCTCTAGGAGGTGTGGCAGAAGAAACTACAGGCATCTGACTCACCTGCCTCAATGGTGGTTAAAGCTAATTGCCACACTATACAGGGAAATAGGTATGGTTCCTGTCTCCTCTCCTTCAGGGTGTAACAGCTTGCAGCAGAAGGGTAGGGCAACTAGCTGGGGCAGTAATGCATTAAAAAGTAACATCTTGGTTCTGCCTATCTCCCCTGCGTAGCTAGTGTTGGTAAGATTGTAAAACAGTAAAAGCCTTTCGCCTAGACTGCCAAAAGAAGCCATGTATTTACTTACTTCCTAATTTCCTGCATCCCTTTTCCATATTTTCTCGCATTCTTTCATCCATCCCAGCTCTTCCGTCCCCCTTCTCTTACCTTAGTGCTTATTTTGCAAAGCCTATTTCCCACTGACATCTCAAAAGCTACCAATATGAATTCAAAAGCAGTCTGACAGCCAGCTTTCAGTGCACAAAAAAACTTCAAAATGTAGTTGATTTGAGCATGCATAGAGATCTCTAGAATACATAAGGAATTTTCTGCACATCTACAATATATTGTACACCCTTGACTTGCAGCACACAAAACAATGTGCAGTACTCAGTCCTCACTGAAGTAGCCTATGTTTCCCTCAGCCCACTTCATTCTGTTCCAAGATTTTCTGCACCTATCTCCAACATTCACAATGCACACTGGTTTCATTTTCATGTACCTTTTCCCATATTCTTCATATTCTCTTCATCAGATTTTAGTTCCCGTCCCACTTCTTTTATTCCCATGTCTCTCTACACCCTCTGGTCCAGCCTAAGAAAGATAAATTTGAGAATGGTCTGGTTTCATCTTTCCTGGGACAGATACCATCTTTGCTACAACAAATGTAAGTTTTATGTAGCAGGATTACAGGAAAGTAACCAGCTGTCATGGCTGAAAGCAATTTCACTTAAGTCCTAAAACTCTCTGGATAGAGAAACCATTACAATAAGGAAAAAACAAGAAGTTTGACACCTATAGTCTTGTAACTGCAGGAGTCTGTATATTTTATACTTTAATTTCAAATCCACTAAGTATTTTGAACTGGCAATGGTACAAATGTTCTGAGATTCACTGATGGCATTTCTAATCAATTCAGTGAATAATGACTGCAAATTTCTATGAAGCAATTTACTTGCAATGAAGAAGAAAAGGAGATGCTTGCTATTCTATCTGAGACACTGAACCTGCATAAAGAAACAGAGGAGAAGAACAGGAGTCTCTTCCCCTGCCATTTCAGATTTCTATTTCATAAAGGGAGAAGTGTATCTGTGAATGGTACCGGAAAAGGAGAAGCAGCAGAGCTGTGCATACACAAGTGACCAGTTTTCATTACCTACAGATCTTCACTGTTTTGCTCAAATTGTTTTCACCAGTTTTAGTCACCAACACAAAATGTTGGTGACATGTGGAAAGCATGTCACCACCATAAAAAAAAAAATCTTTCTTTCACTAGGCTAGAGTTTTATGATGACCTATCGTCTACTGCACAAACCTCATTTATAGGCAGTCTACAGAAAATACTTAACCACTTCCTATCTGAGTATGATAATTGCACTGGCTTGAGGTAGGCCTAATATCTTTTGTTTCAAAAAGCAGGATGTCCTGCCTTTCAGAGCAGTAGTAGAGAAATAAAGGAGTGCCTAGTGTTTGTTTGCAAACCCAGGTAGAACTGTACAGAGTCTCTCTCCGTGCTATTAACTTCCTTCTACAAAGATTAAGCTGACTCTTGCTGTATTCAATAGAAAGACTTCATTTGCATTAGCTGGAGGAATTTCCAACTGGAGAAAGAAATAATCAAGAAAAAGCAAACAATGAAACTAACTTTTCCACTAAAACAATGGTCCAGATCCCAAAAATATGCAAAACTGATACATGTTTTGTAAGTTCAAGTCCCAGAAATGCCAGATATAAGTAAAAGCATCACATCAGTTATTGTAAAGATACAAAAATTATTATCTACATAAATGATAAAAAATTTTCAAAATTTAGAGATACAAGGTGTAAGTAGATGAGAAATTATATTTAGGTAGCATTCTGATAGGATAGTGTGAAATTACATGTTGGAACTGAAGGTTAAGCAACATAAAGGAAGAAAATGGACAATGATATGTCATATGTATGTCATGTCAGATATTACAAATATTTCCATGCTAATAAATGAGAAAATAGAGATGGGGATAAGCATAGGATCACACAGACCTTCCAGTAATAGTAATTTCTCCAGCAGCTGATCAGTCTCCAAACACCTGTATTGCTGCACAGATTAAAATCTCAAGTGTAGATAATGAACACCAGAGTATTTGCACTTTGAGAACTCTTTCCTGCTTGCCATAAAGCAAGGTGTACAAGAACAAATAGTAGCTTTCCCTGTTTCTATGTGAAATACACAGTGCAACTAAATCAAAGTGCTACTAAGAGTTACCAGTTACTGGTAAATCATGGTAGAACTGGCTACAGCTCTTGTCAGCAGAAGAAATATATCACTTTTTGTTTCTTGCAAGGGTGACCTCCTCCTTGTTGCTACTTCCTGCTTCCATTCATTCAAAGTGGAAGGGGCTTGGTCTTCCACTGAGGTAAGAGAATTTTACCTTTTTTTAGCCTAGAGACCTCGTACCGAATTCAAGTAAATTGCAAAACAGTCTGTATGAATACTAACTTGGTATAAGAAAGCAAGAAACTATCTTAATTTGATTATTTTAAATGGATTGGAGTTTTGTGTAGGTGGAAGACAATCATTACAGAAAGGAGTGCTACACAGACTAATATAAAAATAGCTCCTGCTGTGAGGAGAACAATAGCTCTGTTTCTTTTCTCAGAGCACAGATACAATTAGTTAGAGGATATTGCATTTTTCAGAAATTTTTGGCATCCAATAGAAAAAAACAATTCCATTTCAAAACAGAATATTGTATTTGAAAATCACTTCCTCTTTTAATAACCTGCCAAGCCTTTCAGTCTTTCCCCTGCAAATTAACACATCCCTTGTAGTTTAGCACAATGCTTTCCCACACTTCTGGCTGATTGTGAGGTTACTGACTCCTGATGCTGTGACACAGAATCCTGAGCTTGGCTCTTGGCAGGAAAGTAACTGCTTTCCACATAGATCGTGTTAAAAATGCATACATTTCTGTAAGGTTTCCATCTACCATTATGTGAACTCCACTGATTTAACTCCTATACTTTTACTGTCACAGAATAACTACATACTTTTGTTCAATAAACGCAGAGACAAAGCCAGTATGTTCATTTTCAAAGCAGGAAATCTGAGTCTCCTGACAGCACTGTATTCCTACTGCTGGATTTATATTCTAATGGCTGATGTAGATTTCATCAGATTGTCCAGTGGCAATAATTCATTCCATGGAACCTGGGTGTATTCCATTCTCGCTGGCATAGAGGACAGACCTATTGCACTCGCCAGCCAATCCATCTTAAAACTAGTTTAAAATATTAATAATCATGGTTAGCTAGATGGAAATATGATTGATTGCTACATAATCCACTAAATAATAAAACAAATCAATAGATATAGTTATAAAACCAGACCCATGGGATAAATTAATCAAAATCAGTGCCTACATTTCAAACTTAGGCCTTTCACTCTGGTTTGCTTTTGTACTGTCTTTTGCCCAGATGTGAAAATCTTTGTCTGAGGACATGAAGTAGTGGCAAATACAATGGCCAAGTGTATATCAAGTGTTAAACTGTTACAAGCTCTTTTCTCTTAACAACTCACTATTCTCCCCATTACAATTGTAAAACTTTAAAATACTCTCATTACACTGCAATCAGTGTTGACCCCTTATTTCTTGGGTGACTCATACTAACTGTTCATTTTTTTAGTTTCTTCTTTTGTTTACCATAATTACTTTTCCTGTCATAAGAGATGTATCAAAAGCAGATACGAATATGTATAAAGTAAAACAAGCATATTTTACCGATATTTTTAATACTTAAAAACATGGCTCCCTAAACTTCCACCTTCTCTTTGTACCTCGTATATGGAACAGCATTTACTTGAACGTGCAGCAATAAATGCATTCACCGTCTCAAGAATTTGTTTTACAAATCATGTATATAGTAACAAACTTGAGCACTATCATTTATAATTATATTACTTACCCAAAATAGCCTTCAAATTGAATAAAATAAAACACACATCATCTTGTTAGCATTCAAAGATTAGTAGAACTGGTAGGTCTAGCTAGAACTGGTAGATCTCGAGCTTTAAAGATGATCTGTAAGGGGTATCTTTGCATTACCAGGAAGTTCAAAGCTTGAGTGTCTGCTTTCCCTGTGTTATTAAAAATCCCACAAGTTTTGCAAATGTAAGGTAGCTATCCTACATTTTGAAAACATTCAAAAATACCTCAGTAATAATGTTTTGTCTGTATAAACAGCAAGTTTGTTTCTGAGTCATATTTATTCTTTTTTATCCTGAACCAATTTCACTAGAGGTCTACATCAGTATGAGCAAAGTAAATTTCTGTGCATGTAAAAAGTGGTTTCATGCTTGCACTCCTTTTTTAGGCAAGGGAAAATGATTTCTGTTTACTGGGAAACATATTCATCTGTGTTCTGGTTTGCTTGTGCTATGGAAAGGGTCAACGGAGCTGGAAGCAGGGGAATTTTCAGCTGGCACTGCTCCTGTGAAGGAGCTCCCTCCCACTTGGCCCTACTGTGGAGACCGACTAGCTAGAATAAGCTGTGCATGAAGTTCCCCAAGATCAGGAGCTTGCTGCTGCTGCAAATTAATATTTCTGCTATTCTCCACCTAGACACAGCATAGTGCAGATCAGCCTGCAGAATGAAGGAGCTTTGGCCTTCCTCAGCATTCACAGTAGTGTGGTGAAGCGAAGCTCTGTAAGCCCTGTGAGTGAGTTCAGAGCCTGTGAGGTGACCTGGCATATTCAGTACATTCAGTCAGTCACCCTGCTCTGCATGAGGGTAGGTAAAGGCCCTGTGACATTCGAGCTGACAGAGCAGGTAGGCGGCAAGGATCACCAAATGCCTAAAAGGAAAAAAAATTAAACCATTTGCTAAATTCTGGCTTAAGTGTACCTATGACCTGGTACTTCAAGTTCAAACCCATGTCATTAAAATCACTTCAGATTTGGCCTCCCTAGTAGATCTTGCTCTTTGTGTGGTAGAAATGTGAAAACAACAGATAGTGCAGAATAGCTGGTTCTCAAGACAAGCTTTTAGGTGGTGTTCACTAACAGACAAAGCCTAAGAAATTTAGGGGTGAAGAGGGCTGAGACGTGAGGAAACACAAACCATATCACTTTGAGGGTAAAAAGATTCTAAGCACAGGAAGGCAGCGTGGTTGGTGCTGGCAGAGCCATCACAGGGAGGACAAGAGGTATGGTATGGGGGCTGTGACTGCAGGAGACAAAGGAAAGAAAATACCACAAGAATAAATATGGAGAGCACGAGTTAGAAATCCGTGTAAAAAGCCACACGGCTTCCCGTGACTTCAGTTACTGGTGTGTCAGCCGCGGGAAGGGGGCAGCAGGGGGATGCCTCAGAGATGCGCTAAATCGCCCCACCAGCCCGCGAGTAAGCGCTGCCACGGTGCGGCACACATGAAGTGAGTGAGCGGCCCTGTGCCCCCTGCTCTCCTGGGAGCGGCGCGGGGACACCCTGGGCCGGCCGGCGGCGGGCAGGGCCTGGGGGCGGCTCTTCGGGACCCTCTGCCGAGGCGCCCCGCTCCCCGCGGCCGCAGCGCCCCGCTCGGGCTCGGGCTCGGCGGGCGGGAGGGCGGCCCCGGGCAGCCCCGGCTCCCGGTTCCCCGCTCCCGGTTCCCCGGCTGCCCGCGGCACTGCCCGCGGCGTTCCCCGCGCTCCGCCCGCCCCGCTGCCCGCGCAGCCGCCGGCCCGGCCGGGGCCGCCACCGCCGCAAGGTGTCGCCGGCGCCCGGGCGTCCCCGCGGCCCC
>JAWWEE010000040.1:45265468-45440079 GCA_035221455.1 Xenops minutus | reverse complement strand
CCGGAGCCGGCGGGGCTGGCTCACTGCGAGCGGGCGGAGGCGTCAGCCCGCAGCGGGACGCGCAGCCCTGCCCGGCTCGCCTCGGCTCGGCTCGCCCCTCCCCTCCTCTCCTCTCCTCGCTCGGCGCCGCGGCCCGGCTGGGCGGACGCTCTCGGCACAGCCAGGCGGGCCGGGCGGCTCCCACCACGGCCTGCGGCCGCGCTCCGGCGGCGAGGCGAGGCGAGGCGGAGGCTGCTGCGGCGGCGGCGGGGGGAGCAGCCATGTTGGAGCGGGGAATAAAGTGACTTTCCTCGGGGAGGGAGCGCGGCCGGCGGCCCGGCGGAGGCTCTCGGGGCAGGCAGGGCACGGAGGGGTCGGCCCGCGGCGGGCACACACCGCTCCCGGGCGGAGGAGAAGGGGCAGAGGAACCGCCCCCGGACCCGCGGAGCTCCGGCGCTGCTGGTGAGTTGTGGCTGCTCATTGTCTCCCGGCCGCGGGGTGCGGGTCCGGCCCGCGGGGGTGCGGCGGTGACAGCGCGGCGGGGGCGCCCCGCGGCAGGGCCGGGCCGGGCCGGGCAGGGCAGGGCAGGGCAGCCCCCGGGCCGGGCCGGGCAGGGCAGGGCAGGGCCGCTGGGCGCCCCCGAGCCGGGCCGGGCCGTGGGGTATTTCCGCTGGCCGGGCGGCGGGGAGCGGCTCCCGGGGGCGGGGGGGCAGCGCCGGCAGGCCGGGCGCTCTGCGAGGGGAGCCCGGGCCCGAGCGGGGGCCGGGGCTGCCGGCCCTGCCGGCCCCTGAGCCCCGCCGGCGTTCTTTGGTGAGCCTGCGTTCGTCAGCGTCCTTTCACCGCCTCCACCTCCTCGAGCGAGGCAGCCTTCTCCTGACAGCTCTTCTTCTCGCAGCCTCCGCACGTATGACACATTCGCTCCTATTGCAGGTCTTCCCCCCACACGCGCACCCAAAATATGTAGGTTTCAGTGCGTGGTATAGGAATTTTTGTGCCCTGAGCTTTGAGTTCGAAGATGACAGGATACATGAACACTGGATGACCCTGAACTTTTGTGAACTCCTCCCTCCCCTTCCTCTCTCAGATATGTAATGGCTTGAGACCAGTGAGAGCAAAATGGTTCTCTTGAAAGGACGGGGGGAAATTAGGTGGAATTATGTATATTTTATATTTCGTGGAAATTCTTTACGCCCACCAGTGCCCGTACCACGTTCGTAGGAATGGATTAGCTGTTGCGTTAGAAGAATGCTGACCTTGATCCCCTTTGTCTCTCCTGCAACAATTTTGGTAGCTGGCTGGAGTTGTGTTAAACTCATTGCCGTATTTGGCACTTTACTGATGGTGGTTGACAGTGTTATGGTGTTATGAGGAAAACGGGGATGAATTCTGTCATAATCCAAACTCAGGAATTTAAAAAGCATCCATTTCCTTTTTTTTTTTTTAAATTTTGGTGACTAATTTATATTCTTTTTGTAATTTAATAGATCAATAGCAACTTTCTTGTAGCTATCATGGCATAGATATGAGGAGAAGTCTGGTTGAATGTTCTTCCATTTTTTCTCTCTGACTCCCTCTCCACCTATTTTTTAATTGTATTAATTGAACTGGAAACTAGATCATCGAAGGTTAAATACTGGGAAGATGCAGTGCAGAAGAAAATATTTATGAAATGAGACCTAGTACCAAAGTCAGGTTTGTTTTCTTATTAGAACTGGGTAAAAGTGAAATAGGTGATTGGGTATTTTTTGTGCTTAAGATGTTAAATTGTTATATTGCTTTGTTGTAAGAATTCTGTATGATACACAGGTCTTATTATTTATATCTGCCCTTCATTAAGTGACATGAGAAAGGCTTGTTTTGAATAATTAACACAGATGTAACAGATATGAAAACATAAAATGGCATGTTTGAAAGGCATAGTGAAAAATTTCCTTAAAAATCGCTTGTGCTTGAAAGAACAAATTGAATTTACTTCTCCAACATAGATAAGCCATTATAATGTTAACTTGGAATTAAAAGGGGACACGCAGATTGGAAAGATGAAGCATCTCTTTTTTTGGCATTGTTTAAATACTGCTTTGACAATAATAAGTCTGACAGAAATCTTTAGGAAGGGTTATACAGTGAGGTTCAAACGTTGTATTTGCATATTGTGCGATGTCATCCTGTGTTTACCTGGGATAGAGCTCTACACAAATCAGGAGGTGGGTTCTGCCTACATCCCTGCTGAAGAGTTTGCAAATTAGAGCCCCTGTTGTCTGAAGCAAATTATAGCTTGAAAGTGGCGAGTCGTTTAGTTTAAGCTTGGCTGAGGATGTGCATTAATTGATCTTTTTAATATGTAAAATGCCACTAACATGTAGTGGAATACTGGATCTATAATTACAAATATAATTCAGATTGAGAAGCAGATCAGGGCTGTATATTTCCCTTGAATGGCTCTGGCTTCAATTTCTGCCTAACACTCCAGTGTGAAAATATGATATAGCTTGTGACAGGGATGTTAAGATGTTCTGTATGCCTGTGTTACTGTTATGATGTGGAGCTCTTACGGTAAAACTATGCAGAATTTTTTGAACAGCCTACTAACATAGAAAATCTTCAAATTTCTTAAATGACTGCCTGCTGCTAGGGAAAAAACCAGAATGTTTCACTCCTCTTAAAAAGTGTTGATTCAGTACAGTATATTTGAGTAATTACACCTAAAAAGCGTAATCGGGAAAGGCTTTGTTGGAGTCCAATTCAGCGAACAGTCTACATCAAAATTTCTCAGTGAATTTGCTCTTTACCTTCTTTTCATGTTTAATGGAAGCTGTTGATATTTACTAATCAGCTTTTATTTTTTGTTCAAGAAAGCTAGTCGGCTGTATTTTGAAAAGGTCTATGTACTAGTTGTGTCCTTACTGCATTTGTTATCTGGTATGATGTGAAAATGGACAAGATCATGTCTAAAAATCAAGCTCAATAATAATAATAAAGCTTTTCTAGCGTAAATTCACTAAACGTTGCTTACAGTTCTTAAGTTAGGGATATCTTAAGTTGTTAGCTGCCTGCTTTTTAGTGCTTTATTTTTGCAGCAAACTCTGAATAGCTGCTGAGGCAGCTGGACAGCACTGTGATCAGTGACACTTCAGAGTTTCATATAATACACTACTCCACAACTTAAGCAAGTAAAAATGCTTTTAAAATGCCAAATATTGACTTGACAGTTATGCTTCACATCTAAAGAACAAACTAAGCCAGTCTGTTGCTAGCGATCACTGTCTTTTTTTGCAATGCACATAATTATAGCAATGCCTTTTTCTTTCTGAGAATAAGAACTGGAATTTTTTTTTTGTTCTGGTTCACATATTGATATAAAGACTTGGATGTTGGAGGTAAAAGCATTTTATATTTAAATGTTTTGATCTCTAGATAATAAATTTTACTTTTTAAAAATAAGTCTAGGATTAGGGGGCTTTTTAATAAACTTCCTAAGTATTTTACATTCTCTCTGTATACCTTTTGGGCCCTAGTAACATTTTTCACCATGAAGCAAGGAAGAACAGATCTTCCTCCAGAAATACCTGCTAATGGTGGGGAATGTTTTCTTTCTCCTGTGTATTTAATGAAGAGTTGTGATGCACTTTTGACAATTTATATCTGGAGAGTGAAAGTTAATGCTTATTTGGACAAATGACTTTTTATAATTCTGTATTGAACACAAATCCATATATATGCACTTTGAACTAACCTGATGGATTTGCAATCCTTCCAGGGCTGTTGGTTTCCTGGATTCCTTTTAGCAGTGATGTTGACTCCAGAGTTTAGTAGAACTGGCAGATTAGAACATCTGCAAACAGGGGTTTAAACCTCGAGTGATTAACCACTGGTGTTGATAGTCATAGGAAATAAGCAAAACTGGAACTTGGGGCTAATTTTCCAACTTGAAGCACAAGAACCTTGTGAAGAAAAAAAAAAACCCCAGTTCTTTAGTTCTGTCATCCAGTTACATGGAAAACAATAACCTTAATGGATGCATAGGTCAGGTAATGTACATTGGACTGGCTTTTGATACGTTAGTCCTTGGATAATAAGGCTTGATACATTAGTCCTTGGATAATAAGGCTTTCGCCACATCCTTGGGGATCATTAAACCTTGTATCTGGGTGTATTTTAAAGTACTGCAGACACATTGATACTGGACATCATAGCAACTCTGCTTTACTGGCATATTTGGACTTTTGTGGTCTAGTGCCTGTTTTCAAAGGATTAGAAATTTCTTTCACTAGGAAACATTGGTTTATCCAGTGTGCTATGCATAAGCAGGAGCGCTAGAGAAAAGAAATGTGACAACAGTATCATCAGTGCAGCAGCAGAAGAAATAGATGTCAGGTTGTGTTTTAATTTTTCATGTGGTAGGACAGAATTCAACATAATGATTTTAAGAAGACTGAAGAGTATCAGCTTTATAACATTTTTAATTAAACACTCGAAGGCTCTGAATTTCTGGACAATTTCCTGCTACCTTATTTTAGAAGTACCTTGAAAATGCAGTAAGCTGAAGGACAGTTGTATCCTAGCTTTTGATTAGGACCTTTTTTCCTTATTTTTTTATGGATCTTCTCTGGAGCAATTTGTTGTGCATATATTAGGGGGATTCAGGACTGTATTATTATATCAGAACAAAGAAATGACATGTCTTTCAGTTGCACTCCTAGCTACAGTTCTTGCCTGTCTTTGATTTTAGGTTGAACTTGCTAGGTATCTTGCATAAGTGAATGTTACTCTGTGCCCTCTAATCATATTTCATTTAATTATAATCTGTACCTTGTAATTGTACTCCTTTCTTTGGCTGCTGTTGTGTTCAAAGGTTTGGTAGAGTTGCATGATAGTCTCTGATTTTTAACATGTGCATTTTGTTAGCTTCACTAAGGATACTTGCATACTTTGTGTTAAAGTTGTCAGAATCAGTCTCTTCTTTGCTTGGTATATTAGAGCATTTTGCAGGCACGTAGTTGTACTGATACAGAAATATCATAGTCAACTGCCATAACCTGCATAGTCTTGCAGAAATTTCTCTTCCCAAGTATTTCTGACTTCCTACTCTTAACTTACTGATCTGGAAGTATCTTTGTTTACATGTTGTTCAGATACATGCATGGTGTCTTTATACAGCAGTCATTAAAGTTAACATTTAATGAGGTTTACAGTAATGAGTATTAACTAATGTTCACTGAAATAAATACCTTTGTGGAATATGGATTACTGAGAATTGTCAAAGAATATTGGTCATTAGCAAACCCATTGTCCTGTAATTGAGAGAAAGCTGTTTGGGTTAAAAGATTACAGTGGCCTGTAGGTCAGTTTACAAAAAATGTAAAGAAGTCAGTTTACAAAAATGTGAAGAAGTTGAAGTTGAGATCAATTAATACGATTGATAAGAGAGGCCAGAAGCTGTGATGAGGAAAACCCATGCTATAGCCAGCTATTACAAGGTGTATTTTAGGAAGAAATTGAATTCTAACACAGCCATTAGCCTTTCAGAAATGCTAAAGAAAATGTTAGTCTTTGATGTTCTTAGAATAGGTTGATGTTCATTAAATACTGCTGTATTCATAAGTAAACCAGCTGATAGTCATATGTGGTTTTCTGAGACTTCCTTAGAGAACCTGAAGGCTTTAAACAGCTGCTACTGAAGTTGTGTGGTAAGAACTGTAAAAGTTCTTTCTGGAATGGTAAAGCTGGTCACATTTCTCAGTATGTCTCCGAACACTGAGAAATTACATCATTTTAGCACAATGTAAGGTTTCTTTCAGTGGTTTTGAAAGTTAGTAATATGCACAGTAATGGATATTGACAGAGCAGGAGATCAAGTAAAGAAAATAGCTGTTGCTCAACCTTTATAGAGGACTGATCTTGTGAAGTTGACTTCTGGTTCTCTTGATAAGATTAGAAAATTTGTGTGGTATGTTGGTGATATTCAGACTTCTCTGAAACTTTCTACTTAGCTGTTACATGGCATTTTGATTATAAGGAACTAAAATGATAGATCAAATGCCTATATACAAACCAGTTTAAAACCTGGTGGATAATGTGAATCAAGTGGTTAACTATAAATAGTTGCTGTTACGTAACTGCGTGTGATGAGGACTCCTCATCGTCAAAGTACGTTCATGAAGGAGCAGTGGGAAACCTGCTCAGTGCCGGCTGTTGGGCATTGCCACTGATGAAGTGAAAGTCAGTGAAAATTGCTGATCATTTTTGTAGCTCACAGAAGACTGAGAAAACATTAGATACAGCAGAACGGGTCATTAGTGCAGGGTGGATGCTTGGAAAAATGTCAGTTTTCCTGATTGTTTACTTGATGTGGTGTTTTATACCAGAATTTAAAAGACTGAATATAGTGTGTTAACTTTTCAAAAAGTTAGTTATATTTTGTGATTGAATCATATGTAAACAGTTATTAATATTAGCTTTTAGTTTGGAAATTTATTTTGTAGAGGTTTGGAATAGTATGTCATATACAGAACAGATATTTAGTGTTGATAGGCATTCAGTATGTGGGTTTTAGGAAAGCTTTTATTCTGAAAATATAGTAATATAATTAGTGATATGCAAGAGGAAGAAAAACAGTTATGAAATAATAGATTGTATTTTATGTTTCCATCAGTTTTCTGTCTGTCTTGGAGCAAAGTTGAATTTCTGAATGTAGAATTTGTAAATGTTTTGCATAGGCCAAAAAAGATGTGGCCATATATGTGTTTAACTGGGGAAAATTGAAAGCTGTTTTTTTCAGTCTGTCCTCAGTTTATTGCCAGCGCAGCTTCCTCTATTCTTTCTCTCTTTGTCAGAATCCGATTGTCATAAACAGCAGTGGAGTATTTAATATGGAGGGCGCTTGTTTCCTTCTTAACTGCTATTCAGTCTTAAAGCTGTGTCATAAATATGTTACTAAATTGTTGAAGCTTCTGCTTGTAAGTGTGAAACTATTTCATAATTCACTTTATTTATGTTTGCTCTGAAAGCTAAATGTAAAACTAAAGTCTTCGTATATGATTATGGGAGACTAAGCTTGGCCTGTAAATGACTTCGTTGCTCCACGAACAGTTCAGCCTGAAATAACTTCAGCAGTGTTGCTCAAAGCCATGGTGGTTTTCCCCTTCTCTGGCTACTGCTCTCATCCCCACGCTCCTGCTTTTGTACCAGCAGGTGTCTTGTGACTTTCAGGAATGACAGAGATTACAATAGGTATTTGAGTTCAACTTTACTTTTGTGTTTACATGTAAATAATAGTTACTTTCTGCAGTATCAATGGAAAACCAGCAGTTTGTAATTATTTATTTTTTTAAATATCCTGAGCAGATGGGAGGGGAAGCTTCCTGTGTACAGAGAGGAAAGGAGGTGCTCAGCTGCTAAATATATCATATATGCTGTACTAAAGTTTTTTTTAAATTATGCATAAAACAGCAGCTCAGAAACTTACTTTGGTAATGGGCAAGAAGGGACAGTGGAGAAATAATTACTGATAAATCTTATAAGATGTATTCTTAATTTTTAATATGAGTACATCTTTGAGGTCAAAGTTATGAAAGAAAATAGGATTTCTGGTATGGAAATCGTTAGTGTTGATAGAAAGAAATCTAAGGAAACTAAAAATTACATTTATTCTTGCAAATAATATTTTAAAACGTAACTACAAAAGCTGAAATTGAGCTACAGAAGGAATTTGAAATATTATGTAACATGCAACAATAAAAAAATTACTTAATAACTAGAGTATTCCTAGAGGCCCAGTAGCAGAGTTGTGCAAGGTCCTTGGGTTTTTTTGTGAAGAATTGATCACCTCTGGAGAGACCAGATGAGGTCTTTGGCTTCATCAAAGCTACAGTTTGGATTTAAATCACTGAAATTTACACTGAGTGTTCTTAAAGAGCGAGAATAATGTCCTGTACAATACTCAGGTAAAGCAATTTCAGAGGCAATTCCAAAAATTTAAGATTCTCCATAATGTTTCATTACTTTTGTCAATGTGATTCAGTAGGTTATGGCAAAGAAGCAAAATGTTTTGAAGCTTATGCTATTTACCTTCAGGATTAAACAAGCTAAACAGCTTACAGTTCCCATTTGCACAAGTCACAGTATTTTTAAACCTGCTGCTTGTAATTCTGGGTTGTTTATCACAGAATACAGTTAACCTCAATGTTTTTTAGGGGCTTGTTTCTGATACATCTCAATATAATTCTCCAAAACAAAGTGTTTGATCCATAAGCCAAAAGAAAAAAGCTTTAAAATGTATTTAGACAGAAGGCCTCCTTTGGTTATTAAACATCCTTTTTTTCCTGAACAGCAGAGGAGAAACGATATAATGGTGTATAATAATTGGTTTGCTCAGTGGTTAAGTGCTTTTTTTCTTGAATTATGCAATTTTAGTAATTTAGGAGCAATAGAAACTAGATTATGAGTTCTGAAGGCATGGATTTGCTATGCTTTGGTAGTAAGCTGTTACTGCATTTTAAAACGTTTTTGGTTTTAGTTTGTGTATAAAGTATGAAGTGTTGAGTGCTGTTAATTAAGGATTCTGAACCCACTTCCTTTAAAATGGGCTTGTTCTTTTTTTTCTGGGAACTTTACAGAATAGGAGTTTTCGTTTCCTAGTATTTGTGAATATTTCTAGTAGTGGAAGAGGTAGACATTAGTTGAAGGATTTGTTAGTTGTGTGTCATTGTTAAAAGTTATTTTGAGGATGAATGGATAGCCAGTGATCATTTTCACCTGTAGCTGTGTCTTAACAAAATACCTATATTCTTCTTAACCATCCGTTTCTAGGAGTGGGTAGGTAAAACCTGGATTTTTAATTTATTTTTTTTTAATGTATGTATCTTTATAATCAATAGAGAGAAACAGGTTCGGAGGGTAATCCAAAGATCTTAATATAGAGCTGCCTCACTTTCTTCATTTACCTTTAAGGGAGCCCATCACAGCCATTTTTATATTACAGCATTACCATTTGAGCTGAATTATGTGCTTGTTTCAGAATAATGTTTGTTGCATCAGTAAATGAAGGAGGTTTCCACAACTATCTGCAAAGTACTGGAGGGAAGAGAGAAGGCAGGCATTACACAGTTGATGGTGAAGGAGGAACAGAGGGTGGCTGGGGGATGGAGTGAAGTATTTTCTTTCTAATAGTGGGAAACTGTAAACTGACTCCAGAACAGGTATGAAACTTTGTCCTAAGTGCCTCAGGTACCTAACAATTAATAGTGTCCCACCCCCCTGCAATTTATGCATTTGGGTCTTTTAAAGTGTAAGAAATAAAACATGCAGACTTTCTTTGTTCTTTGCTTCTGCTTGCAAGTATTCAGCATGAATTAAAATTCTAGTCATGTGAGTAGCAGTGATAGTATATTTTAATATTGAAATAGATTCCTGAATGATTTGTATTCATTTTATGTCTTGTGGCAGTTTCAGAAACCAGGTTTGCAAAATAAAAATTACCCGTTGGTTTGCTTTTTTTTTTTTTTTGTGATAGGAGAGCCTGGTTCTCCTATCACATATACTCTCCTATCACAGAGTATACGTGCTCTGTGATAAAGTAAGCCTAATGAAGATTTGAGCATATCACCTGCAGTTGATGTTTGTTATTGACTTTTTAACAATATTACACTGCCTTAAGCTAATGGTAAATTTACATCTTTACATGATTGGATTGTGATATCTGCTCTTGGTAACTGAAATTATATCTTAATTCGGAGTTTGTTTTTTGGTTTTGCTTGGAAGATAGGATGTGAACTCTTTATTTTATTTTTTTTTATTGTATATTGAGAATTATTTTCCTGCGTTGGTTGGCATTATTTGCCAAGTTCTATGCTGGTTTAGATAACCTGTTGAAGATGTTATTTTAGGATATAACTGCAACATGTTTTGTGTAGTGACGTTGGCCAATTCTCATAAAAAGAAGTGCATCACTAGCTTAAGAATTACATAGGAATAGGTTATGTCAATTTTTAGTTGCTTAACTTGAGGCTTCTTTAAGGTACTGATCTTCAGGGTTTGAGTGATGAGGATGTTTTCAAAATCAGCCTTAACAGGGTTGTCTGCAGAGACCTGTTAACAGAAGTAATACCCTGACAGTGTCTGAGAACTTAGTAAATTCTAGTAAATATTTCTAAGAAACAACTGAAGGAGAAGCAAAGATTGTGTATCTATAAAATGCTAATAAGCCACCTCTATACTAACAGAATGGACTGGCTTTTCATTTTTCTATGTCTAGGTCTTATTTTGCGCTCAGTCTTTTTATACCAATGTAAATTAATCTAACCTGGGTTATTCAATCTTCATTAATGCTTTATGTCTCAGTCTAGTTAATTGCACAGGGCCTCTTTCAGTTGTATGTCAGATAGAACTAAAACATCTGTAACCTCACTGCTTCCAGCCAGGTCTGAAAGACAGACTTGGAAAGCAGCCCTGTTGACTGTCTTCTATAGCGATTATTCTCTCTTAACTGCACTTGGTATACAGTGCTTCCAGTTGGTAGACTTGTAAAAAAAAACCCCACAAAGGTCTTTGTCACTAAAGGAGGAAAAAGCCTCAAACATCTGAGAAAGCACAGGAAGCAAAATTGTTGACAGAGAAAATTCCTTTTCTGTATAGTCACTTTTATGAGAAGAGCCACACCCCAAAGGTAATATATTTAACTGTTAGTGGATCCTAGTGGTGTAAAAGATTTTTTTTTTCTCTCTTCTATTCAGAGGTTTAAAATAAAGATAAAGAAAATTTTTGGGTTAATATTCTTCCAAAGTTATTTGTGATAGTTGCCACGTTATTTGTGTTATATTCTAATTTATAGATGTTCCATTTTGTGCAGAAGTGGGAGACTTTATGATGGTCCTTTCATCTTGTTGAACTCCTGTCAAAGCTCCTTCCACAGTATGTAGAAGCCTTGCTTTTTATGCTAGGTAGTAATATTCCAGTTGGATTGAGTTATTATAGCTCTTCACCATAAAGTCTAGGAAGCTCTGTGATTAAGGAGTCTGAAATACAGAGAAGCTGCACTCTGTTTTACAGCATAGAGATGCATTTTTATTTTTAATAATGTCCCTTTCCCCTCTTTGTATGAGCAGCTCTGCTGTATTTTTGAACCAAACCTTAGGGTTAGCAGTGGTTTTATTGGGTAACAGAGGGGACAGACAGATGTCAGAAGTGAGGGGAGGAATGCATAGCTAGGGCCAAATGAGAGCTTTGCAGGTAAGGCATGATGTTCCTGCACACTCATCCAGAATTGGATATTACTGGAGCATGTTTTTGTGACATACTGGGAATCTGGTAGGGTGAGGGGCTGTTGAGTTTTGTTTTTTCTTTTTGTTGTTTCTTGGAGGGGGTGGTTGGGGGTTTTTTGGGTGGGGGATTAGTTGTTCTTGTTTCTAAGCCAGAGGAAGACCTAGGACTTGTCCTACAGCTTTGTCATCTGTGTTATCAGCAGTATTTAGATCTAAAAAGTCTGTGTTTATCTAGTGAAACACAGCAAATTTAAATCTGCTTGTAGATCCATGCAAGTTTTCTGTAAGAGATGATGCATACAAGTACTATTCATGATACATGCCAATTATGTGTTCTAAGGATAATAAAATGTTTTGCATTCTAATAGGCCATCGGGTTGTATCCAGGTATTATTTTTCTTTTTTTTTTTTTTTTTTTTTTTAAAATTCTAGTCATGAAACACTGTACATTGAATAATGTTGTAAAAAAGCTAGAGATGATTGCTGAATGGTGGTGTTGATTGATGTCAAACCCATGCTTTGCAGCATCTAAATTTTTATGACAGAAAGATTGAATTGAGGGCTAAGAAATGTTTTATGTGTCCTAATGCATTGTCTTGTACTGATATTAGTTTAATCTTATCCATGGTTCTGCCATAATTTTTCATTGACCAGCCCTTTAGCTATTCACTTCTGCACCTCTATACCCATGAATGGAGTGCTGGGCTCCCAATTATGCTATTAAATGCCTTGTACTGCATTTCTGTTTTAGTACCTTGGTTTTTTCTACATACATTGTGCAGAAATTTATTTACTCAGATAATTCTATGAGATTAGCTGTAAGAATTTGTATTGTAATAAAGATTGAAACTTGTAGCTTCTAATCTGGGAAAGCTATGTTTGAAAACAGAAGATTGTAGAATTAGTCAGTTCTTTGTAATTTTGAGACACTACTTAGAAACTGCCTATCTGTTATATTGAAGGGGTTTTTTATGTTGAATTTTGTTTTAAAAATGGTGTGCTATCTAACTCTTAAATTCAAACAAGTAAAAAGTAAAAAAACATGGTCTATATTAAATGTTAAATTAATAGAAAAGGGAAAGGCAGCTGATGGATAGAAGGACATTCTGACCTTATAGAAAACAGAAGGTATTTAGGATTATAATAAGCATTAATAGGCCTTTGTATATTTTGCTTAGGGGGTCTGAAAGTAGCTTCAACAAATGTGATCTTTTTTTAGATTTTGGTCTATTGAAAATCCTACTTATGATTTATTTGGAACTGTTTTTACTTGAATGATGCAATAAAAGTTTCAGGTATTTCTTTAGTGAAACATTTGCATATATTGAGAGGAGGAGATTAAAATTGAAATTTTATGCCTGGGTGAAATTAGTATATAGCAAGTGAGATGTAAAAAAAGGCAGCCACAGTTACTTTTGTTGCACACTTCATGATTAGTTAATGCATGTTGGGCATGTTATAAATGCATCTCTGGCATATCAGAATATGATTTATACTGTGTAAATCATAAATACTTTATTCAGTATTTTCACTGCTCATTACACAGAATTGTCTAGCACCACTTGGGAGAGTAAATGAATTCTCTTAAGACCTAAATGCTGTCATCAGCAATATCTATGTGTTTACGTTCTCAACTGCGTGGAACACTTTGTGAAATAATCCACTGTATGAATAAAGACTGTTCAAGTCTTTGTCATGCTAAAGTACAAGTTTGGTACAAGTACTAAATAAATTAAAAATACTGTTCTTTTTTGATAGTGAACCTGTGTCTAATTTAGACATCCAGTCTCAACAGCGTTAAATATATAGTTGGGTTAAAAAGATAGTTGCTTTTAAACACTGCTTTGGAATTATTTAAAGTTAGTTGTTTATTTTAAAAGGGAAAGTGAGCTTGCTTTGTATGAAATGATTTACAGTGCTAAAATTAACCTTATTTGTACCACATGATGTACTGTTTATCAAAGTGATGCACTGTAATTTAGGATCATTTAATGAAAATAGCAGTGGCTTCTTTATGTTTGTTTTTTTTAATAAATCAGATCAGGATAAATAAAATGAATTTTAAAAAAAAGTTTAAAGTTGTTTTTTTTCTATTAGACATTATGCCTCTGTAGGTGTACAGGTATCTGGGAGTGGCATTCCTGTCCTGGAGGGTGTAAGGCTGAATGGGTCAGGGCATGGTGGGAAAAGGGCTCTTCGTAGCCTGGCTGTGACATGGAGAGCAACATGGCCACCATCACTTTCCTTCTGGTGGCTCTAGTGGGTGTATTCTTTAATGATAAAATTAGCTTGCTACTTTAAAACTCAGAAAAGCATCTTAAATTGTTGCATGAATCTTTTCTACTAGAGATATTTGGTAAACTCCTGACTTCTTGTTCTTGTCAGTACTCTTACTAACTTTGTCATTTGGTCTTTCTAGCTGGCATACACTCAGTTAAAACTTGATGTTGGTACCAAGCTAAAGGTATCTGTCTCTAGGAAAAAGATTAGGCTGAGAATAGTGTGAGCTACAGGGGAACAAATACCTATTTGTAGGATATTCACCTGTTTGCATCGTATTTGTTTTGAGGATAGATTCAAGAGTAGAAAAGCTTTGAAATGAATGTGTAGTTACTATCACCTCCAAAAGTCTTTACTGACTAGATTAGATAGCAATATGAACAGGATCCTATTGTGGTACCCGTCCATACAAAAGCTAGTAATCTGTGTGTTACTCTGACTTAGAGATTTAGTTCATAAAGCTGTAATGTGAGGCACAAACAAAAGCTTTATTGTGATACTATACAAGGGTTTTTGAACTGAGAATTTGTGCCTGGCATTATTCTTTACTATTGTACAGATCCAGCAATAAAAGTGATTGTAAGCCTGCTTTGGTGGCAGTGGTAAATGTCTTTATATATGATAAAGTCTGAATAGGAAGGGGTGTGTGTGCTTCTTAGTACAAGGCTGAAATGAGTTGAGTAAATTCTTTTTTTCCCTTGCTGTGCTGTGCACAAGGTTGAAAATAAAGGTAAAGTTTTGAAAAAGTTAGCTGGAAATGGCCACAGATAATATTAACTCCTCTTGCTTTAGTCATGTCCCCACTCTGTTTTCTATGAACGTGACGTGACGGTCGTAAGATTGGAGTAGAAAGATGGCGTTTTCCGTTACCTGATGCTCCAGGGCAGCTTTCCTGTCCTGCAGGCTTCACCAAAGAAGGATTCCCATGATAACGTGGTAAATACACAGTGGTTTTCTCTCTGGGTGGTAGCTTAATTTAATAACATTTAGAGGAGTTCATGGTTACCCATCTCTTAGGTCAGTTATTTGCTGTGAAGCTCTTTGCTGTCTATGCTCATTGACCTAAGAATTATCAGACATGTACATTTCAAAATTGCACATTTGCAATTTGTCCTCCAAGATGCTCTGCAAAGTGCGTGTAGTGTACTACATAACAGAGGGAAATGGTTAGGTCTTTCAGTTGACTTGGTGATTAAATTAGGTCATTCTCACAGAGGATATTTTTGATGCTGGTCATAAATTAAGTGGTCACATGAAACCGCATTACAAGCCTAATTAATAGGAAACATTTATTCTATACTTACACCTCATGCATAACCTCATCTTGTTTTACTGAATGTCACCTAGTATAACAAAAAATTAAAATATTTTGAACAATTTCACGAGTGTTGTCCATCCTGTAAGTCATGTCAAAACAAGCTGCTTTTTGAGCTTATTGTGCTGTCTTAGTGAAAATTTTTGCTGGTGGTTTGCAAAACAGGAACTGTAGTACAAATTAAGTTCCAGAAGTCTGTTGAGCTGTAGATACAGTAAATCTCTCTTGATAATAGTAGAAAGAATGATCCTTGTTCTTGCTTTTATTTTATTGTGAATACTCAGTGTTTGAGTACAAGGGGTTCAGCATGATCTTTACAACTGGATGTGTTGTTGTTGTGCCTGAGAATGGAAAGTTTAGTGATAGGTGTCTCGCTAGTATGAAAGGCAGTGTATTTCAATTCTTTGCCTCTCTTGCCATTTTTTTTTGTTGTTGTTCTTGTTGTTCAGTTTGCTCTGTGTTACTGTACAGAAAATACAATCACATGTATTTTAAAGAGTTGATAGAAGATGCAGAGTGTATTTCAAGTGTTTATAAATCATCAGATTTGGCTTAAAAATTTACTTGGTCTCTGCATGTACCAACTGTATTGGGATGCCACATGTATGTAGCCTAGTTTAATAATCTTTAGATTCCAGGATTTATTTTTTTTAAACTCAGAAGTTGTGTTTCTTTTACCAAGTAAGTGTTTAGTTTGTCCTACTGTATTTTGATGTTTTATATCTTGTCAGGATACCTGTGAGCCTTTAAAATTTTAATTTTCTTTATGTTGGAATTTCTAATCAACTGGAAGTATTTTCTGCTGGACTTTTGTACTTGTCTCTAACTCTGTCGTGTTTCAATGGTAAGCAAGAGATAATCTAGTCTGGAGAGAAGCAAGATACGTGGTTTATGTAATGCTGTTGTAACAAAGTTCCACAACATGCAGAGAGTAAGTGTAGCAAGAATAGGCTTTAAAAGAGTTGGTCCCAACCTTTCTTTATTTTGTAAATCGGATTTGAGTGTTTAACATGCAAATTTAATGATAAACATATATTTTGAAAAGCAAATCACTGGTAATTTTATTAACCCTGTAGATGGTAGATTCTTTAATGGAATGATACAGATTTTTATTTTGAAGTCTTGTTAGAGTGATGACGAAATGTGGAACATAGATGTGGAAGAAAGGGCAGCTCTTACAGGTTAGTCTTAGGGCACCCTGACTGTGTGTGTGTATTACTGATATTCACTGTGTAAGCTCTGCATTTTTTTTCCCCTCTGATGTCTTATTCGGGACAAGTAGTAAATTTCATGCTAACTTTAAATATTTCCAAATTCAAAATTTAGAGCTTTTTCCGACAGGTTGTCAGGTACTTATGTGTTTAGTTACTTCAGCTCAGACATTCTCTGTGCAAATATGTTAGCTTGTTCCCTGTTAAAGGGAGAAGGTGCTCTTCAGGCATTGCTTTATCAAGTGTAGTATAAATGTATGGGCATGAGCCCTGTTCTCTATGTGAGTCTTAAGATTTTTCTATTTGTAGGCATGCAAGCTGCATAGAGTTATGTTTGCCTGTTCAGGATATTTTGTTTTTCCTAGTCTCTAATACTTAATGAAGTTCATCAAGCTTATTACAGGTACATATTAATTCTTTGGAAGGTATTTGATCTGTACCCACTGAATTTATGTTGCATGTGTGAAGCATATTATCTTTACTAAGGATCTGATTAGAGTTCACAGAAGCATGTAATGGGGAATTAGGTGTTGGGAGAAAAGTTACCTCTATGTTTGGTTTGTTTCAGATTTGCCTTGGTAATGTTTGACTGTCTTTGCTTTTTTGCTGTCAAAATGTCATTATTTGGATCTTTCCCAATGTTTTTATTCAAGTGATAGGAAACAGAAGGGAAGGAACTAATTGGTATGAGTCTGGAAAACATGTTCTGAATACATGTACAGCATTTGTGCTTCCTTACTCAGATTTCCAGCCTGTGAGATATGTGATGGCAGAAGCATCATTGACAATGTAGTTACAGCTCATGGGGAGTCCAGAATGTATTTTTGTCCTTATTGCCACCAAAGCAAAGTGTGTGTATTTCTCTCTTTATTGAGGTTCTCCTAAATTCTTGCTTTATAATGAGAAGCTTGTCTTGCTAGTTCATTAGTAATGGCTATGTCCTACCATCTCTTTTGTCAGCAGGGGTAGGAATTCCTCCTACACCCAGGAAAAAAGAGAAAATTAGATAGTGATAGAAGTTAAAATTAAAATAAATGTGAGAAGAAATAGGCCACATTAGTCACTCATTCTGTAAGACAGCAGTTTGTCCTTTAGATTTTAGATAAGTGGTATCTCTAGGGCACCAGGCAACACAGGTGTTGCTGTGCAAAGGGTATTTCCACATAGGTCATCTGCTTGTATTTGGACTAGCTTGCATGTATTGATGCTACACATTTGATTAAGGCATAGTGGAGAGCTGCGTGCAATTCAGAAGCACCTGGTGCCTTGATTGCTTCACAAAGGGCCAAGGCACTTCTAAAACTCATTAAAATCTTAAACTGTGAATCTTATAATTCTGTTGGTCCTTCAGGATATTGTGGGGTCAGTATAGGTGGCAACACTCTAAACAAAAGCATGAGAGGAAATAGTTTGTGGTGGTATCTTCTTGTCTGTACTGCAGTCACAGTAGCAGTGATGCCTGAGCTGGCTATAAAGCAATTGGTTTGCATATTGCTACTGACAAAAGCCTTACTGGTTGCAAAAAGTGTTATAAAACTTTCTATGAAGTCACCTCCCTCTGTGACTTGAAGATTTTTATTCCCTGGAGGTTAAAAACCTTTCATTATTCCGTGTTCCATTTAGCTTCAACATTTGGGAACCGGAGTCAGTGTTTTTTGAAAGTTAATCTTTTTCTGGGTCTGTGACTGCAAGGGATAAGGGATGTTTATTTCTTCCTCACCCTAAGAATCTCCTGTACAATTTGAAAATACAATCTATTATGACACGTCATTGTGAAGTTGAAATATTTGCTGAGGCTGTGCAAAGCAAGAGCATGTTTGGAAACTGTATTTTGTTGGATTGTCATCACCTGCTATCATATAAGTTTCTGAATCTAAAATGAAAGTATTCCACTGTTGGTACTGAAATATGCAATGTCAAAATGTTATATGAGAAATTATATTTGACAATTCTTCTGATGCTCTTTTCCCTCTGTTGTTGTCATGCTACTAGACTTTTTTGTGGGTAGACAGCTTAAAACATACTTTTGTGTTCAGAGAAGTGTACAAGTGTAAATGGTCATGAGCTTAAATGGTCACGATCTCCATTTGAACCATCAGTATGAGTTATGTTATAAAACAGGTTGTGTGACATTGCTGACACTTTACTGAAGGAGAGAATGGCTTTTAACTTCTTGCCTGTAGACCAAGCCTTCTTTTTTTTAACACATCTGGAATGTCAGGTAATTGGTTTCCAGGAAGTCACTTTTGCCTTTTTTCTTCTTTATTTGTTTAATAGCTTGATTATTTTTCCTTTTTCTAGACAACAAGTGTCCACAAGCATAATGACTGTTAGCATTATTTGACTTTCATATTGTCAATCTAATGGCAAGATTGATATATAAGTTCATACAGAAAAGACAAATAATACTTATCAAAAGTAGAGAGGGAAGAAAAAGTAATCTAAGTGTGAAGAATATGCAGTGTATTTGTTTAAATTCAGATTACTCCTAATATTTTTAAGGTTAAGGTGTAATATTTCTGTTGATTTTCCAGTCTGTAGGATGGATAATGATTGGTTCTTGGGGATCAGGACTTGGGCTGAATATTTTAATGGTTGATAAAAAAATTGATTCAATATTTCAAATTTGCTAACAATGTGTAAGTTACAGAGTTTAGCCAGAAAAACTAAATCAAATGTGATATTTATTTTTTCAATGGTCTTGATTGTGTATATCCTTACTGTAATCCCTGTTCATTTCTTCAGCTTTTCTTCACAATGACTTACTTGACTCAAGTTTAGGAACTTTAGAAAAATGATATGATTTCTTACGTATTTCTTATGTACCCTGAAAAGGGTAGGATTTCCTACGTAATTCACTCAGCATCTCTCAACATTAAAAATAGATCTGTGAAATTCTTTCCATTTTTTGGCAATTTCTCATTGTAGTGTGCAATTTTGGATATTCTTATTTATAGTAAAGACTGCATCTCATGTTTAAGCAAACTTTAGGCTAGCTTGAAAGTGAAAATTTTTGAAATCAAATCTAGAAGAGGGAAAAAAAATCACTACAAGAAGTATTTGTCAAAATTTTAGCCTTAGAGTAGCTCATTTCTGACACATTCGGTAGAAACCTCTGTTGCAGATTACTATTTTGTTCTTCAGATTCCAGATCTTCATTGTATCTTTGTTTGAATGTATTTATTTTTTTACATCCAGAAAGGTTGCCTTCAGCAGCACAGGAGAACTTAATCCCTCACCTATCTAGTGCAATCAGAAACAAGCTTTGACACACAAGGAAGAGCAAGCTAAAGAACAGAAATGCATATTAAAGTACTCTTACATAAGGAGTATATTTTTAAATGATGCTGACTTAATGGTGTGGATTTTGTAAAGGCACTCATATGGTCTTGTAAATACATGCAGTTAAAAAGCAAGACTGTCTTAAGCATGAGAATTTTGATTCTGTAGAGATCATGAAGGGCTGAAAGACTGCTAAATCCATTGTCAGTGTTCTTTCTCATTTTACTTAAAGGGTTTGAGGGTTATTTACTGGGGGTTTTTGTTGTAGTTTTTACTTCAGAGCCAGATGCAACTTGCACGCAGTGTGCAAGAGCTTTCACAATTTCCTTTTTTAATGCTTTTATTAAGCAAGATAAAAAGGAGAGGAAAAAAATCCCACTACCTCCAAGGCATACTCAAGATTCTGAAAATGCTTTTCTGAGTGGTGTCCATCATAATGGAATCTGGATCAGACCGGAAGCAACTGTAAAACACATTTTCTTTCTGCCATTGTTAGAACAGCAAGATGCGAACATCAGCCGTATCCTGGGCTGCATACAAAGCAGCGTGGCCAGCAGGTCAAGGGAGGTGATTCTGTCCCCGTGCTCCACTCTGTTGTCACTCCGTCTGGAGTACTGCATGCACCTCTGGGGTCTGCAGCACAGGAAGGATACTGACCTGTTTGAGCAAGTACAGAGGAGGCCATCGAGATGATTAGAGGGATGGAGCATCTCTCCAGTGAGGAATGGCTAAGAAAATTGAAGTTGTTCAGCCTGGAAAAGAGAAGGCTTCACAGTGACCTAATTGTGGCCTTCTGTTACCTGAAGGGAGATGACAAGAAAGATGGAAAGAGACTTTTTACAAGGGCTTTTAGCGACAGGGCAAGGGTGCATGGATTCAAACTGAAAGAGAGTAGGTTTAGATTAGATGTTAGGAAGAAATTCTTTGCTGTGAGGGAGGTGAGGCAGTGGAACAGGTTGCCCAGAGAAGCTGTGGCTGCCCCATCACTGGAAGTGTTCAAGGCCATGTTGGATGGAGCTTGGAGCAACCTATTCTAGTGGAAGGTTCCCTGCTGACTGCAGGTGGTTTGGAACTAGATGATCTTTAAGGTCCCCTCCCACCCAAACCATTCTATGATTCACAGAATCTTACCACAGAATCATAGAATGGCCCATTCTGTAATTCTAAATATGGTTTCAATATTTGTTTATGCTATTACATAAGATAAAATAACCATAGCTTACATAATGGGGGAAAAAGATGGGAAAATGTCTTCTAAAACAATATTAATATTTTATGGTTTAATATCAGGCGAGTAGCTGAAATTGTAGCAAGGTAAGCTGTCCTGAAATTTGTCAGGAAAAATGGAGATGTTTCTGTAGTATTGACTTGCTGACCACTTTATATCTTTTATATTTGATTTTGATGCGCAACTATTCTGAACGTGTTTCAGTTCCTTGAAAACTTTCATCCTAGCATTGAATCTCAATTTGTCTACTGTATTACTTAAATGATCCGTATGGAGAACTGAAGATTGCTACATACATTTGTCTAGGGAACATCCTTCTTTGAAGATTAGTATATAGATGCATTGTTTATATTATTTTATTTCCAGAAATACTGGTTTAGATTGCATAAGTGACCATGCAAGTACAGTGAAAGAAGTTATAATTTTTTTCGTATTAATATTTTTCTTGTGAAATTAATTCACATGTGACAGAATGGTGAGACTATTCACTTCTAGAGAGGAAAGCATCAAGTAGTAATTTAAGTGTCTGTATTGCCATGTATTTTTCCAACTATTGTTTAGCCATACCTGCTCCTACATATAATCAAATACTGCAAGTGTTTTGAGTAACTTTACCTTCGGTAATAATGCATTTATTTTCAAGCAGTCTTGTTGCTGTTCACTGAAGTTAAAATAGTTTTATAAAATGTGAAGCATTGAGAAAACGAACGGAGAAATCAACAGTGATGGTCATATAGCCTTTAGCTGTACTGTGTTACTTTTCGTAGGCAAGAAGAATCTTTTTTCCTCCCAAGAAATCAATTTCATCATTAGTATTTAGGCATAAGTAATGTGCTGTTGTACAACTGATAGCGTATTCATCATATTTTATGGATTCAAACAAAAATTTATTGCAGGTAATAATTTACTGTTTCAAAAATTTTAGTTGTAATTGCTTCAAAGCCAGATAAAAATATGTATTGCTTCAAAACCAGATAAAAATATGTATTGTGACAATGCTGAATTATGTAAAATATCAAACGTTCCTGTCAAATTGGCTGAGTCACATATATTTCTCTCAACTTTTTTTGTTATTTCAAATTTAAGGAACTGTTGTGCAGGGTACAAGGTAATTAGAAATAATAACACACTTCAGTATTTTTACTTGAATAGTTTTAGCTGCGTGAAATTTAAATTGGCCATCTAAGCTAAGGGGCTGAACGCAGATGGCAGAGTAATGGCTGGCTGGTGATCTACTTCACAGTTGAAAAGAGTGCCTTAATTTTACAGGCAAGAAAGTCTGGTTTTAAAAACAGACTAGAACAATTAATTTTTTTGGAGCAAACAGTTTAAGAGCAGTAGAATACATGCCATTAAAACAGAATAACTTCTAAGTACTTTGCGTTTGCTTTAAAATAAATCTGATTTAACAAACCAGTAAATTTATTTGCAGCACACATTGAAAATTTTATCTAGACACTGTAAGAGGTTTGCATACAGCTCTGTTTCTTATCCTGTGTAGGAGCTGTCACTTGTTTTTGTTCTAGCATTCTCACATAAATCATAGAATCTGTCGTTTCTGAAAAAGAAAGAAACTCTTTCTGGTTTACCTGCAAGGGGATGAGTTACAATTCTGTTGAACAGCCATTTTGAATATTACCTTATTTCTGACTAAAACAAAAATCCTTTCTTTTGAGGACTTCTTATAAATCTATTTTTAGACTTCATTCTTTACTTCATTTATGGCCTGATTTCTGGTTTCATCACACTCTTGGTCTTTCCACCGTTTTGAGGATGGGATAAGTGAAGAGAATACCAAAATAGAGCTTGCGTAATATGTTTATATCTCGGAGGAATAGGATCAATTTTTGTGGTATCAGTAGTCATCATTCCTTTGACTAAATGCTCAAATTACTTTTAGATAGTAACACTGCTTGGACTTAAGGCTTTCTGTGTACAGTAAAAGAAATCAGAGATCTTTGAAGCTCTGGAGATCTTGTGTCTCATTCTCTTTTAAGATTAAAATCTGCCATAGGCACTTAATGGTTCAGTAACTGTATGTGGCAAATCATTAATATATGTTGTGATAGAGTACGAGTGATGATGTATCTTCAATCTTGCTTGCATTATTTTTATAAGGAGGCTGCACAACTACAAATTAGCCCAGACTTTGTCCTTTATTCTTGTGTGTTCTCCTTAGGAGTAATTTCTGAGGGAACAACCCCTTGAGATGAGACACTTTATAGATATCTGACTAATTTTGCAAAGTTAAGGAAAAAGTAAAAATTGTGACATTGAGTAAGGAGGAGAATGGTGTCTTGACTGAACACTTCAGTTCTTGTTCCTGTGCAAGACACAACCTTAGTTTAAACATGGTCTTGGTTCTTAAACATAGGAGTGGTTCTTGAACTTTTTTCTTGAAAACACTTAAGAATTGGGAAAGTGAAGGTTTGGAAAATAGAAAAATTCATATTTTCCTGTAAACCTTCCTGAGCTGATACAGATTTTTGAAAACTTCCATGCACAAATGAAATTTAAACCAAGGCTATTAGTCTCTGACATGTCTTATGTTGATCTAATGGTTCTCCTGGAAGATAATAGGAGTTCTAATGTCTTCAGTGGGAGAGTAATTAGATCAATGATAGGAAAAAAAAAAACCAAACAAACAACAACACAAAAAATTTTACTTGATCAAGTAATGGTGGAAAAGATTTTTTAAACAAAATACTAGGTAAGAACATTAACCTGTAATTGGACTTCTTAAAAACCCTTGTTTCCTGATGCCTGGAATAGGATTTCTTAGGGAGCTGTAAGGCTTTTTGACTGCTCTTTTGCTCTAGAAAGCTGTCAGTACAGCTGTCTCTGTGCAGGCTCCTGTACCTCTGATCACAGCTGCACCTTTAGCAATAGCAGATTTGTTCATCACTCTCACTGCAGGATCACCCATCAGTGCAAACTTGATCCAGATCAAGTGTAAGCAAATAATAACACTTCTGTTGACTTGATCAGAACATTTAACAATGCTGCTTTTCAGCTTTCTGGTGGCTGTGGTGGGACAGTTGATCCTCTGTTCAGTGTAGGTTTGGAACAGAGTTACACTTACAGTGTTTTGAATAGATTTGTAAAGAAAAGCTGGAGAATTCTGCTGCTTTGCATCGTGTGAATGTGTGGGCTTTTGATCTAGTAATTAGGCAGCATAATATTCAGCTTACTGTCTTGAAATCTAGCTCAAATTTCTGTCATCATTTTCCCTTTTTATTGGCAAGAGAACTTGTTGCATACAGCTTACTCCAGTCCTTTCTCTTACTTCTTTTCAACACCTTGTGAGTCTCCTCTCTTCTTCAGTTTCCCCTCTCTTGTAATTTCATAATTTGTACCTGTCATTCATTGTCCATTGGAGTTCCTTGCTCAAGCTTCATTCTCTAGTAGCTCTAGTTGCTTTCTCATAGAAGCATCTCTGTATGTTTAACCTTAAAACTTATTTTGTTGAAACTTTTTAAACTGTAGATTCCAGTGTAACTGTGCTAACAGGAGCAAACTTGTGTGTATGCTTCATGATCTTTTGTTACAGATATTTAAATATTGGTAGGACACTAACAATGAAAATAGCTGATTCTTTTTTCTCTTCCCTAAAACTGCATGATGATCGGATATAATTTCTCTTCAGTAGCTTACATGGTTTAGTGTAATTGAAGACTGATAAGCTGAACAGACAGTTTAAATAGCTTTTATATAAATTACAATGTGGACAGCAAAGAGGTTGAGCTGTTAAAGTGAAGATCACAATGAGATTAGGAATGTGTTTTGATCATAATCTTGTGCACTCCTTGTATGTTTGCCTGGTTGCTTGCCACCCTCAAAGATTTTTCTGTGAGATGTTGCTTTCAGTTTCTTCTGTGTCTGTTTGGTTTCAATAACTGTATACCAAGATAATACATATTTTCACTTGTTATTTCTCTGAAATTTTTTTTTTAAACAAACCCTCTTTAATTTAGCAAATTCGGTCTTGATTCTTGGAAACCACCTTTGCTTTCATTAATTTGAGTAAGGTTTATATTTTTTGCATAAAGGGAAAGTGAATATGCTTCTATTGCAGTTTTAGTCAGACAGAAACACTTCATGCCTATAGCATTTGCTGCCATCATCAAGTTTCTCCAACAGCTCTTTTTTCAATAATGATAGTTCAGAAGGGAAATATTTCATAACCACATAACAATTTGTGTCTGGTTTATCTTTCTTCATGATGAATAGCTCCATTTTGAACCCTGCTTCCAGCAATAGAGATAGCTAAGTTGTGAAGATCCAAAGCTATAGAATCATAAGATGGTATGGGTTGGAACGGTCCTTAATGATCATCTTGTTCCAACCTCTCTGCCGTGGGCAGAAACACCTTCCACTTGATGAGATTGCTCAGTGCCCCATCCACCCTGGCCTTTAACACTTCCTGAGATGAGCATCCACAGCTTCTCTGGGTAACCCATTCCAGTGCCTCACCACCCTCATAGTAAGGAATTTCTTCCTAATACCTAATCTAAATCTACCTTCCTTGTCCCACTGCTACAAGTCCTTGTAAAAAGCTCTCTTGTAGGCCCACTTTATGTACTTGGAAGGTGCTGTAAGGCCTCTTTGGAGCCTTCTCTTCTCCAGGCTGAACAGCTCCCAGCCTTTCCTTGTAGGAGAGTTGCTGCAGCCCTCTGATCATCTTGGTGGCCTCCTCTGGACTTGTTCCAACATGTCCACATCTTTCTTGTGTAAGGAGCACCAGAGCTGGATGCAGCACTCCAGGTGGGGTCTCACAAGAACAGAGGGGAAAAATCCCCTCCCTTGACCTGCTACCACACTGCTGTTGATGCATCTCATCATACTCTCTGGGCTGCATGTGCACATTGACAAGACATGTTGAGCTTTTCCACCAGCACCCCCAAGTCCTTCTCCTCAGGACTGATCCCGAAATAATTTTTCTGAATTTCTGGAACAATTTTTGTAAACATTCATTATCTTACTCTGTTTACATTATTTTAGTTATGTGGTGGGTTGTGTTTTCAGTTGGATTGTGAAAACCTGAAAGTAGATGTCCTGAGCAATTCTTGTGCGTATTATGCAGACGGCAAGTTTATGCGTACCTGTCCAGGTAAAGGAAAAAGTGTCAACCTGTAGTCCTTCTTTGGCAAGGAATCTTACAGTCTCTGGTCACCATAGCATTACAATGAAAGAAGAACCTGAACTGTTGAGGCATTAAAATCATTCTGAAGATCTGGGAACTCCTCAGGTTATATCAACAGTGCTTCTTTAAATACCCTGGTAAAAATCCCTTCTAAAAGTTCTCCTTGTAACCTCTGCTGGGGACATATGGGGTTTCAGAGATGGACACCAGATAAACATCGTCTTAGGTTTCACCAACAGTGTGGAATAAAAGATACAAATATTTCAAAAAACTGTTGGAGCAGTTAGATGGTCCTAATGGTTGGAAATGAGAATAACTAAAAAAAGGAGTCTGTGAGATTAATCCAGTCAACTGATATCTAATTAGCATTTTTTTGTGAAATACCTAAATTTAATATTTTTTAAAGTAGAAAGATCTGGAAATAGGACCTCAGATTTCCACTCAATTCCAGTAAATTTAGTCAAAGAGTATGGATTGTTCCAGTGACTCAATCTGATACAAGAAATGATAATGCTTAGAGGATTACTGTTAGAGATAGTACCTATGTAACATGTACCATGTTGAGAAGAAAAAGATACGGGTTTATTTTGCTATGTGTATATACAATACCTTTAGATGGGATGTTGGCTGAACTGCAGTTTAACAGTATATTTCATATGATTAAAATCAGAAGTGGCAGAACTGAGAGTGCGTGTCAACAGTTCAGCAGAAGGAAGCATGCACGGTTCAGTAGACAGGCATGGCTGTTGTAACCAGGCCTTCTTTAAAACTACTATTTCTTTGTAATGGCAAAGTTTGCTTATTGTTACTGAACACAGGCGTAAAGTTATCTAATTGTATAGGGGTATCTTGACTCTGTGTGAAGTAAACCTATAGTTTACTGCAGTAGATAGTAATAGTGAAAGCCTCTGTCATTCTGGTTTACCGTTCAGCTGATGAGAAGTTTAATTCTCAAGTCTTGTTTTAAAGGTGTACAAAAAACATAGAGACCAGGAAGATAAAAGGCTCACTTCACGGCAACAAGTCTGGCAGATTTTTATTCTGAAATTTTCATAACAATCTAAGAGTGAAATAATTGTGTAAGGAGAATCTTAAATGTTTGAGGGTTTAAGTAATTTTTTTAAAAAACCTTCTCTAAAAGCAAGTATATTTTGTTTTTCATAATAAAAATCTAACAGCTCATTTTATTTACTTCAGAGTTAGAACTGGTTACAAGGTATTGTGCCAAAACTACATTCAAGATGCAAAACTTAAATTTCGGTATGATAGTACTTCATTATCTTGTGCTTCTACAAATTCCTGGTGAGACAGAGATGACTGGTCCTTTTGAAGGTGTTCTCTTGGATTCTCTTTTATTAAACAGAAATGTAGACTAATTTTAAAGAAAAAAAAGCATTCAATCTGAATTGCAAATACTGCAAATGAAAACTAGAAGCTTCTTGGGCTGTTTAGTTTCAGGCTTATGGATCCTAGTTATCATAAAGAAATGAATTGCAGTGAGAGGATTCTTCTGGTTACTCTTCAGCATACTTGGGTGTGTTGAAAGGCAACATACCTGGTGGTAAAACAAATACAAACATCCCTTAGAATGTATGTAATATTATTTTAAAGAATATTTTGGCAAAAGGGTACTGTTTTTCAAGGCTGTTAGTTGTGTAATTCAAGATCAGCTCAAGTATTTGACATAGAAACAGTAATTTGGTGGAGGAGTAGCATATTCTAAAATTTTAAAGAAATAGGCCTTGTGTTTTATCCATCAAAACATAATCTTGTACTCTGTGCGGTGATAGATGACATCGCTTGGACTTTGTATATCAAAGGTTGAACACAAGGAAAAAAAACAACTAGGGTTTTCCACAGGAGGTTAAGAAACAAAGAAACAAATAGCTGAGAAAAAAAAATTAATTACTAGGATAACATCTGTTGCCCTTAAATTTGGCATATGAATTTTCAATGTTAGTCCTTCTTTATCGTGAGTTTTTTCCCATGTGTCTCTTCATCCTGGCACATAGATTCCAGAAAGAAAAAAGTGTTATGGAAACAAGTTGCCAAAAGAATGTAATAGAGGAGGGAGGAGAATAGAGGAGTTTGGGTGTCTCTTTGACTTCAGAGGAGCAGGGGTCCCACATGTCCTTAAGCAATTCAGTTTGGTCTGCTGCAACAGGACAAGGGGAAATGGTTTTAAACTAAAAGAAAGTAGATTTAGACCAGATGAGAGAAAGATTTTTTTTTTTACTGAGAGTGGTAAAACACTGGAATAGTTTGCCCAGGAAGGCGGTAGATGCCTCATACCTGGAAACATGCACAGTCAAGCTGGACAGGACTCTGAATGGCCTGGTCCAGTTGAAGATGTCTCTGCTAATTGCAGGGAGGTTGGACTGGATGATCTTTGAGAGCCCTCTCCAACCCAAACCATTCTATGATTCTAGCTCAGCTTGACTATTTTGAGAGTTACATCATCTGGTGAGATTACGTACCAGTTAAGGCTATTGTTTTTCTCCCCCAGAGTTTAACAGCAAAACCGCTTCAGTACTTCTCCAAGTGAAAAACTTGTAGTCTAATACCTATCTGTATTGAAAATGTTATTAAATGATGCTGAAGTAAGATTCTTTAGAGAATGTGAGTCTCTGTAGAGACAACAAGTTAAATTTACCTTTTTGTAAAACATTTTCTGTTTGTGAAACAAATCTTACAGTTTGGCAACTCTATCCAAGTCACTGACAGCAATTAGCAAGATCAACTTCTGCAACGTTGTTAACATTCAGAATGGGTATTAGTTTGCTGTAGAAGTGTTTGGGCAGGCCACTCTTAGTTCTTGCCACGATGAGACTGTGTAAGCATTAGGCTTTAACAGCAGAAGAATGGTGGTGGTTATAAACCAGAAGAAATTATTTTGAAGACAAACACAAAATGTCATTGCTTTTCTTCTTGCTCAAGAAACAAGAGAAAGCAAATGGGTCTGCCCAGCGCAAATACATAATAGGGACCAAATGCACATTTTTGATCCTTTCACTGCTTCTTTACAGAGATTTTGTAATAAAATGTCCATTTGTCCTTGCTCTGCCTTTAAACTGTAGCTTACAGGATCCTGGAGAAATTCTGTCTTGCCGTGTGTGTGGGCCTGCTTTTGTTGACAGTATCAGCATTGCTTGCCTGTATTAGTCACAGTTATTTTACCATTTTAAAATTCTGCTAGGAAGAAATCTGGAGACTACTTGTCCTTCAGGTTTTGTTTGCTAGTTCTTCCTGTCTGGTTTAATGTTATTGACTGACGTTAATAGTTCCTACTTTCTGAGGTTTCCTATATACTAATGCTGTCTTACTGAAATGACATTTACTTACAGATACATATTTTTCCCTTTTTCACTCGTGGCTGTTTGTCTCCTCTTTACTGAGTCAAGCTGAAGTCTTGTTGCTATCTCAGTTTTGTATAACCTACTGTTGTTGTTTTTTAATCTTCAACTGAACTCTGTTCAAGGTCTGGAAAACTTGCTTGGATACCTTCAGGTAGAGAATTGTTTATAGTAAGAGAAGGTAATGTGAAATTTGAGTAAGTGTCCTTTGATGTGCTAGACTGTTTGCTCAGTCTGGGAGGGGAGTGGCCTCTCAAACTGATTAACCAGAGTCACCCAAATTACGTAGTTGTAATTTAGTTGTGCTTAGTTTCAGAATCTGGGAACCCTTGTCTGACTAGCCTCCGTTACCTGGAGGAAGACCACTATGTAAGAGTGTGTGTGAAAGACATGCAGGGAAAATTACCTGCACGGGCATGGAGCATCGAGTGATTTGTTAGTCTCCATGTAGGGTTCTTGTTTCTGAGCCAGCAGTGATAGTTGTGACAACTTGATGCATGGCAGTTGCCTTATTTTGTATATGTAAATGAAGATGTAACTTTTTTTTTTCCCTCTGGCTCCTTGAACCCTGAAAAATACCTGTTGGGAGGCTGTCACTTGTTGAGACTTAATTTAGGAACAAGGTGTTGATGCAGGAAAAGTATGGAGACAGAAAAAGAGGCATTTGCATGTAGTTATTGTGTGGTGGGCATCATAATGGGCTGAACGTCTTGCAGAGGATGAAGGTACTTATACTTTACTCTTATTTCATATCCATTTGTTCTTGTTTCCCCATGTCATCTTTCCTTAACAGCGTTTGCTGTTGTCCTTTATTTTGTTTACAGATTGCTTTTATTTCAGATCCCAGTTTTTGCTTAGCTAAGGTAAATAAACTTAAGGCAAAACTGCAGTTTTCCAAGCTACTTTTATGGTACACAGCAGTTCTGCCCTAGTACTCCTGTCTAAGAGGGCAGTCTTGCCTTGGATTTGATGTGCCCTAGTGATCAGAACTCGGCTTCTGTAGAGGTATTAAATTGGCTTAAGCAGAGTGATGTTTTCCTCGCTGCCTTGTAGGGCATGTTGCCACCACCTTTTTGTTGCCAACATAGCTATTTGCAAAGCTTCTTGGCAAACATATGTTAAAACTCTTCTTTCTTTCCCAAGTTGTCAGCTAGATAATAATTTGCATTGGGAATAGTGTCTTAACATGTTTAGTATCCTTGGCAGTGGATACTGAAATGATCCATGTGTGCATGTTCAGCTGACCATTAAATGGCATCAGACAGATGTAGCAACATTTGTCTGAATATTATAACAGAACAAATTGGTGCCATGCTGGGGTATCTCTGACTGCTGTGTAAAAATTAATACACCGTAAAAAAATTGTGATTGACTTACTGTTCAGAGATTTTCTCTTACTGAGGAATCTCTGGAGTTGTACTTATTACAGAATTGAAGAAGGGAAGAAAAGGCAATAATTTGCAAGTTTTTTAAAAAGATTAAATCAGCAGTTTATAAGTTTAGGTAAAAGATGTTCATGATTTGGAACAAATTTTTGAACCATAGTTCAAAGATTGTTTATTGCAAGAATGAGTTTATTTACTGCTCCTTTGGAATTACCTTTGAAATACCTCAGTGGAGGTACTAAACATGCTCAGCCTGACTCTATGAAACTTTTTTAAGCTGTTTTTTATCACTAGTTGCTTTCTTAATTGTAGCCAAGGTATTCTATCTATCTGTTATTTCAGGAATAGTAATTGTACCATGGACAATATTACTATAATCAGAAATCTCTAGAAAAAATACAGACTACAGAAGAGACTGATACATCTTACACATTAAATGTCTCCAAAGTGCCAGTTTTACCATACCATTTTTTTCGCAACGTCTTATTTTGTGTCTCTGTAATGCCTTCAGTGCAGCAGATCTTGTATGTGGCCTGTTATTTGTTGGATAAATATGCGTATATGTCATCTGTACCATGCTGCTTATTGGTCTCTTAGTTCACTAATTGAAAATGCTTCCAGTGTTGCTATATTGTCCTTTCCTTGGGAAAAAAAAAAAAAAAGAAAGTCAGCAAAACCAAACTGTCAACTACTGTGAGACAGTTTTGTTTTTCCTGGGTTTTTGGGGGTTTTGCTTTCACTTGGTGAAAAGGCAGGCTATCATATAGTTTCCTCAACAGCTTCTCCACTGTAATTAATTTCTGTTTTAAGAGAAAAAGGCCAAACTTTTTTTTATCTTATTTAGAAATTGGTGCCCCTGTTCTTTGTTTATCCAAATTAGGTATGTCTTTAGATTTTACCTGGGTTTAGATTGCTCTGCTGTCTTTGTAGTGTCTCTTCGTGCTTGATTCAAGAATATCGAAGTAAGCTGAAAGCTTTTCATTGCCCTAGGTCTCACATTGTAAATAAAAAATTTTTGTTAGCACAAAAGAAGCAAATGTCCAAGACTCTGCTTGTGGGAGTTCAAATTTATGGGATAGGTGGTGCTGGGCTGAGAGCTACTGGAGTTTGGGAGAGGGTTCTTTGGTGTGAGATTCTTTGATTTGGTGCCTTATTTGTAATGGGGAATAAAAGCAAGCCTTGAAAACTATGCCTTTTATTGACAAAGTTGCTCAGACTCACAAGAGATTGCAGATGCTTTTCAGCCTTAGAACCAACATTGTCTTCTAGAACCTAGAAGAGGTTTTCCAAAAACTTGCTCATTTGCAAGATTGAGGAAAATTGTTCTTGAAGTGATGACTGGAACATTGTAATTCTGTTACTGAAATAATCTCAGTATTAGGGAGCAGCAACCTTTGTGTGCATAACTTTTTTTTTTTTACTGTTTTTTTCCTGAATGCTGTGGTGAGGCTTTATATTTATTAATCAAAGGTCATAAAATTACAGACATTGCTTTTGGTTTCCATTGCTCATTATATCTTCTGAGAACTAAAGTTCTATGGCTCTCTGATAGTACTTATGCTATGTCCACGTAACCTTTTAGTTTTGTTGTTCCCTTTAATAGAAAAAAGACTTTCGGTTTATGGGGCTGACAGCAAGTGCAGGAAGCTTTGCCAGTCATCTCATTAGTTTTGTTGGCTTAAATGTCAGCCAATTTAACCAGACTCATACTGTTTTTTCACTTGGCAGTTGAGAGAACAGAGCCCTTGATAATTAACATGGAGTTATTAATCAGTACAATCTATCTAATCTAGGGAGATAAATAGTATATCTCTCTTGATTTTGCTATTTGATATTGCTTGCATCTGTGTGGGAGAGAATACATGTCTGCATTGCAAAGAATGTAGACTTGCTGTGATTACCTGAGTAAAGTTTTTTGAGTCCAGAGAAAGAAGCATAGGATATGAAAAAAGGACTACAAGATTTGACCCTTTTGGCAGAGTTGGTGTTTTTGGTGATTCTTAAAATTCTTTTAAATTCTGCACCGGTAGAGTAGTTAAATATGCCAATAGTCATGATCAGTATATTTTTTAGCTTAAAGGATTAATTTAGAAAAAAACCCCAACCCCCTTCTTTTAATTTCTGTCCTTCATTGTTCTTTAAAGACAAAGTGATTGGGGGAGTGAAGATAAGGAAAAGTATTCACAGTCTAAATTAAATTAGAACAGGGTGATATCCTTATATTTCTTCCATTTGCAGTGGTCCTTCCGGTTGCTGATCTAGATCAGGAGCTGAATATAGATGCTCTCATTCACTTTGGGAGGAGCCTCTTTACCTACATTAACTAGTAAACTATCCTCAGATAAGAAGTTAACCTTTGTGAGTACCTTTCTACCTCCAATTTTGAGTAATTGTTTGGGTGATTCTATAATTACCTAAAAAGGGGCTTCACCTCAAAAGTTTGGCTCCGTATAGCATATTGTTTTATTCATAAAGAAAAGGCTCTGAGGGTCCTTTTGCCCTTTTTGCACTTGGGAGGTCAAACTAAAGGCCTTGTTTGTTGGATGTTACTTATATCATTACAATGTCAGTTCTTTGATCCAATGCAGCATAAAGCAAATAACTTTTTAAGTAGCTGTGTTCCTGACAAGAGAGTCTGGTTGATGAGTCTCATGTTGTTTCTAAAGACCAAGCATGGAAAAATGCAGTAGAAAAATTTTTTTACTGATGTGAACAAGTGTGAGTTGCAACAAATACAAAGAACAGATTCAATGACTAAGATGCCACATTTATAATCCATTCTTGTAGAGCAGAATTCTGATTGTAAGGAAGTGCATCTGTACTATATGTGAATTTTATGAGTGCTTAAACTGGTGGTTTGTGATCCTGGATAAGTTACCTATATACTTTTCATTAGAGTAATTAGTAGTTTGATCTGTATTTGAAGTGCAGCCAGCTGATGTGATCGATAGTTTTGTGTTTTTAATTCAGGTAGACTGAGAACAGTTTAATAAATATAAACACGATGGAAAGCTGGTTTTCTTTTTAGAAAAAGGGGACAGTATTCTTGACAGGTGTTTCCTGTTTCTGTTTTTAATTAATACCGTTTGCAGCACTCTTAAGCTTTTCAGACTTCTCTTTCTGACACAAGGAATTCATATGGAGTGCTGTTACTTTCTTTCTTTGATGTCTTGTGCCTGTGGCTTTAGTTTGTTAACCCATTCTTAGGGGCCATGCTGCATCCATGCTGTTGCTCATGCTGTCAGGTAAGGTTTCTGATCCTCTCCTTTCTTCACACTGTAGCTGTTGTCTTACAGGTGAGTTTTGCAGAAAAAGAACTGCCTTTAGATATTTGGAAAATACCCATTGCCTTGTAAAGCAGCTTGTAAAAACAGTGAAATAGCAACTTCAGTGTGTATCTAAGTGGAAAAGTAATTTTAAAATGCTTAACCTTCATGTAGCTGGATCTTAATGCAATATAACCTCTGGAAACAGAAGAGTCAGCATTTACACTGATCCAAAGCTTATTGAAGTTGAAGGACAGGTTTCCTTTGACTTCAAATGGCTTTGAATCAGCAAAATCTTAGTAAGCTTTTGGTATTTGTGACCCTCCCGAAATAAATGGACTAAAATTGAAGCTGTTAAATAGCTTAATTAATTTTGAAAATTTTAGCTGAATTTTTTTTTAAACATACAAGGATTAAGCACATATGTTAATTGTGCATGAAGATCTTACTATTCCTTTTTTCACTTTCAAGGTACCAAGGGACTGAGGGCAGTGGTAGGATTTTTATAGAATTTTAGCTCTCAGCAGTGTAAGACCTCTGATTTTTGGTGACTAAGAGTGCAGAAACTGGTTGAGTTACTGCTTTTGGAATCAAAATAATGTCTGTCTTCTGTATAGCCCAGGTGTTGTGAACATGGGTGTGCTAAATGTGAAGTGCTGTGCTACAAGCATTGTGGGAAGGATTGGTGGTCTGATTTAGAGAAGTGAGCCAGAATTTGTTTACTTCTGATCTTACTTGGATGGTTCAAAAACTGGAGTTTGTTTTCAGAACTGTTATTATAAAGATCACTTTTTAAAGACTTGAGTTCAGGGCAGGAGTTTAAGACTATTGAAGGAACTGAGTTAGTGGCAGTGTTGGAAAACAGAAATGGTAAGTTTTAGCGCTGCTTTCAAGGATTAATTTATGTTGCTTTTAAAGACCAGAAAGACCAGTATTTCAAGGTTAAACTGCAGATGGTTTGTAAGAAGTAGCAGTTCCTTTAGAATATTGTCACTTCCTTCATTTCATACCAGTATAAGGATTGAACAGGTATGTCTCTGCCAGCTTTTGTGGGTTGTATCAGATAGTGTCATATCAGATTGCTTGTCCTCATTCTGTCTGCAGATTAGAATTTGCATTAGTTGCATTCAAGTATATGCATCTATCAGCTATGACATCTAAAATATTTGATTTGGGTATGATTTATTCAGAGTAGATTAAAAATTTACAAAATAGAGTAGTCGAACTGTGAGTTCTGTTTTAAAACTAAATACAACTGTGTTCTTCTCACAGCTTTTAAGAATTTGGGGAAACACTGAGTCTTACAGCATATAATCATTGCTACTATGTGTCTATTACTAATCAAGTAACTGTTTTGAACTTAAATTTACTATTAAAAAGGAGATAAAAAGAATGCATCTGCTATGAATTCATGAAAATAAGTGTCAGACAATTTCGCTTCATTTTTGTCAAACTGAATTAAGATGGACTTTTCTATGAAACTGCTGTCATTTTAGGGAACCAGTGCTAACTTTGGATTCTATAGATGATATTTTCAAAGGTCTGTCCACTGATGTGATGTCTCAAACTACTAAGATTTAGCAGATTCTGCAACTTTGGCCATGAGAATAAAAAAATCAAAGAGATAGGGCATTTCCAAGTGCTAAATACTAGTCACTCCTTCCTTTTATGTTTGTTTTTTTTTCTCCTTTACATATCTGATTTAGCAAGAAAACTGGTGCTTTAAGGGAGGAATATTGATTTCATTTCTGTGACCATCTTTTCGTTTAAAAAAACTGAATTACATTTCAATAGGAGAAAGCATTTCTTCACATGTACAGTCCCACTCCTCATTCCTTTTTACTGTTAAATTCTTGGAAAATCAAGCTATGAACTTAATCTAGAATCTTAGCAAAAATGGTACTTCATTGTTCCATGACACCTTCCTTTACCTGGAGAAATGTTGTAACTATAGTTAACAAAACTCCTGCTTTTTATTTACCTTGAGACTTAGAATGTCTCTTGGATTTTCTAATCTGGTAATTTATATGTAATATTCTTCAGTAGCAGACCTTCTTTTTGATTAAAAAATTGTGTAAGCTTTAATATTTCCAGGATCCAAAGCTAGGAACAATCTGTTTCCATATAAAGGCACCTGTTTTTTCAGTTACTGCCCAAGTGGAAAATTGGAAAGAAATTGTTGTGCTGTCAGGTAGCTTTAGGGCATTACATAGCTAAAAATTGTATGTATCCTTTTTGAGAATAATACATGTAGGAAGATGTACATTTTTAAGAACATTATGGGAAAATTGAGAAAACTAAACATAAATGATGTGTCCTTCCAAATTTTTTACTAAACTGGGTTTTTAAGAGAAACGGGGGCCGTTGTTTTGGAAAAGTTAAATGCAGAAATAAAACCATTCCTAGTCTTTAAAGGTGGCCCTGAAAAGGAGAAGTAAATGTTCCCCTTGAAATGTTTCCTGAGTGCCGTTTCTTAACAATAAGAATATCCTGCTTTGGAGTGAGTAAGAACAAATTTTTTTATATTAAGGTATGCCTTTATTGTACATACAGTAATGCAATGAAAGGGCAGTTTGGAAACTGCTGACATAACTGTATCTTCAGCAGTATCTTTTATTTCCTGTATGTACCCAGTGCCTCACTGTTTCTGCTTATACTGGCTGCAGTTGTATGAGCTGTTACCATGATTCGTAGCCCACCTCGTTCCCCTTGGACACAGCTGTTGCTTTGCCAGTGATTTTGCTGTTCACCTTAGACTTTGAAGCTCATACCCCAAAGGTCTTTTATCCATCCCTAATGTGTTGCTTGCTGTGCTAAGGAGTCTAGTCTATGTATGAATTCTCCTACCACCAGCAGCCGCTTCCAGGTTTGTTCCGCCAATTTTTTCTCCTTTTTATTATGGACCATCTAAACAAAGAGAAAATTCCACAGTTGAAATGTGTATACTTAAGGGAATGCTGTCAATAAATGTAGATTTTCAGTGTACTACTTCTTGCATTTCTCTGTTTAAAGGAGGAGATTGAAGAAAATTTGATTTTGTATGTAAATTATGCATTTTGGACTGCAAAGAAGCTAATTGAGGGGAAAAAAATATTTGAGCAGCTCAGACTTAAAAGTATGCTGTACTTGTGTTGGACACTGCATATGCGATTCTTGGAGGCTATGAGCAGATGAACAAGTTACTGTGAAATAACATTAAGAGTGAATTGTCCATATGGATTAAGGAAGCACTTGTGCCTCTTGTCATGCAAGGGCAAACATATAGCACACCACAAAGCTCACTTACCAGCTTAGACTTGTGGCAACATGTTTATCAGCCTGGACCTTTGTTATTACGGCTTGTTTGCTTACCGCTTTCCCATGGAGAAAGTGCCTTCTGCTTTGTTCTCAGTTTGGTCTTACTGCTTGACTCTAGAGAAACACACATTTTAGTCATCATTATCAGGCCCTGGCTGTCTTATTTTGCTCGGTGGGATTGGGTTTGAGAACTGCTTTTGTGTTTAAGGCTTTCAGCGTTGTCCCCTTCCTCTTTTTGTGAAAAGGGCAAAATATAGGGGAGTTCAGTAAGTTATCATCATAAACAAATGGACTGAAGAAGAAGGTTACAACCTCCTCCTGCTTGGTGGGTTTAGTGAAAGGGAGTGTGGAGAAGGCCACAGAACACATGCTCATGAAGTTTTCAAATGACTATTTGTTTTACTATCGGATTGTAAGATTAGCAATAAAAGCGAAATAAAAATTGCAAAAGTGTATACATATCTACCTTTCAAAGCAGTCTTCTGTTCAGTAATCTTGCTTTAATGATATTGTTTTAAGCATAATTTGCATATTGCCTAAATTTTCTGCATTTTCCTGCATTTTTATGTCAGGCAATTAAATTTCATTTTCTGTGTGACTGATTTTTTTCTCACTTTTTGTTGTTTATTTTTGGTTTTAGGCTTCCTTAAGCCAGACTTAATATTGATAGAATGAAAAAGTTTAAGAGGAGACTTTCCTTAACCTTGCGAGGAAGCCAGACCATTGATGAATCGCTGTCTGAGCTAGCAGAACAAATGACAATTGAAGAAAACAGCAGCAAAGATAATGGTAAGTGTATCTTTCACTTTGTGGAAAATGTAAGAATTTTGTCAGACCCTGCTCAAGTGATCATTGCTTGGGTTTATTTGAGTTTTCACAGTTGCAGATGCTTCCTCACTAACCTTTTCTTTTGGTTTATCTTACATTCAACTGCCCTGATTATTTCAACAGGTTGATATGTTGTTACATATTGTTTTGGTTTGCTTTGGTTTTGAGCTATTATACTTTAGGTAGCTTCAAAAGCTACCTGAATTTATCTTTTTATTTTATGTGCAGCAAGGTTTATAGATGCTCTTTCAGTAAATAAACCCTTTGTATGAATTTAGTGGGTCTCACATCAGCTTCATATGGCTTCAAATTGAGTGTTTTCTCAAAATCATTATTTAGTAGTATGATTGATATTAATTGCTCAAGTATTATAAATAAAACTGTTTACCTTCCCATTGGTGAATGCAGTGCACTAGTCTGAGTTCTGTCATCTCATCATGTCTCTCAGTAGTACTTCTCTTCACCAATACGAAGGTGACTAGAAGCGTTCAGGATAACCAGCTTGCCTTTGTATTCTTACATAAGTCTTTGGCTGATCCCATAAACGTACTGGCTGCTGTAAAGTCCTTGTTAATGATGATACAGCTTCTGATTGCTATCTGCAGTAATAATGACTGGAAGAGGTTTTGTTGCTTGTTATGTTTCCTGGGCTGAAGCACTTAAGTCATATTTCATCTTCAATGCTGATTAATGTTATTTTTTACTCTGCTGACATCTAAGATTTTTCTCAATTATCAAGTGATCTGATTTTAATTTTACCCTCACTTCACACCAATAAATGATTCTGAATTTTCCCACTGAAAACTAACAGAGTCAGGAAATTTGAGGAGGATAGAGGCAATGGTATTTGCCTTGCAGACTTTTAAAACCACATTCAAGATAAGTTGCATACCAAGGTTTTAGAAGCTGAATTTACCTTTGGCAAAACAAAGCTATTGATGTTTTTCATTTTTAGCCTTAATCCCTGGCATATTCGTTTCTATTGTCCTGTTTTTATCATGGGCCATGCCCAGTATTTTGGGAAACAAGGTTTATTATATCTTTTTATGTGTTGATACAACAGGTCTGCTCTAAAGCGATTGTAGTATTTTTGCAGTGATAGAAGTCCTTTCTGAGACACTGAGTTGTCCCATGTCATTTCACTTGTATTCACCTTTGTTACTGATTCATATTCAGACCTGTATGTACTTCTGCAAGATTGATTTAATTATGTAAATAAGTACTAAGAATATTATTTTCCCAATAAGAAATGAGCATGAAAAATTGTTACCAGCATCAGTGAATGTAGTGGAACTGGGTTGCTCAGTTGATTCATTTGAAAACTGAATCCAGGAAGAATAAAAGCATTTTACTTTAAACTGGACCATATCCTGGCTGTCAGATCAAGGGACAGAGAACACAATAACTTGTTTACAGAAGTGTATGTTTATGCTATCTTAAACCATGTATGAATCCATTTGCAAGTTGTAATATTTATCTGAGAATTATCCGAAACAGCAATACTTAAATGTCTTCTGCATGTTTGTCGTCAAACTGTGACCAGCTTAACTTCTCAGCAGATACTTAAAGTGAGAAAATGTTTTTAATTGCAAATTTTTTAGTTAGCTTTTAATGAGCCTTTTATTTTGCTTTCCATGTTATTTCATTGGCCAAAAGGAACCTCAACTGCTATGATACGTTATATGCTATGCTTATACATGCAGAATGTTGTTGATGCCTTAGTAGAGTCTTTCTGAATGCATTCATGGTGTTGGTGGTCTTCTTGAAAAAAGAAGAAGAAAAAGAAATATAAATTATACTTTTGCTATGCGTAATCTTTACTCATCATTTTCTGTCATTAAAAAAAGTTTTATTGACACTGGGGACCTTTTTCAGATTCTTCCAGAATGCAGTCATTAGTACCTGTCCTGTCTTTGATCTTGCAGAAATGAACAGGATACTACATTGTAGATTTTTATTTTCTTTGTTTTTCCTTTCCAACCATACTTTTCCTAGAAAAATGCTTGCTAGTCCTGCTTTTCTAAAGGAAGCACTAACTTGCCCACAGATGAAGGTATTTTGGAAAGAGTAATTTTTAGGCAGACTGTAGGAATCAGAGTTTGGGCAACAACAATTGCTGAAAAAAAACCAGGTAAGGAGTTCCCTCTTTTGGTAAAAGACAACCTTGGTAGAGAACATAGCCTGGAAAAAATCCTTCAGTGGTATTTTAAAAAACTGCTTCCAAAAGAGTGCTTAAATGAGAAAGGTTTGTCTTGGCATCTTATAAAATCAGAGTGCTAAGAAGCCTTTACTAACTGTAAATATCCAGCTGGGACACATGAGAGGGTATAGTTTCTTGAAGAATATTTTATAAAGTGATTAGCTGCATTAAGATCTTGAGAGCACATCCTTTACTGCGACGGTGCTGATCTCAGAAGGCAGGAGTAACCATCTCCTTAGTTCTGCTTTTAGGAACAAACAGTGCCTTTACCCTGTGGAACAGAGAAACACAAATGCGCTCAGTGTACAGGCTTTGAATCTGTTCTTACAGAAACTTAAAAAGCACAGTCTAGTAAATCAAAGGCATGCCAATATCTTGATCTACAGAGAATCAAAGTCAGGGATACAAATAGCTTTCAGAAAGTGGTTCTTCATATATGCTTTATTTTCAAGCATTAGTACATCATCGACTTGAGAAATGAGAGTTGAAGGACATTGTAACTGTTCTTTTCATGCTCGAAGTCAAGACTATACCCAGAACGCTGAAGACCTTTACAGCAGCATTTTCTTGCAGTGTTGTTGTCCAAATTTTTCTTTCATTTTTTTCTTCCTGGCAAATTGCTCATCTTATGTCAGCATGTTGTTCCATGCTGATGTCTGTGTTCACTGAAGGTTATAATTTTATACATGCTAGCTTTTTTCCCTGGTAGGAAACAGCTATGTTAATGGACTATAGAAATTGTAGAGACTATGTCCATACAAAACCACGTCTGTGCTGACATAGAATCCACACTCATCTCCATCTGATTTTTGCATATATGTCCTGTAAAATCTTTATAATATTCTAGTTCAGTGCTGCCATTCCAGGTGGAAATCACTTGTACATCATACCAGGGAGGACCTTTCCTCATAATCACCCTTTTGCAATAACCTCTGTTGTTCAGCCCCCGTCAAATGTTTCTTCTCCCACAACTGCCTGTGATTTCAAATAGCTTTTGCTCCCGTCCAGAGGCCCACCTTGTCATTAGCTCCAGCTTTGAGTGGGTTGTTTCAAGATTGAAAGAACAGTGCTCCTAATGCAGACCAAATTGTCCCATTTGTAGTTCACAGACATAAAAATAGATAAATAACTTTTGATGTCTTTGCAGTGCATTGATACCACTGAATCAGCTAACCTTTTGTATGCAATCTCATTTCATACACAGCCTCCTTCATCATGTGATGTCAGTACAATCTCAGTATGCATCACTCATCTGTGAGCAGCAAAATGGGATTAGCAGGGATCAACCCATATTGTTCAGTGCAGTAGCACAGAGCTGTTGCAGTGAATGTAGAATAACTATTGGTTTTGGTTTTCTTGGAACACCATCAAATTATTTAGTGACCAGAAATCTATATAATTAAATCTTCCTTACAAATTGTGTTCATTATAATCAGCTTCTGGGTGAGGAAACATTACCAAATCAGATGCGTAAACCATCAAAATAGAACGACCAGTGAAATGCCTAATGGTACATCTGAAGCCTTATGAACTGTGGACTGCATGAATTATACTTCGGGCTAGTACAAAATCTTTTTGTGGTCTCTGATGTTTCAACATATGAAATCATTTAGGTGGATTTATTGTTTATTTTTCATTCTGCCATATTTTCATTTGGCGTACTAACAATGTGCCAGCTTGCTTTTTAATTCTAGCTTCTATCTTAATATATGTATTCAGATTAATATTAAAAATACTAAATGGTAATTTGTAGGAGTTGATGACTAAATTTGCTTCTGAATGTTTTCTTTGCCAGTGACATACTAATGAAATTTGGCTAGTAAGTAATGCATATTTTAAGCCCAATTAAGTGTAAAATTTATGTGAATACTTTAAATACATATGCTCCCTAATTGGAAGCAAAAAATGCAGCTGTATTGTCTAATATTATGAAATGCATCATCACGAACTCCAAGCATGCTTTTAATAACAATTGCAAGACATGTTACAAAATATATCCACAGCTCTTACATTAATATATAAGTAACTTGAAAAGCATTCTATTTTGTCATGTTTTGGTTTTATATATAGATGAATACACATGCACATAATAAACCAAAATAAGGTGGGGTTCAGGTAGAAATGACTACATGAATTTATAGAATAATATTTATTTCCATTTAGTCTGTTTTAGCTCGGTGATGTGATCATAGGATCCAGTCTCATGAACACTTGCATAATTTTTTTGTAATTTTACAGGTGTGAGTAATAATGGAAGGATCAGCTACGGTAAAGTGCGTAAGTGTCTTTTAGGTTTAAGGCATTAATTACTAGTTAATACTCTGATAAGAGCGGTGAATGTTTATAAAAATTGACACACACTGCAATACTGTCTCAGAACATCCAAATGCCTTTGTAGCTGTAATCATGTCATATCATCTTTAACAGAGCTGAGAAACTCGCATTCCATCTGCTTTGTGTGATTCCTTGAGTGTGGAAGGAAAACAGTGTGTTGCAACATATTTTCAAGACAATGTTCTTGAATTGAAAATATGAGCACAGAAATGCTTACTGGTAATAAACCAACAAAATCTCTCTGTTGATGTTGAAGGAAAGTATCAGTATAAAAATGTAGGGAGGGGAGGGGAAGAAGGCCCCAGAATTGCTAGAGCTCCCTGTAGAGCTGATTACTGCAGGTCACTGACTGTTGTCACAGCTGAACACTATGCCTTGTACTGTCCCTTACACCATACTGACAATGTTTTTTATTACAATCCGTATGTACCCTTCTGTGCTGTGGTATACATCCATTTTTATTATTACTGTTTGGTATGGTTTCTCCATCCCACGTACACTGCACAACATAGTGTTCTTTCTTCCTTTGTTTCAATTTGTGTCTTGCTGCGAAACCTAGAGGCTCTGTTTATGTGTGGAAGTGCTTATAAAGTGAAATGAGCATGAAAATTTAGTGCCTGAAAGCATGCTGCAAAGACCCTAAATCTTCGAGGGCTGTGTGGGGGTCTTATCCACTCATAAGTGTTTTCCTTCCCAAGTAGAATACAGGTTTGGCAGGAGAACACGATGCTTAGATGCAGAAGTGGACTCTCTAAATACACCAAATTTAATTTAGCATAGGCTCACTGATGGATATGTAGAGATTTGTTCTCAAATGGTATTTGGGTGGAGTTGTTAAGTTCAGAAAAGTAACATATACATAACTAGCCAACACAAATTATTTCTGGAAGTAGGGCAAAAAGGAGGAAGATCCTCTGTTCCTGGTTTGGTTGGCAGTGTGGTCTCACAGATGTATGCATTGGGAGTTACAGGGTAGATGCATGCGGATGCAAGGGTAGAGGCCAGGGATAATTGTGTCTTGGTTATGATGCTGACTCATTGATTTTCAGTGTAGCTAAAGCAGTTTTCTGAAGGATTTGGTGTAGTGTGGTGCCTTCTGCAGTTATGATTTTAAACTGTTTGTTATGCTTATATAGTTTGAGGTACAGAACTACCATGCCTGTGTTCCAGTGCAGGTTCTGATGACCAAAAGTACTGAGAATTATCTTCTAAACACTATGAAATACATAAATCTGAATGGCAGGTGTTTTGCTTTGAGTGTATTTCACTTGATTGTTCTTGGTACCCAAACTGAAGACAAAACCTCACTGCATTTGAAGTCAACTTTGACACGCTTTTTTAGTGTTTTTTAGTTGTCTTGATTTCATTCTTTGCCTTGTGTAGTCTCTTGGTTTTGTAGTTTGAACAGATGCCTTGGGAAAATTTCTTGTTTGTCCCACATGAAAGAGAAAGGTGTACAGGACACTACAGTACCATTTTAATAACTGAGGTACTTAATTTCTTAGAAAAGGTTGAAGACTCTGTTTCTTTCGGTTTCTGTTAGCATATTTCTTCAAACACGCTGCCAGTATTTTTTGCCCTGTGTCGTCCAAGTGAAGAACATTTCCTCTGGACAAGACTGCTGTACTCAAATGGATTAATTTGAGCAATGAGAGGAATCCCTTGAGGTTTTGCTAGGTTTTTAATGTTTGGAGGTTACAACTTCTTATTTAATTAATAAGTACTGTTTTAAGTGGTATTGAGTGGTTGTTCTGTTTTTAGAGTGACTTAATGTTTTCCTTGGTATCACATAATGGAGTCCAAGGAAACAACCCCATAAAATAATGGATAGATACTCAGTATTTTGTAGTGTTTCTCATCCAGCTCCTTGAGGGTACATATAAAGCAAACATATTGCTGCTTTGGGTTATTTAAATATTTCTTCTATGGGAGCCTTCACCTGCAGTCAGCTAACTTTACTGAGTGGGTCTGACTGTCTTACAGAGTGTAATAATTAAATATTGTACAGCACAACATGCCAGCTCTAACATGTCAGAAATTCACCTGCTTACATTCTACACTTCCTGAAGAAACAAAGAGCTTCTTGACAACAGCTCCTTCAGCAGTATGTTCAAAATATTTTGTCTTTCAAGTTAAAAAAAATCTGTTTTTATTGCCAAGAGGTATGTAAAAATGGAGTAATTATTGTCAGAGCATACATTCAGATCAGTTTGCTTGTACAAAGTTAAAATACACATTTATGTATTTTTAGGGCTTCCATGTCCAGAATGGATAACGGTTATGGAATACAACATTTTTTTGCAGACTTATTCAGTTCTGTGAGAGATGTTTGATTTAAGGGAAAATTTCACTCTGTATGACAGGAGATTTTGGTCCTTTATTAAAGCTAGCTGAAGCAAATACCATTCCAAAATTTAGGCAGTGAGATATGAAAACCAGCTTGGTCTTTTTGTCACATAATAGAGTTACTCATGGGACATAAAATAAAAAAAAGGTAGTTGAGTATGTGATATTATATATTCATAAAATGTGTTTTAAAATGCATTTACATTTCTAATGAAAACACTTTCTTTCTTTAATCCACCAGCTGACTGATGTGTGACAGTATGTCAGTTGCTGAGGCCTTGCAAAGAAATGCCAGGCAGTACTGCAGGTTCTCTGGAGCTCAGATTAAGTAAATCCAGTTAAGTAAATCCAGCACAAGAAAGAAAGTGGTAGTGTAGGTCTTTTTTATTATAGATGGACAGGGAAAAGAAACAGTATGAATTTATTGAAAAATTGCTTACCTCAGGAGTAATTTCAGGTCAAGGTTTGTGATTAATTGAAATTGCAGTTAAAGAAAAAATCTTTATTAAATAGTTGAGTTTAGCTACTTCCTGAGACAGGCTTCTTGGTTATATACACTAATGTTTTACTTTACTGTCAGTTCTTATAATTGGAAAGTAAAAAAAAGGCAGTTCCACTTACGGTGAAAGAGAAATTCATGTAACTTCACAATTGAAATATTTCAGTGTCTCGTTTGAGGTGTTTTCTGGTTTTGTGTGTTTGCTAACATTGGTGTTGGCATTATTTCAAACTTAGCAAAGGAGTGGTACCTTACTGGGTGCTGTATTTTCTTAAAGTATATTTGTGTATTCTAAAACAGATCAGTTAACATGGTCTAGCAACTCTTACAACCTTAGTAAGCCAGGCTGGTTGTATTTTAAAGTGTCTTTTCTTTGAGTAGTGCTTTTTTGTTTATTTTGCATCATGCCAGTAGTAACAGAAGTTTGAGTGATAGAATGTGAGAAATACAAGAAAATTATCCACATGAAATAAATGGTCAGCTCAGCATTTACCAGACTTAAAAACTGAGTAATACAACAGTACACAGTCACCATGCATTGCCTAATCCTAAACCCTGCTGAAAGTGCGCACTGAAACAAGATAACATGGATGTGGTATTAAAAGAAGGTGGAGTGGGTATATATATGCGTTTTTATAGATATAAAATTAATGTGTTTATATAAATAGAATTTTTTGAAGTTATATCTATTGCAAAGAGTGTTCAGGTACTTTTAAAAGAAATTGTGTGGTCATCCTATACATCAGTATAATATTTATCATTATATAATTTATGTTCTCTTTGAATTGTTAGTTTTTTCACACTTAAAGGCTTGATTTGCATGATAGCTTAATGGGCTGCATAAGAAGTGTAAGAGTTAAAATGGCATTCTTTGAAAGGTGAGTCAGAGATTACATGATTTGTAGCCAAAATAAGAACAGAACATAATAACTGACAAAATGCAGTTTAAAAAGAACCACTGAGAAGTTTCTGCTTCATCTTGCTTTCCATGTCAGTTTGGAATTACAGATTATAGAGCAGGGTGAAGAAAGAGAACTAGAGATAAATAATTAACAAGACCCTTACGGAAATGGTTGTGCCAGCAAGAGCCAACATGAGTGAGCTGACCCAGTGCTGCAGGAGGCTTGTGCTGTAAGGACAGCTGTAGTTCTGCCGATATGTTCTACAGTCTCTGAGGATGACATTTGAGGGCAAGTCTAAGATTAAAGCCCAAAATATAACATTGTTTCCCCAGAGAACTGGTCTGGTTTCTAGTTCAGAGACTTCCTGAACTAGGCAAATCTCTGTGTGGTTAGTAACCCAGAGCAGATTCCTTGTTCAGCCTCCCCTTGAGCCTTGTTAGTTTTGATAGTTGTAGCATCCTGTAGTGATGCAGGATGTGAAGAGTCACCATGTGCCCTATGCAACTTGCCACGGGTGGCTCTTTCACTGACCAGTCCTCTTGTGCTGAAGGAGATGGTGGTGGGTGCAGCTGATTCCTAGGTGCCTTCTTCAACCCTCCACCAAGTCTATGTGTTGTATCATACTTCTGCTGGTTTAATCTGTGTGAGAGAGGAAGACCAGAACTATGCATGATATCAAAATGCAGTAGATCCATACACTTGTGTAGTGAATTTTCTGGTGGTTTTTTTACTCCCCTTTCATAATTCATTTTGACCGTGGCTGAATATTAAACCGATAGCAGCATGAAAATACCTACTGTGCTGTTGGAAGACACCTCCATCATGTCAGCTAAGCCTTTGAGTGGTTGCTAAGCTGTATTTACCAAGTACAGTGACACTAAGGAAAGGAATGTTTTTGAGTTTTATATACGGAAACATTTTTTAAAGACAAACCTATAATCACAGAGATAAAATTATAAGAAGCTGTTTATAGATGTATGGAGTAATGACATTAACTTTTCCAGTTTAGACGCATTTTATTCAAGACCAGACAGTGTCACTAAATTCGCATCTTAAAAACTGCAATGTTATACTTTAACTGTAGTGATTTCAACGTATTAATAATCCTGGAAAAAAATGAAGTTAATTAAATGAAATTGTAACTTCAAAGAAGTATTTTGAGGGTCCTTGGACAGAGTTAAGTAGTTTTTTCAGAAGCACTTTCTTTAACTCTTGTATCTCATAAATGCATGAAAATAGTAATAAACAGTCTTGTAAAATAATTTCCAGCAAGAGTTTGTTTGATCATTTTCAGTATTTATTGCAGCTCTTAGCTGTTGTTTTCTCATTTGCAGGAAGAAGGTAACATAGTGCAGAATTCATGCAACCATTTCTTTAAGTTCCTAGCATGCAACAATGCAAACTTAATTGTATATAACAAAAATACTTTTCCGGACCATAAGCCTATGTGTTATACCATCATATGGCGTATGATCCCTCCTTTTTTGTAAATTAATGTATATTAGGTTTTTAAAACCCCATTTGTAAGAAAGTAATATTAATACTTCTCTTAGTCAGAATTACAGGGTCATATGAGCGTTCTTGTAACCTTCACTTTATTGTCTGTCGGTAGTTATGCCTGTCTGGCCACATGACCTAAATCATTGTTGCTAAATTTTATAATGGGCTCCACAATTTGGTACAGTACTTAGGACAGTGCAGAAAAGTAACAGTTGCCTGTGATAACAAAAGTTATTTCCGTGTTATTGAAACTTACTACATCAACCATTTGCCTTTCGTGCTTATATAAATTTATTGTGTGCTTATTAATATGATCAGTGTTTGTCCTTAGATTTGAGCTGAACTATGCATATGTTAGGGTATTTCAACACTTTTGTTTTAAACTGTAAAATACATACAAATTTACCAGTGCCATAAGGAAAATGAATTTTTTAAAAATCATCTCTGCTTCCTCACCACACTGTTGTGTTAGTAATGAGCATAAAACTGAATCTCTCTGTAGACATTCATTGTATTCATAAATTCTGGCCTCTTTTACACGCTGCACAGTTCATGGAGATAGATTACTTTTAGCATGAGTAGACAACAGCCGTAACGTATAAGGGAAATTATTGCCTTGGTGCTCTGTGAATGCACCTATAGTCCACACTCCGGTGGCACTAGAATCCTCAGCAACTGTGAATGAATAGAGGAGTGTATGGGTGGCCAGGATGGCTGGAGAAGGATCTGTCACACTCAGTTTTGCTTCAGCTATAGGGCCCTGTTCCTCTCTTATGCTGCCTGTGGTGCTTCTTTGTTGAGATGTATCCTGGCATCTTCAGTTTCTCATTAGGATAAGAAAAGTAATGTTTGCTTCAATCCAAAAGTTAACATTTTTGTGAGACAATCATCATCGGAGGTGCACTGTCAATTACTAGACATCAGTCTGTCTCAGCAGTTTGATCAGGGTTTAAGTTAGTTTCCAAAGTGTAAGGCTGCTGACACTAGTGGCAGAGCTAAAAGATATCTGAGTGATTTTTAGCAGGAGACTGTAGTACTAACAACAAAAATTATTCATTTTCTTTCCAGGTTAATTGTTAGGGCTTTAAAATAAAACAAAACTTGAGGTACCTGGTCAAAGGGAGGAGAGTTTTGTTTCCCAGAGCTTTCAAAAACAAAAAAAAAATCCATCTCTGAGTTGTCTCTATTTTTCATGGAAATTTGGTTTTAGAAACAATGAAAATGAAGAAGAGCATGCTTAATATATATAATTTATTGTTTATATGAGGAATAGAAATGAAGTAAATAACTTTGAACTTATGCAGACCAACCACTTAAACCCACTAAGCATCAAAATAATGATATCTTAACAAAACAAACTAGGTACTCATCAGGTGTTTGGGTTTTCAGTGTTACCATTCATTCATTTGTTCACCACTGCGTATAACTCAATGTGAGATTTTTAGACTAGAAACTTGATCAAATTCAAACCAAATTAGTAAGGAAGTTGGAAAGCAGGAAGCAGATTTTAATCTATTGAAAGCAGTATGTGAGCCTGTGTCTACTACATGAAAGTAGTACTAGATTCTATTAAAAAATTGGTGAGGAATTTGCTGCCTGTTGCACTAGGATAAATCTGTTGTTGAGGGCACACAACAAGGAAGCTAATACCACTCTTAAGTCAAAAGGGATGATGCAAAGTATTAGAAACAGAAATAAACATTTGAGGTAAAGATGTGCAGAGTTTTGAAGACCCTGATGAACGTGTACATGGACATATACCCCTCTATGAACATATACATAGATGTATGGTGTATTTGTCCTTACGTTCACCCACTTTGAAGCTGTGTTTATGAAGGATGCTAACTGAAGGATGCAGGCACGTTTATGACAGTCCTGACATGTCCTTTCACATTCTGTCTTCTGCCTGCAGCATGGTTTTTTTCCCAGGGCTTTTGTTGTGTGATTGGGTTTTGGCTTTTTCTGCAGCAACTGAATTAAAGTATTTTCTTGTTTTTTCAGTTTGGGGGTTTTTTGTCTCACTGTGTTATTCATGTTTATATGCAAAAATTCCTTACATAATGATTTCTTAAAGTCACTGGCCTGTCCTTGGGTAGTTCTGTGTAATTCTGTCTCTGTGCTTCAGACTAGTCATAATAATATCTCCAGAAGGTGTTTGTATATGTGGGGAGGAAGTGGGTTCCCGTCAGGATCCTATTTTCCTTAGGTTATTAGGTATTTCTTGCTGTTATTTTCCTTCACCATTGAAATTCTGCTTTTCATACAATATTTTCTCCTAGCTGTATTATTCTTCATATTTTGGAAGGGAAAGCAAGATTTTGGGGGCCTTGCATGTGGTAATATAAGGTGGGGTTATGAAATGATATCCCAGACCGCTCCTGTCCCAGTAGGCATGAGTGGATCCTGTCTGTGCTACACCCTGGGAGCAGTGGCTCCAGAAACACTTTGGTGGGTGCTACTCTATTCAGTAGCACTCACGCTGAGGTTGCTCAGTGCATGGCTGCTGCCTTTTCTGTCTTCTGAATAATACCAAACAACACAAATCTGTAATGTTAATAAGAATCAAATGATGGAAAAGTAAAATTACTTGAATCTCAAGTATTCTTTGAGCATATCTTCTGATCTTTTTTTCCTAGTACAGGAACAGTGCTTGCATATGGCTGCCAAATGACTCTGATCTCCTTTTCTGAAATGAGAGTATTTCTTTATTTTCCTGTATGATTGACTTCACTGGTGGTTCTGTTAAGTCCAGTTTTGTGACAGTCAGTGCAAGCTGACATCTGTTCTGCTGCTTCTTGGGGTGAAAAAATTGTCTTGTGTTTTTAGAGTTAGCCTGCTTCTAGTACCATGTCAATCCTTTGAGTGCTAGTCCATGTGTGCAGACTCAGGTTGCTGAGAGAACACAAACACTCAATTTCTGTGCACACTTGTAAATGTAAATAAGATTTGTAACATTTGATCTTTTTAAAAAGTGTTTATCAATAACAACAATTTTTTTAAAAAAATCTCAAAAATCCTGGTTTTAACTCTTAAGTACTGTGAACTGTCTGAAACACAGTCCAGTAGAAAGCCAAAATAACAAATCAAACACTTAATTTTTCTGATATTCTGTAAGTTAATAACCTTAATTATGACATGACAGCTCTGGTAGGTATAGACAGGGATGTTTACCTCTGAGGATGCCCAATAGCAAGGCCTTGCTAGTAAGTGACTCCCAAGAATTTTGAGAGGGAGAATTTTTCAAAGGTATAAGTTGAATTTGCTCATCGTAGTTGATCTAACAGCTGTTCTTTTTTAATTATAGTAGAGATGAAATATTGTGTGGTAAGACAGAAGAAAATAATTACAGTGTTCTCATTTTACCCAAGTACTAAGACTGTATATTCAGCACATTTACTCATCCAACAGCAGAGTGACAGAATGTAATAAAATTAAATTTGGGTAATACTTAATGCTATGTTTTGTACTCATTTGTTAATAGAGAAATGGCAGTAGTATGATGGTCTACTGTAAGCATGAAAGATAATCTTACCAGACTGATGATTTCCTGTTTAGTAACTGGTTATTTTCTTTTTCTTTTCTTTTTCCTTCTGGCATGTTCCTGACACACTCCTACTTGCTTGTGGCAATGAATATTTTGATCCCTGTGAACTGTAGAGCCTATTGTGAAGAATGGCAGGCCTCCAACGTCTCACAGCATGCACTCATTTCTCCACCAATACACAGGATCTTTCAAGAAGCCCCCTTTACGGAGACCACATAGCGTCATAGGGGGCAGCCTCGGCTCTTTCATGGCAATGCCCAGAAATGGGAGCAGATTAGGTAATTTTCTACATTGTTTAAATTAATTCTTCTGTGAAATATAACATTTGTATTGATTCTTAGCAAGAGATGTGGTTATTCTAATACTTTACGAAATCTCTGGAGTTGTCTGAGAATCTGGATCTTTTATCTGGAGTTGTCTGAGAATTTTTTGACTCACTGAATGTCTTCTAAGATTTTCAGGAAGAAAGCCATTAGAAGACACAGAAATCATCCATGAAGTGGGCTGCATGTTGCAACATTACAAAAGATACAAAGTATTCTTTTTAAATACTTTGCCAGGAACCCATGTGTGCATCTCAGTTAAGCACAATAAATGTAATATGATAGACACAAAAATCACCCTATATGTGGAATTTTAAAAGAACTGCTATATTACTTCTCATTTTTAAAAAAAAAGAGGGTTTTTTTGGTGACAAATTGAGGCCATTCAACTATGATTATCTTTTTGTTGTGGTCCTGAGCTATAATTCTATTTCTGTGAAGCCAGCAAGTTATGGAATTTTTTTTTTCTACAAGGAACTTGTCATGTTGCTGCCTCCAGCCACCATTAATGTTTTACTCTGCTTTTATGTTATTTTAAATTATGCTTAATTAGTTGATACTAGAAAATGAGAGCAAGTCACAGCTTAATTAGAATTTTATGATTTTTTCAATCTTCTGCCCTCCTTTAGAAGTATGCGATAAATCAATCTTCAAGATTAAGCTATGAATCTGCAAGATAGTAGTCAAACCACTTATATCCTCGTCTGCTGTAATATCACTCATCATGTTCAAAACTATGCATTTTTACTGCTTGTGCTACCATTCAAACTGAAAAAAGACTTATGTCCTCTTGAATTGTCTATAGCAGCTGTTGCTATCACAGAAGAAAATGCCTTTTAATGTGCACAGTTTGACTGCTATATCAGTTCTTGATTTCACTCAGGTCTTGCACACAGTATTTGTTTTTTCTTTGCCAAGCCAATCTTTAGTTAAGCTGCCAAGAATCTTAACAGGAAGACAAAGTTTTAAAAAATTATTCTGCACTTAAAGAATTCTGTGTTTAGGAATATTTAGTCTTTCATGGGTTATTTGTTAAACTAGAGAGATGTAAACTGTGTACAAGAACAGCAGAGATATTCTTGAGTGCAGAGGTGCCTCTACTCTTGTACTTGCATGTTGACTTTTAACAACATTCTGCAGCATTTTGAAATTTTCCAGTGACTTATTCCTCTTCAGAATTTCACTATGAACTTCAAAATGAGCTTTGCAGGGATCACAAAGTCCAGCTCTTAAGTGAACGACCCATAACACAGTTTTTGTTTTCTTTTAATGATTCTTCAGTTTTCTAAAAAGCTTTATTTTTCACCTGAAATATATACTAACATATAAGTATTGTGCAAAAATGCCTTCAGTTTTATTTTTCTCAGGTGATCACATTTCATAGGTGACCCATTGTTTAAATAGCATGCACGATTTGAGTATGTTAGCCTATACAAAATGTTATAATAACATGTTCTAAATAGCTACAGATTCCTGTACAATTTGTAGTTTTGTTGTAGTATGGAATACATACACAGAGTGTATCATAGAATGGTTTGGATTGGAAGGGACCTCAAAGATCACCTAGTTCCAACCTCCCTGAAGGTTTCCATGGGCAGGGATGCCTCCCACTGGGCCAGGTTGCTCCGTATGTGTACGTTAAATAGCTCTTTTCGCTTTGGGTATGATGATGCCATTTTTTCACTCCATATTTGATGAAAATGTAACCTACTTGTATATGTTTTCTAGGGGTAGAAAACACAAGTGGAAGTATATACAAACATAATTACTCTTTTTGCTCCCTTTTTCCATCTTTCCTCCTTTTGTTCCTGCCATGTGAGAATGGCTATTAGTCAGCAGGAAGCTGAGGTGTTGCCGGTTGGGATAATGACATCTGAAATGAAACAGTCAAATATGTTACGCTCCATGAGACTTTTATTTTCTTTTCTTTCTTCATCCATCCCCTGTTCAGTTTTTCCTCTCCTTCAAAGGTAGAAAAATGCGATCAGAGAGGTATCCTTGAAATATCACAAAATTATGGCAGTTAAAGGATGATTATTTGGTTAAAAAAAACAGATGAAATTGCGACCTGCCACAAGGGCATCTTCATGCTGCATGTTTTTGGAGTTTTGTGTGCTTTTCGAGCACTGTACTTGAGTTCCTGCAGTTATGGTAACATGTAAAATCCCAAAATACTTTTAAAAGAACTCCTTCTTGGAAACTGTCTGTTAGCTTTAGGCTGTGTAAAATGCTGTGTAAAGTAAAAATTTTTGAACTGTACCTTTGTTCAAAATTTCTTAGTATTTTTTTAATTTAGTATTCAGTTTATCAGGATGATTTTAAATAACACAGATGATTCTCAGGCCAAGTTGTGAAACCAGTGAATTAGGGTCTAGTTGAGGCATTTTTTTAGCTCACTTGGATCTATACAGCTTCTACAATCTTGCACCTCTGGAAACATTTAACTGCTGTAGTCCATGATGAAGCCAGATCCAGTGAACTCTTCTGGTCCTGACGTAGCTGATGCAGAGCAAACCTAATTGTCCTTATTCCATACTTACGTTAATGGCACCTCTGGAGTGGCTCCTGAAATGTGCAGAGCCTCCTGATGCTGACCCTCCTGGTGAACTGTAGTAACAGCCAGGAGACAGTTTATCCCTGGTTTTGCCAGTTGTGTTGATAGAGTTATGGAGATGTTTTGTTTTCATTGTCATCATTATTAATTGAAAGGAATAATGTTTCCATACAGCTTTCATAGTTCAGTAATGTTACTGGCAAATTATTCCTTCCTCAATTTGAATTTATTATTAGTGAAACTAATCATACAATGTAGCCACTTCATAGAAAAGTAAGCTTTGGAAAAGTGTGCCTTGGAAGGAATCCAATATGCAAGTCATGTGATTATTTTTGTAATAATTTGCACAAACGTGGAAAGATCATGCAGTCTGACTCAGTACTGACTAACTAGTAGCTTTGCTTATGGCTCACCTGGAGGAGTTCTTGTTTGCTGAACTGTAGGTTCCCTGTATTAATTCTTCAGTGGTATATTCCTCAGAGCTGAAATGAGGACAGCCTTTTCCTATAAATGTAGTTCCATAGTTTCCCTGTTACATTGTAGTCATCTACAGCTTTTCATTACATGGCCATACTGAATATTAATAAGATATGTAGAGTACATTGAATTAAACATCTGTGTAAGAGAGTGGCTTGGGTTTTCAGTGAAAGCAAGTAATACATTACTGAACATTTAAAACATCAGAAGACCATGCAAGCAGGCTTTGATGAAGGCGAACTTGTCTATAGAAAAGCTTAGTGAAATTAAGGAAATATTTGCATGATTTTCATCATTGCTTAATCAAATGTCATCATGCACCTGTGGAAGAATCATTAAAGTGTCTAGGTAAATGCCTTAGTCTGGGGTTTATGCTATTAAAGTAATGAACATAAGGCTGTACTAATGCCTTTTTAATTCAATAAAATAAAAGGATGCATTTATATTAGATGATAACACAGTCACGTTATTTTTAAAAAGCTTAAAATTGTATCTATTTAGAAAATAATTAAAGCATCTGCAAACCCTTATGGATAGGAGCAGTTGGGTATTTAGTCCATTGGAAATTCAGGCATGTGCTTAGTGATACATTTTTGGATGCTACAGCCAGTATCCTGCTTAAACCCTCTTGGTTATGGGATATGTAGCTTATCCAGACTTACCAGAATTAATCAAATTGCAGTAGTATTCAAAATCATCATCTTATATAAGTCTGAAATACTGCATTTTTTAGACTTGTGTGGTACAGACCACTTTGTTTTTGCATTCCTGATTTGTAAAGCATGGAATCTCCTTGCAGCTACATTATCTGTCCCAATTGTATGGGTGTGTGTTACTAGATCCTGAAATAGTCCTTAGTTCTGTGTCATTACATAGGTAATCTTCTTAGTAAAAGAATTATGTTTGTTAACTAGAGTGTTCTTTGTAGTTCTGAGCATTGCATTTTGAATTGTCTCTTTTTTTACTAGTGACTTCATAATATGGACACTTTAAGTGAATTGAAAATGAAAAGCATGATAATATCAATCCCATAATTACTTTAATAAGTGTCAGTCTTTTTTAAAAAAAAGAAATTATGTAATTGCTTTGTGGCTTAGATTACAGTTCTTCTTTAATTTTTCCAACTTTATTTTGTAAGATTGCCAAGTTAACTGTGTGTTACCTAGCTTCCATAAAGAAAATAGACTTTGGGGCTCAATCGATGAGCGTCTACTAACATGAGGATAAGTAGCTTGGGGAACAATTGTCAGTAGCTGTTACACTTCATTTTACAAACAGAATCTCGAGAGCTGTAATGGCTAAAATGGATTACATGACCTCAGAAAAGTATTTTAAAAAGGGCATCTTTATTAAATAACTGATTCCATGAATGTGCTATTTACCAGCTACAACAGCACTGCCCTAACAGCTTTAGTGCAAAGAGTGTTTTCAATAATAATTTTATATTACTAAAGATAATTTCCCACAATTTGTTGGAGATTTTTAAAAAGACAGCTGTCAAGTCACTGTGGAGGATAAGAGATGTCTTAGACATTTAGCAAGAGAGAGTCACATTTTGTCTGCTTAGCTTAAAGTTAAGCCTGATCTTCAGGAACCACTTTCTGAAAATCTTTTCCTGTTGTTCAGACTACTGTGCCTTTAGAGGCATTGATGAATACTTGGTTTGAAACCAGAAGATTGCTTCATATTATGTAAGGAGTGCAGGTTAATTTTTCTTATTCAGTTCAAATCTGAGCATGACTTGCAGAGAAAATTCTATTTAGTGTGGACTTTTAATCAAAATCCAGTATAAATCACGTCACTGCTGGAAAATATGCTTTGTGCTTAGTTTGTGTGTTTAATTACAGTATTTTGAGTTGAAATGCATGTTGCTATTAGCTTATGAGTTAATCTTTTCATTTCCATTCTGTTTTCCATAAAAGGAAATTCTTTGTACTGAAGAAGAATTTGTTCCTTTGAAGTCTGCATAATTCTATGTGAGAAAAACTACACAAATATTTTAGAAGATGTGCTGATAATGAAACTTTGGCCTAATGGCTTTTTTTTCCCTTAGAAAATCCAATTTTCTTGCTTGTTGATAGCGAAAAAACTTGCAGTTTGTTTTTTGTTGGTTTTTTTTTGCAAATGTTAAATATTTTCAGGCGTGTTGGTGGTGAAGACTGAATTGATCCCTGTGTGTTTTGCCAATATTAACATTTTTTAGGAATAGAGTGTTTAGATTTGTAGTTCCTATCCCTCTCCACTGTGGGATTTTTTTAAGCCTTCTGAAGATACATTTAGATTACTAACATCAGGTATTCTGATTTGAAAATGTCATGTATTCTCAGTAATGTTGTGTATCCAAGAGCAGCTAAAAGATAAGAGATGCTGAGAGACTTCAACTGAAAGGGAAAGATGGCTTTTGGAAATCAAAATTGGGATTGAAATGTTTGTCTTTTGTTCTGGAAAACTGAGTTGTGCTGCACTCCCAAGTAAGGGAAAGCATGATTAAGTCTGCATAGAGGTCCTGTAAAGTAATCCTTTTCATTTTGTGGTTATTCCTGAACCATATAAAGTGTATATATAAAGGCTACCGTGGCTGTGGTGAGTCTTTGACTCTGCCATGTAACCCAATGAACAGTAATGGTAGAATTGTTTTCCATCTGTTCAAAAGAGCTGATTAACTGGTTTCAATTCTTTGGATTATTTTAAGATATTGTTCATGAAAATCTGAAAATGGGGTCAGATGGGGAAAGTGACCAGGCTTCTGGAACATCATCTGATGAAGTTCAGTCTCCCACAGGTGTTTGTCTCAGAAACCGGATACACAGACGAATCTCCATGGAGGTAATTTACTTTTCATATAAGGATCATTTAAATTGACAAGAGGGTTGGGGGTTGCTTTAATTGTTTGTTACAACTGGTTGTCCTCTCAATTAACTGTAATTGTTCTGACATAGGTTTCGTGCAGAATTTAGACTATTTAAATTTGACTCCATTTGTCACATAGAAAAATGGTTATGTTGCACTGTTTATGAGCTGTTAATTTGAAAATCTGAATATGGTTTGAAACTTGGATTTCTGTGAGCAATTTCTTAAGTGTACCATTTGAATACCTTTCTGTCACATTCTGTGCAATTCACTGAATGTATTCAAGAAGATAATATGGTTGAGACTTTTTTTTACTTAACATAGTTTTCTAGTCTTTGCAAAACAAATGCTACAGCAGCGATGGTCCTGATTGCTTCAGCCTTTTCCTCTCTTCCTGTTTTTTTTCATGAACGGAACTTTACAGGATGGTAAACAAAAGGAGGAAAAGTACCATATGAATAACTGTGCACATAATTTCCTTTATTTATGAGTCTCATTATGAATACTAGCCACCCTTGTGCTTGCTTTGTTGTCATTTCCCTTTGTGGACTAAAACAGAACACTTCCTTTTTCTTGAGTGTATAAAAGTTACAGTTATAATGATATCTTTGTTACAGAGGCATGTAAAATTTTGTAGTTGCTGCTTTATAGCATGCATAGCAGTGGGCATAGTTTGTAAGATTTTAAATCTTTGTTCAAAGCCTGATGTCAAATACTGGATTGGGAAACAAATTTAAATAAGTTACAGTAGAGTGTGCATGCCAAAAATTTTTTATTTGTGAGGCGTTCTGTTATGCTTGGAATTCCAAGACTCCAAGCATATAATGCAGTGATGAATCCAAGAACGTGTGAATTAGCTGTATTGATTGTTTATATCATTTCTTGCACTTGAAAAGTTTTGTCTTCAAAATCCTAAATTTGCATGTTAATCTCAGGTTTGATGTAAAGACTTCAATCTCCTAAGTTTACTTTGCTGGAGTTTTCTTGGGAGAACTAAGATGGGTCTGTTGGTTCATGCAGGATACTTAAATTAAGGAAAAAAGTCATTGTAAAAATGTGCTTATCAGAATGTATGTAGCCTGGAGAAACTAAAAATCAAGGAAATTATTTAAAAGCATTATTTACTTTTTGTTCATTGTCTGTTTCCTCTACATATTGAAATGAACATTTAAAACAGGAAAGAAATAAGGAAATTAATGATACATAATGAAATTAACAAACTGAAATGGAAATCTGTCAAGTCTTTCAGAGAGTATTAAGAACTATTAAAGGATTCTCTTTTATATTGGAATTCAAGAACCCTAAAAAGAAATTATGAAAGAACTCAGAAATAGTAAAGTTCAGGAGATTTCTGTGTGAGTTTTCATAAGGTGTCAAATAAAAGTGTTTCATTGACCTCTTTAATTGTGAAACAAATATTACTGCTTAAGGGGCTTTGGGAAGCTTCTAAGTTTTGTTTATGCAAGGCTACTTTTCTCATTTTCCTCCAAATTCCAAATGCTTGTTTCTGACTCTTGAAGTTAACACTGTTTCTTTATTGACTGGCTCAGTCGAGGAGAGTTCCAATTTTTTTGGGCAGCTGTTCATGTATATGTGAATTGTCATGTTTCCCTCATTTCTTGTCACTTAAGTATAGATATGGTGACTTTTCCCATAAGTTTTCATGCTAATATCTGCCAGCAGACTCAGTTCTGAATTTGAAGAATGCTGCCATTGAGAGATATTTTTGGAGGACTTAAGTTTACTTTTTAGAAATGCTTTGTAGGAGAGTAGGTGGGACTTTTACCTGTTTGTGCATTCCAGAGGCAGGAAACTATAACAATCTTGGTAGCTTTGGTTAAAATACTTTTCTAAGTATGAGCTCTTCCATCAACTTTCTTGTTTCCTAAGTGAAAAGGCCTTAAGTGATTACATTGTCTGCCTGTCTTTCCTTCCTCCTATTTATCCCATGGGTCATTTTCTGTCAGTTTTGACAGATTGATAGAAAATTAAATGCTCATTTTCTGGTAATTTCAGGGGAAAAAAGCTCTGCATCAGAGAGGTTGCTAATGTATCCACTGCTAGGAAAGATGCAGACTTTATTAAATGCCACAGTATCCACATACGAGTTGACTTTCAAGATACAAGTCTGTTGAAAACCTCAGTTTGCTGTTTGTGGAATGGGATCACTTGCTTCCTTAGCCTTTGAGGGAACCAAAGAAAAGTTTGATATTGCAAAAAGTCATGCCTGTATGCATTGTGTGATTTGTTCCATGGAGCTGGCTGGTTCAGTAGTAACAATGTGATTATGTAGGAGAAAGAAACAGTCTTTGCTGTGAAGTAAGTTTCTATTATTTCACTCTTTTATTTTGATGGCTTGTGGGGATCTGTCATCTCTAGGCATCATTAGTTAGCCTGAGGACATAGTCCTTTTGTAGCCATTGAGGATAAGTTACAGCTGTATGCTATACATACAGGTTGGAATAAATTAGTGTATGTGTTGCTGTAGTCTGCTGAAATCATTAGTCCCTCTTGAAATACATTGTAGAATGTATTTGATTAAATATACACGCGCAGATAAACCCTTGATAAAGCAATATTCCTTGTCCCTCCACATTACGATGAATGTGCCTGTCACGCTATGGGTATGTGCTTTTTTCATGTTTAGTTTGGCCAATATTTGTTGTATTTGTAACGTTTTAGTACATAATTTCTTTGTTATATATGTTTGTTTCTCTCTCCTGAATGGACAGAAGTCCTGATTTGTTTTGAAGGTAACTAATCAGGTAAAGTGGAAGCCTTGAAACAGTCCTTTTTACTTGTAAGAACTTTTTGTATGTAACTGCATTTTTCATACTTTCTTCCATGCTTGGTCTTCCTCTAGAATTCTGAAAATTATCAGCCCATCAAATTAAAACTCAACCCGTTCTTCTAAAATGCTTGCTAAAATCATGCATACAATACTCAAAAATGTTAATTAGCAAAACTGAGTATTAATATTCCTGGCATGTTTTGTCCATTAGAATACACACTTGGATTTTTAGTGCCCATCCCCACTGCAATTAAATAATGCAGAGTTACAAATGAAATGTTGTCAAAGAGCAGACATAAGCTCTGCTGCAGAGTATGTGAAAGATTGTATTGGGAAATAAAGCTTGATCTTTCTAAAATTTTTGTCTAGAGGTATCTTGGAAGGTAGAGAAGTGCAAGATAGACAATGAAGAGAGAAATGGAAAATGTCTTTGTTGCAGCAGAATTTTCGTAGCAATAGAAAGCTGAAATTTCATAACCTTAAATTGCCCGGCTTTAGATAGGAAATCATCATACTGCAGTGTAACCTATATGAAGCATTTGGATATGAAGTGGTGATGGTGCAATAAGAATCCTGCTCCGCAGTGAGAAGTCTGCTGGGGTGAAAACATTCTATCCTTGGAGATACCAGTTTTCAGTCTGTCATGTCCACCCCCTGCCCCCCTTTGCTGTACAGTTTAGGCCAGCGTGACTGCTACAGATGGGAACATGATACACATTTGCTTCTGAATTTGACAACACTGCAATTGTGGTTCTAGATTTTTATTTTTCTTTTAATGATTGTTTCCTGTTATCATGTGCTTAGAAAACAAAAAGAACATTCCAGAACCGAATTGTGTTGCCTAGATATATTTTGCCTGTAATCCACAGCCTGCAAATTGTTGGTATAGCAGTTGCCTTTTTTTTTTTTTTTTCTCCCATTCATTCAAGCAGGAACCATGCTGACAGTAGGTGCAAGCATATATTGTGTGAGGAGTTTGGCTTCAAACAGCTGTTAGGTTTCAATTAAAATGTCTACTATTCTCATGCTAGTATTAATGATTACTCAGTACATCAGTAAAATTGTTTATCAAAACAGTTGTATGGAATATTTTTTTCAAGTGTCAGAAGCAAAGCAGCTTAAGAATGACTACACTCTATTTCAAGTGTATGTGCTTTCATCATGTAACAAGAAACACTTCTCCAGATCATGAAGCTATAATGTAAAGCATTTTTCACTTTGATTTTGCTGGAAAAGGAGACACAGGCAGTAATTCATTAATATAAATTCATGTTTCAAGCTGTAAGTGTTCACTGGGAGCCCTGTGCCCATGCATTGAATAGTGAGTGCATCATTAAGAGCTGTGGTGGATAAAAAATAAGGAGAAACAGTCTGCACAAATTGAAACATCTGTTTCTCTTTCCCAGAAGTCCAAGGTCTGTAAGCTATCTTAGCATGTGAACTGGCGGAGGGCCATAACCCACTGTTCACCAGCCTGTTTCCCAGATATTTTATCCTCAGAAACAGTTCTTATCCATCCAACTGTCACATTAGTGACAGAAGTGTGTTCCAGATCAGACTGCTCCTACCACACTGCTATAGGGTATAATTCTCCCCTGGGAGGATTAGCTGCAGGGTTTGTGCTTTTAGCTGAACAGAAAGAAATACAAAGGCTGTGAATTGATGCCGTAAGCAGGTGTGCATTGTGCTGGTCACCTTCTGAAAGAAAGAGCGTACATGAAAAATAAGGTTTTGGTGAGCTTCACTCTTTACCAGTGGTGTGACTGGTTCAGGAGTCTTTGACACAGCCTGAGTAAATTAATCTGCTGTTGGTCGAGCTGAGCAAGCATACCTTCTCCTGAGGAAAAACCCACAAAATCAACTGGTGTTTCAACTGACATAGTGTTGAGATTCTGTTTGCAGACTTCATATTTGAATGTGGTTCGTAGGTCCCCATTCAGTGCTAATAGGCACTCTTGGCTCCATTCAGTTGTTTAAATGCTTGAACAGTAGACTGGATGGCAATACTGACACAGGCTTTAGTCAGGGGCAGTGCGGTATTTTTTCCTTTGATTACGTACCAGAAGATTTCAGTACTAGACAGAAAAAAAATTGAAACTGAATGCAGTCAAGACTTTTTTTGATTTTCAGTAGTCACTGTATTATCTCCATTCAGTCATACTTGGTAGCTTTCTCAACCTTTTTCAAGGTTACACTAGAAAATTTATTACCATTTTTGTAAACTCTCACTTTCAAGTTCACAAGAAGCTTGATAATTTCAAAATCCTACTTCTAAAAACATACATGTGTGTTCTAAATTATTACTATTGTTTTGATGAAACTGATGGACCTCCATTTGATCTGTTTGATTAGCAGACTTTCATTTCTCCTACAGAAGAAAATTGACACTGAAACAAGAAAAAGAATTTCAGCTTGGATAGCAGACAAATTTAACCTGCCTTTTACCAGATTTTTTAGAGGGTAACTGTCTTAGTTATAAACAATTGATGCTTTTTTGCCCTTCTGTTAGGAACCTTTGTAATCCTGATACTGAAATTCTTGTATTCCACTTGCAAATGCTCCTTCCTTTAGAAAAACTACTGTGCTAGGCAATAGTTTTTTTTTAAGGAGGGAATATGTGTTTTTTTGGTTTTGCATTTTCATAAGTCGGATTTTCCTTAAAGTTCCACTTAGGAGTAGTCTGGTATCACACTGGGTGTGTTCAGCCATTATAAAACATATCTATAGTAATCCCTGGAATGCATCAGATGAGAAGTCAATAATTGGTTGCAGTTTCATACACTGCCCTCCAGCCACACTTCTCTCCAGGAAAGTCAGATTTCCCATTGTCATATTCTGGAAGTTGGCTTATTTTGAGTTAGCTGGTTTCTTCACAGGACTTCCGATTTGGTACTTGAACCTTTGCTGATGATGTGAATGCTAATGTTAGTAATTTACATTACACATGATTGTTTTAATGGTCCAAATTTGCGTTTTTGCAGTGGTATTTTCTGTTTTATTTCCCATGGTATTTTTTCTTTCCTCTTTGTCTTGTTCACCTTGTAAGCTGATAAACTTTTGCTGCCTTTTTTCTTTTGGGAGAGTTTCTCCTACTACTACGTTACAGAAACTGATGAAAACATACATAAATCTATGTTTAAAAATCAGAAGGATGTAGTAATAAATGAGGCAGAGCTTGCTTTACTGGCTTCTGTTACTGGCCAGCACATACTACTGAGTTAAAAACAGCCATCAGACCCTGAATTTCAGCAGGGTTTGTGTTGAAGCTAATGCCACAGAGTGGTATCTTGATAGGTGATAATTTAGCCAAGCAAACGAAATCAGACATGACCTTTTTATGGTTGTTATTATTATTTTTCATTTTCTTTCTTATATTCTCTTGGTTCACTTCCTTACAAGGGCTCTGAGATGCAATAAAATAATAACAAAATTTAAAAAAAAAAAAAGAACAAGAATTTTTGAAGTGTTTCTGGCATAATCTGTCACAAATTTCCTGTGCATTTACACACTTGATGAAAAGAAAGTTAATGTCTCACATTTGAGTTTCATTTCTCTTCTCAGATATTTCAGAACTGGCTTTATGACGCATGTATTTGTTTTGTTTTGGTTTCATTGGTTGTTAATAAAAGCTCCCAGAATGCAGTTTCTGAATACTGTGTATGTGCTGAAAAGTTTCAGCCTTTCCTTCTAAAACTATTGGGAGATACAAAGTAAATAAAAAACCCCAGCTGTGTGGTTTTTTTAAAAAAAAGAAGAAAAGTGCAGTTTTTATTCAGCTAATTGTTAGTCTAAGCAGCATATCCATGAAATGAAAATTCTCACTAAAAGTATTTTAAAAAGCAAGTGTTTGGTTTTTTGACTGCTTACAAAACAACCTATTGATCTATAATTCTAAGTTTGTGCCTTCAGAAATACTAATTATTACAAATACAACTGAAAAGATATTTAGCTCATTTTGTAAGTTTTTCATGGTGCAAAAGTAAATGAAAGCAAAGATACCTGCTTGCAATTTTGGTTTCTGTGCTTTTTATTTTTATATTATTGATACTTATTTTATATTTTTGAGTGGCCATAGCTACTGCAGATACTGGCAATAACTTTCTTCAACAACTAATGGTGAAGTCCTTGCTTTGTTGATGATAGTAGATGTGCTGGGACAACGTGACACCTAGTCCCAAAATAGAGATTAGACCATAGAATTCTTAATAATAATATTACACTGATTATACTTGGCTCCTTGTCTTTTCCTGGCATCTCAAAATCAAATCTGACAAACTGTGTTTATATTGGGGAGGAGGCAGAGAACATGCATTGTCTGTGGTCAGTGGTATTCCTTCTGAGTCTGACATAGCCTGTGGACTCAATCTTGTGATAAAGTACTGGGAAAAAATTCTCAATTTAATTCATGAATGAATTCCATATTTGGGTCAAATATGTCCTAAATATAAAAAGCCACTTGATTCAGAGCTCAAAATTGATGCTTTCTTAGATTGTATTGCATTTCAGTAGACTGGCTGAAAACCAGCATGGATTTATGGTGTGAGAAGTAGCAGTGATCCTTTGTAGATGGGTCTTAAGATTATATTTTCATTATTGCTGCTAATAGAAGAAAAGATGACCCTTTCCTCAAATTTAACAGAATGGTAACAGATCAATTGTGACTTACTGTTTTCAATGAAATAATAACAACAACATTTAAGTATAAAGAAAAAAATGTAGTATTCAGATACAAATCCCTCTGCTGAAGGCAGGAAAAAAATTAACTTCATGCATTATAATGAAATTATAGTTAAACCTGTCAGTTGCATAGGGGAATGATGATGGGTTTATACACATATAAGGAAAACTGGTGTAGACAACTCATCCCAGCTGTTAAAATAGTCTTTCTGGTTACAGTAATTGAGGCCTATTTATAAAGGTGTTAAAATAGCATGCTGCAAGGATGTTACGGGTTTCTTTTGATGGATATGTGTACTGGTGTTTTACTTCAAGACCTTGGAGGTCGACAGAGCTTTAACCAAACAATACAGTTCTTCACAAATATGTTCTGTGATTTGGGATTGGGTTTTTTTAATTTGCTTTTGCCTCTAGCAGTCTTGTATGTCATAAATTTGTAGAGAATCCAGTTGGCTTCAACTGTGCCAACTGTCATTTGACAAAAATACACTGAAATTTGATAAGGCAACTTTCAGAAAAAACTCCACATGCTATCTGACACTAAAATATTGCAATAAGTATGTGCTTATAAGGTCATATATTAGAATGTTTAAATTCTCACTGGTGAAAGCAAATATCCTAAAATTAATTTGTTTGCTTTGTGTATCATGAAGTAGCACATAATACACATTTCACATTTTTAGTTAAAATATGCGAGGAAAGAATAGAGTAAAAAGTTGGTTGTTTCGGATTTTTTAACAGTAAGCAAGTAATGAAGCTGAACAGCATTGCTTAGAGGGTTATATGATGTAGCATTGTAGATGTCATTAAGCATTCTGCAGCAAACAAAAGCCCTGTGACTTACTAGTGAACGGCTTGTGGTTGCAGCTGACACGTCTCGCTGGTCCTCACTGAAACTGGTGAGACGGCTAATTCAGACCGATGCTTGCACAAGAGGGCATTTTCATTTGATCCATAGTGTATTGTTTGTGCTGTCAGACTGATGTCTGTATACTTAGAAGAACAACTTTTTTTTCTTTGTGAGGCTTTAACAAAACATTAAAGATGGAATTTAGTGCTACTAACTCTTAAATTTAAGGGAGAGGTGGACAGCAAGTTGTCTGCTGCCTTATAGTAAGTAAAGATTGATCTGGAAATGTAGCTTGTCAATGAACTGAAGAGCCAAAGCAATAAGAATTGGTATATAATGATGTATCGTGGCAGTATACTTTGTCATCCACTGACAGAGACAGCTTCCTTATCCCCTTGGCTCCTGAACTTGTATCAATGGATAATTACTCACTTTGTTTTGAAGGGGTAGTTATCTGGCAGTTGAGTTTCTTACATCACTGCATCATCACCTGAGAGCCCATTCTCCTCTGAAACCGTCTGTCCACAAACATTGAAGTACTGGGTTTCGAGGTACTCAGCTGTTAGGTTTGCTAAATGAAATATTCAAGTAAGAGTCAACTGATGTTATCGTGGCTTTCCCTTCCAGTGTTTCTGACAAGTCATTTGGTACTATAGAATTGCCCTTCTGTTTTTTGGGGTTTTTGCATCCTACTGCTTCACTGGCAGAGGCACGAACTTTTCTTCTCTTGCTGCAGTTGTGAGTTCACTGGCATTTGTAGCCCAGTAGATCTGAGAGAGACTTATTGTTGCAGCAAGAAAGAAGCAGCCTGCGAAGTGGCCCATTTGTTAACAGATAAAAATTAAAATAGCTTCGGGTTTTCTGCTTTTTGTAGTGTTGTAAAAATTGGGCTCAGGAAGGCCTCAACAAATCCTTCCCTGAGGCAATTTTCTAGTTATGTAATTTTTTATTTTTGGTTATTTTTTCTGTTTTGTCAAAAATTTTAGTGTTTATTGTGTAAATGTGCTATATAAATCAAAGATGAACTGTAATGACTCAAGTTGTCAGAAGACAGACTAAAAAGTGTGAATGTTTCAAATTACTTTTTATAGTAGTTTTAACATGTGGAGTTCACACATTCTCTATACTGAGTTAGAATTATCTTTATTTAACTTCAGTGAAATTTAGTGAAGTGGGTAGTGCATCTTGGAAAAAAAGAAAAAATAGTGCGTTAAGGAAATCCAGAAGTTTTTTGTTATAATATCTTATTTAAACTGAGAAAAGTTAACAGGGTTCTTTTCACAAATAAAAATAGGTTTATCCTGGGGAGTGACAGGGTTTATGAGAAGTGAATATTGATCTGTTGATCATGAATGAGACTTTCTGAAAAATGTCATGTTGTGACACTAAAGAGTATTCTATGAGTCAAGTCATAAAACTATAAAGGGAAATAGGTGGTAAGTTTCTATTTTGGAGAACAGGAGATGAAAAAAGGATAGGTAGCAAAGGAAAAGTTAGTCAGGTGTGAAAAACAGACTGTGATAAAAAAATGCTAGTATTAAAGTCTCATGAATGGTTAACTTTGGGTGATGAGTCAAAAAAATGGTGTTTGCAACAGTATTTTATACCATCAAAAAGAGGACTACAAGTAATGAAATAAATGTTAGGAGTTTTCTTTTCTACTCTGTGTGTGAAAAGCAGACTACCTTTGGGGGGTGTTGGTGTTTGTTTTTAATTTAGAAGACATATTTGTTTACTTTATAATGTTAAACTTCTCAGCTCAAGGGACTTACAGGGTTTAAGATGGAATGCCTGCCTCCTTTTCTTGTGCCCAAGTGTTAGTAGTCAGTGGTAGACAGAACATGCACATCAAGTTACAGCAACACAGTTGGGCACTAGCCAGATGAAAGGAAAGGCTTGACAAAGCTTAGCTCTTCTCAGAGCACTTGCTGTAGCTGGCATTAGAAATAGATAGTAAAGATAAGCACCGGTAAGGGTAGTTTATCTCCACAGGAAACAAAGTGATATTGGTGGCACAAGTGCTTACATGTTTATCTGCCATCAAGCAAAGTAGGACAAATGCAATTCTCATTTCAGACAAATTATAAAAATATATTGCATTTCTCTGCCAGTAATATCAGTAGTAAAGCAAAACTGATAAATAAGCATTGCATATGAGGGTAGAAAATATGTTTTTAAGTTGTAGAAAGAGTGGAAAAATGCCACAAGCATTCTGGTTTCCGTAGCAAATCAAATGGTGCCTGAATATGTTCTTCAGAGTATAGTCTGGAACTAGATCAAAAAATAGCTCATTAAGTAACATACAGTTAACCGTAGGCATTTGAGCATTTACAGTACCACATTTATTCAATACTGACATACTTTGTGTTGCAAGTTGACCCTAAAGATAACTATAAAAGAATTAACTAGAAAATGCTATTAATTGGCAAAAGCCTTTTCATAAATTTAGGCCTCATTTTGAAAAATAAATGTTAAGCGACATGCAAGAAAATAATATAACTTTAATTTTTTAAAAGGCAGTTTGTTTTACGTGAAGTACTTTGTCGTCACTAAAAGCTAAGGTTTTGCATTCCAGTAAATCTTTGCTTCTTAAGAGTTATGAAGGAATGTACCCACATTCCCTCTGCATAGCTGAGGGTCTGTGTACACCACTTAACACACCTGTTATGTTTAAGAAAGGATATATAAAATAACTTAGGGAGTTGCTCTATCTTACTACCTTTAAAAATTCAAAAATTTAGAAGATTTATATGGGGATGCAAAATTAGTGTTAAAAATGGACATTTAACTCTCTAGTGTTGACAGTTTCAAAATCTTAAGTATCTAAAGTTAAAGAGCATAGGAAAATTCAGCCCTGCCATTAATTTTACATGCTTTCTTATTAGTTCTTTAAACAGCATTGTGGCAAGATCTTCTAACGGTCTGCATTTTTAACAGCCTGCTAATAGTTTCCATTATAAAAGCTTTCTTGGTTTTAGTTTGGTTTATTTTCTCTTTTTTTTTTGAGAAATGCTAACAAGTCATTACATTCAGTTGGTTCTTGAAATTAGTGTGGACATAGTTCTCCATCCAGAAGGTCTCTTTTTCATTGTTTCATGGAATTTCGCAGAGATTTAAGAGAATTAGAAACACTTAAAAATCACTGTTTCCTACTGTTGCTCTCACTCCAGCCTGGTGTAGCATCGAAAAAAGCAGAAGCTGTGGAGATTGGAAGAGCAGGTTTTGCTGCTAGTACAGCAGCAATAGCAGGATTGCAATGGGATGGCTGCACAAGCAGTGTGAGGGAGTGGAGGTGCAGATTGCATCTAACATGCAGCTCTGGGCTTTATACCCCAGGGCCAGCCTCTCCATAAAGGCTATTTAGCACCAGTGGGGAAACAGGGCTCCCCTGGGCTCTGCAGCCAACCCAAACTGGCCAAAGGGGTACCATCTGGCATGGCGCTCAGCAATGAAAGCTAGGGGGAGGAGAGAGGAAGGGGGGACATGTGCAGCTATGGCATTTGTCTTCACTTCTTGAGCCGCTGCCGTGCATGCTGAGGCTCAGCTTTCCGGGAAGCAGATGGACACCTGCATGCCAACGGGAAGCTGTGGATCAGTGCCTTCTTCCACTCTGTTTGGAGCCGCACAGCTTTTGCTTTCCCTATTTAACTGTCAGTGCCTACACCCACAAGCCTCCTCACCAACCTTCTCTTCTCTGCATCTTGTGGGAGCAGGGAATGAGCGCTCCTCTGGGTGCAGGCTTCAGTGTTCAATGGGGCCAGCCCACAGTGGGGGGCTTGTGCTGCCATTGGATGATCAGGTTGCCCAAGTGTCAGCAGCCTGCCTGGTCTTGAACATCTAAGGTTCAAAATTAGTACATGTGTGGTCAGGTTCTTGCTTTTCTTAAAGTGTTATCTTAGTTAACTGGGTTTTTCAACTGTGTCAGGCTGATGTGATTTTAGTTTCCAGTTTTCTGTTTAGCCACTAGGAAATGTTGTGCTTATTCCTCTCATGCACATCTAATGAATCCCCTTTCATGTTACTGTATAGCATTTAATTGCTTGCTTTTCCCAAGAGGTGGTTGCTTCAATAATTGCAAAAACTGGGAGGAATTAAGGTGGTACAGACAAACAAGACATAGTAATTTCCATTTTTCAGATATTTGGGGTTGCAGTCTAAAGTACGTTCTTTAATTTTGTCTGGTTTAGGCAGTTAGGTAAGGACAATTGTAATACAAAGAAGACATATACAACTCTATGATCTTTTGAATATTGGTGTCATAAAAGGTTTCTGGCCTGTAGGTAACAATTCTAATATATACTTGTAAAAAGGAAGTCTTGGCTGGGTTGACATTTCAACAAAGCCAAATGTGCATAAGTGTTGCAAGTAGAGTAGTAGTAAAAATGGTTAGGAGGGAAAATCTGTAAAGTACTTGCTGCAGTTTCCATGAAATCATTATGGTTTGGTCACAGAAAAAAAACCTTTCTTCAGCTCAAGGAAGTTAAGGAGAATAAATAGTGTTCTGATTTTATTTACGACATGGCAAAGATTTAGGCTTCCAGCACTTAATACTCTCCTTTTTTTAATGGGGGAAAAAAATGGATTACTATAATGTATTGTCTATTACATTGCAAGTAGGGAAATTCTATTAAAATCAGGTATTGCAATTCTGAAAAAAAAAAAAATTTCCCAACTTTTCCCCTCTGTTTGTGGTGTGTTTGGGTTTTTTTTAAGGACAGACAATGCAGGGGATGGGGATGAGCGTGATTGTTGGATGTCACGTGTATCTCTGAAGTAGGTCATGGGGGCTTTTGCAATTGCCTGTTGCAAAAATGGCATAGGCAGAGGTTTTGAGAGTGAAGGAATGGGGAATTATGTAATAGATTTACAAATACCTCCCATTATAATATTTTCTGGTACCTAAAATATTACTACCTCCAGGTTTTTTATGGCAGCTGGGTTTCCAAGATTCTTAGCACCTGTAAAGAATGCTAGACTTTTATTTCCCTTCCTCTCCATCTGAAGTTCTATGTTTACTGATGGTAGGTGCTGTGCCCAGTTAATGGCATAATTTTGAGTTTGCTGTCACAGCTTAAAGGCTACCTTTGTTTTCTTCTTCCTATATACCCATCAACTTCATATGCTTGGAAATGCTTCTAGGAGGCTGTGGGGCTAGGTTTGAAGCACCACTTTGGCTGCACCAAGGAATAGTGCTGTGAGAGGAGGAAACATGCAGATGGAAAGTTTTGGGGTACAATGAACTCAGTATTTCCTGAAGCCTTTGAGTTGTGGTCTATGATTTCAGTATCCCTGTAAACATTCTTTGTTGAAATCCCTTTATAAACAGACTGTTAAAATGCATATCGTCAAATAGAAGAGAGCACTACATCAGGTTGCCAGAAGAGTTATTAGATAGGAGTAGGAGACAGCTATTTTGCCACAGGGTATATAGGATAATGATGATATCTACTGTGTTCAGGGAGTTATGTTGAAAAACTCAGCTCAGCGCTCTTTTCTTCTGCTGTCTTGATATTTGTCAAGTCATTCTTGAGCCATCAGAAAATCAGGATATTGGCCCACTGGGGATCTGGGATTACAGTAGGAAGGTGGAGTAGAGACTGATCTGCCATCCCTGTCTTGTTCCAGCAGTTTCATGGTTTTACTCTGCAGTGAGATGTCAAAGCTGCTTCCTTTAAGTCAACGTGGCACGCCTTCCTTTGTGCTCAACTGTTTTGAAGAGCTACCAGAATTTTCTGAAAAATGCAGTAAATTATAGGGTGAAATTATTTATTTTTCAAGATCTGAAGCCCTCCTCAGTAGAAGAGAGACATTTCCCTTTTCAGATCACTCTGGCTCCATAGAATTTAAGTTGCCTATTACAAAAATTACATTAGCAGAGCTGGGCAAAAAGAAAGAAAATACTGTAGTGGAAAATACCAGTTTACTGCAGGGAGTACTTCTAGCTCCTGTTATGATTAGTTAGTTCCACCACTCTCTCGAAAATGATACAGGCAGTTTTGCAGTTGCAAATGTTCTGAAAAATTTGAAATACCCAAGCTGAAAATGAGTTAATAAACTAAAAGCTGCCAAAGCTGAGACATACTTTTTGTTTTCTTGTAATTTCCCTTCAAAATTCTGGTCAAAGCTGTTATTCTGTGAACACTTTTATGTTTAAAGTAAACTAAAATATTTCATACCAAATGAGAAATAGATACTGATTTTTTTTAAATTATGTAAAGAAGCTGATGTTGGGCAGCAAAGCAGAAGCTAACAGACTTTGTCCACTGTACCTAAGGAGGTGTGAGGAGTCAAAGGAGAGATGGAGGATTGGCTGCCAGAAGCTGGAGCTTTGCTGGCATCTCTAAAATTTTCTGCCTATATCCAGTGGCCATAGTGAGTAGCATAGGTATATGATCCAGAGGATATATATTAGCACTTCAGTCCTACCTGAGGTTCAACTAATTGCCAAATTATATAGACTTTTTCCAAAAACTGATATTTTTTGCTTAGCTTTTGCTCCAGGTAGGTGTACAGGTCATTCATATACATGGTTCAAATACATTCTCATCGCTGAAAGCTTAACAAGTTGTTCACCAAGATCTCAAGTCTTGAAAAGTCTGATGATCCAGTTCTTTGTCAGCCTAAGCCAATTTGGCTGCTCGCTTGCCAGGCTTGCCCTGCTGTGCCTGTCTTGCCCTGTGTTCAGGCTGTGAGCTTGTGTGACCTTACACTGAACCTGTTTGGCGCACAGCGCTGACAGGAAGCTTTTGCACTTTGCCTGAGATAGTTTCTCGATGATTTAGCGTGCTGAAATAGTTCAAAGCTGCTGCAAGGACATGAGTAGAAGCACATGGTCAAGCCTGAGGGGAACTGAACTGGGATGTAGCTGCCAGCCTTTAGTTTAGCGCTCAGGATGCCCATCTGGAGGTGAGAGGTACGACAGAAAAGGATAACTTCCAGAATGCCGTACTGCCCTCAGGTCACTGTTGATTAAATCTGAGCTCCACTGTCAGAAATCTGGAGTTCCCCTCGTGTGCTAGAGGAAAGTGTAAAAACAGTGGTGCTTCCAGAAATGTCATCTTAACTTCAGGTTAGAATCTGTGGGAGTGGATTGTATACTGTGATGCTGAGCATGATTTTCTTTACTGAGATAAACTACCTTCACCATTAAACAATGCCTGCTGTTTTGGAAATTACTTCCTGCTTTTTGTGAGTCTGGATATGCTGCCTTTTTGTCTCTGTGATGGTGACTGGCCATTTTAAGACAGTACTTGATTTTATTTTTTTTTTCTGGCATGTTTGAAGTTAAAGCCAAACTAAAACTAAAAACAGTAAGAATGTGCAGTCACCTCAAAGAAATCTCCCCCTCCCACCCATTTGCTGAAAGGTGAAGTGATTTTGTTTCTCTCTTGTCTTAGAAATAATACATATTGTTGTTGAAAAAAATTACTGGTGAAAACCAGAATCTGATTTAGGGAAAATAATTTTTATTTTCTCAAGATCCTGTATTAAGGAGTTTAAAATAGGAAAAATGTAATAATACTTGTAATAATGGCTCTAATAATGAAGTGATTCTGTTTTGTAAGACTGGAAAAACTGAAGATTGAAGTAAGTCTATAACTTTCAGTAGTCAAGAGAAAGAGCGGGTGATATATTTTGAATCATGGAAGATCTCTTGTTATTCGAATGTAATTGCTATATGAAAAGAAATGTATTTACAAGTCTCTGAATTCTTAGTCTCTGGTATTCAATGTATGTATAAGTATCCAAGTAAACTCAACACATTTAGCCACAATTTTAATATTCCATTCCTCTTGTTAGAGTAATGAATTTGCACAAGGTTTTTAAATGTGTTATCTAAGCAAGATGAAGTATTGTTTTTAAAGCAGTTTCAGTGAGATTATTTCTCCTTGTATAAATCAGTTTTGATTAGTAACACTGGAAAAACAGTAACACCACAAATATTAAAAGATGTTTCTTAGAAAATTATGAATTGTTTTTGATCCTTCTATTTTCAACATTCTTTGCTGCAGGATTTGAACAAGCGCTTGTCCCTGCCTGCCGACATCAGGATACCTGATGGCTATCTTGAAAAGTTGCAGATTAACAGCCCGCCCTTTGATCAACCAATGAGTCGACGCTCTCGTAGAGCATCACTAGTAAGTGTGTTGCACTTGCCTTTCTAAACCAGCCTCTTGGGTCATCAGAATTCACTCAGTGCATGTGCTTATTTTCCATGGGTATATTTCAGATTCATTTGCACCTTGGCCTTTCTGTCCTGAACATCAGCATGCACCTGTCAAAATCCAATTAAGAACTTCACCCTTTCTTTCATTTTTCTCCTGCAAACTCAGTCCTGTTATTTCTCATGGGAGGTCTTGACCCATGGAAATCAGTGGCTGAACTTGACTACTGAAGTACATGGTTAAGTCCTTTTGCTTTTTAGAGCAGGGATGATCTGTTTCAGCAAATAGGCCATGCAGTCTTAGGTCACGGCTGGGGCCCTCATATGACTTAGTAGGAAGGCCCTAAAGCAGCATAGTATGAAGACAGGTCCTCCTTACTGATCTTTGTGTATTTGATAACAGTTTTCTTTCTCAGAATTGCTGTTGAGATGATAGTGGATGTTTTATGTTTGTGTTGCTGTTATTGTTGTTTTAAAGCACATGTGATTTCCTAAAAGAACAAATGAATTAATTCACATATGCTTTTTTAGATTATTGGGTTACTTTAAAAAATGAATCATTTCCTTGGAGATGGCAGAATGAGTATTCCTATACTGTAATTGGAGTATAAGTCCTAGAAATGCTGGATACTCGTGCACATGAAATACGCACACCCCTTAAATAATAAAAAAACACCATTATTGCATTACTTTTACATAAACTGCTACATTTCAGCCATAATTTGATCTGTCAGTTTTCTGAATGTTAATCAAGGTTTTGAAGAGTTGCTAAACTGTTACTGACTCCCTGAGCAAATTCTTTGGTGAGAAGTTCTTCACAGAGAAAAACTGAATAGGTTTATGACATGCACATTGTTGTTTTCTTGATTTAATGGCTTATTTGCTGAAAAATGTATATGAAAGTATGTGTAGTGAAATAGTTTAACTGTAAAATATCTTTATTCATAATGAATAATGTTTATAATAAAGTAGTGGTTGAGATTTATCATGTATTTTTACCCTAAAAAAAGTACAATTTAGTGTGCTAGACTAATAAAGTTCTGATCTGCATGCCACCTTTTACAAGAAAAATATTAAAAGAAAAAAGGATTGGAGCAAAGTTCTGGAAGTAATAATAATGTAGCAAGCTTAAATATGTGTGCCAAAATTTTGTAGCTCATTCACCTCTTACTTACTGATGTAGCATTGAACTGAGGAACAGACTTCCCCAAACCTCTCTTTAGATGCTGACAAAATACCTTTCCAGCAGAGTCCACTGTTTGGAGGCTGGGGGAATTTTCCTGTATGTTGAAGTCCCCTTGTTCATTTAAGATTGAGCCCTGAGAGTAGCTGAAGTTCCCTTTGCCTCCTGGAAGATTGACAGAAAAACAGTGCCCTCTAATGAATATGGTGTGTGCGTGGAATCAGCATCCTGTCACAAGGTTGCTTGGTTTCATTTTTTAAAAATGCTTTCATTTTTAAAGGACTTAAAAGTCCAAAATGAAACCTGCCAGCAGTGGTGTGGAATGCAGGCAGGCATTTGCTGCGTTGTTCTTTCATGATTTCAAACTAAGCTTTAAAAAAGAGAAATTCAAGGACTCATTGTTCCTAAATTGTCAATGAAAGCCTGCTAGCAGACTGTTAATTACAATATGTGAGTGTTGTGCTCTGTTTCAAAGGCATGTCTCTTTTCTAGACTTAATAAGAATCAAAGGAAAAAGGCTATAAAAAGTACTAAGTGAGGATTTGTTATACTTTAGGTCTGGTGTTTTTCTTTGAAATACAAGAAAAAATATTAGCTTTTACAGTAATTGCTTTTTGTATATACATGTGCATTATGTATTGCATGCACAGTGGCATAGGTCTAACTTCTGCACCAGTCATTAGAAGTAAAAGACCATAAATACAGTGTCTCAGTGTTTCTGTGTAAGTCAAGGTAGATGCATATTTCAGGAAAAAAATGAAATCGTTCAGAAATTATTTTCAAGGAAAAATGAAATTAATCTTAGTTTGAGGAATGTAAAAATTAGGTTTCCTTAGGAGTGATAAGGAACCAAAATGTGATCAAAAATTTAAACACATAGAAAAGCAGGTCTTGAAGAATATCTGTCTTCTGTGTGTAGGAAATATTGTATAATTATATTCTATAAAAAAGATACTAAGTTTATTTAGTCTTGATGAAATCATTGAGATTTTTTAGAAATTAGGCTTTTAAACTGCATTTCAGGCTGTCTGGTGATAACAAGACCACATGGGTTCTCCTTTGGTTTCTCCTGTAAACTAAGCAGGCTTTCTTTTTAATTGTAATACCATCTAATACTCACTTCAAGATATGCTTGTGTAAGTAGGTCAAAATGCACTTTGGAAACATACTTATTTTGCCAACATTGTACCTATATCAGAGGTATGTTTTAAATCTCACTAGAGCTGTAATCCCTCTGGAGTTACAAAGCTTGCCAAATATCAACTTTGCTTGTATTTTGAGATAAACTGCTTGTCTTTGACAAGCTCCTAAATATGCATGATGCTAAAGTAAGTATCACTGCTTAGGCAGTTTTTTAGACTGCTTAGGAAGTTCTAAAGCATTTCATTTCTAACACTAATAACACAGAATTACTCGCAATGCTATGTTAATATGATTATATGGCCCATTTTTTTGTCTTAGATATATCAAATATGTTTGCAGACAAGATCTTACACTTACTTTGGATGTATTTTCATGCATGTGTTCTGAAAATTAAGTATTAATCAGACTTTTTGTACCTTCATATTGTATTGTTGTCGAATTTTAATATAGTCAGCAGTATTTATGTTACACTGTATTACCATGAAATAATATAAAACTTTAATATCCATCAGATTTTTAGAAGCAAATCACTGTGTTCTGATGTGTGGACCTGGGTGCTGAAGCCAGTCCAGGGTTCCTTGGAAATAAATAGCCGCTGCAGGGCTATGTTTGGAAGTGAAAGGAGGAGGTGATGCTAGGGGAGAAAACTTGGTGCTTTTATAGTGTATGTTCGGTTGTCAGTAAAGCATAATCCTATGAAGCTGATGAATTTTGGGTTTTGACAGGGTACAGGTTATTTGCGTTTTGTAAATTGGCTTTAAAAATTCTATGCATGCTTGTTTATTTTCAGCATTCTTTACACTGCAAGAACAGTAAAGAGCTTTGGTATAATTGATCGTGGTTTTACATGAAAATAACTGTTAGAGTCAACCATGTTAAATAGGAGAGTAGCAGTGAATTTGAGCAGCAAAAGAGAAATGATCTTAGTCTTCAGAAATAAAGGTGGTGCATAGGCAGGCAAAGTGTTCTGGCTTGCATTGAAGAGCTAAACTGGTGACAAAAAAAGAGAAGGTGAATAGATTCAAGTAAAATACACAGAGATTTGGAGTTATGAGGTAAGAAATGTAAATTGTTGAGACAAAGCTGAAGCTTGTGGAGGATTTACGTTTAGGGATTTTCCTAGCAAAGTTTTGGTCTGAAAAGCATTGAGAAGTCAGAATGAGAGAGGAAACTTGAAGCTGAGATCTTGAACATATAAATAAAGATGCTTTGAAACAAGCAGCAGCATATGGCTATGATGAGCAAGAGAAAGGATGGACTAGTTGGAGGTGACTTCTGTGCTTTGAGCTGAAACAACCTCATTAGTAGTAATCAGATCAGAAGACTTAAGTAGGAGGTAGGCTGAAGTGAGGTATTGGTCTAAGTGTAACTCAGTAGATAGTCCTTCCAGGATAAACAGTAGACTTGCAAACAAGCTGAGCATTAGGCTTGGATGCTGGGATGCATTTATATCATAAGATGCTAAATTGTTTTTGAAATACTGGAATTGTGTGGCATTTAGTCACCAGTTTACTATCAGGTAATCTTCTGAAATGAAGTTTGGCTTGTTCATTAAATGATGTATAAATGAAGTGTTCAGTTTTAGTCATTAATTTTCCATTTATTCCATTGCAGTCAGAAATTGGATTTGGAAAAATGGAAACCTATATCAAGTTAGAAAAGCTTGGAGAGGTATGTATAGCTTTCTTTTGGAATTATTACTGCTTTGGTGACAATGTCTTATGTAAAATTTTACATAAATATTAACTGAAGTTCTCAATATCCCTCAAAATAGCCATTGAATTTATCTTTCTAATAAACCAAAAATATTCAACACATGTAACAGTGGCGCAACCACACAAATGTTTTATGCATATGTAATAAGCAAAAAGCAGGGAAAAAAGACAGGAAAACTTTCATAGAGCTGAGGAAGAACATGACTCCATTAGCAAATGAGCTGTGACCTTCTTACGTAGGCTGGCTTTTATAGTAGACAAAATTATTCTGTTGGTAATAAAACTAATTAAGGCTGGTGTCCTCCTGCCAGGAGTTAGGGAACACATATGATGGACTAGAGGCCAGTGCTTGCAAGGAACAGGCAGTAGCTATGCATGTAAAGAAGCCTGCATGCCTGAGCTGGGCAGCCCACCAGGTGCTGCCAAGTGAAGTACGTAACACTTTGATTTTGCCTTTGAATTTGGGTGGGCCAAGTATCAGTCCTGTACCAATGAGAACAAAAATGGGCAGGTTGCATCAGAAAGGGATGCACTAAACATTGCAGGAGAAGGCCGGGCTGGTCAACATCTCTGCTGTGAATGTTGCAGTCAGTCCTCCATTTGCAGCATTTTAATTTCCAAACACTTTTCTTATTTTGCCTCTAGTACTTGTTAGATTGTTCACTAGACATGATGTAACAATGCCCATCTCTGGAGGAACATTAATTTAGTAGCAATCAAGTCACAGTTGTGGGTGTATGTAGTCTCACTTGCTAAAAAAATATATTGGACAGCACCAGTTTTGTAGAATCGTAGAATTGTTTAGGTTAGAAAAATCCTTTACTATCATCAAGTCCAACTGTTACCCAGCACTGCCAAATCCACCACTAAACCAGGTCCCTAAGTCTTTTGTCTGTAATGTACACATCTTTTAAATACCTCTAGGGGTGGTGACCTAGTCACCTCCCTGGGCAACATGTTTCAATTCTTGACAACCTTTCAGTGAAGAAACGTTTCCTGTTATCCAATCTAAACCACCACACTCAGCCTCCTTTTCTGCAGGCTAAACAAACCCAGCTGCTCCTCATCAGGCTGTTGCTCCAGACCCTTCATCAGCTCTGTTGCCCTTCTCTGGACACACTCCAGCCCCTCAATGTCTTTCTTGTAGTGAGGGGCCCAGAACTGAGGGACCCACTCGAGGTGTGGCCTCACCAGTCCTGAGTACAGGGGGACAATCCTTGCTCTGGTCCTGCTGGACACACTGTCTGTGATAGAGACCAGGATGCCATTCTTGGCCACCTGGACACACTGCTGGCCCATGTTCAGCGACTGTCAACCAGCACCCCCAGGTCCTTTTCCAAGGGACAGTGTTCCAGCCACTCTTCCCCCCAGCCTGTAGCACTGTCTGGGGTTGTCGTTACCCAAGTGCAGGACCCAGCACTTTGCTTTGTTGAACCTCATAAAATTGTCCTCAGCCCATGGATCCAGCTTGTCCAAATCTCTCTGCTGAGTCTTACAGTATCATACTGTAATCTAGGCAGTTCCTGTAAATTTGTTGCTGCTTTTTTGCATTTGTGGGGATTAGTTTTGCCTACTTGTTTTGTCAGAAGTTTTTGTCTATATGTAACATGCCTTGAGAATTTTGAATTTTTTGCTCTCTAAAAATACATAACAAAACCAAGAAGCTATCATTCAATAAGGTTGTGAGAGTAGGGAGACATAGCTGCAGCACAGTATAGAGATAACTGAGCTAGGTATTAGTAGTGAAATAGAGACTTTCAGGTACGTAAATGATCCCAGCAGTGAACTTAGTGAACTTAATGCTACCTGATCTGACTTCTTTGGTAGCTCTGTAGTATATTGGTTTCCATGTAATTTCCAGAGCTGTTAAGCATACTTCCCTTGTCTTCTCTAAGTTCAGTCCTGTGCTTAAAAAATTCTTCTGTTCTTTTACATATATCAAAAGAGTATCATGTAAAAACTGTCTGTATCCAAAATGACACCTCTTAGAACTTCAGACAGAAGTTTATATTTTTTTATTTAACTAATGTTTCAATGAAGGAACAACTTGTAAAAGTTTCTTTCTTTTTCCATTTTATAGGGTACTTATGCAACCGTTTATAAGGGGAGAAGTAAATTGACAGAGAATCTGGTAGCTCTGAAAGAAATCCGCCTGGAACATGAAGAGGGAGCACCATGCACAGCCATAAGAGAAGGTGGTAACTTTCTTTTTAGTTCTTAGAATTTCAGGTATTTCTGGATTGGTTTTTTTACCAAAGTGCCATCAGTACTTGGAAATACACAGGCTGTGTGAGAGATTAGTGAAATTGATATTAGTATCAATGAGGAAAATCTTAGCCCAAACATCTAAGAGTTTGTGTTTCAAATTTATTTACCTTATGGAGTGTAAGTGTGATTTCAAGTGCAATGTTGTAAGTGGATGATTTGGTACTGATTTAGACTACTATTAGTGAGTAACTTTGAGGGACTCAGAATACATTTTTACCAAATGGCTTCTGTCTGAACTTCAGGAAATACTTAAGGTTTGTTACTCAAGCATATATTTGGTGCTTTGATTAAATATCTTTCTCATCAGCTTAATCTATGAGAGTATTATGTTCCTAAAAATACCTTTTTAACTAAAAAAAGAACCCAAATAGTCTATATGTATGAACTTGCTAGAAACACATTTACTGCTCATATGTTTTCCACTTATTTTTTACTTATTATTCTCTCTTGCAGTGTCATTGTTAAAAGATCTGAAGCATGCAAATATTGTTACGTTACACGATATTGTGCACACAGACAAGTCTTTGACTCTTGTTTTTGAATACCTGGTAAGTGCTTAAACAATTAGCAAGCTTTACATTCAATTTATTATTTCTAAGAAACAGAAACATAATGAAATTCTGTACTCTTTTTTAAAATACTGTGACTGTTGTAGTTTTCTCCTACATCTACAGTCATTCAGCTGAAAATGAGTATTCAATTCTTAAATTGCTGTAAATTAGTAAATACTGTTGTGTTCATTTCAGAGTTTCATTAATAGCAGGTAGTGGTGGTCTATCTGAGCAAACAGTCTACTTGTCCAAAATCATTAACTGTTTAAAAGGTTAATCACATTACTGTTCCTATGATATTTTTCTGTTATGACATATCTTACTTCCACTGTAATTGGAAAATATACCAATTTCATAAAATACTGTGCCACACACAGATGGAGGAGAAGGCAGTAGCAAATGATGTTGCCTGAGCTGATGCAGCTTGCTGAAAAACATAGGTATTTATATCCTGTAGAAAGCCAGTTTTCTGTGCTCAGGCTTTTGGGTTTTTCATCATTGAGTATCTTTTGCAGAAAACTCATTTTTCTGATGAATTAATTCAGTTCTAAAAAAACTAATACTCATGTAATCTGTTGTCCACAATTTTACTGAACAGTGATGATGGTTTTTTGATAGGACAAGGATCTGAAGCAGTACATGGATGACTGTGGTAACATCATGAGTATGCACAATGTAAAGGTGAGTGTTTTTAGTGACAGTGACTGCCTTCAGCTTTGTCATAAGAATCTCAGAGAATTTAATATTGAGGAGCTATGTGGTTTAGTCTTCTTAAAAATAAAATAAACAGCTTTCTTTTTGAGCTTTTGGCCTGGCTTAACTACATTTGACATCAGATGGAGCCTTTTTGGTTTTGACAGCTTTTAAGTTTTTCAAACATTGAAAAGAGGAGATTATATAACTTCATGTGTTTTCATTTTCTTTGAAGTTATATATCTAAAATTTAAAAATTCCTAAAAAATAATACATTCAAAACTCTTTTGACCTCTTCTTGTCCTTCCATTACTTCATACTTATTTATTAAAGCTGTAGTTTGATAGATCCTCAAATAAAATTTATATATGCACACTGATTAAAATGGAGCCTTGATCCTGAATGTGGTTTTGGGTGCCACTGCCTTCCACACAAATAGGAAATTAAAAATACATGTCTGAGAATGAGTGATGTTCAGCTTTCTGTCAGAAAATGGAAATAATTTTCTTCAAGGCTTAATTGTCTGTTTCTTTTAACTGTGGCTGTGGCCAGGTCAAGTGACTCGGTTTTGAATCTGGCCTACTGAAACTAACTCAAGTTCAAGTGTTACCTGTCTCGTAACAGGCAGGTTTTGATTTGGAAAACGAGTAATTTTACGTTGTTTAATACTTAGGGCTTTATAAACAAGGTTTCAAACAGAGGATACTGCTGTCTTGAAAGGAGTGAAGTGAGTTGGCATTCAGTCTAGATATGGGTTACTCTTTGGTTAGCGTTCTCTTTTAATCTGTTGTCACATTGCAGTCTCTGTGAAAAGACAGCTTAACCTACCTTAAGGTAGGAAAGACATAATACCCTAACCTTAACCTGTTCTGTTGCTTCTTTTGAGAGTCTGCAAAGAGAAATTCTTTCATTTGTTTCTACTTCAGAGAGCCAACAAAAAAACCATAACTACATTTGTGTTTTTAATTATCTGCAAGTTAATAAGTAATGCTTTAAGCTTAAAAAAATAAGAAAAAGCTGTAAGTGGGAACCTGACTCCTGTAATAAGTTCAGTTAAAGAAGAAGCAGAATCTGCTTGTGGTAATCCAAGCTAAGCAGAGGAGCTGTTTCTCCTTGTTTGCCTGTGGTTTAAGCTGTGCTCGAAGAGCAGATTTGTTTGGTCACTACCATTGGCACTGGGAAGACAGAACAGCTGCTTAACTGTGGTAGCTGTAGGTGCTTATCTTGCAATAACTGTAGGGGTTAGAGTCATCATTAACATTTGAGAGACCTCCCTGTCATCACTCCCCTCGCGTTCCTCAGCTAAGTTTAATTTTTTGTCTTCTGACAGGAAGATATATGTAATCTCTGCAGGTATTAGTTTCAATCAAAATTTTTAGCTAATACATGGCATTGCGAAAGGATCCCTGACAACAGTCCTGAAGATTCACAATTTCTGTAGAATAATCTGCTTTGCATTCTTGACTAATCCTTGCAGTCCCAGTGAACACTAGAGATGGCCATTGATTTCCACAGCAGTGCTGCTAATATAATTTGGGACTGACTACCTCTGCAACAGTATGGACATGAGTAGATAGAACAAAACTCGCCCTCATCTGCTCTTAAAAAAAGAAAACAAAGAAAAAAAGAAATCAATCCCAATTCCTGTTTTTCTAGAACAGACAAGTCTCACATCAGCAGACGGAGAACAGATGGATATAACTACACCTGCTGTGTATTTGTCCAGTTTATGAAAAGGATTTTGGTGGTGTCACTTAGTACAAAAATAAATTGATGTATTAGAAAATGGTCATATAAAAACATTCTAGTGTTTTCCATCCAAGGTCCTGTTGATGATGAATTTGTCACATTGGTAAATAGTGCTTTCAGTAATGCTGTGTATTTTTTCTTTGTGTATTTGATCACGTATGCTGACTGAGGGCTGTGCTGTGGTAATTGCCAGCAATGGTTACCAAAAAGTTCACATTTAAGATCAGACCCTTTATACATTCAGAAACTGCAGAATAGTAGTTCTTAACGCAATGATGTAGTAAACTTGCTTGGCTGCCAAGCCTTTCTTCACTCCTTCCTACTTTTATATCTATGTATGTGCAGCATTAATATGCATGACTGAAGTTGCTTGCTCGGCTTGCTGTTGCAGAGGACTAAAATAAACCTGTGTGTGTCAAGGTGAGGGGATGAATGTAAATGCCTTAGGCAGTTGGGCTGTTTTAGTAATCCTCATTTCCCCATCTCTCGGTGAGCTTGTGAATCTGAGTGTATTTTTCCAGTAGTGCACCAAAACGTTCTTTACGTAGTTTAGCACAGTTGGATAGAAAGGATGCTGAGCTGCGTTTTCAGAAGGGATTCTGTGGCAGAAGAGAACTTGAGTATATAGTCAAAGACAGGTACCTTTAAAGATATTACTGTTCGGAAGAGCAGTAGTAAACGCTTACTTTAAAAATAAACAGGCCTGTGGTTCTCTTCAGTTAAACAGAACAAATTGCTCTTAAAAGTCTTTGTTGTAAAGTATGGTGCTAAAGCAGTGCACTAGCATAAAAGGATTTTAAATCTCTGAACAACAATGAAGGTGTTCAGAATGTGTTTGTATGGAACAGGAACTCACTTTTTGAAAAGTGTTTTTGTTCTACTTACAGTACAGAGACTTCACTCTCCAGTACCCAAATGGGCTGTTACAGTCATGTAATCTGTAGACTAATGTTCTTTGTCTAATTTATGTAAACGTTCTCTTTTGCAGCTATTTTTATATCAGATTCTTCGTGGTTTGGCATACTGTCATAGGAGAAAGGTGTTACATCGAGATTTGAAGCCGCAAAATCTACTCATTAATGAGAAAGGAGAACTGAAGCTTGCAGACTTTGGTAAGGCCTGAAATTATTCTGTAACAAATATTTTTTTCTCTCAACAAAAGAAACATTTTTTCCTTATAAAGAAGAGATGTGTACATTGGATCTGTAGTGAATTTGGGTGTTCTCAAATGGAAAATGAAAGTCAGTCTTCTACAGGGGATCAGTAACCAAAGTAATACCTGTGTAGGTAATACTGTCACTTGACTTGTGTTTTGAAAGTAGTCTTACAGCTTCCTTTGAAATTGATACTTAGGCAAATCCTTAAGGTGGAGCTCAAGTTGCTTCTCCTAGTCACAGTCCCTTCACAGTCACTCTAAAGCAGGGTAACCATGACATGAGGTGAGAGAGAAAGGGTTTGTTCATATGCTAAATTGTCAGGTGTTGCTCCGTCACTGGATACACCAAGTTCCTTGGGGATTTACAGTAGATGGCACATTCACGTTTTCCTGTCACCTTCTGTGTCTGGAAGATCCTTCAAAAGTTATGGTGCCACTGTTTGTTCCCCTTGTGCATGAATGAAAGTTGCTCAGAAGATTGCATCTAACATGGTAGACATGAATTTTATTGAAGACACTACTGACAAATGAACAATGTTAGGATGGAAGAAGCCTGCTTATCCAACACTGATTTGGTCTGTTTCCACCATTTTGTTATTCATTTGTTGCCTTCGGCCTTTTGCAATGTAATTTTCAAATAGAAATAGTGCAAAAGGGTTTTTGCAGTGGGGAGGTGTCATATTGATCTAATGCTTTGTTGATTTAATGAAATATATAGGATTAGTCGAGGATTTGATCTGTTTACCTGTCTTCTGTGCTTAAAAATGCTGACCCTTGAAAATACCAAAAGGCAAATCACAGGTTGTAGAAATGTGTTTATTAGTACCTTTAAATGAGCATTAAGGGAAGGTATTTAGCAAGTATAATAAGGTTGATTTAGCTCTTAAAAATACTTTGTCAATTTCATGTGTATAAAGGATTTCAGCAAGCTGCATTTAACTCTTCATTTGCCTTTTTATCAAGGATTGGCAAGAGCAAAATCTGTTCCTACAAAGACCTATTCCAATGAAGTTGTCACATTATGGTACAGACCACCTGATGTTCTCCTTGGATCTTCAGAATATTCAACTCAAATTGACATGTGGTTTGTATAGCTTTGTCTAATTTAAATCTTTGTTCTGAGTGAAGCTGAAAAACTGTGAACTCTGCTATTATATACTAACATTCAAATAATCATCGTTTGAATTTTTGTAGGCTACAACTGAGTTAGATGCTTAGAGAAAGGATTGGTAGACTGGAAGTGCACTGTTTCTCTCTGAAAATGCAGTGTACCTTTTTATTGCTCAGAGGAAGCAAGCATTAGGCCTACAGTGTTAGGAAAAAACCAGACCTTGTTCTCCTAATGTCATGATAACGTTGTATTTTACCGTGAACTTTAATACAATTGATTAACTTGACATCTGAAGGAAGAGGATATGACATAGCTACGACACGGATTTTGTTCAGTCTTTGACAGCTCTTTTGTTGCTGCACATCTTTCTGAACAATATTTTTAATAGAAAGATGTGGCTAACAACTAATTTAATAATTTGTTTTAATTGAAGAGAATTTGCAGAAGTCTTTTACAAGCTGAAATTTTAGGATTATTTCTGCTTTATGTTTTTTTTTTCTTATGAAGGGGCGTCGGATGCATATTTTTTGAAATGGCATCAGGAAGGCCTCTTTTTCCTGGTTCGACTGTTGAAGATGAACTGCACTTAATTTTCAGACTTCTTGGTAAATGGATACTTTAGCAGTAATGTTGATGCTTTAAGTTTGTATGTGAACTGTGTCTTTATAAACAATAGTATTTTATATTGTCTTATAATCAAGGTGATGAAAAATGGTTCAGCTGAGTTTGCAGAACATAAACTTAATGATTTTTTTCTTTTTTAAATTGCAAGATAAATGCTTATTTATGTCAAATACGTTTGTTTGCATTTTTAAGCTGAATTTGTTGCTCCTTTTAAATACAGGAACTCCATGTCAAGAAACATGGCCAGGTATTTCTTCCAGTGATGAATTTAGAAACTACAACTTTCCCAAGTATAAACCACAACCTCTCATCAATCATGCACCAAGGTACTTTGTGTTTTATTAACAGAAAAATATGCATCCCTGTGGCTTTCTGTATTCATAAATGGGAACATGTTTCCAAGTACAGTCTGCTACTGAATTCTGTTAAACTACGCATCACTTGTGTTCTTGTGGGCAGATGCTAATGTAAAGGAGAATCCTGGTACTATGTTGTTATTTAGTCTAATTTCTTTCTAGGAACCACAGCCCGTTAATGAACTAGAGAACTATAAACTGCAATTAATAATGTCTTTATAGTAGGAATATTCACACAGCATTTCCTAAATAACCCAAATTTTCTCCTGGTTATATTATTATGGCTCAGGCCATTTGTTAAAATGGCCATGTTTCCTTGGGCAGTGTCTTGAAATCATTTTAAAACTATGATGAGGGAGTTGAAGGGTCTGTACAGTTAATATAAATAAACTGTATAATAGAGACTACTACATTTTTTGTTGACTTCAAAGAAAAATATTAACATTGTGACCTTCTAAGTAAGTGAGTAGTATTAAACTTTACAAGTAATTAAAAATTTTCAAATAAATAATCTGGGTCAACCAAGTAAATCACAACCCAGACTTGGGATTTATCTATCCCCAGTGTTTTTCAAATAGTCTTGTTCTGACATATTATTACTCATATGTATACACATTAACATACAGTAATGTTGTTTAGGTGAAAGCATTTCCATGTTTAAATTTAATTTTCAGTTTTGATAAAATTTCATTAAGTTAGTTCCTCAGCAGTTTTATTTTTGTAAATATAGTCCAATAACTGTTTTAATTATTAAAAATATTTTTATTTTTAGGCTAGACACGGAAGGAATTGAATTGATAGCGAAGTTCCTTCAAGTAAGATGTGTTTTGTGGCTTTTCTTTATAAAAGTGCAAGTTTAGAGTTTTAATATATTATTTGCAAAATGTATTAGAAGCAATAGTATCTGGTAGATTTATCTCAAAGTGGTATGTGTAGCTTAGTCTGTAGTGGAGGACAGATGTGAGAAGAATGAGTTTGGGGAAGTCACTGTACTGTGAGAATTAGAAAACTGATGTTTACCTTTTTTTCCCCCCAGAACTGATTTCTTTCTCATACTACTTTTTGTAAGAACAGAATTTTTTATGTTAGCAATATCCTGAAAAAAACTACATCTCTTGGGAAATGTGGCATTAAACCAGAACTTTTTTAATACAAGTACTAAATTTCCATAATTATGAACTGAGTTTATTACTAGAGAAGGAATTACTAAGGTGTAATACTACTCTTTGATTTGCAAACTGTTTTCAAAAGGTGAAGTGGCATGTGGGTTTAATCTTTTAATCTGTATTAAGAATGAGCCAGAAGCAAGACAGAAGGCCAGCTTTTAAGTCTTTGAGTAGATGCAGCACTGTAACTTCACATTGTTAAAAATTCTTATTACTTAAGGTGGAGTGAATTTACTCTGCTTTGCAGCCTGTGATTCAAATTCTCCATCAGATCTATTTAGACATTGTGTCAGAACAGTACTTGCAGTCCAAGCCAGGACTTTGTTCTTATTTGTATACAGGTTTTTAAGTATCTGCATTGTTGTCCAGAATCGCATCTATGCCAAGCAGGAGACATCTAAGCATTGTAACGTCTGTAAATAAAGTATATTTTTTACTTGAATCCATTCACAGAAATTATTTTTACTAGTTTAGCAATCTTGTTATACGTTGACAATACTGATTTAGATAACAAGTTAGCTTTTCATGTGTGAAATATTAGTAATGAAAACAAATTGATCCTACTGAGTTACGGGAAATATTGAGCAAATAGGTCTCTGTTTCTCCCTTTGATGAAATCACTTGATGCAAAGATATTGTTAATGAAAACCAACTCGCTTCTATGCTTTTATATTAATAGTATGAATCAAAGAAGAGAATTTCAGCAGAAGAGGCCATGAAACATGCATACTTCAGAAGTCTTGGAACAAGAGTACACACTCTGCCTGAAAGTAAGAGGAGTAGTAAAGCAGCAGAGTATTCTAAAGATAGTACATTAAAGCTAAGTATGCTGCATAAGGAAAAACTCTAATCTATTAAAAGTCTGATATATATTGACTTAAATATTTGTTAGTAAGAAGCTTTTTTATCTAAACTATATGATTAAAAATACAGGTTTGTTTACTAAAACATAGTTATGTTTGGATATGAATTAATTTCTTTGTTACATTCCAGGTGTTTCAATATTCAGTCTAAAAGAGATTCAGTTGCAAAAAGACCCTGGCTTTCGAAATTCCACTTACCCAGAGACAGGTATGGAAAGCTTGATATTTTCTCATATCTGCTAAAAGAATACTGTGCCAGAGGCATTTGTAATTGAAAAATGCTTTGTTAAATTAGTTGTGTAAATGTACTCAAATAAATATCAACAATGACTTCCTGAGATTCTTGCAGAGACATGTAAGCTAAAGGCACAGAAAAAGGTGAGTTTTACTAGGGATGAACAGAGGGACTTGTTACTCCGAGAGCATCTTGGAGTTTCAAAGCATCGCTGTATGGGTGTCAAAGTGGAAAAAAGATGCAGTAAGTGCAGTTAAAAGGTGCTGATACTGGTTTAAGCACAAAGCATATTCTCTTGAAATAGAATGAAGATCCAGATAATAACTTAATACTCTCCTGTGCAAATGCTTCTGTTTCTCACCATGGTTCATATTCTGTTGTAGGACATGGGAAGAACAGAAGGCAGAGCATGCTTTTTTAAAGTGGGCAGTGCAGAGTCAAGCCTAAGCCTACCTATCCTGTCGATCAACGGCTTGGATCCGAAGGCAGTGCTTTCTGTTGGTGGACTTGGAATCGCAGTTTGTCTACACTGTCCTCTTCACAGTGGAGTCTTTTTATTTCCAACCTGCAAATTATGTTTTTATATTTGTTGTCACAGTGTGACAATTTTTTGTACAGTTGGTTTTAAGGTCTCCTCTGCCACTAGAGCCAGTAGGTTACAGCTGTTGATGTAACTGTAGCTGCAATTTTTGTGCAGGACTGAGAAACACAGTGCATTATTTATTGCGGAATCATTGCTGCTAAATAACTACTGTCTGTATAGTTAACACAACAGTTCCATGCCTGAAGAAGTTGCAATGGCTTTATAATATGTGAATGCATCTGTTTCTCTTGATAAAATGTTTTACTGCTGCGGGGGTTTTTTTGTATTTCTTAAACTGCAGTGTTTCCTGGAATGTAAACATAGCTTTGCTTGGCTATAGGTGAGCCATCTTTAATGCTCTAAGTTCTTGGCACTTAATTCCTTATTTAACATTGGAAGTATGTGTTGAAATAGATGAAAAATTATAATGCGTATTATGTTTTCGAAAAGCACATGGTGTGAAAATTGATTCCAACAAGTGAACAGTAACTATGATTTGCTCTCAGATCCTACGTTAATTATTGATAAATTAAAGCATGAAAGCTGGATGATAAATTTTGTCAGGCTTACTCCAGCATAAAATATTTGCACATTGTTGTGCATATGGGGCCTGCAGAAACAATGACTTTTTTTACCTTGTTTTTAACTTAAAAATACAGGTAGTAAAAAGACAATTCATATGCATTGGACCCTGGCTTACTTTTTGTTACAGAGGAACAGGACAACTAATTAAAAGAACATGGGAATAATGCTACACTTTTCCCACCTTGTTGCTCTGCCGTTCGTGCATTATTCACTTGAAATCAATTGGAATGATGCAAGTTTATACTTGATAAGAACTCACTATGCTACAGAGCTTTTACAGTGGGAACTTGGAGAGTTTTTCAGATCTTAGATGTTACCTGTTTTCCAGAGATAGTAAACATATTACTCCTATGCTTATGCATCTCAGTGAGTATCATAAGTACACCTTGGTGATGGTTACAGTATTTTTAAGCATTTGTGTTCACCTTTATGAACCTATTTGTTTAGTGCATCTTAAAGAGACTGTAAATCTTTATTGGTATATTTTGAAATGTTCATGTAAATCTTTGGCTGGTATATCATGAAAATAGTCATAGGTAACTTAATTTTTCCTGACATTCACTGTAAAACGTTCAGGGGTCCTACCATTTCTGTTCAGGAAATCTTGTAGTTTATTGTTATTTAACAGTATTAAGTGAATTTTTGTATATTTCATTTTAACTTTATTTGTGAATAGTGATTGTGGCATGTTTGGGGGTGTTTTATTAATATTTCATTGATACTGGTAAATTTGAATTGGGATTTTTTTTTTATTATTTTCTGGAAGAGAGAAATTCATGTGTAATGGTGACTATTGGACCACTACTGCTTTTCAGCATTTGTAAGCCGGTTTTACGTTAAATCTTGTAGACCTAACAAACTGCTGTTATTTCTAACTGACCGACCTGTATTAATATTGTACTTTTGAAAGTATAAATATTATGTGGAATTCTTTGGTTTTGTTTTGAAATTTGTAATAACAAAAGCCCTGTGTTGTTAAAAATACAGACTAAGTGAACTTGCGGTTCTTGGGGCATTGTTGGAAATGGTTAGCTACATCCGTGTATTGTGGGAGCCCCCAGTTTTAACTTTGGCCGCTTCTTTAATTCATGCAATGTAGAAGTAGTGGCAGTGGAAAGCAACGTGGCTCATCCATAACTGAGGCCATTCAGGATCAGAAGTGTAGCCCACAGTCTGATTATTGGTGAGCAAGTCCTGCATGTCCCACAGTAGCAGAAGTCTTGCCTAGATCTGGGAGCATAGTACGTGTCTTGGATACATGCGTGGGTCTCCCACTGATTCAAGTGAGAGTGTTATGTGTGTGTCAGAGGCAGATGTGGCACTGATGAAAAACCTTGTCCTGAAATAGTTGTTATATATTTTTTTATAGTTGCTATGGATCTGATCTAGATTTTATACTGATTAACTTTGTAGGAAATACATTGTAGACGTGATGGTGTTGAAGAAAGAAGTACCAGAAAAACATCTTTTTTTACAAAAGTAGTGAAGATATAGAGTAAATGTTCACTGTGGATAAATGTGGGACTTAGCATTTCTAGAACAGTAATATTTTATAGATCATAAAAGAACAAGTAATAATGTGACACTAATGAGTAAAGGACTGAAAGGTTTTACTGGTAAAATGAAGTGCATTAATAAATTTAGAAAGGTATCAGCTGCAGCTAGCAAAAGGATGTTCCATTTTAAGTAGGAACTCAGCTGGTTTTGTTACAGATGAAAAGATCTTCCATGAAATTAAAGGACTCTTTTTATAAAGAGATTTTTTTCTAAGGACCTACAAGTGAATCTGTTTTCTTCATTAGGAGGTAGCTTTAAGGAATGTATTTCTTAAAATACTTGGCATCTGTGGTCAAGCCAGTTTGGTGTTGGGGTTTTTTTAATTCTATAATTGAAATTCCTGCATCAGCAGAGGCAGTTTTGTAGCAGCTGCCTGTTTGGGGCAGTAGTCAGCAAGTCTGAGGTTGCTGGGCATTTCTCTCACATCCTTTTTGTGCAATTCGGTGTTCTGCCTCCTATGTGGCAGAATCAGGTACTACGGACTTGGTTTCACTGTCCCAAGAACTGTAGGGAGTGTTGGCCTTTTTGAGAGAAGACCTCAAGCATGACAAAAACCAAGCAGAGAGTCACTAAAACCAGGCAACTTTCAGTATTTGGTATGACCACCTTTGTTTGAAGACAAGTGATCAGTTAATGAGAAATGACCAGCAAGTCGTGGCTGATTTTAAGTAGTTCTTTTTAGAAGGTACCTGGTGTATCCCACCTACCCTAGGGTAGGAGTGCCAGGGAGCGGGTGTAGGTGTGTGCCAGAGGAAGGTGGGCTCGGAGACAGGGCAGAGGCAGGTGGTGGTGATGCAGACGGGTTGCACACGCAGGTGGAGCTTGGAGGGGAGAGAGGGTGGGTGGAGGATGGGGATTGACAGTGCAGGGTGGGAGATGGAAGGGGCAAACCAGCTGCTCAGCAGTGCTCTAGTGGAATGTGCATCTCAACATGGCTGTGTTATTTTTGTGCTGCTTTACCACAGCGTTAAGTAGCCAGAGTGTATCCCTGAATTGGGCAATAAAAGTTAAAATAAACAATTATTAAAGAATCAACATACTTTGTATTTGCAAATCATTTGAAAAACTGTGAGGTAGCATTCTTTGGGCTGCTTGCTTTTTGTTTGTGCCTGAGTTTTTTCAGTGTAATAAAGGTACATTGTTTCTTTTTGCAATATTAAGATGGAATTAAGGTTAAGAATACATTCAGTTATTGAGGACAAAATGTATGAAAGGTATGTTGTAAATATCCCCAAGCTAAGTATTATAAACCCAGGAAATACTGGGAATTAAGGTCAGATTTGAAAGAAATCCAAACAAATCAGGGTATGGAAATGCACAGCTATAGTGCACAGTGACACTGAAGAAGAATCAGAACTTGCCTTGTCTGTGACAACATGATCATTTTGTCTGGTCACTAATGAGCAGAGTTGAAGTAATTCATGCACCTTGCTAGCACATTTTGGTACCCTTTTCTACCTTAAGAAACCCTGCCTTTAAAACAAATGTAACATTTCTATGAGATGCCTTAATTTTGAGACGGAACTTGAATGCTTACTTTATACAGTTTAGGTTTTTTATTTATTTTCAGAGATTGGACTGTTAGGAGATTCAGTGCTTCCATTCAGTCTTTGTGTTGTTCAGCAGCATCTGTGTACCTCACCAGTATCCATGTCATACCAATTTAGGAGACAGACAAGATAACAAGTATAAATTATAAAACATAAGGGAAGCACCATGAAAGTGTGTAGCTAGTTGGAACATTTGTAAGTAAGCTCTGGCTGTACAGGTGGGATGATCATAAAGAGCGTAAAAACCAAGCAGATACGTGGGCTTTGTAATTCCTACCAAGTACCCCTTTCATCTGTGGAGTTCAGTTGCATAGAACTGAAACTCGTGTTTTCAGAACTGGGGTGAGAGTTTAAATATTCTGGATTGGTTTTTTAATCTTTTTTGTGTGATTTTCAGTGGGCACTACTATGCTTCTCTCATTAACTGAAAGGAAAAGATTAATGTCAGTGGAAAACGTGTACAATTTTCTATTATTTTTGCATGTTTTCTAAAATCCTTTAACTCATTTAAGTTCTGTAATTTTTGAGCCAGCTTAAACTGTGAATGCACATAGGCATAGATGCTACTGTGATAAATAACATCTTAATTTATTGTCCTGGGTGCATCGTCCAAACTCACTCAAGATGCAGACCTGCCTGAGCACATTGCTTTTATGGTCCTCCTAATGAAATATGAGTCTTACTTGGCTCAGTTGCCCTGCCTTGAAACACATTTTTCCCCAGAGAGCTATGAAGCTCCTTCATTTGTTGAGGTGAGTTCTTTTTGCTGATGGAATTACCATCACTGCAGATTGCAAACCAGGGAGAATGCTCTTCCCTGTCTCTTCTCTGACATGCTCTTGCGGAACACCTCCCTCCAGGCCCTGGGTCTGCGCTGCCACCTACCCCTCCTCTTTCGCACCCTGAGCTTGTTTTTCAAAGACTGATTTTTCCTTTCTTTCCTGTCCTTTTACTCAATTTGCAGAGGAGGTAGCTGGCCTGGAGCCATGTTAGGAATAATTAAGGTTGCATTTATCCATTCGTGCTTCTTGTCGAGTAAACATGAGCTGATGGGAATCTTTCACCAAAAAAAATCAACATCTCCTAAAATCCTCTGTTCTAGGATGCTTTTCTACAAATACCACCCCCACCCAAGGCAGGCCATGATGCTGATTACTCCAGACTCCTTGCTTGAGGTTTATTCTCCTTTTTTCATTTAAATAAATTTACACTGCTCCTCACTAGTGCTGTCAATCTCTGCCCTCAAGAAATAGGTTTGCATTCCATCTGTGTTGTTACAGTGCTCACACGTTAATTGGTAAGAGCAGTTACACTTTGGGGCTAAGAGGGATTTCAGTTGTTTTCTGATGACTCCACAGGGATATGCTTAACTCTGACAGACCTGTGTTTGTGTGTCCTACAGGATACACAGTCAGTCTCAAGATCAGAAGGGAACAGTGATGTTCTTACAGAAAAGATTACCTGTACTTACTGTGTCTTTTCTAAATTTGTTTGGGTGTCATGATGGCTTCTGAAGATTCTTCCTGTAGGCATGAGATCACACAGCCTCTTAATGCAGAGACTTGTTCTGATAAATGCTATAATCTGTTTTAAAGGACCGTCTCCCCTTTTAAACAGTCATCTTGTTGACAGTTCTTTACTTCTTTGGTAGGTATTTCCAGATGGGTGTGTGCCTGTCTGATGAGCCTAGTTTTATTCAGAGAAAACAAATCGTTCTTTGTTGACATAATGGACATGTGTGAGATCTTTTTCTATAGTTTGTTATCACCCATCACTGTTTTTCCCACCATGAAAGTTTTCTTTAGAACCGAAGCCACTTACCAGTACCAGGGCAGAAGATGTGTGCAGTCTCTTGGCAAAGCTGCCCTGTAGTTGTGGCCCTACTGGTGGATACTTGGCTTTTCTGAAAAAACAACATACAAGTAAGCCCAAAACACACTAGTTGTGCACCCAGCCTGTATAATACTGGAAATATTTTGTGTATTGATGAAGCATGAATAAAGTGTAAACCTTAAAATTAATCCCTCATGTATGATCAAATTGCAATTACTAGCAAGAATACTGAAGAGAGCAAAATTTCCATTTTGTTCCTCGGGATTGTTGGCTTGGAGCTTTCCATGACACTAGAAATACTGACACTTTCACAGTATTTATTTTAAAAATATTTGATTTTTGTCTACAGTTAAAAAGATAACCTGCTAATAAAATCCAGTAGAAGATTATCAAGAGAGTATTTTCTTCAAAGCATAAGGCTTAACCATCTAGTGTTTTATGGAATTGTTATACTTGAGAGGCTGGACTTTATTTGTATAAATTCTTCCCAATAGAAAAAAATTTTGTTCCACATTATTGACTAGTTTAGAAAGCAGATTTCATTTTGACAACGTGTTTTATTGAATTGAAAAGCCTATTAGGAAAAGATGTGTTCTTTTCTATTTTTATTCTCTCGAGAAGACGGTACTGCTTCCCAGCCTCTATGTGTCTTCCATTATGTTTTACTGGATTCTCTCTCCCTTTAAAATAAATTGTTGCAATAGGTTTTTGTCCTAGAATTGCTGTTTACTGCTATATTTTAAAAAAATCCAAAATCACTCAAGGGGCAGGAAAGTAGGAGGGAAGGTGTGGGTGTGTTGAGCCTTTTGAAAAGAATCTGCCGCATTAATAGTAAAACCTTGGAAGAAATAAAATCATGCGAACCTTTTAATAGTCTCTTCTCTGTCACACACTCCCTCCTCTCATGTTTATCTGTGGGTATTTTGCAGTATGATGCTCAGTTTTAAGACTAAGTTGTCAGGAGTATCTGCCTTTTTAAACTCACAGTGAGAAACACTCAGTGTGTGTGCTATGTTGTGTACCTGTTGGTGGTCCTGGTGGGTACAAGACAGGACTCTACTGCTGCTCATGCCTTACAGGTATAAGTAGGTACTCGTGCTTCTTTAAGAGTGAGGTGAGAGTTGGCTCTAGACTCTGAAATATTTGCCTCCCTGTAATGTAATTATTGAAAAATATTCCATGTACCTGGGAGGAATGCATTGGAAGAGAAATGTTTGATCTGTGAACCTTTGTGCTTTATCTCCACTAGCCTAGTCAATCCCATCAGTTACCTTCTGCCCTTTCTTCCAACTTATTCTGATTTTGCTTTGTATAAAATTTGCCTTCACTCATGAATTTTGCATAGGTTCATCTTTTTGTTTTGACCCTGTGGGGTGGTACATCATGGAGCTCTTCAAGTGCTGGATTGAGCAAATGACTTCCCAAGTGTTTCATTTGTTCTCCTCCTGTCTTGTATCTAATTGCTCTGTTTATCAGCTGGTACTTCGTCGGGATACAGAAGGTTTTTACTCTGTTAATTACTGCAGGTGGAACTGAGGAGTCATTTTCAGTTGTGCAATCCAGAAGCCTGAGGAAAATTCCTTCAGTCTTTTGTCAGACCACCTCTGCCCCAAAAATGGCTTTTCAACATCAGAACTGCATTAATGAAATGTTTATTTAGCACCTTTCAGGCTGAAGGATCCAAAAGCACTTTACAATTAACTACACACATCATCACTGAAATGCATCCAAGCAGAAAATCAGCAGACAACTCACTGCATACATTTCAAAAAGAACGGACTTTCGGCCAGAAAGCAAAGTAGAGGCTCTAGTGACCTGTCGCAAACAGGATTCTGATTTTGGTTTGGGTTTTGAAGGTCTCATCTGAAAAACCTACACGGTAGAGCTGTATTGAACCCAGTTTAGCCACCTCAGAAAAATGAAGATTTGCATCAACCCTGCCAAGATTAGAATCTGTGGTGCCAGGGAGTCTGGCCTAATTCTAACCTGACATTTAGATGACTAAACCATCACCTCAAGGCAGAGAACATACCCAGTACGTTAAAGTTGCCAGTATACAGCAACACAGTGCTGTTTTTTCATCCAGAAGTCAGCTGTTTATACATAAACATCCCACATGTACAGTCTCTGCCTCTTTACAAGCACCAGGCATTAATGTACAGACCTGTAACTTTTCCAGCTTTGGGGGAAGGGGAAATGTGACCTTCTGAGCTTGAGTAGCTACAGTAATATTTCCAGGGAAGTAGTAGAAGGCACTTGGCACAGCTGAACAAAGCACCTGGAAGTTCTCTGTCAGGAATGATCCTCGTTCCCTGGAAGGACAGAGTTTTCCTGCCGTCTTTCCAGCTGTAATGTTGACAGTTCTTAAGAAGTATAGGCCAAATAAATTTCTTTTCTACAGAATTATTCTCAAATGCTGGAAATGTCTCGAACACACACAGCTCAGTTCCTCCCTGTTGCAACTTGCCAGAAGAACTTGGGCATAAATGTGTAAATGTGGCTTTGTCACTTGTAACTACATCTCCTGACTGTAACATGGATTACGTTTTTCATTTCTTCAGCAAACAAAAATTATAAGGTTATTTTTATACAATTTGAAAGCACTTAATACAAAGTTACATTAATACACTGCATCATATGGCCTATCTGTGGAGAAAATACTGAAATACTACCATAGGGTTGTTCAATACTAGTTTTTTTCTTTCAACTTTTTGTCTTAATACTAGAAAATATATAAATCATTTACATGACTTTATGCAAAAGAAGGCACAGCCGGTTATAGTTTACACAAGCACAATGCATAATACGCAGAAAAAGGGATTAAAAAGAAGCTTCACCTCCCTATTAGATACATTGTTGCAAACCATTAAGAAAAGTACTTCATCAACAACAGAAGTGTTCAACACTTGAGAGCTATGATATAAAAAAAATTATAATTCATTTAATGCATAACAGATTTATATATACTTTTATATATAAACACTGTTGAAAAATGCTAACATAATAAAAGTAGATTATCCATGTAATGAAAAGTGCAAACCAAAGTAATAAAGGGTTTCACAATGTCCTTCTCATAACACAGGAAAAACTAGCCCATAGGAATGAAGTGTTAAATCCACCAGTACATCCTTGGTGTGATGAGGCATCATCAGGATTTCTGAGCATTTGGAGAAAGCAGTACTGGTGAGGAGGCTCTGTCCAGACTGGGCAGTGGCACTGGTATGTGACCATTTAGCAGAGTTGGAAACTGTAAGAGGCCAAAACGTAAAAATTACTCTTTATATCAAAGCATTCAGCCCAGAAGCACATGGATTTAGCATTAGCAACTGGCTCCAGATGGTTTCAAGACCTGCAGTGTCTCTACAGTAAGATATATACCAAATGCCTGCATCAGCCATTAGGAATGGAAAATGAGGACAAAACCCAAATAATCTGTAAATGTATGGGGATTTAGAAATCTATTATTGGCTATATTTTTATATAAAAGTTCACATAATACATTTATCATCACCCTGGAAAAGTGAACACTGTAGTGTAGTGTTTGCCATCCATTTTGTTTCCAAAAATGTTTTTCAATCTACAGTCTATTAATTGCAATACATCCTTTTTGTCTGCCCTTCATTAAAGCTATGCAGGAAAGAACTTTGCAAAAGTAAAAGTCGAAATGTAGTTTTAGGGCAGAAAAAGTACAACTGGGAATACAAAGTATAGGGAAAATCACTCCCAAGTAATTTCTCTCTGTATTCACTAAGAAACTATAGCTATGCCAAATCATTCAGCATGTGAAGCAGAATACATTATTTATATTAACCTGCTGCTTCTGAAATACCATGCACAAAATACTTACTCAATACAGAAGCTGTATATTCCTAGTTCATGACAGCATCCTGATTGTAACTGGCCTGTAGTGATGTGTATTGACTAGTTCTTAACATCTGACCTGAGAAAAAGTAAAGCAAGTAGGTGGAAAGAACTTGCTACAGCATGAGGCAAGAATTATCCCAGTGGTAGATACTGATCTGGCCTCAAGGCCCAGCTCTGTGAGCTGCACTGTTGGCTTGAGAGAGGCAGAGCTGAACAACAGAGCTCTCAGCTTGAAGGATCTGGTGTATTTTTACCCCTTACAAGACCAGTCCTTTGACAGCCAACTCTGGTGTAATCACTCTCTACACAGCACATAATCTGCTTGTGACAAGGCTGCTCTTCCACTAAGATGTCAGTTAATGATCCCTCTCTTCCACCATTCTGCTGAAAATCAGGCCAAGCAGCTCTGGCTCAGCAGCACTACTGGTGTGTCCAGGACTGCCTGATACCTTTCTTTTAACCAAACCAAACTTCAGGAAACACTTCCTGACTTCTGCCAAGATTCATTAAAACACAAATCTTGATTACAAGCTCTTCCCTCACTAGCTGCATGAAGTGTGGGCTGGCTTGTGCAGGCAGCCTGAGGAGAGCTCTGCCCTGACACCCACACTGGCTGACCCATCAGTTCACGGGGGGGTTGGCCGGGCTTCACAACATGGTTTTCGTTTCCTATTTGCTATTAAAATAAAGCTTTGTGCTCTACAACTTGTCATCGTGGCCTTTGCCTGAATCAAACATAGTTTATAAGGCCCTTTGGGTCTCTCAGAAGGGAAAGTCAAGGCCACTCCTCACTTTCAGTTCCCACAGGAGATGGCCAGCATGTGCCCATACAAGCTCATTCCAGGCCTTGGCACAGGCATTTCTCTCTCAGATGAAATGTCTGGCTGTTTTTAACCATGTGTGCAAAACTAAGGTCCAATAGGAATTAATGATTTTATCTGAAACACAAATAAGGAGCCCTGAACTCCACGTGCAGCTGTCCCACTGGAGGCAGAAAGGCTTACTCCTCAGTGCAGACTGTACCTCAGCAGAGCACTTCAGCTGAAGCCTGGCCTTGGATATGGGCAGTCAGTCTCCCTGAAGGTTCAGAGACTAACGCAGGGTCCCTGTCTAGCAGTAGGTCCTCCTATGTTAGTGCTCGCCCTCCACAGCAGTTGAGGTGGCCATTCCAGGGGTGTCCCTGCATTCTTCAGCTGCACAGATGGCCTTTGGGTTCCTGTGCTTCCTGCCCATCAGCAGAACAGCGAGATTTCTTCTGTGACTTAATGAATTGGCTGTTTTGCAGCAGCCACAGCTGGAGTTGCCAATACCATTCCCACCATCTTCTTCCTAAGCCTCAAGCAAATGCTGCAGCTGAGCGCTGTGGCCATCACGCGTCACTTAATAATGTTTGTATTTGCCACATCTCTATAAAACTTTGAGATTTTTACTCTGCCAATACCCGGGAGAGTGGACACAATGCTGCCTTTCTGCTGTTGCAGAGAAGTCGTGTTCAGAGGTATGTCCTCAGCTGAGGACACATGGATAACTTGTCAAGAGAAATGGAAATGGACCCTTCAGATTCAGAGTGCCCTTATTATATAACTATGTCTTTCTGAGTGAGAAGTGGCTCATTAAGACAAAAGGGTAAAGCCACCTTACTGTGTGAAACCCAAACTGCTCTTGGTTCCACCTCTCTCCTGGCTGGTCCCTGACTGGTTTGCACTTTCTTACTGAAGCTCTAAGAGTTCAGTTACCTTCTCTTACTAGGGTCCAGCATGTATTTCTCTTTCCTTCACACAGCATGTGCGTGCTTGCTGCAGTCGACACTGCCCTGTAGGTTCTGACTACCCTGCCAAGGATTTTAAAAAGGTACAAGTAATTAGTCCTCTATAAAAGTGCCTGTTAACTCCTGTATTTTCTTAATCTGTTTGAAAAGCTCCAGACCAATGTGAGGAGAGGTTCCCCTGACGTCTCTTCCACATGCGCCCCTTTAGCAATCAAACCTGTGTATTGGAAAGACCTACCTGGAACAGAGTGTTTGGTCCCTGCAGCCTGGCAGGACTCAGAGGAGCAACAGGACTGAGGCTGCTCCAGAAGTGAATGCTAGACAGCAGCGGGCTGGGGGTCAGCAATAATCCACTGGGGGTCTGCAAGACAAAAAGAGACCCCATGACACATGGCTCAGGAGTTACAGCTCCATACAGCAGTCAGCAACCCTACAGTCTTACACATCCTCTACTGGCTCTATTTCCCAGTGAATTCAGACATACAGCATGGTTGGCAGCAGCTGCCCATCCAGCCCTGCAACCTCTCTCTGCAATGATCAATACTGGATACCTGCACATGTAATATTCCTTCATATGCAAATTGATTTATGTTTACTCAAGAAGAAGCAGTTATTTTTATGTGAACCACACTCATGCAACTGTGTAGAATAGTACCATGTGTGCCCCAATGTCTGCCAACTCTGCCTAGTCTCCTTCAGGATCAGTTTTTACCTTTTGAAGGGCAGCAACTGCTTGACTTGACTGCAGCTTTTGAGCTATTAATGCAATCGTGTGGAGCCAGAGTCACTGCTGGCCTTTGAAGTTTACTCCCTGATGGCACCTTGTCATAATGGAAGAGGCTTCAAGAAACTGGCAGTGCACAGGCTGACATGGGGAGAGACAGGTGTACAGGCTGGGAGCCCAGAGGGATGGTGGAGAGCACAGCTGACTGTTTGAAAAGATCCAAAACATCCAGACCTAAGAATCCAAGACTCTTCCTAACTCAGAGGTGTCCCCTTTCAGTGTCATGGTGCACAAGAATTGCTGCGAATGCCCTTAGTGTTTCAAAAGCACAATTGGATGGGAGGTAGAGTTAAAGCACATGCAAATCTTGATTCAAATGAAGAAGCACGGGAATTACTCTGTATCCAGAAGTAACTTCTATCATTTCAAAAAAGAACATGGAAGTGATGTGACAGTTTTGAAAAAAGTATTTGGCATAATGAGGTAATCTCACCAATAATCTTGATTCCAATTATCAAATTCAGCTCTATTTCCAAAAGCACTTAATGGATTTGAGTACACAGTTAGCAAGTAAGCATGTGCTCTGCTGTGTAGGACAAGTGCCTCAGTGCTCTGCTGAACTGGGACATCCATTTGTCCAGACTTTAAAGTACGTAAAGAGAAGACAGAAGATAGGGAGTATTTCCCATAGTAACCAGCACACCATGTATTCTGGTCCCTGCTAGAGTCCCACCAGGACAGAACCACAAGCTCCCATATGCGGCAATTGCAACCAGGGGTCTCGCTTAACTGAGGGCCATCACACCCCATTGCCAGGAGTCTGCAGTGAGCAGGCTCACAAAGGCAGGCACCACAGGTCATGTGGATTACCAAATACGACAGACATTATTTGCAAAGCAGTACCTGAGGGATCAGCTGTGGTGTTTGAGGCTCTGTGCAAACACACAAGAATACAGACCTGCTGTGACATGCTTGCACTGAAGTTCACAACAGGGTCAAACAATTAGTTTAACATCAGCAGAAGAGATGGAATAGACAAGAAACAGCAAACATTAAAGTCCTCCCAGTGATTCAGGTGTCTGAAAGCCTATTCAATACAAAAAGCTTGGCTGTTCTTGAATGGGATGGTTTCTCTAAGGAATCTCAGAAGAAGCAAGGTTTGTGGAGAAACATGCAGGGAAAGGACACTGCCACCTTCCTTGTGCTGAAGAAGGTGGATCAGAAACATCAAAACACATGGAAGAAACCACAGCTATGTTCCAAGGACTAATGAACCTGTGGTATCACTGGGAAAGCAAATGGTGGTGATGCAGTAAATCAGCAGGTGTGGTTGTGACAGGAGTACCCGAGAAGTCAGAGCTGGGATATATCTGCATGACAACAAAAGGGGCAAAGAGTGGGTGGAGGTCTGGCAAAGAGAAGACTTCTGCCTTGATGTCACCAAGTGACAGCTCTTGCCAAGATGGCTGAGAAAACAATCTTGACAAGTAGGCACTTGTGAACAGCTCCCTTACAAACACTCTCTTCCCAGGACCATGGTGCTTCATGGGGTGGGAAATCAGCAGCACCAGTGAGAGCCCCTTTCCTGTGCTGTGTTACAGGCTGATCCTCCACTGGCAGGTGAGTAGTGAAGGAGATTTGCAAGACTGACAACCCACTGAATTAGGTCAGGATAAATACTCAGATCTACTTACAGAACGGCCTACTAACCTTAAAACCAGAGATGTAAGCAGCAGGACCCAACAACATTCAACTAAGGACACAGTATTGTGTCAACTGTACTAAGAGCTCCAGTGAGCAGACTTGGTTCTTAATTTTTGTTGTAAGAAGCTGAAGATGTACAGAGCTGAAATGCAGTTCTTGAGAGGGTCTTTTGAAAATAGTGAGGAAAAATTGGAGGTGTATATTCTTACCTTGATACAGCCAGAGCAAGTCTTCAGAAAGAGAGAGGAGATTTGCAACTGAGCTGCCCTCCACTCATCTCCGGAAGCATGCTAACATGCCTAACAGTGCTAAGCAAAAGCTCATGTCCTCTGATGAGCAGAGCACTAATGTCTGCAAGTTCTGCCAAAGCCAAGAGCCAGCCAAAGCAAGACTCCAAATCTGTTTAATATTTAATGCAAAAAGGTCACAGGGCCTGCCAGGATTGGTCATCAGACAATCATCAAAACCTCCAGAGGAAACATAAGTGTAAACAACACCACAGGACAGGCTATTCCTAAATTACATGAGGAAATTGATGTGTCACTTCATTTTCTGCCCTCATGCAGCTGTACATCTGGTATTAAATGTGGAATTCATTGGGAAGTTCCTACTTAAAAAAGCGTCATTATAATCTAAGTATAGGAACAGTTTAAATAGAAATAATTCATTGCAAGCTTATGTTAAGCAACAATGCTCATGGCCCCTGACTTCTGACAAACAACGTGTGTAAGTACAATCTTGTCACTTCTAGCTATTAGGTAACAGACAAGTGCTGTCACACATACGTGACTACCCAGGTCATTAGGCACATGCTGGAGCCTGGATGGTGTCTGTGGATACAATACGGAGCACGCACAAGCTGGCTGCAGGCATGCTACTTTGTCCCTAAGGGAAACAGCATGTTGTAAACTAATAAATGCTAAAGCATAGGCCTGAAGAAAAAGTGTGAGTCAAAATTATATATCCACAGCCGAGGGAGAGCCAATAAAAGTAACAAGTGTAAGTAATCTGCAAAAAAGCAAGTGTTGAACAAAATCTAAGTATCTCTCTTTGAAGCTAATCAAATGGAAAGCTAGCATTTCTCAACCAACGTATGGTACTGTATGCTCTGACATCTTCAAACCCATCTTTCTGTTCTGAAATTGATTGTGCATATCATGTGTCCTTCCACAGGGCTCCACCCAAGAGTATTCCTCAGGACCAGCATGTACAGTGGGAAGCCATCTGAAATATGCTCTCAGGCAACAGGACCTTCTCTGAACCTACATCACTCCTGGAGCAGACATCCTGTTCTGCACTTGCCCCATGGCAGCAGGTACCTCCTACTGGGATCTGATAAGCCAGAGAACATTTGAGATATGATGCATGTTCTTCCTTGGATAATGGGATTAACAGAAGATTTCCAGTCTAAACTACGGCTTTAGGTATTTTGCATCATGATACTACAGTCATCATGGCCTTAGCTAGCCATCCTGCTAAAGGAGTGCTACAATCCTCTACATAATTCCCTTCTACATCTTTTGGGGCAGTAAGTACACCAGTTTATAGATGAATGGGAAAATTGACTGTTCAAAGAAATAATTACAAAAGGAGGAAATAAATCTCTGTTCACACTGCGTTTTGGGGCAGCAGTAGATTAAAGTGGGTTTGTAATAACTCATGCTGTCATTGTGTCTGGTTGGCATCTGATGTGATCTGTCAGATTTTCTCCCTACAAGCAAAACACTGTGGTTATACCACAGTTAGAGGTTATAAGAGTTTGTCAATGCAGCTCAGTTTTGGTTTGCCACACTTCTGTTCTTCCTGCCAAACATAACTTCACTCAAAGGCTTTGTCACATCAAAAATGACAGGTGACAGCCCACAAAATCCTCTTCCTTGGTGACACAACTTTTTATCTCGGTGGCTGACAGGTGAGTCTGAACTGTGCAAACTTGCTCTGCAGCCAGCTGAAAGGCTCAATAAGGGCAAGTGCAGTGCTGGCCCAGAGCACTTGCTGACACTCACTTCTGCCTGCACAGAACACCTCTAACACCTCCGAGCAGGGAAGGTAATGGGATTCTGCATACAATATGTCTCTTAGACAGCCCTGAGTGAGCGATTGCTTGTAACATACTTTTGTATTTATTTATTTACTGTTTGGTTTGTTACTTCAATGTTAGTATTTGCATCAAATGTTATTTCAGGGCTGGGGATCTTAGGGGATATTCCATATTGGGATAATTTTACTCTTGGATTTTTTTGGTCTAATTTTGCAGCAGTACCATAAGACAGAACTCACCAATGAACACCCTCAGTCATATCTATGCGATTTTCCTCTTCTGCTCTGAACTCCTAGGTTACTTTTTCATAGACTTGCTTTTGATATTACCAAAAATAAGTGATTAAAAAGAATCTGGTTATTCAGTAGGTAGGTGCTGAAGGGAAGCTCTGGCAAGGACTCTGTGGATCTGTACAACTTTGGAAATTGAAACTGGCTTCAGCCTGTCTTAGAAACCACTTAATTTGCTTTGTATTTAAAAATTAACAAAAAGATCATAATATTTGCATTGATACAACATCTACTAGAGGAATCTAACCAAGCATCTCATAATGCCCATACTCAAGTTGTGATCTACAAAACCCTTGTGGTTTTGGTTTTGGCTTTTTACGGCTTATTTCCATAGACCTGGAGGCTTGTTTGAACTGATAAACAATGCACTAAGGGCTGCCCATCTCCTTATCCTTTCAGGCAGTCTGTGAACTGTGATGACTCTTCCCACACTCACATAGCAACAAACCCCAGGAGGAACTGACTTTCCATCCCTTGTTCAGACCACTGGGTATATTCGTCTTTCTCATATGTTTGGAGTTTTTTTTCCCCTTAGACGATGACAGACCCATAGAGCTTACACTCTTGGCCACATGGAGGGAATGCCTGGAGACAGGCAGGTCTTACCTGTGCAGTGAAGAAAGCTGGAGTGAGGGATCCTGAAGGAAGCGCAGGGCTGTTGAGGGCAATGGAACCAATGTCAGTGCTGGAGAGAACCATAGGTGGGGCAGAGATTTCCAAGCCTTTGGGTTTTTTAGCCTTTGGGGGAAGAGATGGAGATTTTGCCTTGGAGCCTGAGGAGAGGTTCAGAGGCTCAAGGGAATCTGAGTCGTGGCAACTGGACTCAAGGAAGAAGCTCCTCTGTTCTGTAGGGAGGGGTGAGGCAGGAGACAGAGAAGGTGACCTGGAGGAAGATGACGATGGAGATGAAATGCTGGCACTGTTGGGTAGCATTAAGGAAGATATTTTAGCTGATACTGAAGAGCTGAGGAAAGCAGAGGCAGCTGCTGTTTCAGAAGTAGAAGGCAATGACACCACGGGCCTCGTAACTTGTTTATCTGTTTTGTTTGTCACAAATCTGATAACAGTCCGAACTTCTTCCACTGGTGTGTTTCCTTCTGATTTCTCATCCAGTTTTTCTGTTTTGATTGGCTTGTAAGGGTCTGGCTGGTTCTGCAGGGAGTTGATAGTGAAAGAGGAGTACAGGCCAGAGTGGATATATTCATTCCGGCTTGTGCTTTTCAGTGCTGACAAGCTGTGCTTGTGCTGATCCCTGCTCTCAGAAGGCATCTTACAGTCGCTGTCCTGCAGCAAAAGGCTCTCTCTGCTGATGTCCACAGCATGTGGATCCATTTTTAAAATCTCAGGAAAGGAGACAAACTTGTATACAAATTTTTGTCCAATCACTTTCTTGATGATGTTCTGCAAATACAAAAGAAGATGCTAGAAAGATCAGCACCTTAGAGGCACTCAGTACAGCAAAAACAAGGGTAGGGCAGCACTGCTCCCTCATCAAGCTAAGCAGGTCATTTCATGGGGATTCTAATTCTGCTCACCCTTGGCTCATTCTGATCCCTCTGCTCTGACAGGGAGTCCACCCCCTGCTCCTCATGTGTCCAACAAAATCTCTATCACTAGGTGATAAAGACCTGCTGTGGTCTGTTTTGTTTCTGTTTCCTCTGAAGCAGCTTGGGAATATTTTCTTTCCAGTAAAAGCAATTCTGCTGCCTTGCAGACTCAAGCTATACCACCATTTGCATTCCAAAACAAACTCCTTCATTTATGCCTTCCAAAACTGGCACCAACTACCCTGAGTATGAAGTACACTCAGAATGTCTGTAAGGGACAAAATCACCTCAAGCCTCCTGGCTCCAGTCATTTACCCTCTTTTCCTTACCCCATGCAGAAGCTAAACTGAAGGTGCCTGTCCTTCTTTCAATGGTCTGTGAAAAAATGCAATCATTTGCCTAGGCTCCAAAAGTACTCATGTCCTGTTGTCCTGTACTATCTCCAGGTTTGCATTAGGCTCAGGATGCTCACTGGTGCAGGCAGGTTTTCATCAGTCTAAACGGACTATTGAAATTAGTTATTGGAAAAATCCCAAACCTCTCAAAGGTTTGTACAACTATTTTTTTTTTCCTAAAGTGTCCCCTTTATGGAAAGAACTGCTTCCCTTTGGATCTTTTATGATGGTCTCATTTCCTAGCTCTTCTCCTGCAAACCCAGGTATACTGCCTGCTCTAACACAATGCCCAATATCCCCAAGGATATGTGAGCTCCTCTGCAGAGGCATTTTATGGCACCAGCCTGGGCTCGGGAAAGTGACTGTAACATTTTATTTACCGCCCTAAGCCAAGTGCTGCAGAACAAAAGAAGCAATATGTCCTGAGATTTCCATGCTAATTTCTCTCTTCTTGAAGCCCCTGGTAGAGAGTTTGTCTTTAAGTCACCTCTGAAAAAAAAAAAAAAAAATAAAAGGAATACAAACATCATCCCTATTTATATATGGACAGCACATAGTGTAGTGACTGCACCACTACACCTTGTTTTGTCACAAAAGTAAGGCTCATTTTGTGAAAGAATCTGCACGTGGGTATCAGAACCTCTTCTGTCTTTCAACCGAGCTACTGCATTCTGTAATTCATCTGTCTGACTGTCCTGGCATTTCATTCAGGCACCTTCTTGAATACAAAACTAATCCTACAAAGAGCCCTGGGATGTAGCTTTGCATCACAGGTCAGGAACTCTGCCACAAATGGATAAAGTTATTTCCCAAGTTAATAACAGAGATCTGTAGCAAGAAGGAGAATTAAATTTAGCAAGTTCAGACTAAAGGCACAAAGCTGCCCTCTTCCATGCTGAACTGTACACACATCTACCCACCTGGCACATGCTGCAATGCCTTTTTTTTCCACTCCAAAGGTTCAGGACAAACAGCCCACAGAATCTCAGTCTGCATGAGCTTTAATTCCTATGGCTTTGGGCTTGGCCTAGATATTTTTCCCTGCTAATTAGGTGAAACATTGGATGGATGCACTTTTTCTACACTCTTGATATTGCATTTTTTTTTAAAAAGGCAAAACCTCAAAACTACTCACACAGAAAACTCCTCAATTGGATTTTTCTTTTTCTAATATATATATTTTAATTTAAAATAATACCTCCACTCCTGGCAGCTTTGAGTTATTATTACATGAAGCACTGGCAGTGGAGATCCTCCTTGGAAAATGTGACTCCCAGCAGAAAAAGAGTAAATGTATTTAAGGGTGGCACTTTTACACTGATGCAGGCTTGAAACTGGAGAACGTTGCTATAAAAAGCAACTGAATGGGCTGGTGAGTTTATACTTCCTTTGTTATTATTAAATATAACTACATTTTAAGAAGGTCACAGTGCTGCTCTCCTCTGACTCCACCAGCCTGCAGCAAAGGCCCACTTAACGATGGCTGGGGATGAAAAGGATTCAAGTGCGGATCCCTCAAGCACTTTGCCGGTTTCTCTTAAATGTGTAGCCTGAGGAAATCTCCATCAGTGTGCAAGAGAAAATAAAGACACAAATTAATGAAGTGCCCCTGAAATGCCCCTTACTTTTCTATATTTTTTTGACAAATAATTAAAGTGAAGGTAAAAAGCAGCTTCTTTCTACCATCACCTCAGTGATCTGTCAGAATCATTCTGAGCTTCAAACCACAGAAGACAATGACAGGCACCATGACAAGCAGGGGTTTTCCTCCCTCAGTTTCAAAGGGTGAGGAATGCTTCCTTATATTATGGATTGTATTTGCAGGAAGACTAGACCACTTGCTTGGTAGCAGGACAGTAAGTATATGTGCACATTTAGCCCTTTTTGTTGTTGTTATTTGTATTTTCTAGGTAAATTCCCCACCCTGAGCAGGCTTGCAATGAGTGCCAGTAGCTGCTGGCCAGGGCTGCAGCAAGCCAGGGAAGCCTGTGCAGCTGCTGGGGAGGAGAAATGGGCAACCAGGCCAGCAGCAGGGGCTGCAGTCCAACAGCTTAAAAAAAAAAATCTCATCAAGAGGCAGCACTCTTGGACATCCAGAGAGAGGACAGAGAGCAGGGAATACCCCTCTGCTCTTGGCTTCTTGACTGTTCCTCACTTGAACACTTTACACTTCCCCTCGTGTCCCCAGTCTACAAAACAGTGATTACAGCAACCATGACCACCCCACCCCGTTGAAAAGTGCTTGGGAAGCTGCTGATACAAACTGGGTAGAGCCCTGCCTGATGTCTGCTCCAGCACTTCAGCCGTGTCAGGGAGCTCAGGCTTGGTCATGCCTCAGCACTTCAGGCCCTTGCTTTGTGAGCCCCTCCAAAACCAGCCTCACCCAAGAGCTCCCAATCACCATCTGGAGGGGTAGGTGTCTGCCCTGTGCTTCTCCACAGAGCAGCTGGCTGAGCTGGATGCCAAAGGCTCAGTAGCCTGGTTCAACCTGCAGCTTAAACCAGACTACACCCTGGGGGGACAGGGGTTGTGTCAATGCATATGCACTACTTCTTTTGGAAGCCCTCCTGAAATCTATCCTGTGTTTGTATTTTATTTTTGTCAGCTCTGACCCCTACTCCCTGTTTGAGCCATTTAGAGCAAAGGCATAACTATACTACCGGTATGACTGAAGGATTTTAGTGGCTCGGCTCAAACCTCTTAGCTAGCATGGTAGCTGGCTGCAGGATCCACTCAGGAGACTGAGCTGGGAAATGGGATCCACTTCCTAGTTGAAATTCAGGCTAATGAGGGGTCTCAGGAGCAGGAAGACCAGATGGGGACTTTTTCCCTCCTCCCAGGAAGTGACATATAAACAGGGTGCCTGACATCTCAAAATTTATGGCAGAGCAGGATGAACTTGTCTGTAGGCATTAAACATGCCTGCTGAGGAAAGAAGAAAGACCACAGCTGTAGCTGCTGCTCCTAACTCCCACTTGGATGTGTTGCAAGTTCACTAGCACCAACTAGCTTGTATCCAAGAGATGCGACATGTGTAGGGACACTGCAGCTACAAATTCCTCACATGAATTCATGCAGGTTAGCTCCAGCTATTGGGATCCCTACCCAGAGAGAGGGCTGCTCACACTCCAGTGCCTGAAGTATTGTAAGTTGGCAGGAGGTACCTGTAGCTGCATGGTTTGCCCTGAAAGATGGGGGGGTGTCCACATGAGCCTGTGCAGACAGGCAGAGTCTGCTCACATCATAGATGATGCAGTTATGCTTATTATACCATGTGTGTAGGAGCTAGATTTTGCGAAATTTTTGATGGAGGCACAGGGGCTACTCCACTGGGCACCTGTACTGACCTTTGGAAGATGAAGGCTCTCATTTAGCTGTACTTCAGTCTTTCCTCACCCACCTCTATTTAGAAGACAAAGGTCATTTCTCTGGCTGGCACCTTTGACCAGATTCTCTGATCCCTCTACTGCAATTCACTGGATATCCCTTTCCTCTCACATCAAACATGAACTATTTTATGACTCTTTTCAAGGCAGGGGCTCTCTTGGTTTTTCTCCTCTACCCATCACCTCTTACTGAGTATCAAATTCTTTACTCCTTCCTCCCATATTTCCATACAGACAGCACTACATAACCACTTTAATGCCATTTCACCCAAACATTTTCTTGACTTCCACACATCACCCTCAAAAGAGGCTCTTTCCAGTTTTCTACAAAGGTATTTTCTAATGCTCCTTCAAGTATTTCCTTGTAACACCTCTAACCTGTGCCTGTATAAAATGAACAGCCAGTGCTCTAGCACCATCACACTGCTATTGTTTCTTTGTAAGATTCTATTTCCCCTCAGTTATCTTAAGACCTTCCCAAAAGCAAAATAATAGTTTCTATTATCACTTTATATCCTGAAGTTCTGTAAGTGGACAAGAAAGGGACCCACTTCCCAAAACAATTTTTCCATGCTTTCGCCCACACTTGGGCATTAAAAATAGGAACTAGTAACCAGACTACTGGGTTTGACCTGTTACAGGAGGGGAATGAACACACCAGACACCTCTTAATCCTGAGAGCACCAGAGAAGCTCTGTTCCCTGCACCACCACAAAGCAGCTCATATTATTTGTATATGATACATCATCCTGTCAACCCATCTAAAGAAGTGGGCAGCCATTAACTGAAACTAAAACTGAAACAGAGTGAATAGCACTCATTGAGTAAAGCCTGGGGCCACACACTGTTCAGAGAGGATGCAAAAATATTGAATAGCTGCTCATCACAACAGTATGTGACTGTGTAATTAAAAATGCAGCATAACTCATACAAACATTAAGGTTGCCCAGGGAACTGTGATTCTTTTATTTCCTAACTTCTGAGGACTTGCCTTCTATAACTGCTACATCCTATTAAAGTTGGTATCTGCCTGTCATTTCCTGGATTTGCCCTCTTCCCCTCAATAAGAAACCCTCATGGGAAAAACTCACTAGCTTCCCTCCTGTGTTGTCATCTTGAAATATTCATGGGGACTTTTAGTAGCCTTAAAACCCTTAAGGACTTCCAAAAGATATCTGCCATTACAGCTATCAGAAAAACAAAGTAACTGGGCCACTTGAACGAAAAGAAAGGTATCTTACTTCTACACATCAAGCTGAAGTGCTCTGCATGGGAATGGCACTGAAAAGTTTCCTTGCCTGAAAGCATTACAAGAGATTTCTGACCAGCAGAAGTGTGTGATACAATGGACACAAGCTGTATGTAGAGAGACTGCAGGAGGCCTTTCCTCAGTGCTATCTGTCATCTGTTCTGCTGCTCTGTTGAGGCAACAGGGAAAATGTATTAAACAGAAATAAGGTGTGGGGCAGGGCAGAATTTGGGTAACCAATGAAATGGGAAATGGAATCTTTAGATTAACTACAAACCTTTAGCAACCACAATCATGGTAGCAAATTACAATCAAGACATGCCATACTCTACATTTCCTGGGGTGCTTTTTATGTGAATTTAGCATAAATCTAGCCATCAGCCTCAACTGCATGTCATGCCTGCTTTCAAAGCCAGGATAAGGAACTTGTCCTAATTGTGTTATTTTTCTCCAGCACTGGAATTAATTTAAGTTCAGATGAATCAGATGATGAATTTTAACAAGCCAGTGTTCCCCCCAAGCAAAACGCAGAGCTCATAAACCCCCATTTATCCAGTGATCAGTTTATATTTCTCCATGGTGAATAATTTCAAAGACAGACCATGAAGCACTAGCTCAGTGACAGCTCTATGCAGTAGGAGCAGAGGGCAGTCAAGAACGTAAGGCCCAGCCCACGTGCCCTGGATGGACAGCTTGTGTCCATAATTTCTGAAAAATCACTGCCCCCTGTCTCAAACTCACATGCTGCCAGACGACTTGGGTTATAGGTCCCTGTTGATAATTCCACAAGGCAAACAAGGTCTTGTCTGGAGTTCTGCCTCTTGTCTTTCCTGCTGCCACTCCCCTGTCTCCAACACAATGTTCATCCCATTTGCTCACTGTGCATCCCATTTGCCCCAGCACATCCAGCTGCCAACACATCCATCCTGCCAAGAGCCAAGGAGGGAACAAGGATCTCAGAAGGCTCCTTAAGGATACCTCAGAGTCTAGACTACTCTTGGTTTATCCCACAAACTGGTGAATCATTCTGCGGAGAAGAGCACAAAAGTCTAAGAGATCTTTCATCTCACCAGCCTTTCCCCTTTTGTTCTGCAGAGTGGAAGAAAGAATATCAAGGAGCCTTTCCTTCCCTTCTTGACTTCTTTCCTTCTGTGCTATGCAATATAGACTGAACTGAAGGCAGAGGAAGTGTTTAGCACTGAACCCGCTGCTGAGCACTCCCTACCAGTCTATTAGGATTCATTACTATCTTATGCCAATACCTCTCACACTTCAAAATCCACAGAAGTTGCCCTGTCCCTCTGCAATCCCCCAATAATTCACCTTTCTCCACTGTCTGGGAACCTACAGGACAGAACACACTGTATCCACACAGAGAGTGGTAAGCTCCCATGTTTTCTGCTAAAGGAGTTAGTCCTTTAGTGTAAATAGCAATAACCATAGGTTTGGTTTGGGGTTCAAACCCTGATCACAATATATGGGGAAGAAAGAGCTTATCCTTCTTTCCCTCTAGGAGCTATGCCTCCATGAGCCTGCAGAACTGGAAAAAATGATCAAAATCCTTGTGCTACACTTAGATAAAATTGTCAAACAGAAGAGAGGGTACAGTCCAAGAAAGCAGCTGTAAGAACAGCAAGCAATTGCCTCAGCCAGAGCCCTGATGAAGAAACTGTACAGCCACTCTGACAGGTGCTTCATGAGCAGAGACAAAACAGATGACAAAGGTTGGGGGAACTGAAAATAAGAGGGGTTAGAAAAAAGGTTAAGGGATAAAAGAAGCGAGTCTCCAGTAAGGAGCCATTATATTCCATTAATTCAAAGAGATCAGAGAGATCTCAAAGGACAAATGCTGCAAATATCTCATCCTTTGTTTTAAAGCGATGTCTGTTCAGTCACTAACTGCGTATATGGGCTGTGCCTGGCTATGCAGTTCATGCACCAGCAGGCAGTCTGTCTCTGTTGATCTCAGTCAAGTTTATAATCAGAGGGGTTGGAGTAATATAATGAAGCAAGCTTCCTCATGCTGAGCAGACGCCTTTTTAGCACTTAGTGAAGGGGAATTCATCACACCAACTGCTAAGAAGAGCCACTGCTCTGTCCTCATGGAATCCTTTTGTGCTTCCTTGTCAAGCCAGCTTTGAAAGATGTTAAGTGGGAAAATCTGACTTCTAGTGGACAAAACACTAATAGCTCTGAATCCGAAACTAAAAAATTCTTACAGGAGAAAGAGTCCTTGTGAGTAATGAAAAGTCTGATCATCACATTTTTCATAGTTAATTTGCAGTTGACATGTTTTTGATTGCTGTGTTAGACTGACTGCATAACACCCAGCCACATTATGCCCTTCAAGAATTAGTGCACTACAAATAATATATGACAAAAGAACTCTGAGCTCAGTCCAGAAAAAATATCTCGTTTCCTCTGCCTTGTGCAGGCAGCAAACATGCCCTAACTGTGCTGAACACTGGTGTTACTCACTGTGTAATCGCATCTCACTGTCTTTTCTGAAAACCAAGATAAGCACAGACCACCAAGTGTGGCTATGAACTCTTCCTTTTGAATATACGAAATCTATAAAAGTCTTTATTTTTAATATTTAATCTTCAAGAATATAGGAAATAGTAAAACCTAGTAATTTAGAATTTAGATCTATTATCAGAAAATATGCATTTAAGATGAACTAATCATGAAAAGATTTAATATTGACTAGTAAAAACAATATAATGCTTATCCAGAAAAGACCAGAGAAACAATTTGGAAACTCCTTGAATTCACTGGAGTCTAAAACTGAGAAAGGTGTATACACAAGATTTGTATTCTACAATTTTTTCCTTCTAGTGTCTTGACACATCTGAGAGATTTTCTTTCAATATCTTTCTGTTATAGCAATCTAATACACATCCTGGTTACTCCCTGTTCTTATTTTTGCATTCTGTGTTGTACTGTTGCCACCTTGCTTCATGCTGAAGAATAAGATCAAGGACTAAATACCAAAGTGAAGGACAGCTTCATGAGAGTGACAGTGATCTTATGAACTCCCACTATACTGCAAAAATATTATTTTCACAGGTTCTAGCTACCAGTAACCTCTACTGACCTCTTCTAAATTGTGGGCATGCTCATGATGTCCAAAATTCAGAAGCAAATAAGGTGATCTAGGTAATTCCAGATTACTATGTTCAGTATGTTATTATTTCAGATTTCAGTTTCAAATAAAGAGGCTGAAAGTGGAGCTGCCAGTAGCTAACAGTTCTGCACTAAGTGCATACCTACACCATCTACCTGTAACAAGCTGCTGAGAGTGCACAAAAAAAACAGAGCTTGCCAGTTAGAAGGTTGCTGCGTGACCTGTGCTGACTCCACAGGTCTTATTAGTTCTGTCAAACCCCAACACACGTATCTGTGGATGAGGCCCAATATTCACTAGATCTAACAAGGAAGAAAAACTGGATGAAGAAACCCATACCAAAGCATGTTTCACCATTTTACCTTGAGATACCCAGAAGATAAGTTCCCAAGTGAGAGTAAATTTAACATCCTACAGCAAATAGTCTTCAGCTGAGATGAGCTCAGCATCAGACTACTACTCTGACAAGCAAACCCAAACATATCCTTGCTCTGACACCCACCGTCTAACCAGCCACTCTTCCCTGCTTCCTATTCTTATTCTGCACCTTTATCCAGTAAGACATCACATTAGTGCTCCCTCATATGTATTGCTGCTAATTAAATAGTTGAAACATGGAATTTAAACTAGTGTTGAAGATAAGTCAGATTTTGACCTAAAATAACATAGTAGAAAATTTCCAAGCTCTTAGAAACACTGAACATTACCAGAGGAATAGTTACAGTGAGATCCTGCTGAGGAAATACTGCACTGTCACAGCTGTAGAAGTGTTTCAGCATTGTATTTCCAGCTAATAAATTAGGACCTAATACAATTGCAGAAAAGATATAAGAGAAAGCTCAGGCAAGACTAGCTAAAACACTGGCCAACAGGTTCTAAGGTCCAAAAGATGTGTCCCATGAAAACTCAACCCCACCCTCTATGCTATTGGGTTGGTTGATTGTTTTTTTCTTGTTTCTGACTCAGGCAATACTTGCCTGGTGAAGCTGCCACTCTGCATGCTGCACTGCAGAATCACTGCTTTCTAGCACATCCCTCCATTCCAGAAGATCCTACGCAGGCTCTAATAATCAAACAGTTCTCCATTATCAACAGTTATTTTATTGTTGTCAAAAGCTACAGAAAATATTGGGCAGCCAAATGCATAAACACATAAAAGCAACAGTAAGTGTAAACCCAGGTCAAAACTCCGCTCCTCAGAAAACAAGGTGTAGTGTTTTCCTGTGCATCTTTTAGCCTCTTATCTCCACTGTGATCACATTCAACACTGTTGTCTCTTGTAAAGACTAGTTAGACGAACTTCTGAATAGCTTCCACAGAGAGGAGAAATATTAACTGGTAGTGTATCTATTTTCTTATTTTGCATGAGAATAACAAAATTTACCTTGTCATAATAGTATCTGAGCGCTCGGCTCAGCTTGTCATAATTCATATTAGTTTTGTTTTTTCTGAGTCCCCACAGCTTAGCCACTTCTTCTGCCTTGAGTAGCTTGAATTCGCCATCATTAGATGTCCAGCAAATCAGGTGCTCATGTTTCTGGTCTAGCAGCAACTGCAACAGGAACTGCCACAGTGTGATTGCACTCTCCATACCTACAAGGGAAAATGGAGAGCAACAGTGTGAAAAACATTTGGGAGCAGGTGTTCCACCCAACACTCATTTCAGCAATAAGTTCTGTGTAGAAGTCATCCTATGTAGTTGAGAAAAGGGAATCTACTATGTAATTTACAACCAAGATCTACAGGTCTTTCACTCCTCTTTCAGTATTTTATCCCACTGCTACTTTCTGAGGGAACATAAAAAATAGAGGCAGTATTTAGAAAAGCATTGCCCACATAGTTCACATGGTGCAAGGTTGTCTCCAGTCGGTGTCTTCCACTCAGTGTATGCAATCACACTTCAATAGAACACATAGTGGGGCGGGAGGAAAGGACTTGATGTAACTATGCACTGAAATGGGATTAAACCCCTGCTGTTTACTGTCACTGGGAGTACACTGAAGTTGTTCTGATATGTCACTGTGAAAAAGGGGTGGAAGAGGGAAGACCAGAGCAGTTGCATTTGATTAGAGGACCAGAAACCACACTCCTTTCCCCTCCACCACACACACTTGTCTTCCCAGTATCATATAGCCTTTGCCTATTTTGTTTTTCCCAGGGCCTGAAGTCACTCTTGTTGCTTCTGTTTGACAATTCAAACAGGTCAAAAGATATTCTTTTTTTTCAGGAATGCTGAAAGTTCAGTACACTTAAGCACAGTAAAGTAAGTGATGTTTACCCTGAACCTCCTCTAATAGGGACCTTTCCTTTCATTATCATACGTGTGACTGAGAACTAGGAATATTTTTAACAGTGCCTGAGTCTCACTTCTAAGGTTGTTTGAATATTTTTTTTTTTCTCTGCTAACTGCCTGTGCTACAGAGCCCTCTCTAGAATAAACCTTTTGTTCAGGTCCTGCAATAGAAGGATAAACTGAAGACTGACTATATTCCAACTCAGCACAGGCACATACACAACTTAAAATTTGGAAGCACTATTACTGATAACAATTTATCATTTTACTGAAGATGCACCTAAAACTGACCTTTTAAACTACAGAACCAAAAAATGAGGTTTTCATCCTCTTTTAACATTCCCAGCCTTTGTATGTTAACATTGGATCAAATAATTTTTTTCTTGACCTCTTCTGATTCTTAATTTGGACATGTTATGCCGCACAGATTTATTGCTGGAATTGCTGAGTTAATTGACTATGGTGCTAATGGGGCTAATAATTACCTAGCCTACCTCTCTGCATGAAACAATGAATATTTCTGTCTTTTTCTGGACAAGCTCATGATTTTTAATGTCCTTGCTCATTTTGTTTACTAACATATTGTTGTTTGTGCTCTAACAGATGACAGGGACAGGCTCCCAGGCTTGCTGCCTGATGCTTCCCTGGATGTGAGGACCACAAGAGGGCACAAGACTTCCAACTATCCACCACAGGGAACAAAACAGTGGGCAGCTGAGAGAACAGACCCCTGCAGGTCTGCCTCAGCCCAAAGCAAATCACGGTGCATAAGGTTCACTAGTATAAAGAAAAATAAACTGCATAAACTTTACTGATGTAAAACAAGTTAATGACACTAGAGAATGCTGCCAACAGTTTTAGAGAAAAACAGGATTTGGAGCTCTGTTTTGGTCCAAATAATTTTTAAGTACACTGGCCAAGTAAGGGTTTGCAGAATTAATTATGGTTTTACTATCCCCTGCAAAATCCTTGGTTCTCTAATTAACTGAGAATCCCGTCTGAATGACAAGGACAAAAACACCTATCCCTGATGCCCAGCTCTATGACACAGTAACTACACAGCACCTTCAAGGGTCACCACAGGCTCCCAGGATTGTTAGGGATCCTTGAAACAGAACTGCCTACATGCCTCGTTTGGCACTTTACAAGGTTTGCATTTGATTCATTGCAATTTTGTACAAATCCTTTTCCACATAGAATAAGGCAACAAAAAAGTGTATTGTTATAATTAAATACACCAGCAAGTTACTCATTTTACAGTCTTTAAAAGTTCCTTTAAATTACACCATCTGAGCAAGTATTAATCATTTCAACAGATGATTTATCTAAAACTTCATAGATAATAAAGTGTCCCTATTAGTCTGGTATCATATATACAGCTACACATCATATATACATACTTTCCAATTAATATTTATAAATTTTGCAATTTACTAAAAAAGTGTAGTTATATACAACCATACTCCTTCAAAATAATCCTAGTCTCACGTGTTATGCAGCGATACCCCAATACCTCACACAATTTCAGCTTGTATCATACAACATTTCTGGACAAGAAGTCACAAGCAGAACTGGAAAGTTATAAGTAACTTATAAACATCTTTCTTCAATCTTTTATTAAAATGTTTACAGGTGACCCACACTACAAACACCTGTCAGCAGAACTTCAACTGAGGAAAATAAAGATGGACGAGAATTATAGAACACAAACTTCATCACTGTATCATTAGCCAAAACAGTGCAATATACCTCAGAGACACAATTCTCTCATCCCAATCTTAAACTACATTTCCTTCAGATGATCAGCAATCTTGGCTCTTCAGAGAGTTTAGATGGAACTGAACTCAAAGTGAAGAGCATTTTGCCACAGTCTTCTCCACCCAGTTCACCTCTGTCCAAGAACACTCATGGTGCAACTACAGCTAATGTTTTCCTCCACTTTCCATTATGAGCCTGTTTTCTGATACTTATCATTGGTAAAATGTAAACAGTTTGGGATTCCATTTTATCTACAGAGTGCAGGCCTTATGGTGACCCAGGTATAGGGATAATGTAAAATGCATAAGCAGCACAAGCCTCGGTGAAAGCACCCTATAACCATCTCTCCCAGTGAGTAAGGAGAGGTGACTTCCATCAGGTTAATACATAAAGGGTTACTGTTACCTTTCTTTCTAAGTGCTTCTTTTCTTCAACCAGCCGTGATGCACCCATAATCTCTAGGGTCACTTCAGGTACTGGATGCAGGGCAGATGGCTGTGGTGCAATTAGATTTAGGCAGCTCCTCACCACCCTGCTTGCCTTACCACCACCTCTCCCAAGTGAGTGGCTCTGAATAGGCTTTATAAAGACCCTGTGTACCTCTGAATTCAGCATCAATGTGCTTAGTTGGTATATGGATAAATCTTCTACTGGGGATGACCCAAGTCTGCCCCTACAGAAATGAGATTAAACCAGCTCAGTGCTGCATTGTACCTCACTCCTCCACCTGAGATCCTGCATATATTGCCGGTATAGCAACTGTATGTATGATTCCCACCTGAGGCAAATCATGTTAATTGCATTTTCAGCTGATCATTAATTGTGTGGTCCTTTTCTTCTCAGCACCACACTTGAGGGGTTCAGGTCTGAGTTGCACTGAATATTCACAGCTGTAACTACCTTAACACAAGTCTTGTAATAAGCTATATGGTGAGGTGAAATCTGAAATTCCTTAAAGTCAGTAAACTGGTCTTTGCATCTCATTTCCATTCTGCAAAATGTGGTTTCCAGGAGAATAGTTGTAGCAGGATGCTCTGCCTGGAATGGGGTAAAACAACTCAAAAAATGCCTTATTTGCGAAGCTATCGGTGGATGGAGGAGGGGGCTTCCTGCTGCTTTCGGTGTTGAATAATGCTGAAACCAGATGGTATCATCAATCCCAAAGTTAAACATCCTGATAGTGAGGTGGATGAAGATGTGGCAAAGTACCCAATAAAGGGACAAACAAGTGATACTACTGATAACTTACCTAAATTTGCTGAGCCTGGAGATATCTGATTGGCAGCCAATCACTTTATGCTATAAAAGCCCAGTCCCACTTTTTAACGACAGGGTTTCCTAACATATCCTTCTTTTCTTGGAGCGTGTGTGGGTCTTTTAAGCGGGAATGCCCCTCAGGGTTACTCCATGAGGCAGAGCCATAGAGATTTGCCCACACCTGTTGGTATGGATATCATCAATCTCTACATAATAATTGGTTTTGCTAACTCTAATATAACTGCTTTAATATAATTGTTTCAATATTGCTTCAAAATAGTGCACTATCCTAGTAGTTACAGATTCTCTACTGTGTAGTAAATAATTCTGATTAGATCTTCTTGTCTAATTGGTATCAAAATATATCATTTATTTTTATATAAATATATCTAGTTTGCCACCCTTAATCCTGAGGGACAAAGTAGTATAAAGGCTTATTTACACCTATGTAATCCTTCAAAAATAAACTGTTGACAAAGTTTGGTGCTGAGACTGGATCCAGCCATATCTAGACTCTAATCTCTGAGGAGTTCAGAAAGCAAGGGGGTCCTTTCTGCACCCTGTGACCCAGTGGGGGGCTTCTCTCAAACTTTGCCTGAAGCTCTCTGTTCTGCCTGTGACAAATTCCCATTCTGCCTGTGACAACAGTAAGAATCTAAGATGTAAAATATTTCATTTCCAATCAGGTCAATAAAAGTATTAATCCGCCTTTCTCCCTGGACAGCATTTTGTGTTCCACGATGTATAAACTATTCTCTTGGGAGGACAGTGTGGCCACACAGTGTACTAAGCCTTAACTTGTGACTCATTTAGGTGATGAAGCAAAAGAATCACATGACAGATGTATTAGAAGACATGCAATTTCACCAAAAATCTGATACCTGTATTAAAAGTCATCATACGTTATGATTGGGAGGAGCTGGAAATCTTCAGAAAACATTGTATTTAATTTCTGTATTTTCTAAAAATTCTTTTGAATTTTTACTGACTCAGAGGAAAGTCAGTGTTTTGCCTTAGTTTTAAAGAAATAGGTGTTAGGATGTAGTCACTTCCTACAGTGACCACATTTCGTTCAACTCTTTATTAATATTAAATAACAATAATAAAGATTCCTGTTATTTCTGTGCTCACTACAAGATTTGAAGGCGGGGCAATAAATGATATATGGAATCACACACTGAAGCATATGGATTAAAAGAAAAATAGTTAAAACCCCCCCTTATTTAGATAGTGAACCCATCAATGGTACAGAATGAGAAAGGAAAACTATGTTAGAAACATATATTCTGTGCAATGGAAAGCCTAATAAAAATTCATATAGACAAAAGAGTAGATTTTTTAAAACCCATTAACTTTGACTCACCTGATTTTGCAATCTTACCATTTTTGAAATATTTATACAATGTATTTAACAGCCAAAGATGTTTTCTAAACCATGTAACAAAATTTGCTAGTTTGCCCTGACCTAGATTTTACTTCGTGATCAGTTTGACTACTGTGCAAATAACCACGGGCATAGCCAGAAGACATTATATTTGGAAATACCATGTTAGACAGCAAAACAGTATTTCAGGACTGAGTTTTCTGAAAATCCATTTCTCAGGCAGCTGTGACAGGTAACTGCACTAACACCACCTGCATTAACAATTTACATTCTTTCCAGTGTGTTTCCCCCATACAAAGCCTACCAACTGCCTGATCAGTGTGATACTACCTGCTCTTCATACCCCAAATTTTAGGCCAAGGACTGATGCCAGAAAGAGACAAATCAGAGTATCTGTTCTGATAATACTGCCCCCATTCATTTCCACCAAACTGAGGGACTAACAGAAATGTCTACACTTGCAGCCGCAGCAAAGTCAACACCACAAGCTCCCCCTGAAGAGGGTAATAGAAAAGGACAGAGACATCCACAGAGCAAGGTGTCCCATCTGAGATAATTTTCCTGTAAAGGGATACACAAATTCCCCACTTAGGCAAGGGGCCTACATGTCAAACACTGTCTCTTTAGTGTATGGAGACTGCCTTCTACCAACATGAAGAAACATTATGAAAACATTACGCAAGTTACACTAGAAATAGTTAAGACACAAGAATACATGTGCTGATGAGCTGCATTAATTTTTTTTTAATTCTTTTTTACCAAGACAATACGTGAGTCAATAAAGTGTCATTAAGATCCAAAAATACAGCCATTAACCTGCTGTGCAAAGTAAAGCAAATAAGCAAGCCACCTTAAATCCAGGCAGTGGAAAACCAGCAGGCTCAGAGACAAACCTAGCTAAATAAAAAGCTCAGTATTAGAAAGATTTATGGCATGAACTGTGAGATAAGTAGCATAGTGTTTGAGGCGTTAAGTTTTGTAGGACTCTTACATAGGAAAAGCTAGATGAAAAGGGCAAAAAGCTGGAAAGCAGCTCTGTGGTATTCAAGACTTCTGCAGAGGTCCTTAGCTTCCATACAACTGTTACAGCTGTAATACAGTTCTGTTCTCCCACATAGTCCAGGTTTCCTACTTGGATTCTTTCTCCCATTCTATGTTAGCTCCCCCGTAGCCTTTCTAAAATAAAGAGATATACTGCTGATCCTGGACAATCAACATGAACAAGCTCTGAAGGCTAAAACTAGGAATCCCTCCAGGCATTAGGATTAAAACCAGACCCTTTTGCTTTAGAGGGTCTGCAGAGAAACAACATCTGGGAGTCTGAGCTATAAACCAGGTCGTGGGACTTGGGGCAGAGGAGGGACAGCTGAGTGAGACAGAGGATCTGAGGAGCCCAGAGGCTGAAAAAAAACTGCTGGAGATCAATTAAATCAGGAAGACATAAAAGGTGTTAGCCAGCTTTATGCCCTATAGGTAGTCACTGTGAGATGGTGATCAGACATGTACATGAAAAGGATTAAGAGGCTGACTCAGGGCAGGGAAATTAATTTCCCTTAGCATATGAAGAAACTGCTGATTCCTCCTGTAGCCAAAGCAGCTGCAAAAGATTCAGCTCCTTCTCGTATGCCCCATCACAGCAGGCACACACCTCCACTTGCACTTCCCTTACAGGCACGGGTGTTCTTTTGCAAGCACACAGCATTTCTCACAAACAGACGCCTTTTTTACCATTTCGGCTACTCTGGAAAACGTGCATATAATTTTTGTAGGTCCATATACTGTTTTTTTATCCTAATTCTGTCCAGCACGTTTCTCTGAGCCAGCATGACGTGGGGCATTGTTAAGTTTCTCATTCACGTTAGCATTCGGCTTCCTTTATTTCTGCAGGTTGCAGCCAGGAAACTGGAAAATGGGCCACAGGAAACCTGGCCTCCTACATCTGTCCCAGTTTGTAATAGCAGCTCTGGTTTTATTTTTCTAAGTGTCTCAGGTTTATTTTAACCCTTGAGAGGTCTACTGCAATAACATGTGCAAAAATGTGACTGTTCTGCCATTATTTTTTTAACCACTGTTTCTCAATACTAGAAATAGACATTTTGCTTAACTAAATGCATTTTAAATTACATTAATACTTAGAAAATAAACAGTTATGTGAGGGGTTTTTTTTTAAAAAAAGTCATGTTGGACATTACCAAAACAATTTCATTCCATAATAATAAATATCAAAGAGTATACATAGAGAAAAATACGGAATACAGCAGTCTCTCTATACTTTCTAAACATAGCTCTAGAGTAAATGTCTGTATGAAAAGTTGAACTGCTTATAAATTCTGTAGGACAATTTTTCTCTTTTACATTTTACTTTCTATAAAAAATATTGAAGTACACGTGTTTCGCATTTAATTACAGGAGCAAAAGAGTACCAATAAAAAAAAAAAGAAACTTGCCTAAAATAATGAAAAAATCAGTCAGCCATAACATTTTTTACTGAAAATTCATCTGTACAACAATGAGCATATCATGAGAGGTTAAAGACAATTGCCAAATCTGCCCAAATGTTTGCTCAGAACCATTTGAAAGAACAAGGCAAAAGGCTGAGTCAGTCCGAACAATTTATTTCTCAACAGAGATATTTCAAGGGTGATAAATAGGATGTGGTTGGTGAAGAGTTAGTGATTCTGCCAGAAAGGAGGAAAAACAAATATCAATTTGTTTACTCAGAAAGTTTTCAAATACTCATCAAAGGAGATCTTACTGCTAATTTAATTGCGGTTGAAAAAACAAGCTTTCAACTAAGTGTGTAAATATACCTTGTTTCATTTGATGGTGAACTTTCTCTGGTAAAGGCAGTAAATCAAACTAATGGTGTAATCCATACCCAGGACACTTTAGGGAACCGACTCTGTGCATGATACCGAATGCTGGTAATTTTTCCACATCCAGCAACCAGGACATTTCCTGTCAGAGCATCCTCCAAGTCCTTCCATTGTGTTGAAACTGCAAAAACTTTCTAAATCAGGACTTCCTCCTATTATATTTTAGAGGCGTCTTTCTGGGAAATGCAGATTCAAGTGAAAAAAAAAAAAAAATAAATAAAATGAATTCCTGCAGCACCACCCAGTGGAAACACTAGAAAAAGCTAGAGGGGTGCCCCAGAACACGAGTTCCAATTTACTGCAAAATTACAGTAATATTGCCACACAAACCCAGACTGGTTTAAGGATGTGCCAAAAAAGCAGCGAGGATTTTGCTGGCCGATGTACTTAACACTGAGTCACATGCGGTATGCCTACTCTGTCACTCCTGCATAGTAGTCTTCCCTTACCTTTAAATTCTAATTTAGAAGATTATTTACAGTAAAAATTTAGGAGGTCTCCTTCTCAAGCAAAAATACCCACTGTTATGGCCCAGTACATTAAAAAAAATAAACAGACTCCTGTGGTTAAGAGCAACACAAAGAGACAGCAGCAAGATTTAGCAAAATATTAAGGGATAACATCAAGTTCCACTGCAGAAAAAAAAGCACTCACACACATGTCCAGTAAGGCTTTCAGTAGGTATGTTTGGTAATAAAATGTTTGCAGTTTTTAATTTCTTTAACCAAGTAAAAGGAAGGCAGATGTCCAAAGGAAGAAAGTTCTGCAACATCCAAATTAATACAACAAAGGCCTGGTTGCCTGCCAAGCAGAGGTGTGATGACACCGCCTTGGAAACACAAGTGTTTTCACATTCTCTGTAAGGATGTCCTTCAAGAAACAGTTTTAATCCCACTGGACTGAAAGCCCTTAGCAGGAGGGAATATGCCTACTTGCTTCCCTGTGAAAGGCTTAAAAAATAACCTGCTCAATTATTTCTAAAGCTAGCTGTAAACAAAACTACATAAATCCGCAATGGCTCCGACTGTTCACCTTGGGACAGACATAAAATGAATGCAGACTCCTTGCACTGCTTTCTGTCTGCTCATGTGGCGCACATCTGTGGCATGCTGGCAGCATGCTATGCGGCAATCCAAGGGACTCCTGCTTTCAAAGTCAGCCCTATATGTTTATTTTTCCCATATGACTTTGTCTTATACTTTTGCCGGCATCAGTAGGACACAGATCGTGATTACTTGACCATTCTGTACAAAATTTCTGATGGTCCCAGAGCTAAAGAGGGCAGAGGTTACAACCTCCAGGAACAGTGGCTATTCTGAAAGTTTACTTCACATATCAAGCGATTGCTCCCAAATGAGTAAATGCTTTTTCCTTATCTGTACTCCCTTCTTCAACTGCAGTATTAAAATTTTCAATTTTGTGACAGCAGACTGAATGCTTTGTAACTTATGCTAGTGGCTCTAGTATTTTAACATGGTGTATTAACACTATCTGCTGTTTCAAGTGTTGCTTTAATACATTTCATATTCAGATATTTAAACTAATCTTCCCCTTGCCACTGATTTTTCCTAGACTTAGGATTTAGATAAACAAGCAGGTCTTTTTTCCTACTGTGAACAGAAATGAACCTCTCTGAAAGGACAGGAAACAGCCCTTGGAGTTCTGCTCAGACAAACCAAGGTGGCCAGCAATTTTCATGAGACCTAAAGCACAGCAAGATCATCACAGTTTAGACTGGCTGTCAGAGATTGCCTTACAATGCATGCTGAATTTTCAGAATTTGCTGGATTAGCAAAATGAGCCATTAAACTACTAAATAACATACAGGCTTACCTGTATACTGTTATGTTGTAAGAGGGGACCTGTATACTGTTATGTTGTAAGAGGGGTCAGTCATAGACCAAATATACCAAAAATGGTGTCACAGTTCAGCAGATGGTGACCTACACATCTAGAGTCGTTTTACCTAGACAGTTTGTACCCAAAACATTAGTGATATTGCAGTAGTTCCTGGAGCATGAGCCAGAGTGTAAGTTCTTTAGTCCTAAAAAATGAGCAACTAATCAGAGCATAGTCAAGGTCCATATTTTTCACTTTAAATGCTGTTACTATCTCACAGCAAAAACCTAAATTAAGAATCACTGTTACAAGAATCACCGTAAAAATCTCAAAGATCTGCTGTTCTTCTTTCTCAGTGCTAGTCAAAATTCTGATATGCATGTTTATCATGCACTAAGCTAAACCAAAACCCAATTAAAAGATTCTTACCTTCTGACTTTATTCACTTGCCTACTACACCAGCAAAAACCTGCAGGTCACACCGACATGTTTCCCCTAACATTGTTCATCAAACACTGGAATACCCAGCAATGCATTATAGAATACATGAGATTTCAGCCTACAGAAGATCTGGCTGCTACTCTCCTGTACTGTCTGTGTCCTGTGTGCTCAAGCTAATTCCCATGGCTGCTGCAAACTATGGGTGAGGGACAAACAGGACACTACTTCAAATACAGCAAACTTTGCTGTCTACAAAATGCTCAGATCACATATGTTTAGAAGTGACATCAATACACCAACAGTTTTGTTAGTGTCTCTGCTGCTCAGATACATAACAGCCACTATTTTGATTTGTATGCTGAATTTTGTATAAGATTACACATTTAAATAAAACGCAAAGACTATTCCCTCTCCTCAACTTGGAGGAGGCTGCACAGTCAGTACTATTGTGCCCTACTCCCAGGGAATCAATCCAGCCTTGATACTGCTCTGTTTGGGAGAGTTTTCATCACAGTTTCAGCACCGAAGCAGCAGTGCTGCCATCATACTTTCTATACCAGCCCTATTCTACACTCACAGTTTGCTAAACTAACCACACATGCCAGTTGCTGTGAGTCTGCTCCGAGTCACCAGACTTCACAGAGGTCTGTATCGAGAATCTGAACACACATTCCCATTTCAGCTAGATTAGTGTAGCATGGAAGAAATTCTCTGAAGGTAGTCAACTTTCTCCAGATTTCGCTAACTGAGATGCAAGAAGAATTTGTTCCGACTTTCTAAATGCTTTTTAAAGATTGTTTCTTCTCATGAATTGCTGTTAATTGCTGGGAAGAGATAATGGTGGTACTTCAGTCTATAAACTTTTTGTTTGTGCTGCATTGTGAGTTGATATAGCAAAGGCCTCTCAACATTACCGCAATATAAACATTTAAAAACAAAAACAGTCATTAGCATCCTTTTCAAACGGCTTAAACTGAAATACATCTGATCAATTTTCATCTAAAAAAACCCAAAACAACAACAACAAAAAAAGAAGAAATGTACAGAGATACGGTAAAGAGGTGCTGTCACCACAATAGAGGCAAATGCATGTTGGAATACAAATCTGTTTTCCAGATGAACTATCAGCTATATTGCAAAATGAGGATGGGAAACTTATAGGAGGGCATTTGATTAAAAACAAATGATTGTTTTGATTAGGTTCTTTAGATGAAGTATAGAATCCCAGTCTACTCTTTTTTGTACAACTGTGAAAGTGTTTTATACAAACATCTTTGCTTGTTCACTAGCATTTTCAGAAAAAGACCCATCTTGTAAAATTATGTTAATGAGACTTAATATTAAGGTTAGTGCCTAGAAAGCTTTTACTTATTTGGAATGATTGGTAAGAATCATAAAAATTACAAATGATTCATTACATAATTTATTGACAGCTAAAACTAAAAGATAATGTTCAAGATACAAGTTTTCCTCTCACAGTGCTTCAAATGATCTTCAAGTTAGGTTCCACAAAACAAGAAAATTGCATACTTTAAAGCTCAAGAAACTAAGATAACGTTGTTTGTATGAGCGCCAAAATACATTAACATGTAGTAAATTGGTATTTGCAAAGATCAGGCAAATTATAGTCTGAATCTTCAAATACTGAGTAGTAAATTGGCAAGCAGAGACACAGACATGTGAAATGCCTCTCAGAAAGGGGTCTGGAGGAAGCCATAGAACTGGCAGTATTGTACACACAGTACATCCTGAAACTTAGAGCAAAGCCATGAAGACTAAGAGGACCCTTTCACAGAGCCAGCAGGAGCTACTCTGATGCCTTAGTCAGGTGTTCAGCAGGTAGTTAGTCTCAGTGCATTAACAGAACTGCCGACACACTCAAGAGTAAATACATGCCAAAGTGCTTTAAAAGATCAAAACAAAGTTTGCAACTTCTTACAGAAATTCTCCTGAAGATCCTGAGCTGTATCTAACTGCTCAGATCACATCCTATAGTCTTCAGAAACCTTTCTTTACATTGATTTTGACTGATTTTTATCTTAAAAGTTCATGGGTGTCATCATACAGGGTGAGCAGTTTTCAACATGTGGCCCATGCACACAGGGGTCAATGGACCTTCCTCCTGAAGGCGAGGCAGAAGCACCACAGCACCACTACGGTATGCACAACTGCTCAGAAATAATGATGGATCCACAGATACAAAAAGGACAAACCCCACTGCTCTAGATAACCACAACAATTCTACTTAAGCAGCCCGAAATCATGGTGCTGGGAACTGTAACTCCAGAAGAGTGAAAAAGTATCATTGCCATCTGAGTTGTACCTGCCTATGGCATGGCAAAATTTGACCTCTGATGTTCCTAACTGTGACATAACTTTCAAATACTACTTAAGTATTTAGTCGTTCAGCACAGTATGAGATACTGTCCATGAATTATACTGATTAAACAGTTCAACAGCTACAGGGTACTTTTTTGGTACTGCAAAAAACCACCACAGTGTTCATACAATATTAGAGATGCAGAAAGACTACAGTTATTAACTGGCAGGTAGTGCCTTCATTATATTTTCATAACAATGCTTAGGGCAGGTGTTTTCTTTAGTTCTTCCTTTTAGAAAAGCAGCAAGTATCCTTCAAAGAACTTTTGAATTAAAATTCACTCTTAAAAGCAAACCCTTAAGAACCTGAATTCTGATATAATTACTGGCATATATAACCACAATGAGTAAAAGAAAGCTTTATGGACAAAGACGAATTTCTCCCTATGAAGTGCACAGATGAGAGGTACTTTGTGCTTCATCTGCTTTGTTTCCATCCACGCAGCCTTGTGTTCTGCAGTGCAGTGAGCTGGACTTCCTGTGCCTACACCTTGACATTCTCCTCAAAATCATGACTAAAACTTTAATCACTCATTATTCAACAAAATACTTCAACATGAGAACAGACATATTCGGTCCTTCAAGAGCTCTCAACAGCCTCCAGAATACTTGTTGATTCATTTAACAAGCCACAGATGAAGTAAATATCTGTCTAATGATTCAAGACTGAGATTCCCTATTGTGAGAAACCCTGTGGAGAAAGCCACGGTGAATCAATCCAGGGATACACAGCGCAACATGACTTTCACAGGGCTGTCAGTGAGCGCCTGTGGCATGAACCATTGGGTGTGGTTACCAAAGACAGACAGCAGCTCAAAACCAACAGTACTCTTTGAAACTGGCCCAGGCTAACTGTCCTATAATCAGTGCCCTGGCTTCAAAATGGATTCCAGCAGCAGTGTCCAGGCGTGCTGTGCACTGGAGTCACCTCCACCAGAAGAAAACCATGGACTCATAAATCACCTCAACTGCACAAATGAGTCCAACCTGCCATACCTTTACGGGAAGTAGTAGCTAATTTATCAGTCCTTCATTGCCTTAGATTATTTAGCACTATGATAGAGAACCACTCACAGAGATTATGGTAAATACATGAACTTACAAATTTTCTATGTCACCAAGACACAGTATCTAAAATCCTTTTTTATAAACACATGCTTCACAAATAACCATGTGTTGATGTCCCCAACTTTTATCCTGTGCTCCCTTATCTTTAGTAGCCAAATGTCTGTTTATTTTGACACCTACTTCTTTCTTCTGAAGCAACATGTTATCATGGGATTGCATTTCCAAGGCTAAGATTTGTATTTTCTATACAGGTGATGGATATCCATGTCCATTTTACATATACTTACCTTCCTACATTTAAACACATGAGCCTCAGAGCAGCAAGCTCCATGTACCTTGTTGAACCTGCAAATTGACTATCATTCTGTGGCTAGGTCCTTCAGCATCACTTTTTGATCAGTATTTGCAATCACTTGATTAATAATACCTGTCCCTAAGAATACCTCTGTCATAAGAATGCCTCCACCCCAAGAAGGGCATTACAACAGGAAGGTAAAGATTACATAATTGGACTTTCTGCAGAGCAAAGGAGAAATACTTCAGTCTTTGGAGTGAAAGACTGATTTTTTTTCATGATTTAAGTTTAATGAAATAACATTAAATAACAGGAGCAAAGAACCACTGTGAATCAGTAAGCACTGAGAACTGTTAATGAATAAAACAAAACATGTTTTTGTTTCTACGTATAAAAGTGTCCTGTGCACAGGGTTATAAACAGTTATGAGGAATGCTGTAGCTGAGTTTTCCCTGAAACTGTGTTGCTTATTTCAGCTGTTGCATCCAGGTGGAGTCAGTGATATCAGAAAGGATATAAACCTATAGGTTTTTTCTTTTTAGGAACAACTCACAGGGGTGATTTGAAAAATCAAGATATAACCAATGATGAGAGTATCTCAACACTTAGCAGACAATATATGCTCTTCTTCTCACAGACTTTTATATTTTGTAGATTAAAAGAGGTATATAATAAAGTGATACAGTAAAAACACCTTTAATACCTTTTTTATTATTTGAGTGGAAACTATGATGCATTATACAATATTTGGATTTTTTTTAACTCTATTCTAAACAGAACTGTGATTTTTTTAACACTTCTATGGATTATTTCTAATCCAGTCTTTCTAATTTACAGAACACACATCCAGTACATCACTACTACATCTTTTCTTCTATAGGACATCAAGATGTTTTATACTTCTGCTGAGCAAAAAAAAATATTAAATTTATGTAGTGTGGATAGACTACATATTTATGTATGTATGAATGGGTGTGTTGCATCTACACTGATTCTATAGATGGCACACTTAAATTAAAGCAATATTTAATGCAGTAAGTGGACAATTAAATGTCCTTATTTCAAAGAGAGATAAGAGCTAGAAGACACTTGTTAGTAAGAGTTCCCATGCTGTACACCACACTAACTGTTCCATAACATATTCAACAGATTTTTGAACATTATGCCCAATAATGCATTTCCTTTTCTAAAATTTAGCATTTTACAAAAGAAATAAACCTCCAAAACTGGAAAAAAATCTCTCACTTCATGATGACTGCATCTGATTGAAACAGATTAGGCATTTTCTCGTTTGTATACTATTCTAAAAATTCTTCATTGCCCAGCTAGAAAATCAAGAGGCATCTGTGTTTGGAGATTGTGTCACTAATCCACAAATAAAAGTCCTCTGTAAAGTCATGTTAATGAAGAACTTTTCTGTGCCGCTTGGACATAGGAAGTACAGGAAACACTGAAGATCCTCAAAGGTAAACACGTGGTATACTGCAAGTACTACTTTTTTTGCATAATATTTGCTAGTTTAATGCTATCACATGATAATTCAAGTAAGTAGCTAAGTGTTATTGCCTGTTACATGCCATTTTATTCACATTTATTGACATTTCCTTTAGCTAAATGGATTCTTGCAAGCAAGAATCCATTTTCTTTGTTTGCTCCAGGCTTTTTTTTGTTTCTGCAAAAAGTTGTTACTTCTAATCTAAGTTAAAAATTGGTGGGGCATGGCAAAAATCTTTGTAATTCTGAGCGTAGACATCTTTCATGACCACTATGAAAATAAATTGTCATGAAATAATTGCACAAACCACTGGATTAAAAGTGGTACGTACAAAATCATTTGAAAATTAGATACGTAAAGCACCAACACAGGAAGGCTACATGACTGAATATACTTTTCAAATATGCCCATCACCTCAGTATCTTAGCTCAAAAGTCTTTTAATCTTGCAATTACATACAATTGACAGAGATGGACAATTGCCACAGATAGAGCATGTTTGTTATAACACAGCCTTCTGCGTACCCCATATATGTGCTTCACCCAATGGAAATATTTATAGATAAATTACATTAATCTGAAATAACTGATAAGTCTGTATGAGCAAAATACGTGATGAACCACGACTTTCTGCTCGAAATGAAATGTAACCATTGACTTTTGAAGTTGGAGACCTCATGACCGAAAAGATGCTGCATTGTATAAAATTGTCTCAGTACTACAACCCTAAGTAAATAAAGATGTAACTTGTCTCCCTTTCAACTGCAACGTTAGAAAGGCTGACAGGGCTTCACAAAACCCTCCTGTGTTAGGGAACGGAAACTCCTAATGAGATTAGTTGGTGTGTGTGCAGACATTACTTAGCCATGACTAAATGGGCTCTCTTCCTGCAGCCAGTGGAAAATTCAGGGAACTTTTTCCCCCTGCAGCATCACAGTCCCTCTAACCTTCAGCAAAGCCAGATCCAACAACAACTCTCCACTTTCTCTCCCCTTCTCTCTGTCTCTCTCTGTCTCTCTCTCTCTCTTTTGTTTTTAACTTCCCTTACAAACATTTTTTTGTGGGTTTGTTGTTTTGGTTTTTTTAGTTGGTCGTGGAAACTATCCACGTCGGCCAAGGGGGTCTGGGGGCAGGGGGTGGCTAAGGAAAGCGGGGGGCAGGGCCGGGGAGAAGGCAGAAGACTACAAAGGAAACTGTAAAAAGGAGCAAATACATAAACCTGAGAGGGAGAAAACCACAGAGTTTCTTTGTGAGCTGCAGTGACTCATTTTCAAGATGTTGTCTGCTGCCAGTTTCAAACCGGAAGCGCATGGCAATTAGTCTTGCTGTTTCCAGACAAGCCAGAAACTCTCCCGACACTTTTTTTTTTTTCCCTTTTTAAAGCCCCTTCTGCAGTTTCTGCAGGAGCCCTCCCTTCCCTGCCCCCACGGCCTCCCCGGCCACTCTCGGCCCCGCAGCGCCGTGACCGGGACAGGGACGGGGATGGGGCACGGTGTGACCGGGACAGGGACGGGGAGGGGGCACGGTGTGACCAGGACAGGGAGGGGGCACGGAGTGACCGGGATAGGGAGAGGGCACGGAGTGACCGGGACAGGGACGGGGAAGGGGCACGGTGTGACCGGCACGGCCGGGGGGCTGCGCAGGGACCGGGGGCTCCCCCCTCCCGGCCCTGCCCGTCCTGGCCCCCCGGCCCCTTCGCCCGCAGCCCCGGGGGTCGGCAGGGCCCCCCGGACACCCCTCCCCCGGGCAGGGGGGCCCCCGAGGCGGCCGAGCCTCCTCCGGCATGCCGCCCCCTGCCCCGGTACCGCCGCGCCGGCCGGGCCCGACCCCGGGGCAGGACCCCCGGGCTCCCCGGCCCCGTGCGGGGCTCCAAGCCCCCTGCCCGCGCGGTCCCCACTGCGCTCCCCCCTCCATCCCGCGGGGTGCCCCGCGCTGTCCCCAGTGCGGTCCCACTTGCACCCCCTTCCCCTCCTCGCAGCGCCCCGAAACTTTGCGGGAGCCGGAGCGGGGACAGCAGCACTTGTACCTACCCAGCGGCTGAGGGACTTTTCCGCTCTCTTCTGGTAGTTTAGAGGGAGCTGTGTAAAATCCCCCGGTTCTCCATGCTGACGGTCTTCTCCAGACTCTCTGTTGCTCTAATAATGAAATCCTGATATTTTTTTCCCCTTTTTTCTCTGTCTCTCTCTTTTCCCCCTTGGGCCGGTGGTGTGTGTGTGTGTGTGTGAGTGTGAGCGCTGCCCGTGCGAGGCAGCGAGCAGGAAGCCGGGGCAGTCAGACAGCGGCCCGGCTCACTTCCTCTCCCGCACTATTCCCCGGGCGGTTTGCAGTCTGTGTAAACAGCCTTTTCCTCCCCGCGCCCCTCGCTCTGGCCGCCGCCGCGCAGCATGGCTGTAACACAAGACACACGCACAGTAACGCGGGCAGCGGCACCGCCGCCGGCTCGCAGGGAGCTCCGCGGCTCCCCGACCGCCACCTCTTCCTGTGCTACACCCCTGGGAGGAGCTTCCCGCCGGCCTCCCCAGCCGCGTGGGACCAGCCCGACCCGCGTTTCCCCGGGGGACACCGGCGGGATGCTGATGGGCCCCTTAGGAAGGGCGCTTGGCCATCCCGCAGGATGGAGAGGCGGCCGCCTTTGTCCCGCCGTGCTGGGCTGGGGTGGCGGCGGAGCGGAGCCCTGGGCACCTCGGGCTGGGGTCACGGGGCTGGGGGCTGCTGGGGGGCAGGGGCTCACTGCATGCACTGGCCGCCTTCCCGAGCTGGACCTCACACAGGTAGCAAAGCACAGGAGCGGTGCAACACGGCCAACACTTTACATTGAGGGAAATAACATTAAAAATCAAGGGCCACTCAAATAATAGAATCTTAGAATGGTTGGGGTTGGAAGGGACTTTTAAAGGTCATCCTGTCCAACCCCCTTGCAGTGAGCGGGGACATCTGCAACTAGATCAGGTTGCTCAGAGCCTTGTCCAACCTGAATTTGGATGTTTTCAGGGATGGGCATCTATCACCTTGCTGGGCAACCTGTACCAGGGCCTCATCACTGTCACTGTAAAAAATGTCTTCCTTATATCTAATCTGAAACTATCCTTTTTCAGTTTAAAACTCATCCTATCACACCCCGTAAAATCCAAGTTGCATCTTCCAGCTCCACATCACATCTCAAGAAACACATGAGAGGTAGTTTGCTGACTGAGATTTAGGTTTTGACCCTCAAGCTGTAGACCCCAGATCTAAACTGTTGGTTTGGATTTATTAAAAGGGATACATTTCCAATATTTGTAGTTTATATCAGTTTTGTCTTTTCTTATGCCTCATGTATCTGCATTGTACTCTTTCTAACTTTACTTGGAACTTTTCCGAATGAGTGACATTATCTTCTTCCTGGTGTATCAGTGACATTCAATGCATAATACTTCAAAATCAATACTGCCATCTATTTCTCTTAATAGTCATGAAATTTACCATCCCAGTACAATAACCACAGTTCCGAATGTTTTTGACATGCAATGACACCAAAGCCATGATTACTTTTTATCACTGTTGGGTTGTTGCTTATGATGTCATTGGGAACAAAAGTACGTTTTGATGCAGTTAAAAGAGATTGTCACAGTTGGCCACTAAGCATCAGTCAATAGAATATGAACAGCTGAATATAAGCAAATTCAGCCTCTTGTGGAAGTCCTTCAGGTTTCTTCTTTCTCGTCTTCCAACATGCCATGAGGGAGCAAGAGTAACCCAGTACCAGCAAACTAAATACTGTAATTTTAGTTTTTTTCCTAAATTATTCCCTTTTAGAAGTCATTCGGAATTTCAGAATGCAGATGTGAGGTCTGCTAAATCCTCTTTTCATGTTTGCCAAATAAAGAAGCATTAAAATAGTGAATGTGAGATAGCACATTTCCTAGATTAAAATGCACAGTGGATGAACTCCTTGCTGTAAGCCTTAGTTTAAGTCAGTAGAACGCAAGAATCAATCTTTGTCTGGGAACTAAAACTTTCTTCTTTTTTTTTTTTTTTTCCTGCAAAAGCAGGGCAGTCAGAGTAGCTTCTACAGCACTGAAATGTGAAGTTGGACTGACAGCTGGGGGTGCCAGCATTCATCTTCTATATTTATCTTTCACTTGACCAAGAGGCAAAGCAGAGATATTCCAAAGTTTCCTTGACCAGTTATTGGTGTGGAGATCTGAGAGAAAAACTCTCAAAACCAATACAACTTATTTTCTTTTACAAAAAAGTAAATAGCACTATGCCTTTAAAAATGTTAAAACTTTTCTTTATTTTCCTATGCTGTACTTTGGTTCAGAGCACTAGAATTTTTTTAACTTTTTTTTTTTTTTTTTTTACAGCATTGATCCCTTTTTGTCTGTATAGTAAGTCAAAAACGTAAATAAAGCTGCCATGCTGGAAGTTGGATGACCACTGGATGAGGTCTCTTCATATTACCCTGAAAATGCTGGAGTAAAAAGTGCAGAACTTGTTTAATGGAATGAAGCCACCAGGATGTCTTGGAAACACAAGCAATTCAGAAAGCTCTCCAGGAAGTGGAAGAAAATGGGAACTTTCAGCCAGGGCTACTGATACTAGCCCTATGGATGTCATAGGGAAAATATTTTTGGAAACTGTCTTGACAGAAGCACTGTGCTTTACAGAATGATTGCTGAAACTCTCTCACCTATGGTACCTACCTGGCTCAATTAATCCACACTTATAGTTATCCCTAAGGATGATCTGATGCAAAAATACAAGATGGTGAATGAGAAAAGTTACATGTTTGCATTGTGTAGGAGCTTTTTATTTCTGCAAAAGCAATTCCACTCAGAAAACCTCTTTGCTGACATAGTCATTAAAAATGGTAGTTATGTTTTCAGTAGAGTCACTAGTCAATGTCTGTGTCTCAATTCACATCCATTTATCAGCATATGTAATCATTACAATTGTTAACTGTAAAGCCTTAGCCTCAAGCTGTGAAGATCTGGGGGTTTAGCTTTGCAAACTGTTGTTCCTTGCTCAGCTTTGGTCCAGACAACAGCTGTTGCGCTCGTAAAGGGCTAAGTGTAACTAAGACAGCTCTCCTTTGACCAGTAAGGCAGGTTACTGCTGCTGGAAGTTCTAATCCGATAGGGAATCCTTGAACAAACACACACCCAGGATGTCTCTGTGCCCTGTTTACCTAGGGACAGTGCAGTTTATAGAAGAGCTGGTATCTATAAACCTCTCATGCTAAAAAAATTGCCCCAAAGCATTCCTAACAATAGTGGCTATAATTCTGCCTCATTTTTATTAGATTACATCAATTAAGAAACCAGGCTTTGTCTGTCTTTTCAGATTGTTTCTACTGCATTTTTAAACTGTTCATAAATCTCATGTGCTGCTGTAATTAAACAATCTAAAAGGAGGAAACAGAAAAATAAAGGTAGATTTGCTCTCCTTCAGATGTCTGTTTAAAACTCTTCAGGCTGAGACATATCTATGTAGGTCTAGGTTTTAGTGTAATTTCACTCTGAGCCTTGAGTATCTCTGTAATTAAATTATTACATTAAATTACATAATTGTAATGTCACTTTGCAGTATACAATTTTCCTTAAATGTACATAGATGCTTATAATCATGTGTAATTATCAAGAACAAAGTTGAAAGCAGTGGGAAATAATTGTTGTTTCATTTAACATTTTAACTGTGGATATATTTAATGAATGTGTACATTGTTTTCTCCTCTCTAAGCATTTTTTATTTCTTTCTAGATTACAGTCTCTGCAGTGAAGAGACTTCAGATTTGTGTCTGCCTTTATGACAGCTAACACAATGGGTTCTGTGGGAGAATTACTTGTAACCATTCTTCTCTCTTGTTTTCTAGAAATTCTACCTTGAATAACCACCTGACAGGTTATAGTAGGATTTCTAGGGAATTTTGAAAAGTGGGTAAATAGCAACTAATCACCTGAGTTGGCATGACAGCCTGATACATGTAGGATTCTTGGCTACCCTTCACAACATATTATTTAAATGTCTTGCAAATGTTGCATCAATACTGATGCATGTTTCTCCAGCAGGTTTGGCTTTTCTCTTTCACACTTTCCTGTACCTGGACAAGCACAGGCTTTAGAGCCAACAACTTAATTACTGCAAAAAGTCCTGGGAGATCCATACCACTCAAAAAGTGGTCAGTTACTCAGTTTTGTCTCATCTCACAGGCAGCTTCACTGGCAAGAAAAGTGCTGTGTGTAATACTGTACATTACTACCTCCAGGGTGTAACACTGACTTTAAACCTCAAGGGACCAGACTGCACAGTGTTTCCCACAAGCATTATTTCTTCCTGGGCTTTTTGCTGAGCTATCTAGAGTAAAATTGTGAGGTTTAGAAGAGGTGATGGCAGACAGTAACAGAACTGTGTTTGCTCTTGAGAAATCTCTTGTTTGAAGTTGGTTCAGATTAGTGGGAAAAACAATTGCATGCCATCTTCAAAAGGTTCAAAACCTCATAACACATTTTCTGGAACAAAGAAATTCCACAAATTTTAACCTAAATGTTTTCTGTCACAGACAGAAGGGCTTAATGTTTCTTTACACCATGAAACAAGTATAGTGTGCAGATGGAAGTGGCAAGGAAGCAGGAGCCTCTTCTGTCTTTCCTGGGACCTTTTTTCCCCCTCAGGGAGCATGTTCTAGTCCCTCGTGACAGTCTGTGAATGAGAATTGCTGCTGGGTAGTGATTAGAAATCTGCCCTCGGTCTTAAGAGAATGTTTTAGAGACACCAAGGTTTTCCACTTCTGCCCTATCCAGCCCCGGAAGGCTGTGGTGCTTGATCAGGAAGGAGTGTTGGGGGGAAATGACTGCCTTTACACTCCTCTTCCTCTGGCACATTTTGCTTTCCTGAATCTTTTGCTTTCCCTGTGTGTTGTGGGAGAAAGCACATGATCCAACATGTTTCAAGTAAAAGCATCATTGCGTGTACACTTTCATAAGGTTGGCCTTCTTAGTGAAAGATTTGTAAGGAATTACATCCTGTGTGCAGTGTGATTGCCTGTGATTTTTTGTCATTTAAGGAACTTTGTGTCACTGTGTGTTGAAGGAGCCTAGAGCACCTAAATGAGCAACCCATGAAAACAGGGAAAGAGGATTCCAAGAACCTTTAAATAATAATGACATCTAATCTAACTGCAAAGATTAACTATTTCAGGGGCCACCAGGCTTCTCTTAAATCTTTCAATCTGTGCTGCTGCAATTTCTTTTCCAGGCTAATTAATTAAAGGTCTGAGCTAGAACTTTAGTTCCATTTTCTTGGGGGTTTTTGTGGGGTTTTTTTGACCCTGTCTTCTATACAGCTATACTATCATAACCTAATCTCTAAATATAATGGATCCATGGCAATTCTACTGCCAAATATCACCATAGCACCTGAACATAATTAAACTGTTTTTACTGTTCTCAAATGCTTTTGGTCGAATAGAGTACTACTCATTGCCACTTCTGTTCAGCCCACACTAATTCTAAGATTTTTAAATGTTGAATGAAATTGCAGATTTTACCTTCAACATGTGACCTTATAGTTCTTATGCTTCCCAGTAAGACATACACTTTGGGACACAGTTCTACTTAGCAATTTTCAGATAGGTGCAAATGACAATATTTTTTTCTCTTCTAATTACTGTGTATTTGATTGTGATGTTCCAATTATTGTATTTTTGTGTTTGTATTTCAAAGTTAATTATGCATGTTCTTGGTGATGTGCATTTTCTAATAAAATAATGGATGTTTTCTTAAAGCCTTTTCTGTTCTTATCTTTCATAGCCATAATTATAAACCTCATATAAAAGACACTTTGGAAAAGCAAATCTTCAAAATATCTTTGTTTTTTTGAAGTAAAAACTAACCTCTTAACCCATCATTGGTGCAAACTATAGAGCACACAGATTATGTGTTTCTCATGGGAAATGACTGCTATTAGCGTAATTGTACCTGCCTTCTGCTTGCTAGAAAATCTTTTTTGTAAGTCACGTTGCACACACACACACACAAAGTTAAAAAATTATTGTGTCTCAATACCTTTACCTTACATGTGCACGTTCACTCCTTTTTCTTGAATGGTAGTGAAGAGAGATTTCAGAAAACAATTCAAGACATGTAAATTAAGACCCTGATTCAGAGATGATTTCTTGTCCCTGGCGAATATGCAGGGATCCTGGGAAGCCTCTCCAGCTAACCCAGCCACCCTAATTAAGTGCTTAGGGCTAGAAGACGTAGCTGTATCTGTGATTCATATTCTGCTTTCTCTACAGCTGAAATGTGGAATCACTTTGCAGCTGTCTCTAAGGAGATTTTATTCAGATTTTATTTACTGTACATTTGAATTACAAGTATGTAAGGTTTTCAGTGTAGACGTACATCTAAGTCATTTAAATGTGACAGCATTTTGAGACTTAAAAAAACTCAAGTGATACAGGCTTGCAATGCAAACTCAATCTTGTTCCTCCAAAAATTCCCAGTTCATACATCTTTCGTTTACTTGCTATATATTAGACCATGGCTGTTGTCCTGCCTGTATCTCAAATATACATGTTGAAAAGCTGATATCCTCTAGCCCATCTAGCACCCTTTCATCACATACCAGTAGTAGTTGCAGTTCTAAGAGAAGTGACGATATGCAGCCAAAACTACAGTTGTATGAATATTGCCTTGGCTGTTGTGTGTTCCTGACTGGGTGTTATAAAGAGATGCCACATTTACATGGAAAGCTTTCTTCATACAAACCATAGGTTCCTTCATAGCCAGACTTAGCCAAAGGCCATAAACACAAGTCCATACTTACTAAACAAATTCCTAAGAGCTAACCGTGTGCTCTCGCGTTGCACTTAATACAAAATGTATTGAAGCAATTACATGTCGAGGAATACACACAGTGCAGGTAGCTCAGTGTGCAGCTGCTGTGGGACCTGCAGGTTGGGCTCTGGCTGGTGAGGTTCTTAAGCTTTGCTGAAGCAAGATCTTACATGCTTGTGTGAAAGGTGACGAGGTTATGTTAAATTTCTTTTGACTTTGGTGGGTTCCAGTCAGAGGTCTGTTGTGGAAGTGATCTTCAGGGGGACTTTGGTTAAATACCAAGTTTCTTCAAAGTCCTACACAAGTTGTAATATAAACTGGTTAGTCAGACACTTGCTATTCTGTTAAAAGGAGGATGCTGTACGGAATAGATTATTGCATACATTGCTCTTTTATAGCTTGCACAATTCAAGTTAAAAATTGCTTTGAGATATTAATGTTAGAGAAATTCTAAAAATACATGCACATAGAAATGTGTAGTAAACTCTGCTGTAATGTAGTTTTCTTTAAACATTTAAAGAGAAAAAGGAAATGTTATAAAGTGTTGGTAAATTTTTTGGATGCTGTTTATGTTTGAACTTTTCTCCGTTTTCCTGTAGAAACTTCCGTATCCTCTTCCTGTGTCCCTACAAAGTTTTGTACAATGCAGAACAAGAAATGCTACAGGGATTGTGTGCTCCACCTTTCTCCTTCCTGCTGGGATATCCTTTCTGTAGAGAAATGTAAAGTTTGTAATATTCAAGTGAAAATGTTATATTATTCTTTATCTCAGTAATTTTCTGTAATCTGCAACATATCAAACAGTGTACACTGGTTGCAGAAGTGCACTGCTATTTTTACATATTTATGACATATAATTTTGTCAGCCAAAGGTAGCTAAAATCTATTACAAAGTTTCTTGTTTTCCAGAGTCTTATCACGGGTTCATGTCTAAGCCAAACAAGACAAGGGTGGGTTGGGTTTTTCTCTTCATTGTTTTGACTGAATTAACAGGAAGGGGGGAGTGCTTTACCTGTCTGACACTGCAGCAATATTCATTAGCTCCCACTTTTCACGTGTCTGTCTGTCCAGACTCTGCCTGCATCCTTGTGGGAATTGTATGGGCATTTCCTAACTCCCGGTAATAAATAAGGACATTAGTAAAGGCCTTTGATCTGAGCTCCAGTCTTAATTCATTCTAAAAGTCGATACTTAGAATAAAATAAAGGAACAGGACTTTCAATTCTTACTTAATGTTAATGGAACGTGCTCCTGACCAGTCAGAGTAGGCTTTTACGATTGCACTGTTCTTCTGTATGTTGAAAGCCTGTTTTATAACGCTACATACATATAAATGCGTATGTATAGATGTATGTTTCTCGTTTGGATCATTTAGCAGTTCTGCCCTAGCAGTAGCAAAAAGGCATGATGGTGGTTGTGATGGAAGAGAATTATTCTGTAGTCTGGTAGACAGGGAAAATCAGAAAACACACTGATTATTCATTTAAACTGAAGTTTGTGTATGCAAAATAATAAATGATCCATAGGGCTGCCAAGCTAAAAACATTGTAAAAAGGCAGAAACTATTAAAAACACACAGAGGTTTCAGACAATTTGCTGAAATACATAGCAAACAGTAAGTATGTGTTTTAAAATTTAAAATAATACAGAACAAAACTCCTGCATGGATGAGATCTACTGAGTTATGTTTCCTACAGTTATCAGTCTTTTATTTTCTCTCCACCCTTTCTGGTAATCTATATATTTTATTGGCTTGGTTATCTTTCCCTTTGTGCTAAACAGAAAAAAGCAAACAGAACATATTTAACTTGTAGGAAATAATGAGCATGAAGAACAAAATAAGGATGTAGCCAGCAAAATTCATTATTCAAAATTTGTGCCCTTACTGATCACCAAACTGATTAAGAAGTATACATCAATTTATTTTCTTTATCATGCCTATTTTATTTTATAATGGTTTTGCCTGGCCCTTATTTCTATAACTGTCTTTAATACTAAGTAATTAGCACAAGGCTAACATGTAGCAAGTAATGGTCCCTAAAAACCCGGCCCAATTTAAAATTGATACAATGACACTATAAATTAACAAGTGTGGTTTTTTCTAAGCAAGTTGCAAGATTGCAGTTAACAGTGGGGACTATAGTTTCGCATGTGGCAAACATTTATGATTGTGTTAGAGCATTCTGCTTTTGTGGTTAATGGATTTGACTCCAATTCCTGTTCTGCTCAGGCTCCCTCATGTCTAAATTAACAGAACACTCCTGAAATCATTGGTGCTACTCCGAATTTTCATTGGGCTAATTAAGAACAATTTCAGAGCCTTGTTGGTGTTTCAGGAGTAAATATTGGTTTTCCAATCCCAAAGAAACAGAAATAGCTTAAGCCTTTTTTTTTTTTTTTAATGAGTCTCTTATGATCACACCCTGCATGAGTGCAAGTGAGAGAGTCTCTGTGTGACTGTAGATTTGCACATTTTGATGTGCCTGCATGTCTGTTAGTTCTCCCTGATAGCAGGTTTCCCATTGCAGCCACACTGACAGAAATGGTTACGAGGTCAACATTGTAATCATAGAATCATAAAATGGTTTGGGTTGCAAGGGACCTTAAAGATCATCTAGTTCCAACCCCCCTGCAATGGACAGGGACATCTCCCACTAGACCAGGTTGCCTAAAGCCCCATCCAACCTGGCCTTGAACACTTCCAGCAATCTGGCGTTGAGAACTTCTCTGGGCAATCTGTTCAGTGCCTCACGACTCTCACAGTAAAGAACTTCTTCCTAACATCTAATCTAAACTTGCTCTATTTCAGTCTGAAGACATTCCCCTCGTTCTGTACTACAGTTCCTCATGAAGAGCCCCTCTCTGGCTTCCCTGTAGGTCCCCTTCAGGTACTGGAAGGTTGCTATGCATCTTTCTCTTCCCCAGGATGAACTGCCCCAATTTTCTCAGCCTGTCTTTATAGGGGTGGTGCTCCAGTCCCCTTATCAACTTTGTGGACGTACTCTGGATCTACTGAAACAATTCCATGTCCTTCTTACACTAGGGGCACCAGATCTGCCTGCAGCACTCCAGGCTGGGTCTCACCAGAGTGGAGTAGAGGGGGAGAATGACTTCCCTCAACCTGCTGGCCACGTTGCTTTGGGTGCAGCCCAGAATTCAGTTGACTTTCTAGGCTGCACTGACAGCTCATGGTGAGTTTTTGTCAACCATCGTCCCCAAGTCCTTCTCCAAAGGACTGCTCTCTGGGCTTGCCCCAACACACCTGCAGGGTGGGCGGAGAAGGACATTACTTTAAGCTCCATGAAAATTCTGTGAAAATTTGCTCTTAGGAAGAAGACCTTGTTAAGGTTACAATCAGGAGGAAGTGTAACTGAACTCAACAAGTCACAGACACCAGTCAGTCCATGTGATGATAAGCTATAAATGCCCTTATCATGTGATTAGAGTAATTTGGATTTTTGACTTATGAGGCACCAGAAAACCCAGTCAAAATAGGTAAAGCCGTATGAAGCCAGACTTCACTATGTCTTTGTTTCTGGAACAACTTGGGTTTTTGCACAGCTCCACAGAGATATAAATTCCTCTCTTCTTGACCAACCCACACAAGAGGCTACTAGGAAAGACTGGACTGCCTTGGGGCAGTGTACTGCCAGTTAAACATAGATTTCTCAACAGTTTTTAATCTGCTTCTCCTTCATTTTGTCTTTTTCCTTTTATCTTTCTGGTTGTTTTGATAATCTTGATTTGCCTATCAGAGCCTCATGAAATGACATTTCGGAAGGTTCAAGAACTCTGGTCTGCTCTCTGGATTAACCTCAAAAGCAGTACAAACTGTTCAATACGTTCCCCTAGAGGTTGTACGAGTCTTCTTTCCTTGAGGGCATCAGTGTAAAATTACATGTGATCTTAACAAGAAAAACTTGTATTAAAAGCAAGGTGAAAACTCATAGAAATGTGTATTTTACCCTAATTTATTAGTAACATTTCTGATCAGTTGTATTAGATAAGACAGTTTCAGATGAGTTTTATAGAGGGAAAAAAATATATAAACAAGTAGCTCAATGAACAGCTTGTTTCAGTCTCCAGAGGTTTCTCCTGTTGCACAGCCAGACAGAAATGGTCAACCAGTGTTTTTCTGAACTAATTTTCCTACTTACTTGTATGCATAAGGCTGTAAACTCATTGCTTCCTCTAGGACAAGTGAAAACCCTTATGTATGCAAACCAGCATTAGTAAAACTGTAGTTATGAGGTACATAGGTGGTTGGTTTCATGTGATGCTTGTGTTAGCAGATTTGTATCACAAAGTTATTGCTTGGTAGTGTCACAAAGGGAACCTTGGCTCTGTGGAAATGGACAGGGGTTGCTCTAATGAAAGGCCTTTTACCAAAGGTAAAGAACAGCCCCTTGAATGTCTAACAGCTATTTCACAGCCTGCATTTGCAAGTTTGTTTGTTTAAATCTGATTATAAGCGATTCCGAACAATTATTTCTTCACCCCAGAAAAACTGTTTCATAATTCAATTAAAATAATTTAAAAAATAATGTGTATGTTTCTCTGAGGATTTTATAAAAAAATGAGTGCTCTGAGTAATTCTGAAAGCAGCGAAGTCAGAATTATGACTTGTGTCTCCTGTGGGAGGCAACCAAGCTGGGCATTTACCATGATGCTGATAGGGTTTCCTTCCTCTTCTCCATGCTTCCCCAATTAGCATGGGTCTGCAAGACCTCCATACTCTCAACTACCACATCATTAAATCATTGGTCTAAGTCATATTTAGAGCAGGGCTGCATCTGCAAGTTCCATAGTCTCCGCTTCCATTTCTCTCCCATAGCGAAAACCTTCCTTCAGGGCCTGATACTTTCCCTAGTTGAGCAGAACAGCTGTCAATGGAGTTTATGTTTGTGAAGAAACAAAAATGAGTCACAGGCAGAAGATTAACTTAATAATCTAGAAACAGATGCCCTCAAGGATGCGTAACGTAGTAGAGGAAACAGCAACTTCTATGATGCCTGTTTTTCTCCCAGCAAGAATCACCTCTGTCTTTCCTCACTGCAGGTTTGCCAGTGTCTTTTAAGGTAGGTCTGCCAGTTTAGAGATGTCTAGGAACAAGAAAAATCTGGAATTATAGCATTTTTGTGCTTTCTAATGAGTTTTTCTGCTCACAAAACTGTTTCATTTCCATGGAACTGTATGGAAATATAGGTGATGTCTTTTTTCCAAGATAGTTGTTGTTTCATCACCTCTCTTCAAAGTTCTGCATAACTGTTAAGTGGAGTGAAACAGGGAAATGAGATGTTCTGGGTCTTGTGGCAAGGGTTTCAGGAAGTGATGACCAGTTATTGATAATGGTCTTTTGTTTCAGGAATAGAGATCTTCTTTAGCTGTTTTAAGACTTTTGCTGAACTGTGAGAATGTTTTATATATCTTTTAGGAAATATTATCTTGATTATCTTGCAGTGATTTTCATTGTCAGCCCTCTTGGATTTGGAATAAAATGGAGGTTGTCTGTCTGGAAAATGTGTACTTGAGAAGGTGGAGTCTTGGTTGTTGAAGCTAGGGCTTCTGGCATTATTTGGTTGTTTGGTTGTTTTTTTTTCAATGAAATTGCTTAGAAAGGGGTAGGCAAACTCAGTGGGTAAGTTATCAATCATACTGTCACTCTATAACAGGTATTTGCTATTTGAGGGACTTCAAGCAAGACTTACACTGCCATCCATCTTGAGATGACAAGGAGTCATCTGTCTGTGAGATGAGGATGAGATTCTTCCAGGGTATAGAAGAGAAAAATACCAAAGATGAAAAGGAGACAAAAGACATTTCTTCTGGTATCTCCAGCTTCCTTGAATGCAGCATGAAAAATGTCTAATCTGAAGAGCTGTAAACCAAACAGCACATTCTGGGTGGGAGAGGAGAGGAGAGGATTTAAACTGTGTTCAGCTATATCCAACAGCCTACACTACATATATAACTATCTTAAATCAGGAGTTATACCCTCAAATGTTTATGGGATTATACACCCAATGGTATTCTATGTGTTCGCTAACATCGATGGTTATATACAGGATTGCTCTCTACTGATTGTGCTACTATATGAGATTACAGCACAATACTGGGTGCAGCATTAGGGGCTGCTAAAAGTTATTGATTTGTAAGATATGAAGTGAAACAAGTTTAGAAGTATGTGCTTTGGGCAGTCATTATTGCTTAAGAATTTTCATAAAGGCCGAACACTGATATCCTCATTAAAACACTTTCTTTTTTTTTTTTTTTTTTTTTTGTTAATGACACTGAAGAAATTTCTGCAAACCAAATGAATGAAAACTGTTCTCACATTTTCTTTCCAGGATTTTGGCAGTTGACATCTTGTGTATTGTAAGCCAAATGAATTGAAGAATTAGAACGTGTACCTGCGTGTGTAACATCTTACATGTCTTAAAATTGTGAAGAAGAAAATCAGGTAACAAACAAATCCCTGTCTTCTGTGGGAGACATACTTGGAATTTTTGACTGAGCCTGTACTTGGAACAACAAAATTCACTGAGAATGAGGATTTATATTCTAGAAGAGTAAGGATTGTAGCTCTTTGTGCTAAGTGTGCAACAGATAACGATGAAGCCTCTAACCCCACAGTTTTATAGCATGGTTTTTCAGGTGTGGCTTTTATTATGTTCTTCCTCAAAATAGTAAGGAAAACCTCCCTAGTTTAAGCTATTTATGGTAAATTAATTAACTTATATAATTCATTAAGATGAATTTTATATTTAGCAGTTCACTTGTACCTTTTTCTAAGCCTTTTAGCCTGGAAACAACCCACACACTGCAAAGGAGCGTATGTGGTGTTACCGTCTGGAAACTTCAAAGTGCCTTAGTCTCTGATTTTTAGAAAATAAACATACATGCTCTTAAGTAGCTTGATGATCAGCTGCAGAAATTATTTATTATCATTTACAGTTTACATTTACTATGGCTTTAGGGTCAGAACTGAGCAGGGAAATTCTTGATCAAGATAACAGATCATCTTCCAAAGTGTCATCTCTCAAATTTTTTTCAGCTATGATGCAGAGACTACCTTTTCCTAGCTAAGATTATTTTATTTACTCTCTTCAAGTCCTGTCAGCACTTTTTTGGCTTCTGCAAATCCTTACTCACTTTGTTCTTTTCATTGATTTTTTCAGGCCTGTGATGCTGTATTTTCACTCTGTTTTTCACATTTCCAAGTGTGTTGTTTCCATACTTTGAGGATATATCAAAAAATCTGGCTTTCTTTAAAAAAAAAATACAGGTTTTACAGATCTGGATTTTATTTAATATTCATATTTAGGGTTTTTTCACATCTATTTCTTTTTTTGCAAGTATTCTTAGGGAACCACTTTTCTTGAATTTTTTTCCTGTATAAAAGCCATCAAATTCTGTTACTATTAATTTTAAATATTTTCAGGCTCAGTTATCTGCAAGATAAAATTACTCTTCAGGACATTCTTGTTTCAAAATAAAAAAGATGAAGCTTTTAGGCTGCAGACAGGAAGTGATGCCCTTTTGACCCAAAGAGCTATGAGGAAGGTTGGGAGGAAGATGATAAAGAAAAAGCAAAGGAGGATACAAGTGATATGCACTGGTCATAGATCTTAAAAGTTTTAAATTATCCCAGTAGGAGGTATTCGGAGAGCAATCACAGACAGAATGTAGAAGCACGTTGTAGTGCACTATGCTGTATTGACTTTTTCTCCTTGTCCTCTCCAACTGTAACTTGGATATAGCTGTTCCAGCACATTTATTAGAAAACTGGGTTTCTGTGATCCTTTCAACAGGTTATGTGTGAAATTACTTTCTCCCAAGACAAAATGCTCCTGCACAGCTTTGTCAATCTAGGAAGTGCATGTTACTGTGGAAGTGGAAGGCTCAGTTAGGCAAACACTTGGGGTGATGATTTTTTTTTTTGTACCTTCCTCTTTTTTACTCTTTTTCATTTCATACCTTTCCCCCCTTTTTTCTCTGTTCTCTGGCTTGCAGCTTCTTATCATATTCTTCTTTTCTTAAACTTTTTTTCCTTCAATATTTATGTTTATCCTTTTTATACCTCCTTGCCCATCTCATAATCTTCCAGTGCCTGTGAGAAAGGAAAATCAGACAAAGCTTATATTTTTCCATTCTGAAGATGAAAATCCAGTAGCTCCATGCAGAGAGATTCAGAAAGATAGAGGAAGAAGTGTTGTTGCTATGGGAGTCTTTGCTTCCTCTTTTCTGCAAGAGCTTATCCTTGGAGAGTCCTGCAGGATCCTGGGGACTCAGGACAGGAAAGGGCTCTGAAACTCCTGCCAGAAATAGCAAACAGGTAACTTGATCCTCCTTTTATCCCACAGGAACCTGAGGATGAATGGGTGTGCCCAGAAAGTGTGTGAGCAAGGAAAGAAATTAGAAACAGAAGGAGGCTAAAAGAAAATAATGGGCAGTGATGCCAGGACTGCACTTTTTGCATCTTCTTGGCATACGGAAGGACAGGGAAAGGCAAGGAATGGCGCTAACCCCCAATTGCATCAGCCAAAAGGTACTGCTTGATGGTGAGATAAGTCACTCCCACAACCAAGCGGATGAGTCTGTCAGTGTGTCCCGGTGCTCCTCCTGGCCTGGGACAGCTGAATGTAGAGTCCTCCTGAGACCTTGGATCAAGCAGAAGGGCCTAGCTAGTAAAGCAAAGCAACAAATGTGTATGGACATTGCTTGTAAACTTAGCAAGATTTTCAAAGTCTGTGTTGTGACATTTTATGCCTTGTCATAGATCTAAATGTCAAACACCTTGTACAAGCAAATCATTTGCTGCTGAAATGTGCAAAACTTGTCCTTAATTAAAACTTCTTCTAAACATCTCAGACATTTGAATTTGTGACCCTTACATTTGTTAAACCAACCTTTCATACATCTGTTGGATTGAAGTCGTTATTAGAGCTTGTTTTTCAGGCACTTACACCAGGAAAATATGAGCTTAATAAATGTCTGAAGACTGTGATGAAACTGTGTTAGAGAAGAATTTGGTCCAGTCTTCTCAGAATCAGGAAATTTATAGCCAGGTATAATAACCCTACTTCATATATTCAAGGATAGATGCATGAATTTCTCATAAACTCAATGAATTCATTGTTGTTGATCATATTTGACAACTTTTACGTGTACTCGTCAACTTAATATCTTCCCAATGCACCTAACAATGGATAAGATGTAAAGTTACTGATAAGCTGAATTGCATGTGTCCACTTAAACCTGTATTCCTTGTTGAGATATTTTGTTGTTTTTCTTTAGAAATGTCCCAGTATTTTGCCTACCAAAAGTGCAATATACCCGCACTTAATGCTCTTTCATTTCCTTTGTCTAGCAGCTAGACTGCGTTAGTGTTTTATCCAGCATCCTGTCCTCCTACTGCTTTTTATACAACCTTTTGCACTGCACAGAATTCATTATTATTGTAACAACCACGATTATGTTTCTTACAAAATTTCAAGAAATCCATGCCTTGTTTTAAAGTAGATGGGATTCACAAATGACAAACCATGCTCTCTTCCAAATCCTTTTCATTCTATAGCAGCTCTGAATGTTTGCTAATTAGATCCACTAAACCAAAACACCCCAGCAAGGAAGGGAGAAAACACCATTTTCACTATTTTATTTACCATTTCACTTCAAGTCAGCACAGGAATCCTAAGCAGGTCACAGCTACCTTGTGTCAGGTACTGTATACAATAAATAGTAGTTCCTGTTTCAGGAAAGGTGAAATTTGTGAATATATTTGCAGCCAGGTTTGTGGCCCTCTGTTAACTCATTTTGTGATTACCTCTACAGACACTAGTGTAGGCACTCAGAAATACTAGTTGCATGACACAAACACCTGTCATTTTCTCCAGGCTCAAGCCCAGTATAGTTTCATCTCCACAGAAGAGTAATGGTGCCTTATTGTAAATGGAGAGGAATAAGACCCAAGACACTTTGTGTTCTTTAAACTAGAGACACTTTATACATGTATATGTTTACTGAAAAGCCTTTCAAAGAGGCATAATTATGCAGGCATCTCTGTTATTCACCTGGGTCAATGCTAATGTTAGACAGTACCTAATCTATGGGTCAGGTGTACCACTGCAGTGTGCAGCCCCTGGCCTACCTGCCCGTAATAAATCACTCTACAGAAAAACTAAGCTAACCTGTATCTGTCTCAGCTTTTTTAATTGCAGACCACAAATATAGATAGAACCTAAAAGGTTTTCTCAATCTAGACTGAGCAAAGAAATGGAGAAACATACTGAATTTGCTTTTTGGGGAGCACCTTTGGCTCTTTTTGAGGAGGCAGAATCTATGCACGGCACCAGAAATGTCAGACTGTGTACAAAACCCACAAATTCTAATAAATGGTTCCCTAAAGGTTATTTAGAATAATACAAAATAATCTGTTTTGTGCATGTACTGTTAGAGTTTGAGGGTGCATTTAGCATCTCTGCAAAGTGCTGGCCAGACTGTCCACCCACAAATGGGAGCAGAGGGTGAAGCCTTGCTACCTCCCTTGTCCCATCCCAGAGGGGACAGGTCCTTTGCTTCCTGAAATGAACCAAGGGGCTGTGAAGGCTGACATCAGAGACATGCCAAGTCATCCTGTCTCCAGTGCCCCTTCCAGCACTCCCAGCTCCTGCAAGGGCAGGCGTGAAGGAAGGGCCACCCTGGCTGGCTGCCCAGCAGAGGTGAACCTGAGACCTAAACCAGCAGCCTGTGATCGCATCACTGCCATGAGGTCTCTTCCTGCAGACAGGCAGAAATGGGAGCTCCCTCATCCAGAGAACAAGGCAAGAAGGTCCAAATGGGCTTTGGTGGATTGGGGCTGCTGCAGCTACTGCCTTCCTTCTGTCGGGAAGCTGGGTGGTGCATTTTACCGAAGCTACATTAAAAATGGCAGCCAAGGCCAAGAGCTGGGGTATTTGCAAGCCAAAACCCCCATGGCACCCAAGAGCACTTGGCTTTGGGTGGCAGGAAGGGGCACACTGGGCTGTGAGTCAGCCTCTCTCCTTAGCAAGCCCATGGCCACTGCTTGAGGGAGACAGACTCCACCCTGAAGGGCAGTGCAGATGGTGGGTGGCTTGGTCTCACCCTCTCACTGTCTGCCTGCAGCTGGAGTGCTTGTTTCAGTACCTCGGCTCTTCTTGGTGCAAATGGTACCTTCCATTGGAAGCAAAATTCACCTTCTAGTTCTGAGAGGGCCAGAGAAAAGCCCATTGTGACTAAGAGGCTCAGGAGCCGGAAGGCGTATAAACCCAACTCCAACTGCCATTGTTATTTTGGCTTTTTTCCTAAAAACTGTCCATCCCAAAGAAGGCACATCCATGGTTTCCCCAAAGGCTGGGTGCCTGTAGCATGGGACACCATGGCTTTCACCTTCCTGGGGCTGAAATGCTGCTGGCAGAGAGGCAGGCAATGGAAAGTGTGCTGCCTTGGTGGAGCTGAGGGGTGCTCGGAGCAGCGATTGCTCATGGGTTTGCCTGGCATCCATCTTGGGCAAATGTTGTGGGCATGAAGTCACACCTCCAGCCAGCTGTCCCTTTTCCTGTAATCCTCACCCAAGGGACCCTGAAGCCTTTTCTGAGAGTCCTCAAAGCAGTGTCAGCAACTGTGTGAAAGTGCCTTGATGGGAGCATTCCACCCAAAACAGGAGTCCTGAAACAGCATCCTCACAGCCCTGATGCTCCCGTCTGTGCCAGCTGCCAGCACTAGCCACTGTGAGAGCTCCTCGAGCTGCAGCAGAGCTGGAAGCCAAAGGCAGGAATTCCTGACTTTGCTGACTTGAATCCAAAAATCTCAGATTCAGAATAAAAAAAAAGAAGTAAATAAAAAAGAAGGTAACTCTTCTCAGCTGAGTTAACCATTGATGCATTTTCCAGGCTTGTCTCATGTGTCTGAGATCAGGAAGCAATACCCCTGAAAAACTTCAAGGCACCATTTTCACATGTTGCCTTGGCCCACAAGGGTCACAGAGAGAGCCTTCCACCTGGGATAACCCAGAGATGCTCAGCCAGTGAAAACACCAGCAGCCAACTCCCCAGTGCCCAGGATCAATAAGCATCAATCTGGAGAAGGCTTTAAAGGGTTACAGAGCTGCAAGAGGGAAGGGTGGGGAGCGGAAGGCAAGGGGAGGTGGGGAGGTGGAGGGGTGGGTGGGAGGGGGGCTGGTGGAACCGCAGTTTTCTTACAATCATCAGATCAAGTCACAGGGTGGAGGAGGATTTTCCAGATCCTCTGACCTTAAGGTTGGGGAGTGAAAGGAAGAGGAAGCACATTTGCACAGATCCTCTGTCAGAGCTTCCTCAGGGAGGGGCTCGGCCCTTCTGGCCCTTTGCTACACACAGGGCGATGCACACACATACACACAGCTAAATAAACATGGGAATGAAGTTCAAAGTAGTCCCACAAGAGAAAACCTAATCTATAGGAACATGCAATTAACCCCTGTGTTCACCAGCTCCTCATCTCTTAAAACATTAAGTGTTTAGCCACTTACAAAAAAAAATGCATGCTGGATAGCATGAAAACCTTGCAGTCCTATAGCACTTTCTAAGATCTTTCAATTACCTTATGAGCCATTAAGCATGATTATGCCTTTGGGCAGGAACTTTAGCAGATTCAAGAAAGTAGGGAAACTGAGGCATAAAATCTAAACTAGTTGGTGGGGTCACTTGGGAATCCTGTGGTAGAGGTGGACAGGGAGCAAAGACCCCATAGTTCTGCATCACTTACTTTGTGCCTGATTCAAAGCCCATTGAAAACACCAGGAGGTTTTACTGATTTTAATAGGTTTTGGCTTAACCTCTTCTGCCACAAAGACATATTGTACTTTATAGAACATTTGTCCTGCGGAAGAGGTATCTGAATCCTCAGCATAGGTTTCTGAGACAGTAAGACATATCAAAAATAGGCATGAGAGAATCTTTTTTCCCTTCAAAATAATCATCAAAAATAGTAATTCAAAAGTTCATTAGTGATACAACAAAATCTCTCCTATGGCTTTCTCCTTCTTCCTTCTTTCTTCCCGTGGTCATGTTTTTTTCCCCTTCTCATTTTGTTTTCAAGTTACAGGAAGTGTTAGCATAGACCATTTTAGATTAGACACAGCACTCAGTGGGTGAGAAACTCCCTACAGCAGATTTCAAAGAGCGTTATCACTGTGAAGAGGACTCAGACCTGAAAAATTGATCAGTAGTTTATGCTTCCTAATACTGAACAATTCTCTTCCTGAACAACAGTAAAAATAATAATGTAACATACAAGGAATTCAGCTGCATACAGTGGCAGAACTTCCCCAGTCAAAGTGTCAAATTCAGTAAGAGCTCTTTTCAACAAGCATTTTTTTTCGTTACACACACCATAATTGTGTGTGTGAGCATCTGCAGCACTGTGGTCTTCTGGTAGGTGAGCCAGCTGAAGGGAGTTGAAGCCATATTTCTAGAGTCATGAAGGTAATTTGTCAAGGATAGCAGCCATGGTGGCACCTCTGTTGGCTCTGTGGCAGCATCTTCATTTCAAGTGGGAAGGTAGTTCAGTCTCCTCAGCTGTTGGTCTGATCACATCTCAGCAGTCCTTTTTTGACATGTGTAAGCCACTTTCTTTTCTATCCACCTGTACTCCTACATGTCTTTATTGCTCTTATGGTGCTGATACAAGGAAATGATAAAGCTCTTCAAGTGGTCGCATATTTTAATCTTGTGACACAGAATGATGTTTACACAGTGTTCTGTTCACCATAACAGGGAAGAAACAGTGATTTACAAACCCTTCAATCTGACATTTTCATATCAGAGAACTTGCTCCGTTCTCTGGTTGCTGATGGAGGCAGTATAGCCACCTCAAACCACTCACAAACATGTGTGAAGTCCAACTCCAAGTCTCCAGATAGGAAAGTCCTTCCTAAGCAGGTCATTCCTTTCTGTCCATGACAGCACCTGGCTTTAACATTTGCATCCTCTTGGAGCAGTGATGTTATTACCAATGGGAGGAAATCACCAGGACTAGATTAAACGATACCCTTTACTACATCAGAGACAGGCACAACTGCAGGGTTTACAGGTGGAAACCAAAGGCAAATCTCATTTCTTCAACTCAGCATTCCATTAGTAGCATTTTGGGCACATACTAGGGGATTTCAAGCAGTGATATCTCATGCATATTCCAAAGCTTAATCCTATGGGTGAGGGGAGGAGGACAGACAAGTCTTTTTTTACCTGAGGCTTCTATTTCTCCTTCCTTAGCTTGGAGAGGCTTTCTTGGACCTGGTGTCACAGGCTCTCCCATCAGCAGCCTCTGTAATGACACTGGTGACAGCTTCCTTTCATATCTCCAGAGTCACCTGGAATGGGACACTGCTTGATGGAATCCCCATAGGAGGAGTTTGTGATGTGACCTATTGTGAAAGCTGAAAACCAGCGCAAAGCTAAAAGGAGCTTGGTGCTTCCTCCCCAAGGTCAGGAAGCAAACTTGTCAGTTGTGTTTTTGCTCTGCATTGTGTGGACAGAATAGTCATATTTGTCTTGCTTCAAGGCTCCCAAGAGAGGCCAAAACTGAATTACAACAGATTTTTATGTTTCATCAAGGACATGCTGTGGTCTTTCAAGGAAAAGAAGAAACAGTACTGCTGTTCACACCTTGAGCCACCACTGAAGCAACATGGCAATGTTTTTTCCACAAAGCAGCCTGTCTTTAGTTGCTAGCTGGACTGATGCTCTCACTTGAAATAATACAGCTCCTGTGTTGTGCTCTGTGAAGCTTACACAACTCTCCCATCTTGTCACCTGTAACAAGCACTTCAGCAGCTTTGGTCATGGTTCCTCTGCACAGGGTCCTCTACTTTCTGCCAGTTTATGAGACTTTTAATGCTATGCAGGCAGAAATTTGAGGCAAAATCCCAGATCACATTTCAGAAATATTTTGTTTGCAACTCTAAGGTCAGATGCCTACTGCTAGCAGAGCATTTTGAGTTACAAGAAGCAGTGGACATTGCTTAGAGGGCTTATGTTCTTAAACAATTTGCAAAAAACTATTATGGTGTTGAATTAATTTTTGCAATGCTTCCTGTTTTCCATTTGATTCTCATATGACCAGCCTTAGAAGGTGTAGTAATTTCCAGTAAGTTCTCATGATGAAAATTCAGGAGAAAGCTGACTCTAACCTACCAGACAGCTCTTCAGTGGACCTGTTTTCCTTAGGATAATTACATGAATGTCATCTAGACCTAAAATACTGTGAGGGAATGATTTGCTCGTGTAAATGGCTTCATTGTATGCCTCCTGGGGCATATTTAGGATGTCATCTTAGGGAATGCACAGTTTATAAAGCTTACTATGTGACACTAAGTTTTGTTGCTTTTTTTTTTCTTTCAGTATTGCCAAAATCCATTATGATGACTAGTATTTTTCCCAGTGCAGAAAAGAGTCATTTTTTAAACTGTTTGAAAACTAAAGATTGCTGTGATATGTCCATGTGTGTGTGAAATTAGTACTGCAGTCTTAAACAGGGTAATTTTGCTACCTTATATCAGCCTTCAATCACTAATGCACCCTTCATCTGAGGACCAAATCCTACAATCACATTCACCTAAAGCATAAACAACCAATAGAACTATGTGAATGAGGGGAGTTAAACTAACATAGGAACGCATTGCAAAGTAGGTATGTATCTAATTAGATTCTTAAATGCTCAAGGCTTTAATGAAATTCTTGATTATTGGCCAGTTACTACAGTGGTGAAGTATTATTTCATATTCCTCTCATTATAAAGAACTGGACTGGGTTTGCTAACCTTAAATTACAAAGTGTGTGGTTCTTCGGTTCTCTTCGTACCTGCAGTTTCTGTGGTGCACCACCAGTGTCAGTCTTGAAAGGAGCGTAACCTGGAGAAAGGAAGGAGTACAGCAGGTCAGGACCAAGCTGAGAAGAGCTGTGGCAAAGACTGCTTGAGATATACTGATACCATGTTAGCTCCTACATACTGATGCTAATTTGTAATTTTCATGAGCACTATGATCAAATAAATTCATAAAAACATAATCCAGATTGCTGGGGCAGAGGAACACTGAACACAGGGCTGCTCTGACATCCTGTGTATTATTGGCCCAGAGCCACTGCCAGCTGCAACATTTTTCTGTTAGAGACATGAAATTGCTGCTCCTGAATGCACACAAATGTTTAAACAACCAACACAATATTAAGCAATGGATATAAGGATGTAGAAGGAAACCAGCCTTTTGCTCATATATCTTGTTGAGAGAGCAACAGCCTAAGAAATCCCATCTAACTTTTAGCAGAGCTTTAGCCCTAATGTTGGCCTCTGCCAATACATTTGTGTATAGATTTGATAGTAATGCCAACAGCTTGGTCTTGGTTTTCATTTCACCCAGCTATTATTAACACAGCACATATTTGATACGACTGCTCCACTTCTTCTGAGACCTGCCAAATAAAAATTGTCCTTTATTTACACTGAGTAATAGCTATTAATAATTTGCATTCACAGCACCTTCTCTTGAAAACTGAAAGCACTTCATAAATGAAGATCAGAGCCCTCTAGTACCTCTGAGAGGCAATGTATTATTTTCCCTATTCAAAACTACAGAAGCTATTGTAAAGAAGGTGTCACATTCAGTGTTATGGCTGAAAGAGAAAGGCAGAGCCTTGAGGAGACTTCAAGCCCCTTGAGTGTTTTTGCCACAAAACCACCCAGCAGTAAATGAGAAAACTGCATGCACCGTAAAAAAGATAGTCACACTGAACGAAGGCAGTAGCTGTACCTCTGAAATACTAAGCCATTTTAGAGTCAAAGAATTTTTATGAAACCTGTTCATTTGAAGTATTTCCCGTGAGGCATTTTGAGTCAGATTCAAGCTGGTAAATAGAGGATGTAGGGGGAAAGGTCAAAGCTACACTGACTAGCAAATGTGGGAGAAAAACAGGCTGTCTACAGTTCAACCCGAGGAATGCTGATAACTGGAGACCCCAGCACTGGAGACTCCATGTGCCTTAGCAGACTCCTGCTGACTTGATGCTCCTTGCAGAGGCAAAGATCTTCTTGCACAAAGGCACTTTATGGCACTGAAGCACTCAGAAGGCTCCCTCTTCTGCACAGTGAGGATGGAGTGAGCTGGGCTGATATGAAGCTGGGTGTGTACCGCCTCAGTGCCTTGTGATGGGAACTACAGTAATATGTTGCCTAGTAATGATCTTTCTAGGGACTCGAAAGGCTTTATAAATTTTTAATGCTCCAAATTCGTTTTCTGATAGCCTTAATACAGGTTTATGATTTCAGTCTGTGAAACAACAGCTGGTGTGTGTTCCCAGTTATTAAGTTTCTACTTTTTTTTTTTTTTTTTTAAATTTTCAGTAGTATCTCAGTTTTGTGCGAGGTCACTTTTTTAACAAAAGACACATCAAATTTCATCAATCTGAGCTCACTATCCTGTGCTGATCACAGACAGGATGATTCAGGTCATGAGCAAATCAGTTTTAGGCTGGGTTTAACTTCCTTATCTCACTCTGGAGTGGCACCTCCTTTACACGAGGGTAACTGGAGGCTAAGGGCTGGGCTACTGGCATTTGCAACTTCTCTTCCCAAGGATTTCTGCACCAGTCTACCTCTGTGATATGGGTAGTGAATATATCCATTCTGCCCAACTTCCAGGCATTCATTTCCTGTAATATAATTTTTAGGGCATTTAAGTGGAAATAATTTTTTTCTGTTCTCCTTAATCTCTCTTAAAGCCCTATTACCACTTTTAATTACTCTTGTTTAATTTTTGAGGACAAAAAATCTGTGAGACTTGTTGAGCTGCTTAAGTCTCACATTAATTACTCCAAGTTTAGCATGGTTTGTGTCAGCTGCATGCCTAATGCAGAAGAGGGCAGCAGAGGCAGGGACTGTGCATCTACCCATTTTTGTCTCTTTGTGGCATGCTTGTACCTGTTCTTCCTTGATTTTTTTTGTCTTTTGTCTTGTGTCATGGACACATTGGCACCATAGGTCTGCAGAACCAAGGAAGTCTTTGCTTGTGGCATGTCAAGACCCCAGGCCTTCAACATGGCCAGCTGTGGTGCCTGTTGCTACCTGTGCTCCTCACACTTACCATGGTCATCAGCACAGCTCAGCTATCCTGCCCCTTCTGGGTTGTGAAGGATTCAGTGTGTCTTCTCTCCTATCTCTGCGTGGGACTGGTTATGCTGGGAATGCCCTGTCTGGGCACTGGGTCTGATCCAGTCCAGGCTATGGTTGTTCAAGCCATCTCATGACCCTGATGGACAGGGTATCAAGTGAGAAAAGTTAGATACAGTGACAGAGAACAGAGTATGCAGCAAGAAAAGACAAAGGGGGGAAAAAGGATTTGTCTTCATCCTGCTTGTCTGCAGCCATCTGTGAAGCAGGTGACAACACTGGGAGAGCATTGACTACAACACAGTAGTCCTGCCTCCTACACAAATCATGAGCAGTGACAGCTTTCCCACTGTCACCAACAATCTCTGATCATCATGGTTACAACCTTCTTTTGTTTCCCAAGGAGGAGTAGTATGGATACTCTGCCATGGGCAATGAAATCCTCATGGAGATGGTTGGCCTGTGGTATATAGTCCTGTCTGCAGCTTTCCCCTTCCTTTATGCTTCTTCATTTCTCCTCTTAAGAAAACTTTACAGAGGGAAATGTATGCATTTGAGGCAATTGCTCACTTCTTGAAGCAATTGCTTCTTGAAGAGCTCATGATTCCTGGTTATTTATGTAAATGAGATTGTGGCACTTCAGTTGAATTCAAATGGAGAGAACAAAATAAGTAATGGTATGATGTGTTAGGCAACTTTTCCCCTTGAAGACATAATGAGGCTGTTTACTGTTGCATCATTCTTTCCTGCAAACTCTGTTGTAAAATCTCTTACTGCCACCATCAGGACATCAAATTATATAATATATTTTTTTATACAGAACACAGTATCAAATAAGTCAACACAATCAGTAAAAATGTGACGAGAACATATGTATTTTGGATGTACACAACAACATGTACTGGATTGGAAATTTTATTAGTGTGTATCTCCAGAGAGATGCCCTTAAGGAAAAGTGTGTGTGTGTGTGTGTGTGTGTGGCAGGACGTATGTCTGTAATTTCTGCAATTGTCATGCAGTACATAAAAATCTAAGTAAAATAACTTGCATTGCACATATACATGAACATGAATTAAAGGGTCATCTAATAATAGTACTGTAAAAACATTATGACTTTTTAATATATTAATGTCTTAATATATTATTATAATTATTATTACATTGAAATATATGTATTATATATTAATATATACACAGGATGTATGGCTCATTGAATACTGTCATCTTTCCATATAGATACCAACTGCATTCATGAATTCACAGTCAGCTTTTGCATAGAAACTGGAAACCTAAATTCTTAAAACATTCTTTCTGCCACTTTGGAAATTCAGTCACATTTTTCTATGAAATACTCAACTATATGACACTAAACATAATCAGGAAGTACCATGTCTACATTACTTGATCATCGTCAGGAAGTCTTGGTCGAGGTTGGACGGGTCAGGGTGTCTGGAGATGGAAGTGATCTCCTTCTACCATGATTAATATTAGCAGAGAATTTTGTATTCTCTCTATGGTTTTGTGCAGTAGCTTTGTGTAGCCCAAATAAAAAATCACTAATACAACAATAAATAATAAAAGCATTTCAGAGTACATTACAATGCAAAGTACCAGACTGCTTTTACAACCACGCATGTCAGCACAGCATGTGCTCTACTGGCCCATCTGCATTAAATTTTTGTTTACTCTTATTCACTAATACATTAGATCTCATTTCAGGTGAACATGGCTTGTATGTTTTTAATTAAAATTATGTCAGCCTTAAATTGAACTATCTTCCTCAAAGAAGTTAAGCTACCCTCCTTTAATAAAGGCACTTTTCCCCTCAATAAAGACATTAGTAGGGATTTTCTTCCCTTCCCAATAACTTATTTTCACGTAATTATACTGAGGATCATTTCTTCATCTCACAGTAGCTGGGATAAGTGTAGCTGGTTATTATCCCCCTGCTTGTGACTATTCTCAGGCACACTGTGAGTGATTTCATTTTGTAGGTGCTCCCCTCCAAATGAAACAAATCTGTCTGTCTGCACCAGCATACTAACCACTTGCTGGCCTTCCGGCAAAGAGCTAGAAGAAGTCAAAGTTAGGAGATGGCTGTATTCCTGACATAGCAGAGTAACAGAACTGTAAGTGGGTCTTTGTGACCCTCTAGGGATGCTCTTTGCAGGAAAGGTACTTGAGTAATCAAAGTACTACTCTCAGCTCTGGAAGACACAGTGGGGTCATACTGAGAGTAAGGCTGCAGGAAACTGCTCTTCTCTGCACTGAGAGCCATTCAGGACAATCTGAAACAAAATTTAAGGGGGAACAACCTCTCTTGTTTTGTGCTTCCCATAAGCAGAGGCAAAAAGACCTCCTTTTTTAATTAAGGCACTGGATATGTGGGTAGTTTCCTCTTCTCCCTTTCCACATTTCGGGTATGTTTGCATATTGTATTGCAATTATCTGCAAATGGATTTTATAGGGACATATTCCAATCCTGAATATATAAGTAGTCAGGCTCAATTGATGTATCTCTTTGTACAGAGACAAGATTCTCTTTGTTTCCATACAAAGGCATGGAAGGGCAGTGGGGGAAGGCAAAGGGGAATGTGGGAAAGGCGTGGAAAGATGAGGAAAAAGGCACCTGGAAAAGGCAAAGGGAAATGAAGAGCGCTCCACACACAAACCATCTTTGGCTCATGAATTTAACATGTGTGTAATGTTTCTTATGAGAAGTCATGTGAGCAATTTAAACTAGCCCCTAGGCAAGTCTAATCTGAACAAGCTGCTCTGAGACAAGCTACAAATTGCAGGATTTAATAAAAAGGGTCAGCAGAGCAGAGGATAACACAGGAGGGGAAAAGGCTAGTCTAATATCAGAACTTGAAATGCAGTCTCCATGAGCAGATCTTAAAAATACACTACATTGAGGTAGCTAAGGCTGAAAAGGAGATATTGCATCAAAATTCTTCACAGCTGAGGAAGTAAATTGCATAAGATATCCTGACATTGACTTCCTATCCATCAAGAGTGACACAGTTCTTTTATCTCATTTGCACCTCTGGTGTGTCCGTGTCTTGCACTGTGTCCCTACCATTAGATGTCACCACTCCACAGCAGTAGATTTCTGAAGAGATAAATACAGAAACTGTTGTCTAATATGGCAGATGACATATTCTTAAGCGTTCCCAGTCTGCTCCTACCAAAGGATTTTCCTAGGTAACAAGCTAAGCTACTGCAGCAGACAGCAAGAGTGGCAGTGGATGAGACTGAACAGATCCTGAAAGCCCCTGACATTGTTTAAACAGTTTGGTTTCAGGCTCTTAATATTGAGGTTCAGTTTCTGTGTAGATTCAGCCTCAACAGTGCAAAGTAAGGCTCCAACCTGGCCTTCAGAGTGCCTCACTTGCCTTGCTCCTTGGCCCGTTCTCAGTGGCCAATGAGCCAAGGACTTGTTTGGATGGGACAAGTTGGTACAGTGCCTTTGCCACAGCACCTGCATGTGGTGCAGCTTGGCTTCACATCACCCATGCTTGTCTGACAGACCACTGTCCTTGGGCTCACTGGGACCAAAGTGGTGATGGGGTTAACATTGTTGGTTTTGATTCATGAGGAAAACACAGATGGAAACGTGTTCCCTCTTCTCTCTCATATGCTCTACAGTTGCCCCATGAGAAGAAATGGTACTACAGGGGATTAAACACTGGAACAACCATACTCCTGGGATACACAAGTGTCATTTGCTTGGCAAAACAGATTTTGGAAGTGATGGCAATTATTTGTTAACTGGTCACATTACAGGGATGGCCAGCAATCCTCACTGCAGTTTTCATGGAGTTAAATAACTCTTTACAAAGAAGTTTTAATCATAAACTGGAAACAATGGCTGAAATGTCTAGATCCACCAGTTTAGGTCTGTGAAAGCTTGGCTTTCTAACAAAACCTCAAGCAGAGCCAGTAAGTTATTGGCTCCTGGTGTCGCTGCCTGACCCCACTCCCTGAAGATTGGGAGAGCTCCTGATCCCTAAGCACAGTGGCCAGGGAAGGGGCATGAATTGCCAGACTGCAACCAGCAAGATCTTGCCAATTAATTTAATATCCTCAAAAAAACCAAGAATCCTTTGGAAATTCAAGGTTAATTTTCTTCCTGTAACTGATGCTTACTTAGCAGCATAATCATGTGACTTAAAGAGAAAATGTGGGTCACAATGTGGCATTAAAAATATTTGTACTTTTTGCTGATGGGTGAGTGCTCTGCCTCACCTTCCACTAACAAGCTCATTTTGGCCTGAGACCGTGTAGATTCATTTCTCAGACATGACCACCTCTTCTCTACAGCTGGGTGAGGAACACCGACCTAGCAGAGTGTGAGGGCCCAATGGTAATAGTTTTCTCTTCCTACCTTTCACCCCCCTCCTATCAGGGGAGGAAGCTAGAGGGAGTTATTTCCTTTCCATATTCTCCTGCTTCTTAAATTAGTTGTATCCAAAGAGGTTGCAGAAGTCATGAGTATAGTCCATATGCCTTCCCCACAAAGCTTTGTAGACAAAATCACAAGTTAGACAAAGGGGAAATTACTTTCATTTAGCAAAACTTTCAAAATTAGTCACACAAAGAGCCTGTGGCAGAGCCCACATGTGCCCCGTGTTCTCTGAAATCCCAGTCAGTGTCTGCAATGAGATCCACACCGAGCAGACCTGTGTCCTTCCAGCCAGACACTACACTTCTGAGTCTGAAGGAGCACCTCATGGGATACATGGCCTGCCAGGGACAAAAGCAGTATATCTAATTAGGAATCCAATCACTTAAGAGACTGCAGAAGCAGGCCAAACCAAGGGCCCGCTTCACTCAGTACCTTCTCCCTCTTCAAGGACAACAGTGAAAGATGAATTATGGAGTGATTTTTTTCCCGTGGTGAATCCATAACCTCCATAAATCCCCATAATCTCCCAGGTTATGGAAATCTGCACTTTATAGATTTCCAGAGCTGGAAGCTGCATCCATTCAAAAATGTTTTGAAGGCACTGTTAGATCTAGACTTCACAACTGTTTAACTCTTTTGAATCTGTTTATAGTCCCAGTGTCCATGACATCCTGTGACAATGAGTTTCATAGTTTAAATGGCTGCATTTAACTCATCTGCATGAAAAACAACTTTCTTTTTAATGCCTTCTTGCCAAAAATTTCATTGTGTGCCTCCTAGTTCTCCTTTTATGAGGAACAATAAATAACCATTCCCAGTTCATCTTCTCCAAACCGCTTGTGATTTTACAGAAATTTATTTTTAAAAATGTCTTAAAATACACTCCCTGAGCTTTCATCAGTGTCTTCACAGAGATATACAACCTGTTTCATATTATTTGGGTTGAAGCCTGCTGTGGCTATTGTCCAGTTACATATTTTAGCAATGAAAGTAAATATGTCCAGCTGAGCCTCTTGTATCATTTTGTGTATTTTTCTGGCAATATTGCTTCCTTCTTTTCAGGGCTTCTGGGGAAATATTTACTTAAAAGCAAAACTGGATGAATACTTCCCTCAGTGGACTGTCTGAGATACTCAAGGGTACTCCAGAGACTAACTGAGGGAAAATTGGGGACACGGCTGAATGTTGTTATTCCTGCTGAATATGGGCAGTGGAAAAAGGGCAAGAACTACATTGCTTGTGAACTGGACTGATGGCTGGAAAATCTCACCTGTCAGTGGGCACAAGTTCCCAACGGGTGATTTAACTTCCAGCACCTCTTTGTGTGTACAGGGATTTGCCCCATGGTTTGAGGTTTGCTGCCAGCTGGGAGTAGGCATTGGGTGCAGTTATACAGTAAATGCAAGCTGAAGTCAAAACTGGATGTAGCTGTTTACTTCTAACAACCTTTGGGAGTGAGGCTGTGCAGACCCTTCCCTTTCCTTCCCTTCCCTGCCTTGGCTGGACATTCTTGCTCCTGAGGAAACAGAGGCTGCTCGAGCATGTCAGTGCTTGGTCATTTCTTTGAGGTGCTTGGCAGACTTTTGGCCTTCTTCTGGCAGCCCAAAGACTGGTATAAAATTTTACCTTTCAGGGTTGGTGGTAAACTAATGAGGGGAATCAGACAGAAAACAAACAATCAAACAAAAAACACCATCACTGGAAAGAGAAATCTGTTGATTCCCAGTAGAAATGGGGCTTTTTGTCTTCTGGGAGTGGAATGATATTGAGAAGGCTTTACGCTGTGCTTGTAAAAAGCAGGACAGAAGGGATACTGGTGAAGAATTAAGCTGTTACACCTGCACAAGACCAGATGAGCTCTATCTGCACCGCTTTGGAGAATCACCTCAGTTGGGGATGGCCAGAAGGTGGCTGGGTTATCCCTTGCAGGTCCAGCCCTGCATGGTACTCCCCGAGGCCCAGCTCTTGCTGCAAGAGAGTGAAAAGTGCCAGTCTGTGGAGCTGGGGTGCATGCTGTATTCCTCACAAAAACACAAATCCTTGATTTCTGACTGTTTGCTCTCCTGGCTTACAGAGGGCATGGGTGAAGGAAGGTCTTGCCACTGGTCCTGGCCCATCCAAATTCCCAGAGCTACAAAGGGAATGCAGCCCTCTTGGCCAGCCTGGAGTGCCTGAAACCAGATCCCAGACAGCTAAATGGACTCCCTGGGACTTCAGCCAGAGGTCAGGCCCTTGCAAAATATATGTATTGGAGCAAGTCTTCTGAAGAGGCCTTTCAGACTTAATATTTCTCCTTAGTGAGAGTATTTGAGTCGAAATGACATCAGCTTCTGCTAAAGAGAGCCATCTATGCTATTTCTTCAGTCCAGGCTGTGCAGCATCTGCCCAAGCATCCTGGTGCAAGAGGATCCCACTCCTCAGAGGAGTCCCAACTGCTCCCAACAAGCAGTATTTCTTAACATGCCTGAGGTCCTGCCTGTACCCTGATGCTATTTTTGTTCAGACAGTTTTCAGCTCTGATCTTTTGGGCTTTCTTGAACACTTTTTTCTGCTGTAGATGATCCTAAAAAACACATCAAAGACTTTGCTTCAGGTCATGTGCTGAGTACAGTGAAAAAAGCATCTCAGTCCACCTTTGGTCATCTGAACTCACTCAGACTCAGGAGTAAGAATGCAGCCCCAAGATTCTCCCTCAGACTGAGGCTATAGCCCACCTATTTCTGCAGGAAAACCAAGGAGGAGAGTGGGGAAAGTCTGAATTTCATGGTGCAGAATGGTTTTGCACAAAACCTGCACAGGACCTTTTTCCTCTTGGTGTGTGGCCCTTCCCAAGAAGGTCCTGTTTCACAGTTTTGGAACTCTCCAAGCACAGGAAGGGTGGGATTACAGGCATCCTGCTGTAGCAATGCCACTTCACTGAAGTTATGCATGGTGGGCCAAGAGGAGGAGATCCATGCCTCCACAGAGAGTATCGCATGTGTGGAAACCTGGATGGATGGGATGCTCTACAGGGTTTTTTTGTGAAGAGAGTGCCACCTTGATAGTATATTTAACCAGTTCATGTGTTATGTTGTATGTTATGCCGTAAGTTGTGGGGAAGTAAGAAGATGCTTCTGCTTTATAAAATATCCGTGACAAAAAACAGTTTTGCAAGAAGAAATTACTGCCTATGTTGTGAAAAACTGGCTATGCCTGTGGTAAGCATCTACAGTTCTTCTCAGTCTTGGGGCATTTCCAGTACTGACAAAGGGGGAAGTCTGCTAGTAGTCATCTGTTTAGGAAGTCTTCACTTTATGGTTAGAACACTGTGGGTTTTGTGGGTATTCCTGCAAAGGAGCTGAGATCTCTGGGGCAAAGGAATAGCAGAGACAACTAATGAATAACACTGCAGGGAGCACCTCATCACTGCAAGCAGTGGGACTTGTTGACCAGGAGCTTAAATGAGGATAAGGAAAGACACACCTGGGCTTGAGAAATATGAACAACGAACTGCAAAAAAGCAGTTGCTGTTCACACCCTTACAGCCCTTCACTAAAGGGTAATGATTCACATTATCATTCAGTGATTTTGGAGAAAGCATTTTTCTTTAACTTTTTTGATAATGCATTTGCTTCCTTTCTCTCTCTCTTTTTCTTTTTTGCCCTTCTCCTCTATAATATTGTTCAATTAAACCTCTTTCATTGCTTATTGTGAAAAAAGAGAGTTTGTTAAGTACTAGCATAGAATAACTCCATTTTTCCAGCTTGGCCTCTACAGGCTGAAGCCAATGCTGATGCCAGGCAAAACCCAGCAGAAGAGTCACACAGGTAAATCCAGACTTAAAAACATGAGATTCTTATGTGCCAGACACAAAGCCTTTGAAATTTGGGGAGCCTGGCAACATCATATAAGCACGCATAGTAATATAAACATTGCTCTAATGAGTAGTCTTCAGATCACTCTCCAAGTCTATGCATAAAGAGGGGGCAGAAATATAATATCAAATGGTTTGGAAAAATTTGCATGGGTTGGTGTTGCATTAACAGCAGAATGCTGAAGATGATGTGATTGTGGTACACCAGGCAGAAGAAATAAGTAATGTCTCTGCAACCTCAAAAATTATAGATAGTATCATGCTGACTGAAAAGAGGAAATCACAGATTTTCTTCCAAAACTGTAATAGAAGCTTTTGCTGTTTAGTAAATATTTTTCCTCCACTGGCACTCTTGAGTAAAGACATCTGTAGTTAAGATGTATGAGACTTTCGTTTTTTGATGAAGTCTTTGAGTAATATAATATCTTTCTGCACAATTATTTTGTTTCTACTTGTGTTTTTGCTCTGGTTTGTGTCCCTGCTCTGAATTTGAATGCAAGGGACAAATATTCAGATAATTACCTGCAACAGCACTGCATCGTCTCTCTGAAGAATAAAGAAAGGCTCCAAGAAGCCAACCTAAGTGCAAAAAATATCAAGGTTAGCTAAGGAAAGTCCAACCTACTGACCTACAGATGTAAGCCTGACAGTAAACTCAAAAGCAGCCCAATGTTACACTGTCCAGAAGCCACGGCCTGGTGCAGAAGCAGGAGATGATAGCTGTCTTTCTATGCATCTGTTGGTGAAATTCAGCACCAGAGCTAGGTGCAATTCAATGGCACTCCCGTTAAGTGAGGAACTACTGCCCAAGCATTCTTGCACCATTCAAGGAGTCACGCACCATCTGAGACTTCATCTACTGGGACCAGAGTCCCTTTGCAGTGAGCCAAGAGTGCTCCTTTTGACTCCTTGCTCACACACACACACTCACTCTCATGTGCACTTCCTTCTCCTTCAGGATCAACCACAGGCTTCTTGTAGAAGAGTCTCAGCCATCAGATTTATAAAATAAACTACTTAATACAGTGACACAAGCAGGTCACCTTGAGCTGGATGACTTCAGAGAGGAACCCTGAACAAAGAAAGCCCTGGGCAATTATAGCTGCATGACTTACACACCCACTCCTCACAATCTTGTCACACACCCATCTTGGTCCAATGGTGATTTTCGGCCTGGGTTCTTCTAACACCTATTGGATTCTTTCTCTGTGTCCATGCAGGGAGGCCATTCACCACTCTTATCCTGTCAAGTTGCAGCTTCTGCTGACAGCTGTAGCCTCCTTATCTCCTGGTTTGTACTTCTGGTGCACCTGCTCGCTGGTAGAGCATGGGAAACCAAAAGAGCCCTACACTATGGTAAACATTGCTAAGCAAAAGCCAAAACATCAGTGTGTTATCAATATTCTTCTCATACTAAAGACAAGACACAGCACTGAAACAGCTACCAGTAAAATTACTAAGAAAATTATCAACTAGTATTTCGCAACACTCCTAGCCCTAAAACAATACCCTGAGTTGATCCAGGGGCCAGTTTGTATTGATCTCCAGTGAAAAAGTCTCTTAAAGCTGAATCCTGTGAAAACAAACATGAAATCTCATCTTGGAAACCTTTAGATATTAAACATCAGAAACAAACATCCCTTTTGTGTTATGGACTTTATTTTCTATTCTGCAAGAAGCTGAGCATCTGCACCCTATTCAAGTGCAGTGCTTATGAACATTCGTTCTCTGAAACGTATATACCATCTCTTTTGTTTCAATGTTAATTCTTGGATGCTTAAAAGTTAGCATGAGCTTGTTTGTTTGGTGGCCCACGGAACAGAAAGAACCCAATCACATAGAAGCAGATGTTTTTAAAATTGATGACAAGATTATGAAGCTAATAATAGCCACACATACATTGAAAACATAGCTGATTTCTTCATATACAACAATTCTGTCTATATAATAAATTTTGCATGCACTAGGGTTCTCAGATGGAGAAGTATGATGTAATGCACTGCTGCTAAACGTGAGTAACATGACCAGAAAGAGAGGGTGTTGTCATCCAGGGGATTTAAGAAGATTTAACAAAGAAAAAATCTGAGAAAAAGCAAAACGCTGAGTAGGCTGAATGTTGTAGTAGACCTTTAGCATCATATTAACAGAAAACTTAAATGTGCATCATCTAGGTTTTTGGTTTTGAGGCAGGAATTATCTTTACCTGAGCCCATCATGTTGACACCCTGATGCTGCTAGATCTCTATGTACAGTTATGTAACATCCTTTGGAGAAGAAAACACACTGGACACCTTGAAGTCATAAATAGGAATTGTGTCATAACTGTGTAGAAATACAAATATGGTTCATTCAAGTGACAATTTTGAAGTTAGTTACTTAAGTTGCAAATTAATATTTTCATATGTGTATTGTGATTTTTGGGTGCTTTACTTTTGAAATAATATAAGTGATTCAGAACACCAGGTCTCTATAGTACATTAAACACAGCCTAAAAAACATAACCCAAAAGCTGAGGCTAATTGTTCTGATGGTGTAAGCTGTGTGCACATCTAGCAACATGGAACTTAAAAAAACAAAAGGAAGACTGCCTGTGCAAAAGTATTTCAAAAATCAGAAGAAAAGAGGAACTGAAAAAAATACAAAGCAGACTCCTTCCAAATAAAAAGAAGGATGATGGAACTTATATTTAACAGACCATCTGACAGGTAGAAATACAACTGTATGAAGTGATTGTTGGCTTCTACAGGGAAGACAGGACTGAGAAACTGTCTTGCTCAGGAAAAGAGTGAAATAGACATTCTAAAACTGTTAAATAAATGCAGGATAAACTACTAATAAGATAGTGCTCTGAAATATTTTCCACTCTGTATGTCCCTGGAAACTGGATCCACTAATGCTCACTTGTACAAAACTGAGCAGTTCCTTGTAAATCATTATGCTTAACTATTAAGTGTTCAAGATGTTAAGAGCTGCTGGAGAAAAAGTGGACATCTAATTCACCCTTATTATAAGCTAATGTAGAAAGATGCCAGGCTAGTCTGGAGAAATCATAAAAACACAACATGCATTGGGATAGAATGACTGATGGTGGCCTGGGTATTTTCTGACCCATCTGGTTTATATTAGTATTGTTTTACTGACCCAAGTGGAGCTGCAGCAATGTGCAACACCTGAAGACCCAGACCTGTGTGAAGAAATTAGAAATTTTCAATGAAAGGATTCAATCTCCAGCTCCTTGGTGGCACGCTGTGTTTCTAGACCTGCATCCCGCTCTGTGATGGTAGGTGTGCCAGGGAACCGCAGGAGTGGGTTCCTTGTGGGGGGCAGTGGAGCCATGCTGGCACCCACAAGGGCACAGCCCCACAGCACCTGCACGTGGTGAGCAAGGCAGGGATGGTGGCAGCAACTGGGGACAGCCATGGCTTAGCTGTCATCCTCATGCAGCTCCTTTCCCAGGAGCTGATCCGAGGCTGGCATCATCACAGAGCTGCTCAGGGCTGCTGGCAGCCACACTCTGCAGTGGAGAGAGAGGACTGCAGAGCTTGTTGAGACCCTTGGGGCCAACGGTTGGTGGATATGAATAAGCTAAAACTTTTCAAATGAAGATTAAATTCTTGTAAATGGCTTTTTTATGTGATCAGCTGGTTCACCATGTGTAGGGATCAGAAGCATACAGCAGTTACTGGTGTAAATTGTTTCAGCACCTTCTGAGGGACAAACACATTCCCCTCTTCTCCTATGAGCCAAAACATTTAGCATCGGGAGTCTCTGTAGAGTAATCAAGGTGAAGTAAAGGGCTTGTATCCTCCTAAATTGTCAATTCATCAGGCTTACATTGGATGTCTTGACCCACAAGAAATCTTATTAACAGTTTGCCATTGTCTATTCCTGCTATTACCCCTCGATGAGCATTTATAGTGACATATTTTAATCTGCTCTACCTGATCTCCCTATTTATAGATTAGTTTACTTCCAAGTGAGAACATAATTACTATATTTTCAGTATCTGACTCTTTTTTAGTTCACCCATTGAAACTGCCTAAAAAATTGCTAAAAACTGTTTTTAACTAGGCTTAAAACATGAATTTATTGCTATAGTTATTGAGAAGAGAGGACTCTCTTCTATTCCTTGCCCTTAGAGTAACCACTAATATAGAACTTCCAGGTTACTCAGTTCTCTTAAGTTTGTGTTTCATGATTAGTAATGGCATAAAAGCAGTTTGTAACATTTGCAAGCAATAATTTGCTTTCCAAAAATCTCCTTGGTAAAGGTTAACTAAAATGTTTGGCAGAACTAAGCATACATAAAACACACTTAGTTAAATACACATATGAATACAACACATAGAGGACATTTACACAGGCCCCAGGGCTTGAACATGCTTAAGCCTGATGCCTTAACAAGATGCCGTTAACATGCTCAGGCCGACTCTCCAGCCCACACCTCCCCTCAGCACTGCTTAGCTACCACCCTATGAACTCAGCAAGGTTGCAACTGGCAATTTACTTTCCAACCTGCTCTTATCTTGCTGGTTTGGCCACAGCTTTCTCTCCCAGCCACAACAGTGGTTGTCCCTGAGCTTTTGATAAGTTGAGGGTAACAAAACATACATGATGGCAAGCCAAGTGGGAGGACTAGAAGCATTGGAAGAGATTCAGATTAAAGCTGCGTGCGGTTAATTCAATAGGCATGTGATGAAGAAATCAGGGCGAGATTTCTGCTATTGATATAGGAGTGTTTGCTCCTCCAGATTTCATTAGTGTGGGCCCTCATTCAAACTTCCCTTCTGCAAAGACTGCAGGAAGCTTGCTGACGGTGATCCCTCACCTTGTGCCTCCTGTGGACTTTGTCCCTGGGGAAGCCAATCTAGACCACACTGGAATTCTCAGGGAGGTTTGAAGCACTGTCAGCAGCTGTGCCTGGGCTTGCCGGCACTCCAGCTGTGCTGGCTACACGCTGCAAGGTGGGGTGTGACAGGAAGCGCGTGTGTGGGAAGGATTTGGGACCGTAGGGGAAGGAGGTTGGGTTGAGCTGACCTGGACAAGACTTAAGCGAGAACAAAGTACCTTGCAGGTGGAGAAAGGCTGACCTTGTAAAACCCTGTTCACTACCATGAGCTCTTTGTTCCTCTTCCTTTCACCTTTGCCCAGGCACAAATGAGAATGACTTGCTAGGACTTTAGAAGCTGTATGTCTATAGCAAAACTTTGCCTCTTGGGTGGTTGCTTGTGCACTGTGCAAACTAAATCTGAAAACAAGAATCACGACTAAGCACGTATGGAATTGCTTGCAAGACCTTTTTTATGACTACAAAACACTGTCAGCATATTTCTGTTTTAAATTAATTGCTTTTCTAATCCCTTATTGTTTTATGACAGCTGAAATTGCCTGACTGGATGCCAACACATATGAACTTCTAAATGGTTTTTGCATCTTACTTTATGGTCTGACCTCTGATTTGAAATAAACTGCTTACTAAACAAAATAAGTTTCCTTGTTTTTCTGATGTCGTGTATATGTGGATTTTGAGAAAGGGAAGTGGGCATGGCAGTAAGCTCAAAAATCACAAAAGGGAATATGTTGTGGTTATTTTTTATTCTTTCTATAATACACACAGCAATAGACCTGCTGAAGCTCTTTTCATCTCCCGATTTAGTTTATCTGGCCTTGTCTGAATGTGGCTCTAGTCCAGCCAGTTTATGCAAAGCCCTAGGGTGTTACTGTGGATGATGTTTCATGTCAAATCCCCTCTTTTTCATGTGCTTCTCACATTCCCATCTCAGATTCCCACCCAGATGCTAGGGCAGTGGGATGCTCTCAAGAGGTCCATGGGCTTTGCCATCAGCTGGTGAGCCTACAGAAAGCACTTCTTGCTTGCACTGTACCTCAAGCCTTGCATCCCTCCTGTGCCTGCAGCTACCCACATTTCCTGTTGCGCTGTCCCTGTGTCTGTTGTGTGCACAGGCTGAGGATGTGCTGCTTCAGAAACCAGTTTCTAAGGATCACAGAGGTCAGGCTCTGCATTTGCCATTACATGCCCATGGTTTCTGGCAACATTTTTGTCAAGCGTAACTGCCCTTTGTTGTCAAACATTGCTGTCAAATTGGTTCTTGTCTCTTATTACACAGAGATAATTGTTTTTGTGTATGTCCTCACTTGAGTGCTTGCTGCTGTGTTTGTGTGGCTGATGCAAGGTACATTTGCTTTCAGTGTTCAACTCAGGGCATCAAATTAGTTTTATTGAAAACTGTCTGAGTGCACAAACCCAGGGCCCAAGTAGGGCCCAGCAGGCTCCTGCTCTGACCACCAGCCACACACAGCCTGCACCCCTTGCAGCTGGCTGTCTTGGCTTCTTGTCTTGGGTCCTGATTCCTCACCTCTTTTACGTGCAATCAGCCACGGTGCTCTTTCCTGACTTGGAAAAAGACAAATTTGGGCAATCACATTTACTGCTTGGTATCTGCTGACCTCCCACAGACAGAAGATTTCTTTTAGTATCCTTGTGCTGAACTGTGAATAAATAAGTAAATAAATATGTTTGGCAAAAAGATTATAAAAAAGAAGGTGCCTAAAAAAGCAATTTTGATGATGTTGAGTAAAGGCTGGAGTCTCTCAGCTGTTCTGCAATGTGCTCTTACCTAGCGCAGCAGATGGCACTGGCCTGGTGGCTGGACATACGGGCTCGGGCCAGGGTCTGTGGAGCCCTGGGGCTTTCTGGTTGCCAAAGTTCTCACTTAGAGAATTAAACTCGCAGGCTGTGGTAATGCAGCCCAGGACTCAGCCTCTGGCCTTCCACCGTCCTTCTCACTGTGTCCCTTTGACCCGTCTGTCCCTCTTCCCGTTGTTTCTGCCTCAGGTGAGGCTGGGTTTGGGTTTTTTTTATTTTGGTTTAAGAAAAAGGGTGAATGTTTTTGAACGGCTTAACCCCCTGTTCAGCTGTTTGAGCCATTTAAATACAAAAATACTTTCCCTAAGCTTGCTCTCAGGTCTGCAGCTGAGCTTGTGAAGGTCCTGCCACCACCCCAGCCGCAGGCAGGCTGGCTCGGATGGCTTTTGGTCTGTTCTTCCAGATACGGAGTCGCGGTGCTCTTCCAACAGCTGCCTGGGAAGTGCTTTTGATTGCCCAAAAAAACTGTTTTAGCCTTCGGGGTAGCTGGTGGCAGCAACAAAAGCACTGGTACCTCCCCGTCGGGGAATCGAACCCCGGTCTCCCGCGTGACAGGCGGGGATACTTACCACTATACTAACGAGGAGCTGTACGGACGGTAGGTCCGCAGCGGCGCCCACATTGTGTTTGGTGGCTCTCAGCCGGCAGAAGGCCCGCCCCGTGTCCCCGCGCTGCACCACGGGCGCTGTAGTCCCGCGGGCGGTGCGCGGCGCTGTCCCCGCGGAGGGGGACACTGCCACCTCCCGGGGGCCGCCCCGGGGCGGGG